>CM053622.1:301897100-301922456 GCA_028646595.1 Phalanger gymnotis
AGGAAGGAAGGAAGGAAGGAAGGAAGGAAGGAAGGAAGGAAGGAAGGAAGGAAGGAAGGGGAGGATAAGGAGAAGGGGGCATACTTCCTCGTGCTGAACTTATTTCCAGATGGAAATCTTGGACTGTAAGGCCAATATATTTTTCAGAATTTGTAAGGCTACTTTCTGGAGACACAGAAATAGTGTTTGAGGTAGACCACTCACTATCCCCCAGTTACTCAGGAGTAAAAGCTAGATGTCATCCTGAACTCCTTACTTTCTCAACTGTTTCCAGTTCTTGTTGATTTTACCTTTGTAACATCTCTTGCATAAACTCCTTTCTCTCCTCTAACACCACAACTACCCCGGTACAAGCAATCATCACTTCATGCCTGGGCTGTTGCAATAGACTCCTGGTTGTTTTCCCTACTACAAGTCTTTCTTCATTCTAGTCCATCCTCCACCGGGTTATCAAAATGATCTTCCTAAAGTGCAGGTCTAACAATTTTACCCCTCTACTCAATAAACTTCCATGGCTCCCTATCACCTCTAGGACCAAATATAAAAATTTTCTGGCATTCAAAGCCCTTCACAATTTCCTTCACCTCCCACCTTTCTTATCTTCTTATGCCTAATACCCCATCACATACTCTGCAATCCTGGAATCAAGAAGAATGGAGTTCAAATCCAGCTCAATCATTTATTGGCTGTGTAATCCTGGGCAAGTCACTTAACATCTGTCTTCCTCAGTTTGTTGAAGTGCAAGGAATAATAGCATCTACCTCACAAGGCTTTTGTGAGGATCAAAGGAGACATTGAAAAGCACTTAAAACAGGGCCTGGCACATAATAAATTATATATCGATAAATGTGTGTTCCTTTTCTTTCTCTTTTTTCCCTTCCTGATGACACTGCTGACCTTACTCTTCCTCAAATAAGAACTATCTCCTCTTCTCCTTCTACTCTCATTCATTCGGAAGTATATGGTTCCATGATATCCAAGGGAAATTTTTTATTCTGGTATTCAGAGCTTAACTATACCGTGAATGAGGAGTCATAGGAATTTAGATAGAATAGGATCAAGAGAAAATTTCTACCACTTTCAATTATTGCCCTAAACCTCCAGGATAAAATATAATATCTGCTAGCATTTAAAGCCTTATAACCTTTCTTTCTCAACCATTGCAGTCTTCTTACACTCTGTACTTTCCATCACCCCCACAAACTCTGTGATCTACTGACATCGGCCTCAATGACAACGGCCTCCTCATCTCTATGTACTGACTTCTCTGGTTTCCTTCAAGTCCCAGCTAAAGTCACATCTACAGAAAACCTTTCCAAATTTCCCTTCATTACATACCTTTGATTATTTCCAATTTATCCTGTATGTAGTTTGTTTAGACCTAGTTGTTTAAATATTATCTTCCTCATTGGAGGGGAGACTGTGAGCTCCTTGAAGGCAGACACTGTCTTTTGTATTCCTAGAGCCTTGTACCTTACCTGGCGCATAGTAGGCACTTAATTATTGATCACTGACTGACTGAAATAGGCTGCACCTAAAAGATATTCTAATGCTTAAATCAAAAATTAAAAAAAAATAATTATACATCTAACTATCCAAATGTTTGGTGTGCTATAGACAAATAGCTAGTTTGGTGCCAAGTTTTTCAGTATTCTTCAGGATGTTTGATTCTGTGTACATCCACGTATAGTCCCAATTAAACCATCTTTATAACAAGCACTTGAGATGTTGAACTATGGCATTTCAGTGACTATAATGCTCATAAATATGGTGTGGGGTATTAGGGAAGGGGCATTGTATATATTCAAATAGCAGCAGCTATCACCAGTTCTTAGGAAAGGTGTATTAGATCTTTGCTGGAAAGGTCAGAGTGGCACTATAAAGAGGACCTCATCAGTGTATTCAGATACTATTGTAATTTACTAAGGCCTTAAAGCAGTAAATGACCCTTCCAAAATACCTGATTGATTTATATTTGATACCCTTTAATATCACAAGTTTCTACATTTGTGTCATGGAACCTATAGAAATAGTCATAAGAAAAACAAATTATTCTAACAGCCTGAACTCTGTGCTTTAGCTACCTCTTGGAGGAGTGCAAGCCCTCATCACAACACATCACACATATCACAGATTTCTTTGTTATTTCATTAATCAAGACTTCTATTCAATGATGAAGATTTCACTGACCTGTGTGACTCTCATTCACATCCTCCCAATATTTTACCACAGGTGTGTTGGGTTCTTCCTCACTTTCCCCTGATGTCGTGATAGGATAAATGGAGCATTCTGGCTATCTAGTTGTCAGCTCTCACTCTTGACACATAATTAACCCATCTCTTTTTTTCTCTCAATTCTTCGTTGAGATCCTCTATCCCTGTGTTTTGAAGTTCCTTGTTGATTATATACTGAAGCCTGCTCATAGCCCCTGTGTTCCTTTCCATTGTTCTCCGTGTGATACTTGTCTCTAGTTCTTTTACGGTGGTGGTATTGAAAGTCCCACAGCTATACAGCAACATTGGTAAAAATGTTTTATTGAAAAGATGGACCTTTGCTGTTATGGAAAGCTTGGTGTTAGTCTTCATCATCCAGAGTGAATCCCTTGTGGATCTGTTCTTTCTACTGGATCTCTTTCTTCACAGTAGCAAATATTTTGGTGAGCATAGATCTCTTTGTTTTATTCCTTCTGTGATATCATTACATAAATAGCCAATACACAATAACTTAAGAATTTTTCTCCCCTTTTCACATTTCACCATTCTCCAGTCAATTCTCTTCTTCAATAGTATGATAAATGTATTGTCTAATCAGGAATGCTGTCTCCAATAGTGAGGATTATAGTCCATACATGTTTTCTAATCTCTCTCTTCTCTCTCTCAATCTCTCTCTCTCTCTCTCTCTCTCTCTCTCTCTCTCTCTCTCTCTCTCTCTCTCTCTCTCTCCATTTTATTGTTTTCTTGTGGCTTGCTTTACTTTGTTTCTCCTCTTCAATTATTCTTCGGCAACAAGTTGCATCTGACTCACCCTAGCTGTGTACCTCTTGGTTACTCTCTGGACAATTTTAGAGACAAAAGTTATGACATAGATTTCTTTTTTAAATGATGAGTTATCAGTTCAAAAAAAGATTGATAAAATATAAAATAGCCCTACATCCTGAGCAACCTCTGCTTTCCTCCTCCTTGCCACCCCCTTCCCTCAGTGTTTCTGCAATCATGGTTCCATAATGTGAAGCAAATTTTTAAAAACTATAACTATCATTTAACATAGTAGGTAGATTTTACCTCTTAGATATTTTTAAATGTGAGATCTCTGTCCAATAGCCAACGAAGAGACATATTACCAGATCAGAGGGACTGAATCAGGTCAATCTTGATGTTCTTAATATGAATGAAAGTAGAAGAGAAAAGGATGTCACACATAAATGGAAGAATGGCTCACAGATCTTTCTTATAGCGCTGGAGGAATTTGTTTTATCCTGTGCTCAAAGCCCAAAGACATGTAATTTCATGATGAATTTGGTCATTTTGTAAGACTGTGACCATGCTAAGTGTTTCCAAAAAGACCATAGTGAAAATAATCTCAGTCCATATACCAGTATCTATTATAAATGATGAAAGAGCAAGGAAATTAATTCCAAAAGTTTGATAAAATGCCCCAAATTAAATGAAGATATCCTTTGTAGTGGATAAAAACTCACCTAGAAGCCAGGAAGACCTGGTTCAACTTGTATTTCTGTCACATATGGGTTGTGTAACTCTGAGTAAGTCATTTAGCTTCTTAAAATCCCAGACAACACTCTAAGTTGCAAAGTAGGTATAGATATATCTTGGTAAAGAGAGTTTCCTCACGACTGAATATTGAACTAATTGAATAAACACCATTGAATAATAAACTAGTAAAATGAAAGATCCAGTCTAGAATAGAAAACAAACACCTCCTTGATGTTAGTACAAATACAAAGGAGACGAAAACAGCAAAAATATTTTAGAAAATGCAGTTGAAGAATAAGGAAAGAGAACAAAGATTGTAAAATATGCAAAAACTTTGTGACTATATGTCGTGAAAACTTTCTTTGAGAAAAAATCAGTAGGCTATGGAAATAGCAAGTACTAAATAACATCGCCAAAAATGGAAACGATTAAAATTTTAAAGAGCAGAAAATGTTGCATTAGTTGTGGGGAAATCATTCTCAAAACAGCTGTCTATATACAGTCAGGGCACTGACTCCTTTTAGTGGAGATTTCAATTCAAACGTGTTAAAAGAGAGAATACAAATGAGAAACATACAGCACGTATTTAAAGCAACAACAAGCAAGTAATTAACACATGATAGAGGAAAGGACATCAATATCAATTATCACAATTTTATACAGAAGGTTAATCAATGTAAATCAACTGGAGTAATGAAGGTGCTGTTGTTTAGTTGTTTCAGTCATGTCTGATTCTCCATGACTCCATTTGAGGTTTTCTTGCCAAAGATACTGGAGAGGTTTGTAATTTCCTTTGTTCCGCTCATTTTACAGATGAAGAAACTGAGGCAAACAGGGTCAAGTGACTCCCCCAGGTTCACATAGCTGCTAGTAAGGGTCTGAGGCCAGATTTGAACTCAGGTCTTCCTGATATCAGGCCAGGTAGTCTATCCACTATGCAAACCAGCCACCTGTAATGAGGATACCAAAAGAGCATAACAATTGCTCAAGTCAGAAATACTTCACTTAGCAAAGATCCAAATTCATTTATTTAATCTTACAAAAAAAGTCTAGAAGCATATGAGATGCATCACCTTACAAAACAATGAAAAGGAGCAAAGGGGGAAATCAGGGTAAAGAAAACTTGCCATGAGATTCAATTAAACAATGTCATCAGGAGGCATTTAAAGATAGCACTGGAAGAGAAAACTAGCAAACAAAATATTTGAAAATATTTTAACAACATTCTTGCCATCAAGGACAATGTAGTTAGCAAGTTTTGTTGGGGCAACTAGGTGGCACAGTGGATTAAGTGCTGTGCCATGCCTGAAGTCAGGAAGACTCATCTTCCTGAGTTCAAATCTGGCCTCAGATACTTACTAGCTGTGTGAACCTAAGCAAGTCACTTAACCCTGTTTGCCTCAGTTTTCTCATCTTGTAAAATGATCCGAAGAAAGGAAATGACACACTGCTCCAGTATCTTTGCCAAGAGAACTGCAAATGGGGTCACGGAGAGTCAGACACAGCTGAAACAACTGAAGAACAGCAAAGTTTTCTGCCCATTATGATATTCAATTATGTGAACCTGTACCTTATCTATGAGTATATATAGCTTGGAAAGACATAGAAAATGGACAGTGAGTGAGGCTCAGAACAGAGCAAAAGCAGGAATTTGGGCTGTATTGACTAGGCAATTTGAGTGTTCTTGTAATGACACTGCTCCTACCTGAACCAAAGGCTTTTATCTTTAATACCGGTAATACTGCAGTGCTGTTCTTTAGCTGTGAGTAAGAACACTATCGACTTTGAAGAATAAATGTTGAGGATCACCCAAAAGGAAATGGAGAGGATCCCACTGGCTATAAGTGGGCTGCAAGGCGTTACAAAGGAAAAGCCAGATAAAGAATGACCTCAAGGAAACATAATATCTAAAGATGGTCTGGTCACATGGTGAGAGGGAGGGCTAGCAGAACCAATTGTTCCATTGGTATCCTCATGATGTCAGGAGAGTTAGAGAAAGATCCCCAATATATTTACTTACTGCTTACTATGCAGAACATGAGAGGACAGCGATGTAAAGACTTGGATATCTGATCTGACTATTGGAGTGCAAACCCATGTAGTGAAGTCCACGGATCTATTGGAATATTTAAACAATATCCACAATTTTTTACAAATATTTGTTCTCTTCTCCTCTTTTGGTTACTTTGAGAATTGACCCTTCAGCACCCTAAAATATATATCGCCTCCAGCTCAGGCTTTCTTTGTATATATTAGGTTTAGTCTAGCTGCATTTTTCACCTTAATATTATTTTGTCCCTCAGCCTGGGAGCTGCACAGCAAGATTCTTATCTTCCTTTAAGGCTCAGCTCAGAGCCTTTATGAAGCTTTCCCTGATGCTCCCAATTGTTAATGCTCGTTTCTGTCTCAAATTACCTTGTATTTACATACATGTGCAAATGTTATATTCCCCTAGTAGTTTTTAAGTTCCTTGAAGGCAAAGCCTATGTTGTTGTCTTCTGCTTTTCATCTCTAGCACCCAGCACCTAGACTTGTATCTAGCATTTGAATTAATGAAGCCCAAGGAGTAAAACTTCAAGGACACAGCTTCACAGGAATGACAAAAGGATGAATTAATTAAAGTCTATGACCCTTCTTATTCTCTCCATTTGTGCATCCCATCTTAATTTTGCATCAAAACTACTTTTTTCTTTTTTACTTTGGCTATTTAATTCAGCGTGTTTTTTTTTTTTGAGGAGCCACGGTAAATGCCCAGCCCTGTACAAGGCACAAGAAAGGGAATGAAATTCCTACATTCAGGATGCTAGCTACTATTGGGAGAAAAGGCTTACCTGGATGAAAGAGTTGTTGTAGTTGTTTTAATCAGTATATAATTAAGTGCCAAATTGAGTGGTCCAGACAGGAAATACTACAGGTAATCAGAGAAAGAGAGATTAATGTGGACTTCAATAGTCTGGAAACACATTATAAGGAGCTGGGACTTGATTGGAGCTCTGAAGGATGACTAAGCATTCTCCATCAGTACTTTTATACCACACAGTGAAGAGACTCAAAATTGTAATCAAGGCAGAAAATATGTCCAAGGTCTCACCTTCTCTTCTCCGTAAAGGACAGAAAATGGTAAACTGCACTTGAAGTCACCACAGCATATACATTTCAATGCATTTAACTTTAAAGACTAGGAGAGAAATATTTGAGGAAATGCTCTCTGGGTTTTGCCATGCTTTTAGATAGTGACATTGGCACTCTTAAAAGGAGACTGGGTTCACCCATCCAAAAAGTCAGCAGTGTGAGTTAGGGAATGCTAATTCTGAGACCTGGTGCTCAGAGACAGTTAAAAATCTCAGTGGGAAAAGTAGTGAGGAGGTATCCTCCTCCCCTTGGTGGAGTCTCTGGAAGAGAGCTGAGTGAAAAGGAAAATCTCATAGATTTTGAAATATAAAGCACAGCCTCTCAGTTTGTATTGGACCTGATACAATCTAATTGAAATCTGATGATTAAATTCAGGAGTTGGGAATCATGGACCTACTATTTTTTTGGCTTTCATTTCCAAACCATAAAGCTTAATGAAGGGGAATTCAAGACCTTGTGGAGGATTAGAGACTAAAACTGCCCCCCCAAATCCCCTAAAAATAAAAAAGAAAAGCCCAGATGGTCTGGATACCTACTTTTAAAAGTTGGCTGCAGCTAACATTGCACAGGCCCTGGCCATTATTTTGTAATCTCTCATTGACAAGGCAAAGCTTCCCTGCAGACTGGGATTTGGGACTTGTTATCTCCATTTTATTGGTCTCTTCACCAAGAATAGCAGGGCCGATAAAGCACTAACTTCAGTCAGAAGGGAAGGGGGAATGGGCACTGAAGCCACAGGGGACAGACACAGAGAAAAGTCACTCACATACTCGGCAGCAGCTCAGGGAACGTTTCTTATTTAGTATCTGGAGGATGACAGAAGTGAAAGAAAGACCATTGGTTATTTAGTAGCTGCAGGATGACAGAAAAGAAAAAGAGGAAGGCAAGAAGGAAGGGAGGAAAGATGGAGGAGAAAAAAAAAGAAGGGAAAGAAGGAAGGAAGGAAAGAAGGAACGGAGGGAGGGAGGGAGGAAGCGAGGCAGGGAGGCAGAAAAGGAGGAAGGAAGGAAGGAAGGAAGGAAGGAAGGAAGGAAGGAAGGAAGGAAGGAAGGAAGGAAGGAAGGAAAGAAGGAAGAAGGAAGGAAGGAAGTTTATAGGAATTTTTGTTTTCTTTATCCTTCTAGTTCTCACTAATGAAGGAAGTTTTATTTATTTTCCTTGAGGTATCATATTCTTTCAGAAGCTAAATTCTTTTCCCCCAACATCTTGGAGTAAGAACTTGAAGAGTCAGTAAAAAATTGAAATAAATGGAGGGGGGAACACAATAATTCCCTTTGAGTATGTAAATCTATTCTAGACAGGGTCTGGAAAAGATAAAAGAGAGTGAAATCAGAAAGATCCATTTCTGGGAAAGTCTTCAGAGAGCTTAAAGCCCAAGATAGCATGCAGTGCTACAGAAAAATCTCTTATAACAGGATTTCCAAGCCCATACATGACAACCCAGTTTCCTTATTGAAGCAGCATTAATTCCTATGGAACTTCATTGATTCATAACTCACTAATAACTGGGGCCTACTTAGCTTATTGCAATGTGCTCTGCCACTTAGTGCCCATCCTCTCCCAACCCGGAACAGTGAACCTCTATTCCTGTACCTCCAAAGACCATCATTCAACCCAAGTTAATCCACCCAGCTTTGACTCCCCTTCCTCTCCACTGTTGTCTTGATTTGTAGCAAGTAAAGACTCACATAAACCACAATATCTAGTTGGCCCCAGGCCATACTTCTCATCCCATTTAGTTATCCAAGAAAAAACCAGGGACATCACAGTGTCTGCTTTATAACAGCATCCCACCAGTACCCTTCTCTACTTCTTGCTCCTTTTTGTTCACAACAATGACATCATTGCTTCCAGTGGGATAGGAAAATATAGCAACAATTGACTATGATGTTGTTCCATTTTTCTAATAAAAATCTCCATTCTTGGGCCCCTACCCACTACATGTGGCAAAAACCTCTATTAGAATTTGTTTTTTTGGTAACAGTTACTGTCTTGCTTTTGTACTTATGTCCTGAATACATAGCAGAGAATCTGGCATATAGTAGATATCTAATAAATGCTTGCTCATTCACTCATTCATTCATAATTTGAGGTTTCTAAACCTCTCCAAGGGATAGGGATGAAGTTTACTTTTAAGGTATGAAAGATAAAAACGGGAAGATTTGTGAATTATAGTCCATTATTTTTTCATCATGCACTGAAGTTATTCAGGAGACATTCATGTTTCTTTTATCTTATTTGATCCTCATAACAATCTGGTATGTCAAATACTTACAATTTAAGAAATGGGAAGTCCAAGGTGGGAGACTCATCTTGTCTGTCCAAAACTCATCTTCCTGAGTACAAATCCAGTCACAGACATTTAACAATTGTATGACCCCAGGCAAGTCACTTAACCCTGTTTGCCTCAGTTTCCTCATCCATAAAATGAGCTGGAGCAAGAAATGGCAAACCACTCCAGTTATGTTTGTCCTTAGTTCTTGAAGAGGACCATGACATCAGGGAAATGAAGACATGACTTGCAGTTGACTTTGATTTGAGTGAGGGAGGGCTGCACAAGGTCACCAGTGTCACTTTCTCCTCCAAGGCCATCTGGGTCCATTGCCATATATTCATCAGGACTACTGGAGTTGGCCCAGGATGCAATGGGAGACCTCGGCCCTTTTAGGCTAAGGTTCTCACTTTGAGGTAATGATCATTCAGTGAATAAATCTTTTTAATAAAAAAAATCAAACTGAGAGAAGACCCTCAGGGTTGCTGGCCAAAAGAGAAATAATTACTATTTACATTCACTCTGAGCCAGGAGGGCCCCCAAAATACTCATTGAGTGGTGCTTGGGCAGGGACCTATTGTTGTCCAATCTATGAGCTCCCGTGTGAAATGTGTTTAAGGTTTGGTCTTTGAACATCTCTATGATGTCATGGTGCTCTTTAAGAACAAAGGACAAACACAACCTGTGAGTCAGCTGAGCTGCCTGAATGGGGACCCAGCCAGTTGGGTTTCTCAACTTGTCCTCTTCCTCTCCCTCTCCCTCTCCATCTCCTCTCCTTTTTCTCTCCAAAGGAAGGTAAATTTTGATGGCCCAAAGCTGTCTAGTTAGCTTGAGGTTTACTGGCTAGATTTCTTTCTCAAAGACCCTTTAAGGTTTGCAAGCTCTCACAACTATTCTTGAGAGAACAGAGAATTTCATTGTTTTTTATACACTGAAAAATGTCACCTAAGTAGCTCCTGGGAAAATAGCTAGATTCCAGAGGACAGGACTAAACTCTCACTTGGAGCAAGGATTTTCTCTTTAAGATGTAGGGGCTAAGATCTCCTAAACTCACAAGAGAAAGAGACTCTGGGTAAAGAACAATGAATGATTCTGAAATTTGAACTTAGGCTAGAGAAATATAACAGTTAAAATTTTTATACTTCTAAAACTGTGTGTCTGATGCATCTGTGACACAAATGAATAAGAGTTTTGTAGTGTTAAAGAAATACAGTTTAACACTCTATATTAAACACATAGAGTAAAAAGAACAGAGGTGCTCAAGCAACATTCAGTTGAATCACTACTTTAATTCAGTGCATAGTGTCATAGAGCAGGATGCAAACATAAGATTGCCTAGTTAGATCTCCCCATTTTAGAGATGAATAAATTGAGGTGCCCACAAGTAAAGTGACTTGCCCAAGGCTACACTGATAACAAGTAGTAGAGTCAGGTGACATACATTCTTGAAGTACTCTAAATACAAACTCAAACATGATTTCCTGAGGATTTTGCAGGCGAAAGAGTTTGTTACAGGGGAGAGGAGGCATTACTGGAACCATCCAGAAGTTTATTTGAATGTTCCTTCTCACTTTGGGTAGCACAAAATAGAGTCCAATAGCTATAATGCCTATACTAAATTCTGGGATTCAAAAATAGATCCTTTGATCATGGCCCTCGGTTTAAAAAAAAAAGCATGTTGACATTTCTTAAAAATTCCGAGGATGAATTCACAGATCTTGCATTATAGTAAAGGAAATTAAGGCTTAGAAAATGCTTGAATGTGCTTACAATTCTCATCAAAACGGAAGCTCTAGTTAAACAAATAATTAGACCTCAGTGTCAAGTATAAACTAACAAAACTTACACACTTACTAATTGTTCTTCCCTGCAGCAGATAATAACCTGTATTTGGTCATTAGCCATGACACACGTTTACAGGCACACACAGGCACCATTTGCTTATTACTTTTTAAACAGATAACCCAAGAGTGGATATTTGCTGTCAAGAGAGCTGCCGCCTGCATAGCTCACTGAGGCAGTTTGCACGATGCCTGCTATTCCATTTGTCACAGATGCCTTTATGAGGGTACAGAAGATACAACTTTGCCTCATTTTTCATTTCCTGTTATCTCTCAGATTGCAGTCTTCAGCTACTCTGTTTTACTGTACCTCAACTAGTGCCGACATTATCAGAGCACCACCTGCTACCAACACTGCGGCTGAGGTTCTGGCAGCATTTCCATTAGAAGGAATTTTTTTAAAGAATCTGTGAAAACTCCATCTAGGCTGAAAACAACGAGGTTGATGCTTAAGTCTACACAGGCAGTAAAGAAATAAGGCAATTATTTTGATAATTCAAAGGCAAAAAACCCTTGTTTTGAAAAAAAAATGCTTTTAATTTATCAAAGCCCTTCCTCATTTATTATTTCATTGGATCTTCACAGCAACTCCCTTACATAAAGGAGGCAATTTTTATCCCCATTTGAAAGATGAGAAAACTGAGATACAAGCTAAATAATTAGGGTTTTTGCTACACAGCTAGTTAATAATAAATCTGATACTAAAATTGTTCTGATATCCAGCCCTAGACACAAATATTTTTCTTCTCTTACTTATATCTAAGTATTTGGGGTACAAGTGGATTTCAGACACCAATGCAATTCAAATAATTGTATTGGTTTTCTACTTGGATTGGATGGATGGCAGAATATATAAAAGGTCTGCAAAGTGGACTATTACTATGCAATTCTACATATATACACAAAAAGTTGATCTTTTTGTCATCATTCAATGAAACACTTTAGTATTAAAATGCCTTTAAAATTATTTAAAGTACAAAGATGTTTAAAGTGTCCAAATGAAAATTTATAGGCATATATTTGGCTCTTTTAATAATGCTTTCAAAAAAAGATCTAAACTAGGAAATTGCTTGAAATCATAGCAGAAGTTATAAAACTGCTTTAATCAATAACAACCATTATTTGCAAAGCTACTCATAAAGGCAAGTTGGAAATTGGAGTTGGGGTGACAGATTGAAGGGGGAATTGTACTTCTTTATTATTTTGCTTCAACTGATAAAAGGATATATATTACTTGAAAGATATATCTATATGCATATATACATAAGCAATGTATATTCAATGCATATTCATATTGTTATTTTATAAACTTTTTAAAAGAAAACTCCAATTCAACTCCCAGACTTTGATATTTCAATGAAACTATTGCCTCATTTATGTGAATACCCCTTCCAAAAATATAAATCTCAACTACCCAAGCCTACCAATTCTGTGTAATTCTTATCTATGTCCTCCCATAAACATTTGGGTCTTTCTTTTAATGTTAGGTAAATACAAAAGAAGAACATGAGTTATTTATGAATTATACATGTATAATTCGTGCTATGTCCCCAGTCCATCCTTTCCAGTCAAATTTTTTCTATGACATCATTTATGCCACTTCTTCTGAACATTTTCTCATTAATGATGTACCACAGTCTGTCCATCCCACCCATGAACTCTCCATTTCCTTTTGAGTAAGCCTGGCATTCATTTCACTAGAGACTATGATATCACATGACTTAGAACCATTAAACATTCCTGGAACAATATTAGTATTAAGTGAATGGATTTTTGTCTCAGGGAGAACCTTGGAGCCATTAAAAGCATCACACAATTTCTAAAAGGCAACCCATCCCATTTTTCTCCTCTTCTCAATTCTGGGTCCAGCTTATTGTCCATTTGCAGTGTCTGCCCAAGATGTATGTACTTATAGACAAACTCTATCAGTTGTCCATCCAACTGTGTATCAGACTTGTATTAAGTACTTATTATGCTTAACACTATGTACTTCCAAATGACGGTATGTGGTTTTTGTCACTGAAACCATGACCAGTGGTAATGCCTGAATAAACATATACAGCTTAATGAGCTCTCTTGTGACTAGAGAAGAGGGTAGCTATTTCAGATGATAGGCATAAGGTCCTCAGCAATAAGAAACAGTCTGTACAAGGGTTGCCCTGTAGTTCTAACTGCATTCCAATGGAAAAAGAATTATGGGTATATAGTTATAAAATGACTGGCTATGATTGAGGAATATATTAATTAAGTAGAGAACTATAGGACAGAGAGGAAATATTCACTTTATGGAGGAATTTATTTCATTACCTTCCTGTATTCCCAGTTCAAATGAACTAAGCCCTATCTTCTTGCCCTGCTAATGGTTCTAGTTTGAATTCTAGCTCCATTATATACTAGATGTATGATCATGGACTACCATTTAAACTTTATTAGATTCAGTCTCTTTATCTATAAAATTAAGTGAGTTACTTGCACAATCTAACCTACTGGATTTTTGTGAGGAAATCACTTTGTTAACTTTAAAACACTAAAAATGAGTTGTTTCTGTTATTTTTCTCCAAGTTGTCCCCTAACCTGCCACAACATATTCTATTCCCTTCCACTTCACCATGGAAACATATTTTGTGTCTCTCTTCAAGCCCAAAGTGTCTATAGGTAGTGTGGCAGATAGAATAGTGGACTTACAGTCAGGGACACCTGAGTTTGAAAACTATCTCAGATACTTACTAGCTGTGTGACCCCTAGAAAGTCATTTATCTCATCAGTGCCTCAGTTTCTCTTCCATAAAATGAAGGATTTGGACTCAATTGCTTCTAAGGTCCCTTCTTATTCTAAATATATGATTTTTTGACCCTGTTTTTCTCAAGTGACAAATAGCTAATTGAATAAACCAATCTATTCTAATATGCTATGGGAGAGGGCTAAAAAGATATCCTCAGTATTCCTCTTTCCCCTTTAAGTAATAAGTTTTATGTCCAAGTGTCCAGCACTCTCATGTTTCTTCCTGGCTGCCTAAAGCCCCCAAGTACAACTACTTAACACAGACTTGCCCTGCCCAGGCATCCCTTTATACTCTGGATCTTGCATGTCCTCTCGTGTTCCTCTCCATGCGTCAAACATCACCATTACTTCCTCCTATTTCTTCAACTCTACTCTCAGCTGTAGCGCTAATGCGATACTCACAGCACCTACGCAGCTATGAACGTGCCAGCGTAGCTCTGAATCGCCAAATATAACTCTACATGGAGGACAGAAACAAAACATTTATTCAAACACCAGAAAGCCAAATCCCAACACCAGAAAGCCAAATCCACCATAGCAACAAAGAAATCTATACACATTAGCAATGCAGGGGGCACTGCCAACCCCAAGCCTTCCCTTTGTTAGGGCCTTCCCACAAATGAACACCCTCAGGCAAAATCACTCCCTGGCTCTCACACATGCTAACTGCTGCTCTCTCTGACTGCCTCCTCTCTCTCCAAGCTGCAACTCTTGTCATCTCTCTTCCAACTCTGAACAACTTCCTCTCAGCTCTGTTCCACACTTTCTGCTTCACCCCTTCAGCAAACTATTCCCACCACATGCCTCATGTGACTCAGACTCATGTGACAGACTTCCATGAGACTTAAGCAGGTCACATGGGCCTGTTAATGGATGGAAAAGATCTTCCCATTTACATTAACAATATATTCAATACATTAACAAAACATCAGCCAGGTATCATTCCCCCACAAAAGCAACCTTATATACGGATTCATTGTAAATGCTAATAGATGACTAAAGCTTAACGAATTTCTTCTATATGAATTGCACCTATTTCTTTTAGAGGCATTCGCATTTTAACAAGGGGCAGAATGTAATTAATTTAATTAATGGTGGAAATGCTGGTATTGTAACATGCTACTGGGAAGATGTTTAAAGAGGAAGAATTCCTAGTAACTTTCAAATACTCACATAAACAATCGTCTATTCTGTCTATGACTAGGACTAACCCCTTACCCATCTGTGATAGAAGTAGCCTCCAAGCAAATGGGAAATAGGAAAGGAGAAGAACAAAGATGACTACTAGGAAACTGTGTGTTTGCTTCCCCTTAACAGAAGTAGCTTGCCATAGCAACAATGGCATATGCTCTAAACCAAGGTAAGATACTGTCCTCTGCTCTAGGGGAAATTCTGCCTGGAGTAATAGGGGGCTGTCCAGATAAAACTAATTTCATAGAATTGTAAAATCAATCAATTAATCAATAGGTATTTATTAAGGGGCTACTTGAGCCAGGCACTGTGTTAGGCCCTACAGATATGAGTACAAAAAACAAAATGATCCCTAATTGCAATGAGCTTTCATTCTAGCGGAGGAAACAACAATTACATAGAAAATATGTTGAATAAATATAAATTTAATGAACATATGCATATTGTACATCTATAACTATATATTCATATACATAGAGTAATTGATTAATATAGAATAGTTAAGACAAGGTACTATCACAGAGAAAGACCTAGCAGTTGGAGGGGGTGGGGCAGGAAAGACTTTATAATGAAAATGGTGTTTGAAATGCATCAGAAAGAATGAGAGGCACTCTATGAGTCAGAGTTAAGGAAGGTGAACATGCATTCTGGGAAACAGAGTCAGCCAGTGCAAAGGAACAGAGATGGGAGATAGGCTCATAGGCAAGAGACAGAGATCAGTTTGCTGGAAGCTATGGGAGGGGCTGTAGTGTCCAAAGAGGCTGGAAAGAAAGGTTGGTGGCAAGTTGTGTAGGGTTTTTAAAGATAAATGGAGGAGCTTATTTTTTTATTCCAGCTGTAATAGGAAGACGCTGAAGTTGGTTGAGTAAGGAAATCATATGTTCACATCTGTAACTAAGGAAAATTACTTTGGCAGCAGAGTGTACTAAGATGGACAGGAATGGGGAGAAGCTTGAGGCAAAAAGACCAATTAGGAGAATATTGCAATAATCTGGGGGAGCAGTGATAAGGAATTGAACTGAGGCAGGAGCTATGAGTGCAGAGGAGTCAATGGCAAAAGACATTGTGAACATAGAAAATAGCAAAATTTGGCAACATTTAAATAAAATGTTAAAACTAAGAGGTACCCTAGTTAGATTATCATCTAAAATCATCTAATTTTGTAAGTTAGAAAGATAAAGCCCAGAGACGTTGGAACTAATAGCAGCCTGTATAAGATCCAGAATCCTGCAAATTTTCTTGGCTGTCTTGTAAAACTCAAACTCTCACCATTTTCCAGGTTGTTGAGTCCTCTACCTAAACTAGACATTGACCTTAGAATATTCCCCTCACACCAACTGATTTTTCTGGTAGGAGTAGGGTTTAACCACCAAGAGGTGATCATTAAATTTTTAGTGTGAGCCTTTACACTTCAGAAATTAGCAAATGCTACAAATAGAGGATGTTTATTAATTCATTGCTTCTCTAGAATAAGAGTTATAAAAATATAATAAAAGAAAAATATTCTTATCTCATAGATTATGAGATAAAACAAGCAACGGGCCTGATTTGGTCCCTGGACCATTGTTAGTTGACTCCTGGTCTAAACTTAAAAAAGTGATGGAATGATATGTTCTACAGAGAGTCAGTTCTTAATCATTTGCCAGCACATCCCTCCAGTGCTGGGGAATCTTTCTATATGTCTCCAGCTTTTCTGCCTAATAATCAAATCTCTGACAATTTGACCCTTGCTGTTTCTAGTCCTTCCCTGAGTAGGAAGTCTCTGCTCCCTTTCTTTGTCTCCATGATCAAGAAGCTTCATTCTACAGGGTGTTCCTAAAGTCTAGACACATAGGCAAAAATGCATATTTTCAAGAACTGAAATGAATGAAATTTTCAACATTTTATTTCATTGGAATATTAACAAATAACATCTTCAATATGATTTCCATCATTTGTGATGCAAAGGTTGATACACTTTGCAAGATTCATGTGAACTTGATGCAATAACTCCACATTGCTGTCAATTTTAGCACATTCACTCTTTATGTGTAATCAAGTATGTTGCATCTGTGATTTTCATTGAGTACACCTTCTCCTTTAGCATACCCCAGAAAAAGAAGTCATGGGGAATAAAGTCTGTTAATATTCCAAATATTTCAAGATATGCATTTTTTGCCTATGTGTCCAGACTTCGTATTCCATGAGTGATTCCATATAGGGGACTATAGAATTTACAATTCTAAAAGACATTAAAGATCATAGGATCATTGAGTTAGATCATCTATTTCAACCCTGACTTGACAAATAAAAGAATTAAATTTCAAGAAGGTTTTAGTACATTAAAAAGAATCTCAATTCTGGAGTCAGAAAGCCTGGGTTCAAATCTAGACTCTGATGATTGCAACCTGTATGACTTTGGAAAAGTGAAAAACTCTCTTGAGCCCCAGGTTTCTCATCTATAAAAGTAGAGAGTTGGACTAGATGGTTTCTGGTTTCCCTTACAACTCTACACCTATTCTCTTATAACTTGCCCAATGTAATGTAGATCATAATTACCAGACTCAAGATTTCAACCCATGTTCTCTAACCTGAAATCCAAGACTCTCCATTATATCATGAGACTTGGGCCCAATAAGTGCCTTGTTTTGACTCTTCAATTATGTGTAACATCAACATCTCTGTTTATAACCTTAAACTTCTAACATCCTTGTATTATTATACAAATCAAAGCAGCTGATTTGCTTCCACTCTCCATGTCTGCTCTCTCCTCAAATTCCTTTCCCCAAATAATTTATCAGTTGAATTGTGGACCTGAAGTGATTTGGTTTCAGTTCAAGAATCATTTTCAGCACCTGTATTTCATGGGTAACAACACCACATGTCTCTCTGAAAGCTCATGGGCACTTTGGGGAATGGGGATTTTATCAGTGGGCAGGTAGCCAGCCAATTGCACTTAGTGGGAGTGAGAGGAGAAGGTCAAGATAGAGGGTCCTCACAAGTGGAAGATTCCTCCCTCCCTCAAATACCATTGCCACCATTCCCTAAAGCCCTTTGCCCTCATAATAAGGAAGAGAGGGCAAAGGAAAGTGTCTGTCCTCTTCATGTGGGCATTGACCTTTTCAGAACAAAACTGTGTCTTCCTATTTCATTTGTTTCCCTTCCTCGCATGCAATAACTCCTGGATATCACATTCTGTGGACTGTGAAATTTGGGTGCGTAAATCTTGAGTAGCACACTGAGGTCCTGATTTTTTTGTTGTTTATAAAAAGAGTATAAGGGGACATAAAATGTAAGTGAATCAAGCCCTCAGCTAGCATTTAATTGATAAGAACTAAAGCTAATATTAGATAACAAATAAATGGTCTGTTGCACAGGCATTTAATTAAACACCAAATTAATGCAGTAATGACCTACTGGAACTAACAGCCAGGAATGCTTTACTGCAGCTTAGCATCTGGATGCTTTCACCTTCCACCCCCTCCCTCTCTTCATGTAAAGAAACATTAAAAAGAAATACATTCATTTATAATTGATGTCCTCTGCATTATTCTCCATTCTTTCCCTTCTCTTCCTACTCCACTCGGGGCTTCATTGTATCCTACACTCTTCCTTCATATATAACTCACCAGTAGGCCAACCTTCTATTCAAATCCCTCCCACAGGATCATCCCAACTATGATATTGGGGATTATTTGAAACTCCAGTCCCATAGCCTGTGGCTGATTATATGCTGCCTAAAGATTAATTGCCGACAGTGTTTTAGATAATGGTCTCAGGGAAGAAGCATGCAAAACCATGGAAAGGAGCACTAGAATCAATACACTATTTTATCTGTACAAGCTCATTTCTATCTAAAAGCTTTCAATCATACAATAAAGTACATGATAAGTGCCAGTGTTTAATTTCACTCAAATTTATTCAAATCCTTTTTGGTTTTCTCACCAGGATATAGTTCTTTTTCAAACACCACCTGTCTTTATTTTGATCTTTTATCCAAAAATTATAAATAAGGGCTCACTTGGCAGTAGGAAGATTGCCCTACTAGGCACTGTCGGGTGAGATAAAAGGTATCTGTCCTCAAGAAGCTTACATTATAATTGGGGGGAAAAGGGAAAATCTTGACCAGGGATTTTACTCATTTAGGACTAATTAAACCCATTTACAAGACATCTTAGAAGCCACTTAGATAAAACAAATGAAAATATTAAGGAGTGGGAGAATAGAGGAAATGATGAGAGGGAGATAGAATAACCGAATGCGTTGGGATTACTTCAGAAAATTTGTGGAGCAGATGTTTAGTAGAATTTTGGAGAGACAACACCAATCAACAAATCAGGAACCTGCTTATTGTGAAACACTGTACTTGGGAGAAATAGAAATGCAAAGAGGTAAAGGTGCCATCATTTTTTTCCAAATGAGGTTGTATTTTCTATTTTATTTTTCTAATTACATGTAAGGACAACTTTTAATATTCTTTTTTAAAAAAAAATTTTCAGTTCCAAATTTTCTCCCTCACTGCCTCACTTCCCCTTTCCCTAACACAGTAAACAATTTGATATAGGTTATATTATATGTATATATATAAATTAATTATTTTTATTTATTTATTATATTTATTAATTAATATATTTATATATATTTATATGTATATATAGGTTTTAGGTGTGTGTGTGTGCAATCACATAAACAATATTTCCATAATAGTCATGCGTAAAAGAAGAAACAGAGCAAAAGAAAAATAAACACAAAAAATGAAGTGAAAATAGTATGCTTTGATCTGCATTCAGACTCCATTAGTTCTTTCTCTGGATTTGGACAGAATTTTTTATCATGAGTCTAAAGGTGCCTTCCTTACATCAAGGAGGAGAAACACAAATATAAAGATGATGATGACACTGATGATAAGAATGACAATGATAACAATAATAATAGTGTAACTGAGGGAATATGCTTGGACTTTCTTTTCCTTGGAAATTATGTGGAGCATGCGCTATTTCCTGCTTGGTTTCGGTCTACTCCATGGAACTTGATTCTGACCATGATAGAGCTTTTACTAGGTGATGGCTAGAAGCTGTCTTATTGGTTAAGGAGCTAGAAAACCTTGTTAATCAGGGCTTGCTAATAAAAAATTAAGTGCGAATAAAAAACAAACAACCTGCCCCTATTATATTATCTTTTCCTTGTCAGTGTGACAAGACTACTTTGAGCTGGTCCCAAGAGTTAGGTGGCAACAGGATGGCATCTCTGCCTCCCACCTAGCCATGGGGGCTGTGTGCACATGACTGACTCGGTTTTTTTTTTCACTAATTCTTTCTTAATCCTAGGCAAATTTATTTTCTGAAATATCTACATTACATTGCAAGCTCAGGGAATTGAGTAGTTTCATTAAATCAGAATGACTGAAGTGGTGGTGGCCACCAGAAAAGCAGTGGACAAAAACAATGGAAGCGGTTGCAAGTATGTGTGGAAAGACAGTAAACTGAGGCATCTATAACCTCATGGGCAAGAGAAGTACTGACCATAGACTCTACAAAGCCAGGAGAGAACTGTACCTCAGAAGAACTTATTAAGGACCCCATGAAGGTAGAAAAAGATTTTCAGGCCAAGTAATTGGGGGTACACCTTTGCCTAATGTGTTTTCTACATGCATGCCTCACTATCATTGTAACTTA
The DNA here is from genome assembly GCA_028646595.1 of Phalanger gymnotis. NCBI lineage: Eukaryota > Metazoa > Chordata > Mammalia > Diprotodontia > Phalangeridae > Phalanger > Phalanger gymnotis. The sequence continues at coordinate 301,917,682 of CM053622.1, forward strand.
AGTTTGTGCCTATCTCCCCCAGAAAATTGTTGTATTTGTGGAGAAGTGTTACCCAAGTATTGGGAGTAATATTTATACCAACTGTCCTAACAAATCTTAGTAAATAACTTTTCTAAAAGCTAATTAAGTCTGATTGTCCATTTGTTAATGGGAAGCACGACAGGGTGAGGATGTAAAGGAGGCCATTTATGAACATTATAAGCACAGTCACTCAGATATACACCTATAACAAAGTATTAATCAGTTGCCCTCTGGAGATCCAGCCTACCAGTAAAAGTAAGAATTACAAATTAAGCCCCAGAGAGGTGCTCTAAGAATAATAGCTAACATATACAGTACTTTAAGATTTTCAAAGTGCTTTATATATGTTATCTCATTTAGTCCTAACAACAATACCATAATATAGATGCTATTATCCCCACTGTATAGAAGAAGAAACCAAAGTGGAGAGAAGTTAGTGATTTGCTGGGGATCACAAAGCTAGTAAGTGTCTGAAGGAGGATATGAACCCAAGTCTTCAAATTGCCAAGTCTAGTGCTCTATTCACTCTGACAAGTACTAGTCAAGTTCCAGGAAAGAGAAGTTATTATGCACTCAGGTTGGCTTCATAGACGGTTGGAATTTGAGGTTACCTTGGAGAATGAAAAGGATTCAAAGAGTCAGAGAGGAGAAGGGAAAGAATTCCTAAAGTGAAAAAATAAATAACATGACCAAAGTCGATGAGGCAAAAAATTAAGATATATTCCAAAAAGAATAAGCAATCATATTGGAAGAGGAGGATTTATGTAAGGGTATAAAAAAGTGATGCTTATATGGGATTAGAATATGGAAAGCCTTAAATGCCAAGATAAAAAGTATATATATATATATATATATATATATATATATATATATACACACACACACACATATATATGTGTATATATATGTGTGTGTGTGTGTGTGTATACATATATAATGTAAAAGTGAGAATCCACTGAAAGTCTTTAAATAGAGGAGCAGCATGATTAATACTGTATTTTGGAACCATTCATCAACATTTTTTTTAAATTGAGCTCCTACTATATACAAAATCCCAATAATTGACATAGTTAACTCATATCCCCTTTGTTTTAAACTCTATGCAATTATCTGGCAAAAAGAAGAATAGGATTTTAAATCATCATGGCTTCCAATACTCTCCTTTTCTCCTGAGCTTATAGCTAATTCTTTCATGGAACTCTTGGCCCACCAAAGCTAGCAGAGGCAGTATAAGGGGACACAGAAAGAGGTACTTCCAGCACCAGTAATTGTATTCCCAAATCTCAGCTTCTTATCCTGTCTTGAAGATAATATCTTAGGGGAATGGTTCTCAAAGCATGGTCTGAGAATCTCTGGGGCTTCCTGAGACCTTTTCGGGGGATCTGCGAAGTCAAAACTATTTTCATAATAATACGAAGATGTTATTTGCCTACCTAAAAAATCCTCCTCTCTTTTCCAACTACATATTTGTATGAGGCCTATTTTCTTCATATGCTTCACGACATATCACAACAGATTTCATGAGAATTTTACTTTCTTCTATTAAACCAAACATTAAAGAGATTTGCAAAAATGTATAAGATGATAAATCTTCTCACTACTTTGTTTGGAATAAAATTGTTTTTTAAAATGTTAACATGTTTACTATTTTATTAGCAAACATGGATTTGTTTTATTTTAATGATTTTTTTCAAATGTTTATCAGTTTTAATTTCTAACATGATAAATATTGATATGTATAACCCATATAAACAAAACCTCTCTGAGGTCCTTGATAATTTTTTAGTGTAAAGAGTTTCTGAAACCAAAATGTTTGAGAACTGTTGACCTAGGACCTGGGTGAATGAAAGATATTCTATTGAGGCTAAAGGCAGGGAGAGCACGGAAAAAAATTTTCCCTTGCATGCCCATTCTTACTCATATATCAACATCCATATTCTCCTAGATATAGATCTAACAGTCTATTTCAAGTTGGGTATAAGTGACCTCTAAATGTCTCACTTTCCTTGATAAGGTAGGTGCAAAATTGGTAGTGATCAAAACTGTGAACTTCATAAATTTTTTTATCAGTCTGTCCCTCCAACCTATCTGTGGGACTACTTCTCCTTGATTTAAGTAGAATTAGTTGATGGACCAGCACCAAAGAGTAGCCATTAATGAGTACATATAAACTAGGCTCTATAGGAGTGTCCCCTGGGGTCTGTCCCTGACCCTGTGCCATTTAAAATTTTTGTCATTGACTTGAAGGTATACATAACATGGCTATACTATTCCCAGATGACATGAACAGGAAGAATTGCTTGCATGCTAGATGTCAAAGTCAGCATTCAAAAAGACCTTGACAAGTTAGAATAATTGAGTAAGAAGAAATTTAATAGAGATAAGTATAAAGTACTACATTTGGATTTTAAAAAATCAGTTTCACAAGTGCAGTATGGGTAGAAAACAGTTCAGATGAAAAAGATATTGGTTGACAAGCAGTATAAGTCAACAATTTGCCATAGTAAAAAAAAATGACAATTTCAGGCTACATTGAGAGAAATGCTGCCCAGAATGAGGGATGAAATAGATCCACTTTGTTCTATTCTGGTCCTAACTTATGTGGATTATTGTGTTCAGTACTGAGTGCCACATTTTAGGAAGGACTTACACAATCTGAACAATGTCCAGAGAAGGGTGATGAGGCTAGTAAAGTGACTAGAATTCATTTTTATCTAAGGCCTGATGGAAGGACTTGGGATGTTTGACCTGGGAAGAACAGTGAGCGAAGACATGAGAACAGTATGGCAAATATGGAAGACAGGTAAGACCCATTCTGCTTGACTTCAAAGGGGGTCAAGTTGCAGAAAGGCAGACTAAGGAGGGAAAACTTCTAAAATTAGAGCTCTCCAAAAATGAAATACGCTGCCTGCAGAGGTGCTGAGTGCCCTCGCACTAGATGTATTCAAATGAAGGCTGAATGACCACATTTCAGGGCTGTTGTAGAGGAGATTCTTGGTGTGACCTCTGAGATCCCTTGTGACTACATTTCTGTAATCCTGTATTTGTGTTTATTCCATACTCTGGAATCCTAGTGTCTTATGCAGTCTCCTCCATAGCACCCATAACAGATTTGCTACAATGCTTCAAATATTTCTGCTTTATTCAAATACATAAAGGTTAGGCTAAGTAAATCTAATAAGTGTATTTCCACTTAGGTATTAATTGTTATCAATGAGAGGACATTTTCATTTGAATATGGACTCTCTGGATACATAATTGTTTAACCAAAAGCCATAACTTTCTATGTGTGGAATTTCAGGTTCCATACCATAAAGGGGATATTTAGGGGGATAAAGTTTTGCTTGAGATCTCTCAAAAATATTATGTTGATTACTGTCTAGAAGACAAATCTTGTGGGTTGGAGAGTCATGTTTGCTGGGGAAAGAATACCTCCAGAAAAGATTATCTTTGTTCTCCAAGGTACACAGCATTGACAACAGCCTTGTATGTGAACTCTGATCAAAGTAGACTGTGGCAAATAGAGAATATTACTCACTAATTCCCAGGGCATATGGGGAAAGTTTTCCTCCCAATGAAATAATTACCTGGGCTGTAGAAGAATCTGATTTTGGAAAAATTCAGGAAGTTTTCCAAATGTTGTATTTACTCTTTAATGGAAAGCATTCTATCAATTATTCTATCAGACTAATAAGCAAAAACAAGCTTTAATTCAGCAACTTTAACCTTGCAATGTACTTTTCCTTTTCTTAATTTCTTCTTCTTGCTGTGTATTATTATATTTTATTTTACATCATTTGCATTTCCCTATTTCCATTTCCCCTCCACTCTCCCTCCCCCTCCTAGAGAGCTATCTATCATAAAAAAATAATAAAAACAAGATGAAAAAACAGTTTAGCAAAACTAACCAAAACATCATCCGAAGCTGCATTTTCTATTAAATCCGTTGATGATTATTATTGTGTTATCAAGTAGGAAGAGCCAGAAGTTCTGTTATCTTTTGACAGATAAGAAAATTGTGGTCTAGAGGGATAAATTGACATGTCTAAAGCCACACAACAAGTTGGTAGCTATACTAAAACCAAAAAGTAACTCATCTGGCTCTCTACCTTCACCCTTTTTTTATTTTGCCACTTTCCAAGCCAGCGGGAAACCTTTTCAAACCAAACAAATTCAAACGAACTCAGAAAAGTCAGTTGTGTCATAAAAAAAGGTAGATATTAAAATGTCTCCTCTAATTTTTGCTCCTCCATCATATGTTTTATCCCGGGATATCAAATTGTTTACAAGCAATTACAGTAATTAAGCATAAATACACCCTGGTGAGGCAAATATTATTATCCACTTTTTAACAGATGGGAAAGCAAAGACTTGGAGGATTGGAGTGACCTGTACAAGGCCAAAGAGGGTGTTAGCTACAGATGTACAGATAGAGCCCAGGAATTGTACACAGCAGCACTTGGGTTTGCACTGCTTCCCCCTCCGTTGTTTCTCCATTTCATTTCTTTGACTTTTGAGTGATTCTTTGTGTTTGAAAAGATTTGAAAAAGGAAAATCAGAGGCGGACATCATACAACAACAGCATGAGAAATAATATAAATAACAAAACCATTGGGAGATGGTAGGGGAAAGGCAAAATGACAGAGCCCCTGCCTTGTAAGCCTTTTTTTTTAATTTTAATTTATTTTTAATATGTTTAGTTTTCAGCATTGATTTTCACATGCATTTGAATTACAGATTTTCTCCCCATTTCC
>CM053622.1:301922956-301984111 GCA_028646595.1 Phalanger gymnotis
CAGGCATCTTACCCGACTCCCTGAATTCCATAGCAAGGGCCAATGATGGAATGTCTAATAGCTTCTTAGGAGTAAGGCAGTTAGGTTTTCTAGTTCTGCTTGTTCAGAACAAGCCTGAGCCCATAAAATGAAGATGACTGGAACCAAAAAAATAAAAGGAGGCAATCGGAAAGAACTCCTGTATTTACACAAGCAATCACACTGCCCTTTCTGAAGGGCTTTGGAATTTGTAAGTCAAATGTATAGTTGCATTAATATCAGGGAAATTACAACCCAAGAAGAATGCAGAAAGACAAGGAGGCTAACTACTCACACTGTGCCTTCCTGCCCATTATCACATTTGACAAACAGCTTGAATCCAAGCAGAAAGAATGGGGCAAAATAGAATCAGACAAGAACGATGGAGTTAAATGTTAACGAAAACAAATCAGAAATGAAAAGACTACAAGCGAGGTTCATGACGCATTCCCGACATCTGAAGCAGAAAAGCCAAAAAGAGAAAATAATAATAATAATAATAATAAGAAGAAGAAGAAGAAGAAGAAGAAGAAGGAGAAGAAGAAGAAGAAGAAGAAGAAGGAGAAGAAGAAGAAGAAGAAGAAGAAGGAGAAGAAGAAGGAAAGGAAGAAGAAGAAGAAGAAGAAGAAGAAGAAGAAGAAGAAGAAGAAGAAGAAGAAGAAGAAGAGTTTGATTTTTTTTATTGAAATATTTGGAAAATATTTTAGCTGATTTGTCATCATTTATCAAAGTAAGATGGATGCCGCCTACAATAAGCCAGGAAGAGTTTTAAAAGCATCCCACAGACGGCTTTATGAAGTTGTGTGTATAGGATGGAGAAGTATCAAGGCACTCATTTCTACTGAGAAGCAAAAGTTATTTATGGCGCTGGTCGATTTTGTGAAAACATATATAGCCACTACATACCAAAGCTGATAAAGAAAGCAGAGCTTGGTGACGTGGGGAAAGGCTTATAAGGCCTGTCTCACTGACCTTGCGGAACATGCGATCATCGTATTTGTCAGCCTCTATTTCTTCAGGTGAGGGAAGAAAGGTAATAAAGTAGAGCCATCCCAAGCAAAACCTCTATGAGAATATACTTTGGTCCAGGGAAGAAGATTCTTCAGTGGGGCAATTCACAACAAGGCACAGAAGTGTTTTGATAAATTTAATTATTTGCAACCAGTTCTGGGGAGAAAATATCTAAGGAAAATAAAAATATATATACACTTCTATGACTTTGGAGTCATGCCAGTCATTCATAGCATCCAGAGGAAAAAAAATTGTGATTAGTCACAAGCCACATACCTTTTCTCAGATTATGACCTTCTTCCTTGCCTTGATCAACATGCTCTGAGCAATGTCATTAGATCAGTTCACTGTATTAATTTTTTTATATGTTTTAAAGGAGCACAGTGTTGGACGTGGGTTTCCATTATTTGGTATTGTTATTATTTGAGAGATTGATTGATTAATTAGTCCTGACTTTTGATGTCATTTGGTATAGGGAACTCCCAGTATAGAAACTCTCTCCAACTTTGCAGATTAGCAACTCATACTTAACCTATGGTCTTAAAGAGCTGCCTAGAGCATTGAGAAGTTTACAGAGCTTGAAGAGCCCTCAAAAGACATTTAGTCCTACCCACTAATTTTAAACATAAGGAAATGAAGTCTTAATTAGAATTTAAGTGCCTTGCCTAAGGTCACAAAAATGGTTAGGTAACTTGCTCATGGTCACAAAGCCAGTATGTGTAAAAGGAAGGATTTGATTGGAAATTGAGGGGATGCCCATCAATTGGAGAATGGCTGAACAAGTTATGGTATATGAATGTAATAGAATGCTATTGTTTTATAAGAAATGATGAACAGACAGATTTCAGAAAAACCTGGAAAGACTCACATGAACTGATGCTGAGTGAAGTGAGCAGAACCAGGAAAACGTACACAGAAACAGTGACATCATGAGATGACCAACTTTGATAGACTTAGCTCTTACTTAGCTCTTCTCAGCAATACAATTATACAGTACAATGACAATTCTAACACTCATGATAGAAAATGCTATCCACATCCAGAAAAAGAAAATATGTATTCTGAATGCAGATTGAAACATACTATTTTCTCCCTTTTTTTCTTTCTCATGATTTTTTCTTTTTGTTCTGATCCTTCTTTCACAACATGACTAATGTGGAAATATATTTAATATGATTGCACATGTGTAGCCTATGTCAGATTGCATAGGGAGGGATAAAATAATTTGGAACTCGAAATCTTATAAAAGTGAATGTTGAAAACTATTTTACATGTAATTGGAAAAAATCAAATACTATTAAGTTGAGAAAAAATTTTTAAAGGAAGGATTTGAATCTATGTATTCCTGTCTCTATCTAAGGCCAGTTCTCTGTTAGTTGACATAATCCTGAATCTCATAACCCTATAGAAAAAGAGAAAGCATTTTTCACTTTGGCTTAATTGATTGATGTTACAGATGTATGGCATAAAATATTCAAGAGAAAGATGTGAAGTAGAGAGGATAACATTATTGAAGTAGAGACCATGAATTGTGTGTGTGTATGTGTGCATATAAATATATACACACATATATACATGTACATGCATGTATACATATATGTATATGTATGTACACATACCTGCATATAAGTGTCTGGACATATGTACATATATACATACACAGCATATTATGCTGAATATTTCGGTAAGTTTTTCATTAAATATGTGTACACACATATGCCACTGAAGTATGGCTTCTTGAATTGTCAGTTCAAATCTATGTCAAATAGAGCCACCAGATTTAATGAATAAACAAATGACACTACCTTTAAAATCAACATATATTTACACCAACAAGAAAATTCAGAAAAATTGGTTTAGAGCTTAAATAATCCAGATAGTTCACCTAGTACTCAAGTGACTTCACTATGCATTATGGTCTGTGTTTCTGTTGGTCTAACCTGAGAGAAGAATAACACTGCAAAATGTTGGTATGACAGTGAGAATCCCAAGCCAGGTTCATGTTTGATTTCCTACCTTTTATCACACTTGGTTCAGGTTAAGAGGTTTTCCCATTCATTTGAAATAACGGGCACTAGTACCAATAGCATAGTATGTTCAACATTTGACCTTCAGTGCTTGGCTTAGTCATGGTAGCACAGTCGTCTATCTCAGTTGAGAAGAGCAGGCCCCTCTGGAAGCAATTCTCAATTCTGATTGGCAGTGGTTTTGCTGAAATACCAGCTCCCAGGTCTATATTTCAACAATATAATCAAATGTCCACTTTCCCACAGAACTGGTAATCTACAAGATGTTCAATAGAGAACAAAGAAGTGACTTCCTAATGACCTCCCCAGCTGAGATAACTTAACTTTTTCCATGACATTTGAGTTTATGCTTCCCTATATTGCACAAATGTACACAATGCAACAGACAAACTCCTTGGCTAGAGAACCAGGCTTTATCAGTCTCCACTCTCTCCTCCATTGTTCTATTCTGGATTTTTTTTTCTGAGAACCAACATGAATATCATGCAGCAACTTCAGATTGTCACCAAATACACAATGTCAATGATGTCTTATTGTTCTTATGATGTTTTATTGTTTCTTTACAACCAATTTTTCTCTTCCTCTTTTCTCACAGTTTGCAGTTGGATGAAACTGCTGAAAGCCTAAATCTGCCCCCAGTTAATCCTAATTTATTAATGAATCTCTAAGTTTACTGGTCTGCAAGTATTGTCATAAACCCCTCCCTGGGTTAGGAACTTAAAGTAAACTGCCTCCATGTCCTTTTTGGTGATTATGAGACTTGAGAGAAAGCCAATCCAGATCTCATTAGAAAAATCTGGTAATCCATGGCCTAAGAAAATAAGAGGAATCCTCCCACCTTTTCCCAATACATCCTAGAGAATAAAATGTCCCCATATAGTAAGATGTATCATGGCTAGGGAAAGCAACAGTCAGTAGCAGTTTGCTCATGTGGCCATTTGGTTAGAAGGTTCAATAAAAGTGGTCACAACCACTTTGATTCTCCGCTACTAGAACCTGGGAGTGGAACATAGATGAAATATGTAGGAGAAATAGCCAATAAGACTGGCCTCAGTTGTGGAGCCCTTTGGCATATTGAGTTATTAGTAGAGACTATGTTGGATCCAGTTAGTCACTGAGTCATGAGGTTGTCAGGGTTACATTGTTTGGGACCCTCTTGGGTACCTACTTTGATATTGCTTTGTTTCCGTGTGTCTTTTAGGGTATTAACCCATGGGAAGGTAGCCAGGGAATAACTCAATATTTCTTTACTTTCCATTCACCTGAGGTATCCTGTTTTCTGTGGCTATGCTAAGTTCTGCCCAAGTTGCTGGAAATTAGCTTTCCAGTCTGGGAAATCTCGGATGCTGCCATTTTGAGATAACTTAAGCTACAATTAGAACAAGGAAGTTTTATACAAATGATCTAGTGAAGCACAGGGTGTTTCTGAGAGTCTCAGAAATATAATCATTGAATTGATGACAATACTCTTTTTCTGTTTCACTGACTATGTGTAGGTAGGCTATTTACAGGCTAAAGAAAGATGTGTTTGATTTGTAGGATGTGATTGGATAGTAAGCATCCAAGGCAAGATCAAGCCATCTATCTCACCACGATAGCTAAAGCCCCAGACCCATGAGTCTGCTGTTTTATTGTTTCTTGTTTCTAAGGAAACATTAAAGCAGAGTGACCTACCAGAATGAAGTAAGCTGTATGACACAATTTTGTGCTTTTGCATCAGTTGGGCTCAAGTGGCATTAAGATAAATAAAACAGAAGATTTATTCTTAGCTAGATCATTATCCTTTAGGGAAGTACATTATGGGATGTTATGGGAAGTTTAGGTGTGAGAGCTTTATGATGCCTACGTAATCATGACATAAATGGGATACAGTAACCAGTGTTAGAAATACAAAGGAGGATTGGTCACTAATACTAATATCAATAAATTTAGACAATTATGCATGGTTCTGGGTTAGAATGAGGTGGTCATGTATAAAGGCAATCAGTGAATGGGAAGATCTTCCCTGCCCATTTGAGTAGGCTCCGGGGGCAGGGCTCTCAGGATCCTGGGGGAGTGGCTAGGACTGGGGCCAATGGAAGCCTGTGGTGGGAGGAGCTTGCTGAAAGGTTGGAGCAGAGCTAAGAGGCAGTTGGTGAGAGCAGTTAAGAGCTGAAGGAGAGAGGAAGCAGTCAGCTAGCTTGTTACACAGCTTGGAGATTGCAGCTGAAGCGGCGGTGATGGTGGCAGGCGCTATAAAAAGGCGAGACTGACCCTTGTGGAGACCAGAGAGTGCTGAGCAGGGGCTTGAGGCCAGTAGGTGGTCTTCTTGCTGCAGAGCCCTGGCATTGGGCGGGGGGAAGCACCAGTATGTCTTGGCTTGCTGCCATAATTTTTTCTGTGGCCTCCTGGTCACTATTGTGAGATGGCCATACTGGCCTTAGAAGATTCTTGCCAGGATGTCAAACTGGAGACACTGGTCTATAGGTCTGCTACTTTTGAGTTTCAATAAATGCTTTAACTCCTCTGCCTTCTACTTAGAGAATTCCTTATATCCTGCGATTCTGGACCATTCAGGCACATTCATGGTTATCTCTGAAGTCATGAATTCTGCCTTTTGGACCTCCTTTTCTGGCTAATTCTGCCTTTCAAGGCATTCTTCTCCTCACTGGCTTTTTGGAGCTCTTTTGCCATTCGAGTTAGTCTATTTTTTAAGATGTTAGTGTCTTCAGCATTTTTTGGGTCTCCTTTAGCAAATCATTGACTTGTTTTTCATGATTTTCTTGTATCATTCTCATTTCTCTCCCCAGTTTTTCCTCTACTTTTCTTACTTGCTTTTCCAAATCCTTTTTGAGCTCTTCCATGGCCTGAGACCAATTCCTATTTTTGTGGAGGCTTTTGATGTAGGCTCTTTGACTTTGTTGACTTCTTCTGGCTGTATGTTTTGCTCTTCTTCGTCACCAAAAAAAGATTCCAAAGTTTGAGTCTGAATCTCAGTCTGTTTTTGCTGCCTGTTTGTGTTCCCAGACAACTACTTGACCCTTGAGCTTTCTGTTGGGGTATGAGTGCTTGTAGAGTAGAGAGTACTTTGTCCCAAGCTTTAGTGGCCTTGTGCTGCTGTTTTCAGAGCTACTTCTACACAGCAATCTCTGCCACACCAATGCTCTTCCTCCCGCAAAAAGCGCCAACTGGGACTGCAACTCAGATCCAAGCAGGCTTTGCACTCCTGCTCTGATCTACCACTTAATTCCTCCCACCAGGTGGGCCTGGGGCAGGAAGCAACTGCAGCTGGAAGCAGCCCCAGAGATGCACCACTTCCATACCTCCAAGGCTGGGGCTGACTGTGCACTCCTTCACTCTGTTCTAGCAGTTCTACCCACTAACCTTCTCTATTGTCTTTGGCGTTTGTGGGTTGAGAAGTCTGGTAACTGCCGCAGCTCAATGACTCAGGGCCCTACCACCTGTTCCTCCTGGGTCCTGCTCTGGTTGGTCCTGGCACAGCCCAGGATGGGCTGTGCTTCATTCTGCTCCCAGCTCCGTGCAACACACCCTTCCCTGTGACCATCCAGGCTTTCCTAGGCTGGAGCCCTGCTTCCCTCTGCTACCTTGTGGGTTCTGCAGCTCTATGATTTGTTCAGAGGCATTTTCTACAGGTGTTTGGAGGGACCTGGGGGAGAGTCTAGGCAAGTCCCTGCTTTCCAGCTGCCATCTTGGCTCCACCCCCTAAGGTTAACATTTCTAGTACAATATCAAATAATAGAAGAGATAATGGGCATCCTTGCTTCACCCCTGATTTTATTGGGAATGCTTCTAGCTTATCCCCATTATATATAATGCTTGCTAAACATTTTAGATTTATATTACTTATCATTTTAAGGAAAACTCCATTTACTTCTGTGCTCTTTAGTGGTTTTAATAGGAATGAGTGCTGTATTTTGTCAAAAGCTTTTTCTGCAACTATTGAGATAATCATATGATTCCTATCAGTTTTGTTATTGATATGATCAATTAAGCAGAGAGTTTTCCTAATATTGAACTGGCCTTGCATTCCTGGTATAAATGTCACATAATCACAATGTATTATCCTGGTGATAAATTAGTATAATCTCCATCTGGCCCTAAAGATTTTTTTCTTAGGCAGTTCATTTATGGCTAGTCCAATTCCTTTTTCTAAAATCAGGTTATTGAAGTATTTTATTTCTTCTTCTGTTAATATGGGCAATTTATATTTTTGTAAATATTCATCCATTTCACTAAGATTGTCAGATTTACTGGCATACAGTTGGGCAAAATGGCTCTGAATTATTGTTTTAATTTCCTCTTCATTGAATTCATCCTTTTCATTTTTGATACTGGTAATTCGATTTGCTTCTTTTTCTATCAAATTAACCAAAGGTTTAGCCATTTTATTGTTTTTTTTTTCCATAAAGCCAACTCTTAGTTTTATTTTTAAGTTCAATAGTTTTCTTACTTTCAATTCTTCTAGTCTCTCCTTTTAGTTTCAGAATTTCTAATTTGGTACTTAATAGGGGGTTTTAAATTTAATCTTTTTCTAGCTTTTTTTACTTGCATGCACAATTCATTGACCCCCACTTTCTTTAATTTATTCATGTAAATATTTAGAGATATAAAACTTCCCCAAGAACTGCTTTGGCTGCATCTTATATGTTTTGGCAGGCTGTCTTATTATTATTATCATTTTCTTTGATGAAAATATTGATAGTTTCTATGATTTTTTTTGTTTGACTTACTCATTCTTCGAGACTAGATTATTTAGTTTCAATTAATTTTAATCTATCTTTACATGACCCTTTATTAAACAATCTTTATTGCATCTTAATCTAAAAATAATTCATTTAATATTTATGCCTTTCTGCATTTGATTGTGAGGTTTTTAATGCCCTAATACATGATCATTTTTTGTGTAGGTGCCATGCACTGATGAGAAAAAGTTATATTCCTTTCTTATCCCAATTCCATTTTCTCTAGAGGTCTACCATATCTAACTTTTCTAAAATTCCATTTACCTCCTTAACTTTTTTCTTGTGCTTATTTTGTGCTTAGTTTTATCTAGTTCTGAGAGGGAGGGATTGAGGGCCCCCATTAGTATAGTTTTGCTCACTATTTCTTCTTGTAATTCACTTACCTTCTCCTCTAGGAATTTGGATACTATACCACTTGGTGCATATAAATTTAGTGTTGATATTACTCCATTGTTTATGATACCTTTTAGCAAAATGTAGATCCCTTCCTTATCTCTTTCAATCAGGTCTATTTTTGCTTCTGTTTGTCTGAGATCAGGTTTTCTACCCCTGCTGTATTTTACTTCAGCTGAAGTATAATATATTCTGGTCCAGACATTGATTTTTATTCTGTGTGTATCTTTCTGCTTCAAATGTGTTTCTTGTAAACAACATATTGTAAGAGTCTGGTTTTTAATGCACTCTGCTATCTGCTTCTATTTTATGGGAGAGTCCATCCCATTCACATTCACAGTTACGATTAGTAACTGTGTATTTCCCTCCATTCTATCCCTCTGCCTGTTTACACTTTTCTCTCTCCTTTTATTCTGTCCCTCCTCACCAGTGTTTTGGTTTTGACCACCACCTCCATCAACCTGCCTTCCTTTCTATCAGCCCATTGGCCTTTTCTTTCCTCTTTCTCCTAATACTTCTTATAGGGTAAGATAGATTTCTATACCCATTGAGTGTATATGTTGTTCCCTCTTGGAGCCAAATTTGATGAGTGTGAGGTTCAAACAACGCTCATCCCCCTCCCTTTATCCCCTCTATTGTAATTGGTCTTTTGCACCTCTTCATGTGATATAATTTACCCTATTTTGCATCCCCTTTCCTCTTCTCCCATTACGATCCTTTTTTCAACCCTTAATTTTTTTATATCATCATATTAAAGTCAACTTATACCCACATCTTCTGTCTATGTATACCCCTTCTAACTGCCCTAATAAAGATACAATTCTCAAGAGTTATGCATATCTTCTTCTCATGCAGGGATGTAAATAGTTTAAACTTATCCAATAACATGTTTTTTTTTTTTAATTCTCTTTCTTGTTTACCTTTTTATGCTTGTCTTGGGTCTTGTATTTGAAGATCAAAATTTCTGTTCAGCTCTGGTCTTTTCATCAGAACTGATTGAAATTCCCCTATTTCATTGAATTTCCATTTTTTCCTCTAAAATATTATGCTCATTTTTTCTGGGTAGTTGATTCTTGGTTGTAATCCAAGCTCCTTTGCCATCTGGAATATCATATTCCGAGCTCTCTGATCCTTTAATGTAGAACCTGCTAAATCCTGTATAATCATGACTGTGGCCCCAAGATATTTGAATTGTTTTCTTTCTGGCTGCTTGCAGCATTTTCTCTTTGACCATGTAAACATTCTAGAATTTGGCCACAATATTCTTTGGAGTTTTATTTTGGGTCTCTTTCAGGAGGTCATCAGTGGATTCTTTCAATGGCTATTTTACCCTCTGGTTCTAGGATATCAGGCAGTATTCCTGGATAGTATGTTAGAAGATGCTATCCAGGCTCTTTTTAAAAAAAAAAATCATGGCTTTCAAGTAGTTTAATAATTCTTCAATTATCTTTCCTGGATCTCTTTTCCAGGTCAGTTGTTTTTCCAATGAAGTATTTTACTTTTTCTTCTATTTTTTCATTCTTTTGATTTTGTTTGACTGATTCTTGATATCTCATAGAGTCATTAACATCCACTTGCCCAATTCTAATTTCTAAGGAATTATTTTCTTCGGTTAGCTTTTGTACCATTTGGCCAATTATATTTTTTAAGGAATTGTTTTCTTTAGTGGATTATTTTTTTATTTGGCTAATTGTATTTTTTAAGGAATTGTTTTCCCTCAATCAATTTTTGTCCTTCCTTTTCCTAGCTGTTGCCTCCACATACTTCTCATTTGTTTTCTCTCTTCTACCTCTCTTACTTGACTTTTAAAATCCTTTTTGAGCTCTTTCAAGAAGACTTTTTGGGCTTGAGACCAATTCATATTAGCCTTGGAGGTTTCACATGTAGACATTATAACATTGTTGTCCTCTTCTAAGTTTGTGTTTTGATCTTCCCTGTCACTGTAGTAACTTCGTATGGTCAATATTATTTTTGGTTCTTGCTCAATTTTCAACCTATTTTGTGGCTTTTGAGGTTGCGTTCTACTTCTGAGGCACAGGGGACATTGCCTTAAGCTTTTAGTTCTGGGGACCAGGGTCATGGTCACTGTTTTTATGCACTGTGATCTTAGCTGCTAGAGGCTTGCTCATTACACTGAGATGGCCCAGCCTAGTCATGCCTGTTGTTGCCTGGTTTCCAGGGCTGGCAATTTGCCTTCTGTGCTGGGGCTAGAGGCCTCACAGATGGCCTGCTCTCCCACTGGTAAGCTGATCTAGGGCCAAGGGGCCTTGGTTGCTGATCTGTCCTGTGGCTAAGATCCTCCCACTTGCTTGCCTGAACACCATTTGCACTGGGCTGTACTCCCTTAAAAAGGGAGTGAGACTGACCTTTTAAGTCATCTTAAGCTGGAAAAGTGTTTCACTCCAACTTTTTCTAGGTTATCTCACTTTAGAATCTGTTTTAGAGGCTTGATTTAATGTTGTTTCTGTGGGGAAACCAGAGAGAGCTCAGGCAACTTCTGGTCTCCTCCCTGCCATCTTACCTTGAAGACAGATTCTTGATAACTTTCTACGTCACATGAAAAACATAGCTACATTGTTTGACATCTCCAGGAAACTTGCCCAATGTGAATATGTTTCCATCTATTAGATCTCTCTTAGTACATTGACCTGTGGGATAGAGCTCAGGAAAACATAGTGTTGTGCTGGTTTTTCCCTACCTTCCACAAGGACTTTGTGTGGTGACATGTTTGGCACTTCCTCACAGCACTAAAGTTGGGCAAAGGTGGTCAGCTTTCTATTCTAAAGCAGAATAGAATTTACCAGTTGCCTGCTTACAGTTTCTTCTGATGTTATACCAATCTATCTATACCTTCTATGAGTTTCCTATTACTATGTTCTTCCCAAATTACATTCCCCACTACCCAGTCTCTAAATATTGGCTACTATGTGTGGACTCTCAAACACACCAAAAGACTTATAATGCATGGTCTTGGTATAAGTTCCTGTTTCTGAAAGACCCTATAAAATCAATTCTTATAAGGAAGTTAAGGTCCTACCACTTTAGGTGGGGCATAGGGTATGGGAGCCATGGGATACCACATGCCCAAGGAAGGCAAACAAAATGCAACGCAGATTCCAGCGGTTGCCACTTGGCTGGTCAGCACTTAAGAAGGAGAAAAAAAACAGAAATAAGGAAATTTCTCTTTCAGAATTACAAATAACATAAAAATGTATGTCTTCAGTCATAGTATTGAAGCATTAGATCTAGAAGAGAACCTGGAACCGTCTAGTTATACCTGCTTATTTGACAGATAAGGAAATTGAGGATCAGAGAGATTACATGATTTACCCAGAGTTGCACAACTAGTTACTGCCAAAGTCAGAATTTGAACTCAGGTCTTTATTTTTTTTTTTTTGCTTAATGCTTGGCACATATTAGGAACTTAATAAAAGCTCATTGATTGCTTCCTTGCTTGTTTGATTTATAAGTCCTTTACTCTCCTTTACAGAAATCCTAGATGCTTACCTGTACTTGACTCTCTTTGTTAGTAATTAAGTCATCAAAAGTCAAGTTTAATATCTACCAACACATCCTACCTAAATATCCTATCTAATGCTACCCCACAATATTGTAATTCAATATACAGAGTGGTGCAATGGATAGACCATAGGACTGAAAGTGAGAAAATCCTAGATTTAAATCCCACCTTAGCTAGAGCTTAGTGCTGTCATACTCTCTGAGAATATTCTGAACATTGTCCATATCCAATCCAGATCATTTCACCATGCACCAAGCTTGTATTCCTACACTATTATGGTCCAAAGTAATTGCCCTTCAGTTTTCTCAGGAAGCCAGCAAGTACAAACTATTCCACTAGTTTGTGAGCTCTCAGCATCTATGGTCTCTTTAGAAGCTTCATTAACTTCATCAAGTCATATAAACTAAAATCTAACCGTGTCTTAGAAACGTGTTTTGTGAAATGCTGTGTAATGTTTTGATGTAATCCTGGGTGATCTCTCCTGCTTCCAGCAGCTCAGCTAGTTTTAAGAATTGGACCCTAAAACACCACATTCGCTGAGTAATTAAGATTCTTTAGGTGGTCCAGACTTATTAGTCTTGTGTGGTTTGAACATAACATTGGAAGTTCACAACAGTAATAAAATCAACATGTTTTATACAATTCATTTTGATGGGAGAGACTAGCCAAGATGGCAGATGGTAGGAGGAAGTAGTAAGCTCAACTCCCTGATCACTATTCCAACAACAATATAAGGAGAATGCCAGACCAAATAGTGATTGCAAAATCAAAAGAGAAACTGAAGTGAGACATCTTTGTAGTCTAAGATCACAAATTCAACCTACAGGCAAGGAACCAGAGCAGAAACTGTGGAACAGGGCTGGGCCAGGATCATGGACACAGCTCCCAGAGCTCCAAGCTAGACTAGTACTCCAGAGACATCCAGAGCTGATCTCAGACTCTCCTGCAGTCCCATGTCAGTATCAAAGGGTCTTCCAGGGGGCCCAAGAATGGGGGTAACCCAAAGGAGACAAGAACATTGACTCAGCACCCTGTGTCCTGAGGTAGGCCAAAAGTTTGAAGGCAAAAAGAATGGAAAACTCAGAGTCAGTGCCCAGGTCATAAGCTAGGATACAGAGATGCCAAGAATTATTTTCTGACTAAGACCCCTGCCTGGTCTAGTATCTTCAGGTATCTCAGTGGGGCCAGAAACATAGACTAAATTCCCAGAATCCCAAGATCTGAGTGACCTAGAGCAGACTGTAGACAAAGTCTCCTGCCCATAATGGCAGTGCAGGAGTCTCTTCAAAGGACCATAATCCTAGTGTCAGTCCTCATATCTCCCAGCTATGTTTGCAGAGAGCAGACAACTGGAAAAATGATTAAAAAATAAGACAAACATCTATTATGATGCCAGGGATACACAAGACACAAAGACAGAAGAAGAAAATGACTAAAATACCTATAACAAAGCCTCAAAGAAAATCTTGTTCAGATGATCAATTAAAATTCCTAAAATTATGCAAAATGATTTTTATGAATTTAAAATGATATTTTCAGTGAAATGAGAGTGACAGAGAAAAGAATTGGAAAAAGAAGATTTTTGTAATGTGTCAATGATTTTGAAAAAGGGAGAAAGAAAAGGATACACTAGGGAGTAAAAGTGGAAGAATGGAGGCAGAACTTACTTTCTCACATGATGTAAGTGAAAGGAGAAGTCTATACAAGTGAGGAAGGGATAGAGAGAATAGACAATCACTTGATTCTCATTTTGAACTAATGCAAAGTGAAGTGAGCAGAACCAGGACAATATTTATACTTTAACAACAACATTGCGAAAATAATTGTGAAAGGCAAGAATTCTGATCAGCAAAATGATCAACCATGATCCCAGAGGACTGATGATTAAGAATGTTGCCCAGCTGCTGACAGGGAGGTGATAGACTAAATAAGCAGAGTGAGATACATTTTTGGGCATGGTAAATGTTGATATTTGTTCTACTTGACTAAGCATTTTGTGAAGGGTTTTTGTTTTAATTATGTTTTGTTTTAAGTGGAGGGAGTAGACCTGGGAAGAAAAGAGAATAGATATTTGCTAATTAAAAAAATTAATTTAAAAAACTTAATGCAATTCAGTAAATATCTATAAAGCAAGGGATACCTTGCTAGTAATTAGAAGATATAATATCTGTTTATGGCAAAACTTTTTTGTGATAGCTAAAAATTGAAAACAAAGTAGATGCCTAACAACTGAGGAATGTAAACAGATTGCAGTATATGAATCCAAAGGAATATTACTGTGCTATAAGAAATGTGTGTGATAAATACATAAAAGCGTGGAAAGGTTTATATAAACTAATGCAGAGTGAAATAAGCAGAGCCAAGAAAAAATATACACAGGAACTATAACAAAGTGAATAGAAAGAACAATGACACACCAAAAGTTCAAAAATAAATGTAACAAAATTGGACAGATCAAGGGGGACTGAAAATAAGAGATATGAGAAGATATTCGCAACCTATCCCTCAGAAGAAATGAGAGGTCCGTGGTGTTACGCATTGCACATATTTTCAGACTTTTTCAATGCATCAATCAGTTGTGCTGTTTTTTTTTTCCTAAAAAATACTATTTGCATGTGAGATGGCCCTCTGAGAGGGGCAGGGATACACGGGATACTGTGTGCAAAGGAGAAGTACAATCAACATAACCTCTGTGAGAACAGGGTCTTAGCCTACTTAGGTATTCATATACCCAGAACATTGCACACTTCTTGATACAAACAGCATTTAATAAATGCTTTTACATTCATACTAGCTATGTAAACTGAAAGATATTTAACCTCTCTGAACTAGTCTCAACTATAAAAAAACTCCAATTTCATTGCAACTGCCCACTGGATATTTCCACCTGGGCTTGGATCAGTGACTCAAAACTTGACTGGAGGTAGTCAAGTCGACTGCTGTAGGCATGAGGCATCTCCTCCAGGAGTTGTCTATTCTTGGCTTCAAAGTCATCCTTCACAGGCCAGAGTTCTTCTCGTACCTGATGGAGTTTGGCCAGGAGCGGCCCTGTCTTTTCCTTTTCATCATACTTTTCCACCTTGGATTGCAGCTGTTTGTAGCCATGCAGGGCCTGTTCCCACCTCTTCACTGCCATGGTGAGGCTGGGGAAGACACTACCAAACTTTTTAAAGTGCTTAATCACCATCTTTTGGATCTGGTTCATCTTTTCCTGGTTAAAGGCATCCATCTATTTCATGGTCATATCTAGTTCAGTCACCATGTTTAAAAATTTCTGTTCTTGCTCACAAAGTTGGTTAGAGAGGAGATCAGAAGAGATCTTCACAGCTGATTTGGACATGGCCAGATTGATATCAGCGCTCTTTTTCAGGTCCTTCTGCACCTTCTTGGTCTGATACTCCAATGTTGGAGCTTTCCATACTCCCTTTCAAAGTCTCTTTCCACTCTGTTGGGGAGAATCTATTTCTTGGGCTCCCCCATCTTGAATAGAATCCAGCTCACAGTGGCAGCCCCAGTGTCTGAGCCTGACGTTGCAGCCCTGGACCTGGCCTCAAGAAATTATAATTCTTAAGCATTCTTTCTCACAAGATTGTTATTTTTAAAATACAAATTGTAAAGCATTACAGAAATATGGCTAGTTTGGTCCCAACAATTGTAACAAATGGGGCAGGTAGGTGGCACAATGAATAGAGTGCTGGGCCTGAAATCAGGAAAACCTGAGTTCAAATGTAGCTTCAGAAACTTATTAGCTGGGCAAGTATCAGTTTCTTTATCTGTAAAAATGATCTGGAGAAGAAAATGGCAAACCATTCCAGTATTTTTACAAAGAAAACCCCAAACAGGGTATAATAGCAAGCAAAGTGGGACTTAACGCTATTTTTTTTCATTTTGGAGTGCTTCCCAGAACTAAGGTAATGAAGTGCCTTTGACTGAGCCTTGACTTTGTTTGAATCAAGAGTCTTTGATTGAATCAAGGGTCAGTGATAACCTGCTTAAGTCACAAGAAAGCCTAAGTCGCATGAGTTTGAGTCACATGGTTGTAACACCCTCTGTGGGCTGACCCTGAAGAAGTGTATATATACACTGAGGTTAACATTTTGCTTTGGGGGACTCACTGATTGAAAGAGCGCAAACTCTGGGTAGCCATTAAGGAGCTGCCCAGCTTTGAAAATCCAGATGTTGATGCTTCTATCTCTCTCTGGTAACTATGTATTGCTATGGACACACTGTTAGAAGCCCTCTCTGCTGATTTGTGTTATTTGCTCTGTTTACATAATTTTTGCTTGTAAATTTTCTCTCTGAAGTTCAGGGTGCTTACTTTTCCCCCCTGAACTAAGTAAATGACATATGTATGTTTAATTAAAGTGAGATTACAAACCCCTTAAAGGTGCTGTCCTTAGAAAAGCAGATGAAAGAACCTGTGCTAGCAGCCCTCCTGTGTGCTGGTGTGGTTGGTCTTACACCTCCACAGCAGCTGCAAGTAGCATTGTTGTTACACAGGGACACCAATTATCAGACCTGACTTAGAAAAAAATGACTAAACAGCATTGTAAGGAGTAACTCTGGTTTTGTTTTTTTTTATTTTTGGGGGGGTTTTTTGCTAACAAACAGGAGGGCCTCTGGCACCAGGGATGATTTGTGACTCTAAAACTGCCTAGTTGTGATCTTGCACCCAGATTCTAATTTAATGAATGTTTAAACATGGGTTGACAACGTGTTCATTACGTAATTACTTTGAAGCCCCTAAAGATCCATCAGGGCTAAGTTCATCACTGTTCATGACTGAAGTGACAGCTATAGGATGAAGACCCAGGAAAGAAAACATACTAATGTCATTTCCTTTTTTTTAATCTACTTTCTTCTCAATTTGAGAGCTATCTTGCTTTTCAAGTGGTTTTCCAAAATCGCTCTATCTCCAATTTTCCTTGGTTGGCACAATGTGTGTCAGAGGTATCATCCACTCATTTTTAGCGTGACTTCTCTCATTCACACCCTCCAGACCTCTGGGAGGAGAGGACACATGGATGATGAAAAGCAAACATTTTGACAGAGGAGAAAATCAGGTTAGCTTGTTATGTAAATGTCTTACCTGTCTCCCTTTAGAAACTATGCAAGCTGATTGCTTGCTGGTTTTTAGTTAAATATTGTAGCTTTTAAAATTTTAATATTTAATTCATTTATTTTCAGTTTTCAACATTCATTTCCACAAGTTTTAAGTTCTCTCCCCTTCCTTCCCCTCTCCTTCCCCAAGATGGCATGCAATCCGATCTGGGCTCTATATATACATTCCTATTAAACACATTTTCATACTAGTCATGTTTCATAGAGGAATTATAATGAACAGGAGAAACCATGAGAAACAAAACAGAAGAGAAAAGAATCTGCTTCACTCTTCATTCCAACTCCATAGTTCTTTCTCTGGATGTGGATGGCATTTTCCATCATGAGTCCTTTGGAAAAGTTTTAGGTCCTTGCATTGATGAGTCTATCAAAATCAGTCCTCACACACTGTGGCTGTTACTGTGTACAAAGTTCTCCTGGTTCTGCTCACTTCACTCAGTATCAGTTCATATAAGTATTTCCAGGTTTTCCCGAAGCCCATCTGCCCATCATTTCTTATAGCACAATAGTATTCCATTATATTTGTGTACCACAACTTGTTCAGCCATTCCTCAATTTCTAGTTCTTGGTCACCACAAAAAGAGCTGCTATAAACATTTTCATATCTGTGTGTCCTTTTCCCATTTTTATGATCTCTTTGGGATACAGCTCTAGGAACAATATTGCTGGGTCAAAGAGGATGCCCATTTTTATGCCCTTTTGGGCATAGTTACAAATTGCTCTCCAAGAATGATTGGATCAGCTCACAGCTCCACCAACAATGAATTACTGTTCCATCTTTCCCACATCTTCTCCAACATTTATCATTTTCTTGTTTTGTCATGTTAGCCAATCTGGTAGGTGTGATGTGGTACCTCAGAGTTGTTTTGATTTGCATCTCTCTAATCAACAGTGATTTAGAGCACTTTTTCATATGATTATAGATAGTTCTAATTTCTCCCTCTGAAAACTGCCTGTTCATATCCTTTGACTATTGGTCAATTGTGGAATGACTTGTATTTTTGCAAATTTGACTCAGTTCTCTCTATATAAAATATTTGATCTTAACAAAATGAATAAATAAAGGCATATTTTTATTTCCTATGAGAATCTTTGGATTCCATAATCCTACATTTCCTGCCAGTAAACACTTTCATGTTCTGACATTCTAGCCGAAATGGAAGGGCTTATTTCAATGCAATTTAGTTCACTACCTATTAAACACCTGTTATGCATAAACCACTGTGCTTGCTTTTAGGAAAACAAAAGTAAAACTGAAGATCTGCCTTTGAAGATCTTACAATCAATGAGGAGTCAAAATAAGACATCTCTACAAATAGACATGTTACAAGATAATGTACAATCAGAAAGTATGTTTGAAAACATTTTGAGGAGGAATAGACTACTTTTAATTCGGGCACTCAGGGAAGAATTCATTGAAGGCATGGAACCTGAGCTGGGCCACGATGGAAGATTTCAACAGCTATTGTGGGTTAGCTACTACAATATAATTAGGAAGAGGCGATGAGGTCTGGAATTAGGTGATGACAGAAGGGATGGCTGGCAGACATTTTGTCAAGATTGATCAAACTAAGAGTTAGCACTGAACATAAAAGAGTTAACAGAATTTTAATATGTGTATTTGCTAATTATTGTTCTCTTTTCTGAATGTTAACCAGTGTTCTTTTAGCTACATAATATATGTGGAACAAGTATGGATAATATTGCTGAAAGCATGGACTTTTTTAAAAATTCTGCTCAATTTTGTCTTATATGATTTGACTAATTAGTCTCCATTTTACTCCAGGCTAAGAAACTAAACCCTATACCAACATGCCACAATTAATTATAAAAATACTGGTTTATCATTACATAGATATTGTCTTAGTCACAAACTCTTGATGTAACTGTATCTTATTTCAACACACAAAGCCAAAGATCTCTTTTTAAGGAACATAGAAGAGGGACAAAAAATGGAGGTCTCAGGTAATTAATTCTATTACCCCTTTCTCCATTCTCTCTAGGCACCACAAATCTATACTTCTTGAGATTCCCTTTCAGTACACACCAGAAAGACATCTTGAACTTGTTCACAGCTATTTCTAATTTGTCTGATCTTCATCAGTCAGTTTAAAGGAGCATAAAATGTCATCTGCCTCATCCGTCACTGTGTGTGTTAATGTATTTATCTGATTCCCTTCCCTTTGCTCTCTCAGCTTGATGCAATTCTGAATCTTTCCAATCACCTAATTTATTTCAGTCACTCTTCAGGCTTACTGAAGTTGAATTTCTCAGGTGGACTAGTTTGAAATGATGCCATGCTCTAGCAGTTCTATAAGCAATTATCATCCTAATAGCCTGTAAGGCCTGCTTTGTATATCTCTGTTGGTTGAGTGCCAGATAGAGGTCTATTTTCCTCTAAGCCCTTGTCTTACCACTTTAGGAAGACTTCCTGATGAGGTCTGGTTTTACTTATTTACAATGACTTTCCAACTTAGAGATGGCTAATGACACTGCTATGTATAATTGGTTCATATGGATCCTGGTTTCAATGGCCAATGCCACCAATTAATTAACCTAGCAAACACATAGCCATAGTTGTCAAATACACATATAGTACATAGAAAGTTGTTCACCAATTGTGGGTAACATAGCCTAGTACAGAAATCATCAATGTTTTATCATCATAAACAGCAGCAGCAACAAATATTCATTTATTGTCTTTAGATAGTATGAAGGAAGGCAGAAAAGTTGAGTTTGGGGGTATGGAAAGCAAAAATTGTTGCCCATTGCCCCGTGGAAAGCACCATTATTTTTCATGATGGAGTTGAATGTGTCCTTAATATAAAAGTAGAAAGAAGCAAATCTTTTTTGCTTGATGTTTATAAATACCCACATTTCACTGATAAAGGAGAAAGAGAATAGAATCAAGAGAGACTACTCAGACTCAGCAAAGCCATGAGATTGTGTTGCTCCTGAGAAGTGTTCCGCATATTTCTGTGTTGTATGTGTTCGTGGAGAAATTTTGCATTTTGAATCAGGTTGTAAACTGCCTGAGGTCTTAGATAGAGTTAGCAAAGGTGTTCTGATGAAAAATTTGTGACTATAGGGCAATGAAAATGCCCCATCACCACTTTGATAATACCCTCTATGTTATTCCTTCCAGTACAATGACAGAGATGAGTTGATTATTATTCCAGAGGAGCAATTTGATGCATTTGCCATTCAACTTAATAAGATTAAATATGTTTAGAGACATGTAAAGGGTACCTCCTATGGATACAGTTATGGTACTTGGAACCTTACTGAATAAGCACAGATTATTCCTCTTATTGATTCTGGTGACTGCAATTGTATCCCAGATTATTGGCTACTGAAAGTCAAGAAGGATGAAACATCTTTAGAAAAGATGTTTCCCTTCCAAAGTGTGGTTACTTAGAAGAAACAAAATTTAAAAACAAATGCATACACAGAATTTAAATAAGTAACCAAAATAAGAAACCAAAATATGTATCATGTGAGTCTAATAAAGTAGAATTACAAATGGACAAAGCAAAAAATAATAATTAGCAATATAAACAAAAAATGAATAAGGAAATTACATTACATTTATAGGAAACAGACGACAGACCAATATCAATAATAAACTGATGTAATTTAGTTCCGGGTCACATATCATCTTAATTCACAAAGGAAAAAATTAACCAATTTTTTTTAAAAAAGAGCTAGTAACAAAATAATAGTGGGAGACTCTGATATTCCTCTATTAGAATTGGACAAATCAAACATTAGAAGAGAAAATGAAAATAGAATTAAACGTGTTGTTAAAACAACTCAGAACTAAAAATTTCCTGCTAAATGTGACCAGCAAAGAACATATTTCTCAACATCATATGACGCTTTTACAAAAACTGATGACGTAGAAGACCTGCAAAAATGGCAGAGTAGGAAGGAACAGTAAGTACAGTTTAGCTTCCCCCATAACTACTCCAACAAAAACTAAGAATTCTAGGTTAATTAGTGATTAAAAAATTGAAGGAAAAACTAAAGTGGATCATATTTCTAGTTCAGATTTCAAATTTGATCTATGGGCAAATGACCAGAGCAGGAACTGTGTAATAGAAGTGGATTGACATGAAGGACTAAAGGTCTCAAACTCTAAATTAGGCAAGCAGTAGAGGAACAAAATGAAGTCAATTTGGGACTCATCCACAGGTCTAGTCCAAAAGGAAGGGGTTTATATCCTTTGACCAGGACAAATTTCTGCTATGATCAGAACATGTGCTGGTTCATGGTATGGAAAAAGAGAAGAAAAAAAGAGCCCTCATTTGGTTTTGGGGTCTAACTGTCTAATACCTAAAGAGTTAGCAAATGGTGTTTGTAAATTTAACACATAATATTTTATATGAACAGCCTGCATTTCCCAAAATGCTTGTAAAAAGAAAATGAAACTCATTGAGTAAATTCTAAGAACTTGAATCCCTGTGTTACTATGTGTCTAGAGGAAGAAAAAAATGTGTCATACAGGCAGTGGAGATGGTGAAGATCACTCAATTCGTCAACAAATATTTGTTAATTACCTACTATTACTATGTGCCAGGTACTAGAGAAATGAAAAAAGGAAAAAAAAAAGAAACAGCCCTTGCCATCAAGAAGCTTACAATACATTCCATTTGGATAGATAGAATATGTAAGAAATACATGCATATGTATACATACATATATGTATATAAACATATATATATATACAGATACATACATGTGTGTATATGTGTGTACGTGTATGTGTGTGTGTGTGTAATAGCAATGCCCCTTGAAGGACTTGGGTATTATTTATACCTTTAATGTGAATTAGACATATTAGATAATTTCTCTAAAACTCATGGCCCCAAAACAAAGCTCTTCATTTAAATGGACCAAGTTTAATTTTAGGGACTCCTTAATAATTGCATTCTTTATCCCTTGTCTCTTTTTCTACTGAAGTTATTGCCTGGAAACATCAGATTTTGGTTCATCTGTGAGTCTCCAAAAATACAGGAGATGTTTAAAAACAATTTCTTGTCAGGGCCTGAACAGATCATGTGGAGAGACCAAAAATATTGACTGAGACTACTGTGGCAGTGTTCAGAAACCCAAAATTCCCAGAATGTTGATGAGGATCAATGGAACAAAAAGGAACCTGAGGTTCTGTCAAGCTTCATATACTGACCCCTAACTGGAGAGAAGCCAATATCTTGAGTCTGAGGTGAGGGCATCTAGGAAGACAATGACAGCATTCAAGACTACTAAGGTATTTCTGAGCCCCCAAATACCAATACTCCCTAGAGCAAGAAGGAATATCTACTTAGCAAAAAGATGAGCTAGAACAGTATGATCCTAGCAGACATAGTCTTCAAGAGGGATGACTGCATTGAAGATTCCACTCACTTTTTTTCACATTCTAAGAAGTGAGGATCCCTTACTCCTCTCTTTAGAGGAGTAAGTCTTAGAGGAGCACACTTGTCTGATGGGAATCATGAATGAATTCATTCTCAAAGGAATACTGAGAAACAGAATTGATTTGAAAAGCTTTGCTTTTCAAGTCAATCCTGATCAAATAATCTTTTATTTCAATGTTATTTCTTCCTGGTGTGGTGGTAAAGTGCAAATGGAATTTAGATAACTTTTAGATATTTATTGAAAACTGGGGGAGGGGAAACCATGGAGCAAATGACTAGCTCTTTTTTAAAAAAAATTGGTTAATTTTTTCCTTTGTGAATTAAGATGATATGTGACCCGGAACTAAATTACATCAGTTTATCATTGATATTGGTCTGTCGTCTGTTTCCTATAAATGTAATGTAATTTCCTTATTCATTTTTTGTTTATATTGCTAATTGTTATTTTTTGCTTTGTCCATTTGTAATTCTACTTTATTAGACTCACATGATACATATTTTGGTTTCTTATTTTGGTTACTTATTTAAATTCTGTGTATGCATTTGTTTTTAAATTTTGTTTCTTCTAAGTAACCACACTTTGGAAGGGAAACATACTTAACCTACTCCATTTGAAGCTGAGTGGAATCAAAATGAAAATTGTACCCTCAATTTTTTAGGCACTAGTGGTCCTTAGAATGGGGGAAAATACACCTACCATTTTTCCCAGATTCAGAACTTGCTCTCCTACTAGAGAAACAAATAATCCTGCTAGACTGAGAAGCAAAGCATTGTTAGGATATATCTATACAAGCAACGTAAGATTGAAGCAATTATCTGATGAAGATAATTACCAAAGACTGCCAAGTTGGAAAATTCACTCAGAAAGTCATCTTTATTTTTCCTCAATAGCAATCTGAACCAATCCAGATAATTGTCTTAAATCTTCCCTTCCTCTACCAGAAGTGACAGCCTTTGTTTCAGAAGTCATTAATATTTATTAGGCACCTACTATGTGTCCAGCACTATAGAATGGAGGGCTCAAAAGAAATATAAGACACAGTCAATCACTTTATTAAGCAGAAGCAAGAAGAAAAGAGTTAAAATAGCACCTTAGGGTGAACAAAGTGTGGGTGGAGACAAAGAAGAACAGAGGCACAACCCGGGTCTTCCTGGGACAATTTGAGAAGATCCAAAGAAATATCCCAGGTTGAGGTTTGGTCCCCATGAAGAGTAAACACCTCCAGGCTAATAAATAATTAAACAAAACATGAATAATGAAAAAAATAGGAGAGAAAGTGAAACATCTTATAAGAAAAACAACAGATTTAGAGAACAGATCAAGAAGAGAACACATAAAATATAAAAACAATTGGACTAACTGAAAGTTATGATCAAAAAAAGAATCTTGATACAATAATACAAGAAATAAGTAAAGAATATTGTCCTGAAGCATTAGAAGAAGGCAGGGAAGTAGAAATATAAAAAAAATCCATCGAACAACACTTAAAAGAGATCCTATGAGGAAAACTCATAGGAATATCATAGTCAAATTCTGAAACCCCCAGCTCAAGGTTAAAATATTAAAAGCATCAAGATCAAAATTTAAATATGATGGCACCACAATTAGAATTGCACAAGACCTAGCAGCAGAGACATTAAAGAACCGCAGGTCTTGGAATACAATATATCAAAGAGCAAAAGACCTGGGGCTCTGGCCAAAAATATCATACCCTGCAAATTTAAGTATTATCTCAAATGGAAAAAAGGACATTTGATAAACTCTCAGACTTTCAAGACATTGTTAAAAAAAATCCTGGGCTTAATAAAAGATTTGATATACAAGAACCAAGAGAAACATAAGGTACATACCAAAGACTGACTATAAGGGATTCATAAGGACAGACTGCTTATCTTTTATATAACATAAAATTAAAATGTATGTCTAAGATTCTTATTAATAATTGGCAAGCTCATAAAAAAGAGGTAAACCTGACTGTGATATGAATTTAAAAAGTAAAACTATTTAGAAACTGTTAAAAAGAATAAATATTTTATACAAAAGAGTGCAAGAGGAAGAAAGGATACAGAGGAATTAGATGAGGGAGGACAGCTGGTAGTTCTGATAACCTACTTTCAGCGGGAATAGATTTAAGAGGGAAATATATATATATATGTTTAAAAGTGTATAAGTCTTCTAAATTTAGAAGCAATAAAGTGGTAGGGGTATAGTGAGTGGGGAGAGGACAAGGGAGGGATTTTTAGAGGGGAGAATGAGGGAATAGGTAAAAGGGGGTATAGAAAGGTGTTTAGATTTATGGGAATGGGAAGAAAGGGGAGGGATCCTTGGAGATGGCAACTAATAAGAGGGCAAGGTAGAGGAATCTGGAGGGATAGGAAACAAGAGATATGCACAAATAAAAACAGAGATCAGGAGTAGAGTATGCTTGGGAAACTATATGTCTATATATGTATATGTGTATGTATATATCTATAGCTATAGAGAAACATATCAAACTTTATTGTAGCCTTCAGTAGTGGCGTGGGGGGTGGGGGGACACGGGGAGGGAAAATAAAAAGAGCGAAGTAAAAAAGTGCACAGCAGAGAATAAAATAAAATTCACAAGGAATCAAAGAAAAGATGGACAATTCTCAATACAACATGTATAACTTATCATATAGACTTTCTTGAAATGAAAATCTATGGTTATATATTTCGAATCTTCTTATATTCTGCTATGCACATGACATGCTTTTTTTTCTTTCTTACTTTGTATTTAAGTTTCAATATTTAAGTTTGTGATATGTTTTGTTCCTTTTCTCTGTTTTGTATTTGTGTTCTGGCCCTTGAGTCTAAAATAAATTTAAAAAAAAAAAAGGCAGCTAGGTGACGCAGGGAATAGAGCACCAGCCCTGGAGTCAGGAGGACCCAAGTTCAAATCCAGCTTCATATACTTACTTGACACTAGCTGTATGACCTTGGGCAAGTCACTTAAACCCAATTGCCTTGCCTTCCCCCATCAAAAAAAAAGCTTAAGAATTGAAATGGGATTTGGGAAAAAGAATAGTTGAAATGTTGTTTCAATGTTTGTGGCAAAGAACATGCATTGAGAAGAGCCCCCTACCCCTACCTCCAGCTTCCATGTTCCTGACACTGTGACTGTCTCCTTTGCTCCCAAACTTGACTCAGTTGTAGTGATCAGTAGGTCATTGGGGATGGACAAATTGTCCTTTCTCTTTTTCTGTCCCTCCAGAATAAGTCTTTTTTTAAACCCAACCTTATAAGTACCCATTTGGGAAGAGCAAGGTAGACTAAACATAGAATAATTTGGACGTGTCCTTAACATATATCTTACTTTCCCATATCATAGTTATTTTTGTTTTTTATGTTGTTTTCCTGATTAGCCTGTGAACTCTTTGGGAATTTTTTCTTGAGGTGGTTTTTGTTTGAGGTTTTGTTTTTGCCTTTCTTTGTATCCCTAGAACTTAACACAGTGCCTGGCACATAGTAGATGTTTATTAAATGCTATTTGTCTGAAGCACATTTCTTTACCAATTGCACTATATGTAATGGCCCAGCATCTGAATGAAGTCTAAGTCAGGGTAAGGAAATATATATGATTGGGAGAGTCCATTATATGGATAAAACCCTTAGGACCAGAGTTCAAACTCTAGATCTTCCATTTGCTACCTCTGTGATCTCAGGCAAGTAAATTAACCTTTCAGAGCTGTTTCCTCATTTGTATAATGGGATGGTTGGGCTAGGTGGCATTTAAGGTCCCTTCCCTTCTAAGGTTCTACACCTTGAAAACTATAAACTAATAACCTTTTCCTACAATAAGAAGGTAATGATAATGCTTTCCTATACAGTAGAGTTGGTGCACAAAGGAGCAATTTTGTCCATTCCAGGAGCCAGGGTGACAGGTTAACTCACTAGAAAAGGACAGAGACAGAAGGTGATGTAAGATGTTACAGAGAGCCTATACAATTGAGCTCTACCCTCAAGATACGTGCAGTGTACTCTGCTTGATGCCTGTCATTGTGGAAGCTATATAGGAGCCTGATTCTGGAAAGCCATGATGACAAGAACTTTGATTGCCTTATTTGGAGAATGCAAAGATATTCAGTAACTGCTAACTATGTGGTGAAGAGATGGACTTATGATTCACTGCTGAGC
Source organism: Phalanger gymnotis (assembly GCA_028646595.1). Taxonomy (NCBI): domain Eukaryota; kingdom Metazoa; phylum Chordata; class Mammalia; order Diprotodontia; family Phalangeridae; genus Phalanger; species Phalanger gymnotis. The sequence goes on from CM053622.1 coordinate 301,949,362, forward strand.
TAGAACTGGGCTGAATTCAAAAGACACTAACCAAGCCAAAGTGAGGGTTCTTCGTCTTCCCTAATGCTGTGTTCAAATGAGGAGGTTAAGTATTGCCAATAACCCTCAATGGTTCCGATCCATAAACATAAGGATTCTTTCTCTCTTGTGTCTACGCCTTACAGTAAAGGAGGATAGACAATGACTACGACCTTGTGAGATTACCCCAGAAGTCCAGGAGCTTGAGTTCATGACAAGGTTTGTGGGAGACCAACCACAGGAGAGGTAGCCACCAACATAGGTAAGTAACTCACCTGACCTAGTCTGGTGATAGCAGAAATGCAGACTCATCCATCCTTCAGCTATGCTGTACTTGGAAGTGAATTTAATGGGGCAATGCTATGGAGAAGTTGCTTTAAGATTGAGTTTAACCTCTATCAGGGACCGACGTGGTATAGGAGAAAGTATGCCCTCAGATGTTAGGGGAAATTGTTTTGTAACTTTTCTTGTTATATGTTCCACAGTAAATAGCCTTTTTATAAAAGGTAATTGTCATTTGGCTAAATGTAACTGAGGCACTAATCACTGTCAGAAAGAACATGCTGGAGTGAGTGCCCAAGCTGATAGCATTAAAGGGACACATTTTAATCCCTCAGGATACCCCTAGAACTCTGAAGAGAAGATGTATATTATCAAATTCTGGGAACACAATTCATCAATGCAAGGAGGATTTGAGAGAAGTAACTCAAAGTTTAAAGACTAAACAGGGATAGAAATGTTAAGAACCAGAAATTTACAATACTCAAAGGAGGAGCTGACGATTGGAAAAGTCAGGTCATCTCTATGTTAGAGCTGAATTCCAACTGACAGAGGATCAAGCTAGACAATGAATATAAATGTAATGTATTACTCTCTGAGACTTCCAGAGTACATTTAGCTGTGTATCAGTCAGCCCTGTGGTACATTTCTAAGGTGTCCTGAACGGCTGGAGAACTCCTACTTGCTCATGCTACCCTCCACAGAATTTACAGGGTAACAGATATAAGAGTTCAGCTTGTATTCTCTCAATCTTTGTAACCCCTCCATCTAGCAAAGTGCCTCACAGATAGAAGGCACACAGTAAATGTTTGTACACTGAATAAATTGCCACCCAAACCTGAACAGACTCCTAGGCACTAAAAGTGATTTTCAGGTTGTACTATATGTTCTTCTATGACAAGGTGAAATCAAAAGGCTTCATTCTTTTCAAAAGCACTTACTAAGCACCTACTGTTTATACAGCTCAGTGCCTGTAAGGGGCCCACAAGTGTCAATGAGATGAATTTCATGCTGGTACAAAATCACCTACCTCAGCAAGCCAAGCACCCAGGGATCTGGGATGGCTGACCCAATTAGGACCTGGTAAGCCCTTTCATAAAGTTTTCTTCATCATAGCCACACAGTGACCCCATCTCAGCCCAATGTTGCTATGCGACCGTTTTCCCACTGGATTCCAAAAGTAGAACCTGCAACATAGCAAATACATTTCAAAGAACAGAGGTTGATGTCGTAATCTCCCCAGAGAACATGGGGTAACAGTGACCTCCTGTCCTTCCAGAATTCTAGACTCTGTGTTCAACACTTAGAATCAATGCATATGGATTTTTGTTTAATTAAACTGAAGTGGCAATATTTCCTTCAAAGACATTCCAACAATTGCGGAAAAAGTAAAATGATGGATCAGAGAAGGCCTTCAGAATCTTTTCCATTAAAAAATAAAATAAAATACTGACACAGGAAGAAATGCATAAATAGAGAAAAATGTAATGCTCATCAGAGCAATTAGACAATAGCAGCTGTGATTACCTACTTCCTCTTGACTATTGGAGTGGCCCTCATTCTTCAGTCACCATTAATAATAGCACAGTTATTATTTGGCTTGAACGACCAGAATGTAACTGAGATCACAGTCCCCTGGGCAAGTCAGTGACTTTTATTTACAGTGACAAGATGATCTTTTCAATTTTTTCTCTTTGGATAACACACACACACACACACACACACACACATGAGCACACACCTCTCTATAAAATAGGTACAACTAGATCTATCCCTTCTGCTTTGTATTTTTTTTCATCTGCTGTTAATTCTTGATGATAGGTAAGGTTCTTCTCTTTCCCCTCGAGGATTATTTTTTTTTGCCCCTTCAGTTTTTCGATTGGGAAGGACAAGTAGGCAGTCCTGTGGCATTTACAAGGACCTATTCAACTACTGACAGAGTTATGATTGAGCATGTAGAAACATCATCTTGAAACTATTTCTGTAGGAACTTCCCTGTTAATTGCTGTTTGATATAGTTCAGATTTTAAATATCTATCTATATATACATACATACATATATACACACATATATGTATATATGTGTGCATATATTTATGTATTTAATTCAAAGCACTATATTAACTCTTTAGATTAGCTTGTTCTTCTTAACTAGGACACCTGGGGGAATTTATGGAGAGGAAGGCTTGACTCATTCTGGGGGCACCTATACCAAAATGAGAAAGGATGATGATAAAAACGAAACAAAACAAACAACAAAAGAGCTATCCCTGTTCTCAAGGACCATGAGTTATCTAGGGGGAGAGAAAAACTGGATACTTGTGGGGCCAGAGTATTGATGGGATTCTATCTGTAGTTGACAAGCTGAAAAAAGCAAATTTGGGTTCATATGTTATTTTCTTCTAGAGGAATAACAGCTCTTTGAGTGCAGGGAATGTTTCGTTTTTGCCTTTGTATTCCCATCTTTGAGCACAATGACTGGTGCAAAAGTGATATAAATATTTGTTGCATTGAAATTCTACCATGGAGTACAGCATGCAATCAATCAACAAACATTAAACACCTACTATATGTAGGCACTGTGTGAGACAGTGTGTCTTAGGTAGAAAAGCTAACCAGTCCCTGCCCTTGAGAAGCCTATGTCCTACTGGGAAGGATAAAACATGTTCATAAATAATATATGCAGGGTATGTACAAAAATAAATACACGGGGTTTGGGGTGGGTTACACTAACAAATTAGAGAATCAAGAAAGGACCCTGGAAGGAGGTGATATGTGTACTGAGACTTGAATAGAGCTTGTGGTACAAGAAGTAGAAGGGAGGAGGACCAGTAATGCAAACCAGGTTAGCAACAATGCAAAAATCAAAAAAAGAGAATATTCAGAAAGAGGGAGTGATTAACTCAGTTGAAGATTACAGATATAGTTAGGATGAGTACTGAGACAAAGACAATAGATTTAGCAATGAAAAGACTCTTGGTGACCTAGGAAAAAGAAGTTTCAGTTGAGTGGTAAGGAAAGAAATCAGATTGCAAAGGGTTGAAAAGTAAACTGGAGATGAAAAAGTAGAAGCAATGACCTGCTTCATTTCCAAGATGGGCTGGTTTTCCCTTCCTTAAGCATACCGATGTTCCCTCAGTCATTGAGTGAAGGTATCTTTGAGGTAGAAGTTTAGGTAGATATCTTTTTCTAGCAGCTTAGTTATGAAAGGGAGATGAGATCAAGAAAGATTGCTGAAGTGGATGGTAGAGTCAAGCTAAAATTTTAACAAACATAGGATTTAGGAATGTTTATAGTCAGCAGGGAAAGAGATAGTAGATAAGGATGCATTGAAAATAATTAAGGAGAGAGAGGGGATTATTGAAGAGGCAAACCTTAAGGAAAGATGGAAAGGGATGGTAACAAAGACACAAAGTGGAAGATAATAACCTTCTCATTCTTTAAAACTAGAGCAAAAGAAGGGAGGGAATGGGATTATATTGAGTTGATTTAAAATTTTGAATTGGGAAGGAGAGGGAACCTGAAATGGATGGCTTCATTTTTTTCAGCAAAGTTCTCTACTGAGAGAGAAGAGTTAGGAATGGTGTTCCTTGAGGAAGGAAAATAAAATTTGGAACAACTTCTGTTCAGAGAGTGATAAAGAGCATCAAAGAAGAGTAAAAAGACAAGAGTGAGTTAAGATTGGATAACATAAATTTATTTTACAAGTGGCAGAGTTGTGTTGTTTCTTCCAGTTGTGCTTCTGGGTATATGTGTATGTGTGTGTGTTTATTTTTTAAGACTAGATCTCATTCAGGCTGGAAGTTCAGGAGCAACCTGTGAGGTCCAATACCACTACCAATCCCATGATTAGCATGGGAGTTTTGACCTGCTTCATTTCCAAGATGGACTGGTTTTCCCTTCCTTAAGCATACTGATGGCCCCTCAGTCACTGAGTCTCACCATATTGATGCTGTACTTAGTACACAAACACCCAATAATCTTAGCCTACTGCAGTTCAGAACTCTAGTTCAAGAGAACAGCTTGCCTCAATCTCTGTGGTAGCCAGGATTATAGGCTGTGCCACCAAACCCCACCCAATTGTATTTACCAGTATGTGATCTGTGGCAGAGTTCAAGTGGCAGCAGTAATTCAAGGTTTGAATTGGGAAAGGAACGAGTACCAATAGAATAATGATGAATAGGATTCAAAAATAAAAGACAATGTAAATCTGAAGTAATTAAGATTTTGAAAGGAAGAAAGTGAGACCAGTGCAGAGCTAATGGCTTGAGAAAGTGAGAAAGTGTTTGTGTGGGGGTGGGGAGGGGCATCAGGGGGTGATAGGAAGAGAGTTGAATGTATGAAATGATTGATGTTTTAGCGGAGATAGAGTGCATGTTTAGGATGAGAGAGGCCCTAGGAAAAATGGAAGAATAAGAGGTTATGATCACCTAGAGGAATTTTAGAGTTATGGATTGTGGATGAGGAATAATTGGTGGAGTGATAATGAAAACAAAGGAAGACCTATTTGTGTATAGGCTTGAGATGGAATGAAAGTATAGATCATGTCAGTTGAGTTTGATGAACTAAAGTCGAGTCAAAGATATTTGAGTAAGACCAACATGTAAATTGAAATACCCAAGTATAAGGGCAAAGATGAAAATGTAGAGAAAGATTGTGAGTCAGGTACTGAACTCCTGGACATAGGAAGGCAAAAGACTAGGAAGACAGTAGATAATAGCCACTAGCATCTGGATAATATATTTAGATGCCATGATCTTCAAAGAAGAAGCTTCTAAGGAATGGCAAAAGAGAAAAAGCAGTGAGGAGCAAGAAGAAGGACTGCTCCTTCTCCCAACCCAGGTGATCAAAGGGCATGAGATAAGATATGTTATACTGGAGAAGGTGGCCAAGTATTTCTTAAGTCTCTACAACATTTTAGGCTCTGGGGATACAAGCACAAAGAATGAAATACAACCTACTCTTCAGTGAGCTTATATTCTAATGGTGTGAATAAGTATATAGAGTGAATAAATACAAATATATACAAAGTCGTGAAATAAAAACCATTTGGAGAAGGAGATCAATAAAAGATGAGGGATCAGGAAAGGCTTGAACTATGTTTAAGGGAAGAGAAGGGTTCTATGGGACAAGTACAGGTGAAGGAGTAATGTCCAGCAAGGCTGGAAAGATAGGAGGAGATAGGTTATGAGCCATTTTTAAACCTAAAAAGGGTAATTTTATTTTATTTTTCCTAGAGGCAATAGGAAGCCGCTGGAATTGATTGAGTAGTCACATGGTCAGATATGTGCTAAAAGAAAATTAGTTTGACAGATATGTAAGATAAACTAAAGTAGAGGAATATTTGAGGCAAGGAGACCAATTGCAAGGCTGTTGTAATAATCTAGGTAGAAGGTAATAAGAGCTTGATTTAGGGTAGAACTTGTGTGAGTGGAGAGAAGGGTTTTTGAAGAGGAAAGGCAAGATTTTGCAATTGTTTAGGTTTTATTTGGGGGAAGAGAGAGAGAGAGAGAGAGAGAGAGAGAGAGAGAGAGAGAGAGAGAGAGAACGAACAGGCAGAATGAGTCCACGATAATCCCAATGTTAAAACCCTAGGAAACTGGAAGGTTAGTAGTGTCTGACAGAAAGTAAATCTGGAAGACTGGTAGGTTTGGAAGGAAAGATGGTGAGTTCCATTTTGGATAGTGTCTGGTAGGGAGTTACATTTCTGCAATTACAAGATGAAAGCAGTATTAGAAGAAGAGGTCTAATACAAGCTTTGTTATCAATTTAAGGGGGAAGAAAAAATAGAAAAAAATAAATTTGGGAATAAAAAGGGGACACAACGTAGAATGGAATACAAAGCAATTGGACCGTGCCTATGATATAGTGAAAGGAGCATTTCTTGGCCTTATAGGTGCTGGACATTCTCTTCACTACTAAGAGACCTATCCCTTTTCTCTGGACTCTAATATGTGTTTTGGTCCAGATTCAGAAGTAGGTGAGATTGGCTTTCAATAAAGGGGCTTAAACTACCTTTACTCATAGTCACTAGTTTATTTAAGTGCAGTCAACTTCACCCCTCCCCCATACTGGTAATTAAGGTGGGACTTTTTTATTGTTTTCTCTTTTAGAAATGCTAAAGTAATCAAATGCCTTTGATTAAGCCTTACAAGTGCGAAGCCCCAGACCCACACCCTTTTGCTAACTAGGAGCTAAACCTCAGGCCCACACCCTTTGGCTGATTAGGCCTGAATCCTTCAGCCCTGACAAGGGTATATAAGATCCAAAGTTGGCCTCGAACTTTTGGGGATCTCAGTCACTGGAAGAGTGGCATGGGACTCTGGGCAGCTGCCTTAAGAGCTCCCCTCCCCTCTCCCCTCCCCCCTCCGGCTCACAAACCCAGACATTGATGCTTTCCTGGTAACTATGAATTGTGATTTGGTCTGTTTATATTGTGTATGTTTGTAATTTGTTTGTATTTGCTCTGAAGCTCAGGTTGCTGGCTTTTCCTCTTGAACTAAGTGAATGATATTTGTATGTTGGATTAAAGTAAGATTGTTAACCCCTTAACATTGCTTTCCTTAGTAAAGCAGATCAAAGAACCCGTGTTGGCGGCCTTCTGTGTGCTCATGGTTGCTGGTTTTACATAGCCACAGTAGCTGCTAGCCAGATTGTTGCTACACACACCCCCACCTCACTTTTCTCTGTAAGATCAAAACAGTCCTGATAATGCCAAGGAAAAAAGGGAGAGGATCAAGTGACTTCTGTTTTTAAATTTATACATCAAAACAGCTATGTGGTGGAGTGGATAGAGCACCAGACATGAAGTCAGGAAGAGTCTTGTTCCTGAGTTCAAGTCTGATGTCAGACTTCCCAGCTGTGTGACCCTAGACAAGCCACTTAACCCTGTTTGCCTCAGTTCTTCCTCTGTAAAATGAGCCATAGAAGAAAATGGCAAACCACTCCAGCATCTTTCACAAGAAAACACCAAATAGATTCACAAAGAGTCACACACTACCAAAAGGACAGAATAAGGACAAAAGTTGTGTTGACACCATCAACATGAAAAAAATACATTCTGTAATGACATGCACAATATATGTTTTTAATTTATACAGCATCTAAGTCATCAGGTCTTCTAGATGAAGAGCCAATAAGGGGATTATCCATTACCTCAAAGTACTTTAGCCCTTTAAAGTGCTAGTAACACATGGTTAGAAGCAGGCCCCAAAACTCTCATGCAGTCCTCCAGACTCCAGGAATGACAACACTGAGCATGTTCCATTAAATAGTTCCTATTGGCTTATTCAGCCTTACTAGAAAAAGAAATATTGGACTTAAAATCAGAAGATCTGGAGGTCTTTTACCAGTGTTCCCATTTATCAACTGCATCATTCTGGGCAAGTCACTTAATACTTCTTGTCCTTATTTTCTTATCTCTAAAATAAGAGGAAAAGACTAGACTATTATGATGGAGAAAATAACTACTTGTGTTTATATTGCACTGTAAGGTTTACAGAGTTTTCTTTCTAGCTCTAAAAGGTTAGAGTTTAAAGATTGCTTCTTATTTTGAAACTGACCTTCCTGACCCTTTTCACTCCATTTTTTTCAAGAGACAAAGAATATCAACTTTCATACAGTAGTTAATGGGGGTCTCGCTGTTTGCTTTAGCTTTAAGAATTAGACTGCAATCATTTCATTTGGTGCCTAGTGTTGCTGGGACCTGACTCTCATATATTTTTACTGGACTATTAAATATTAAAGAAGTTAAGATTTGCTGAAGTTTTCTGCTGGACATAGAAATATTCATTCACAGGATCTAGAGTGTCAAGAAAACAATATCCAATCTTAGTTTGCCAGAAAACTTTATTGTCTATGCTCATCTAGCCACATGATGAAGAGAGTGACTTTAGTTTACCTGGATCCAACTTTAAAGGCTCAGAATTCTGGATCATTTTACTTCCTGCCAGTCTCAGCTTTCTCATGTATAAAATAAGAATGTTGAACCATAGCTTCTAAAATCTGTTCTAGACCTACATCTATGATTCTAGGATCCTATAATTGAGGGCTGGAAGTGACATTTGAGGTCACCTAATTCAACCTCTTTATTGTATAGATGGGGAAACTGAGGCCCAGAATGGACTTGTCCAAGATTTATACTTTACCCCATTTCACATGTATCTGATTGATTTGTATCACTTTTTTAAAAAGTTTGATATTTTGTCACTTTCATTTTTTAATGTATTCCTCTACCCTTCCCTATGCAGAGACATCCCTCGCAATGAAGGATAAAACAGAAAGAGAGAGGGGAAAAGCAATTGACCAAAAATTAACAAAATATCAACCAAGTCTGAAAGCATATAATTCCCCCACCCCTATAGTTCCATAGTTCCCCCACTCCTACAAATAGAGGAGAGTGATATATTTTTTCATCTTTCATCTTGGTACAAAAGCAATCCTTAAAATTATATAGCATTCAGATTCATTTTTTTCTTTTCACATATATTGTTGCAGTTGTTGTGTATATTTCTTGGTTCTGCCCCATTCACTCTATATCAGTTCATATGTCTTCCATTCTTGTCTGCTTTCTACATATCCATTTCTTATGGTTCAGTAACATTCCATTACTTTCATGAATATAATATAATTCATTCATTCACTGCATTCAATGGCCACAGTTTGTTTATCCACTGCCCGATTAATGAGCACCTACTTAATTTCTGCCAATTTTTTTTTCTCGTTTTCTTAAAAGTCCTTGTCAAATCAAAAGTTCTTCCTTGAGAAATTGATGTTCTCTGGTTAGTAAAAAACTGGGTTATTAATTTTGATTGTTTCAGATTCTCCCTTCTCTAGTCTGCTCCACTAATCTAATTTTCCATTTTTTTTACCAGCAGCAAGCAATCACTATCTTTTAATAAGCAATTGTTCCTTTCCCTATTTTATCACCTTCAGAGACCAAACCAACAATTTTCCAGTTATCTTCCACAGATACTGCATTATGTCTCAAGAGAGTCTTGCATTATGTCTCAATCATATCTATCTTGTTTTTTTAATGACCTATTAAATCCTCTCATCTAAGATGGCCTTTCAAGAACTTTGTGAAGTAGGCAATTCAAATATAATGAGCATCTCACATTTGAGTAGAAGGTCTCAGATGGTATCTTTCCATATAATTTCTCATTCAAAAGTGAGAGAGTGACTTTCAGTCAACCCCAAGTCCTAAATACCTTTGGAGAGAGATTCATGTGATTTCCAAGCAGTGCAATAGGAACAAGACTTTTTTTCCCTGTAAGAAATTGTCATTGCATTTTTTTTAAAATTTGCATTTGGCTTGAGAAAGACCATCCAAGCACCAAGTCAAGCTCTTGCTGAGTAATAAGCAAGCAACAATATTTGGTAGACTTTGTGAAATGTCCCTTATTTGTCAAATCTGAAGAATTTTAGATTGGGAACAATCTTGGTTTTCATCCGAATATGTGAGACAATATAAGACCATATGACATTGACTGTTTTGAGATTCTTTCTGTATGGCACTGGAGAAGTAAGAGATAGAACAATGCTTCTGGGGTCTTTGGGAGGTAGAAGATTGTTCTGGATTGGCATTTTGAATGGCAGATCCTGTAATTGCCTAAGGAAGTCACAGAAGACAGATGTCAATGCAACATGTGGTAGGACAACAAAGGCTATATGGACAAGACAAGACATGATCTGGACTAGAAAGAATGGGTAGAATTCAGACTGAAGAAAAGAGAGGAAGAAAGAGGAACAGAGAGTGGATAAGATATAAGGGGGAAGAATGTGGGACAGAAGAGAAAGGGAGAAAAGAGGAGAAAAGAGGATAAAATTCTTGCCTCTTATGTTCACAAACTTGTTTCCATACCAAACAGTAACTTCTACAGGAATTCAGTCTTTTCATATTAGGCAGGGAAATGAGCAGAGCAGATATAGACCCCTTTAATCCATAACATCCTAACTATTTCGCCACCATCACTGAATAGTTGAATGATGTATCCACTCATCCCTAACCTTGACAGTGGTTTTAATACCACAGAGAGGATGTTTCCACCACAGCCAAATTAATCCATTTTTTAAAAATTAATAGATTTGTATTGATATATTTAAAGTCCTTGTCAGTCTCTGTGCAGCCTGCCAAATCATGTGTTAAATATAAGAATAGAACTAAACACTTGAAACTCATCAGACTGTACTAAATGAGCTTAGATTGAGGAAAGAAAGACATCTGATAGGAGACAGGGAAGAGGAACTGAATTAACCAGGTCTCTCTGACCTTGCAGAGTTAGAATAGTCTATTGTAGCTTTATTGATTAGAAGTCTCAAATTGGTCTCCACTGGTGACTGCCATGCTAATTTTAATACTCAACCAGTAAGAAACTTAGATATTCTCAGTGACCCTCAAATTTAGTGGAGCAGCAGAAGAAGTAAAGTATATCTTTCTTTTCTCCTATAATGCTAGAGTAGCAGGCAAATTAAGAAAGACGGGATACCTGACTTTTCCCAAGATCTTTTGTTACCATGGTTTAGTTAGTCAAGCTTTTGGATTTAACAGTCAACTGGAGCCCTTCTGAGATATTATAAATGAATTACACTGGCCATGTCATCTCACATGCTTCTGTCCACTCTTCTACTTCTCTCTAATCTTGCTTCTATCTCTCTCCCCAAAGGGAAAAAAATGTTTGTGTGTGGGTGTGTGTGTGGGTGTGTGTGTGTGTGTGTGTGCGCATGTGTGTGTCTGTGTATTTAGCTTAGGGCCTTGATAAAACAAGGAACTTTCTCCTAAAAGCCAAATCTAGGTTTATTTTCGAATTTACATTTAAGTCTCAAATCACATCCTGAGCTTATTATATTAAATCGACTCATAAAATATTTATTAAGTGTACCATATCCATGACACTGGAAGAATACAGAGAAAATATGAGAAAGATTCAATTCTTGCCCTTGATGAGCTTACAATACACCTAAAGAGACAAGATTCACACACATCAAACAACTGAGAAAACATGGCATAACGTGATTGACAAATTTTGTTAAATAGACTCAGTTATTTTGTAAATTAAAAATTAAATAACAATAGTTGCAGGATACAGTGGATCTTCTGTGGATATTCTATACAAATGTTCATCATAATTGCTGTGTACTTTAGTAGGCAATTGTTACAATGGAAGAATTCAGCACCTAATGACGAATGATGTGATCATAACTTTTTTTCACTTAGCTAGTCTGGTACATTGGACCTACCCAAGTCTTTTCTGGCTTGAGAGGACCTAACAGAGCTTGCTCTCCAATATCAGTCTTGTAGAGCCCACAGTCTCTATTAGACCAAAAAAATGGTATTGGAGAAGAATTTTAGTCAAGAAGAATAACTCTGGAGAAGCTATTCAAATGCCTGAAGATAGGTACCATGTTCTCCTAAGCCTTCTCTTCTCTAGTCTAAATTTTTTTTAAAAAAAATTCAATAAACACTTATTAAGTGTCTATCATGAGACACTGTGCTAAGCACTGGAGTTTACAGTCTAATGGGGGAAGACTACAAATGAAAGGAAGTTGGAAAGGTGTATATACATATGTATATGTGTGTGTGTGTGTATATGCACATACATACATATACTTATATGTGTGTGCTTGTGTGCATGTATATATGTATGTATGTCTACATGTACGGCTGTATATTATATTGTGTATGTATATATGTATATATGACAGATATGGATAAAAAGAGATAAGATAGGCATACATAAAATAATCTCAGGGCATTTTGGCATTCTAGTTTCTTGTTTCCTGCCTCTGTATACTCTCTAGCTAATCAATGTCCTTCCTAAAATGTGCTACCCAGAACTAAACACAATACTCCACTTATACTCTGAACAGAGCAAAGTATAATGGGACTGTCACCTCCATATTGTTATACCCTATGTTTCTCTTAATATAGTCTAATACGGGAATAGTATTAGCTTTCTTGGCTGCTATACTATACTGTTGGTGCTGAAAAGAAGCAATGTATGTAAAACACTTTTCATGATTTAAACCAATACAAAAATGTACAGTGTTATTAATAGTGGTGCCTCATTTTGAGCTTACAATCCATTAAAATATATAGATTTTCTTTTTCAAATGAACAGTTGTCTGTGAGGGCAACTAGGTGGTACAGTGGATAGAGGACTCAACTTGGAATCGGGAAGACTCATCATCCTGAGTTCAAATCTGGCCTCAGACACTTACTAGTCTTGTGATCCTGGGCAAGTCGCTTAACCCTGTTTGCCTCAGTTTCCTTATCTGTAAAATGAGCTGAGGAAGAAAATGGCAAACCACTCTAGTAGCTTTGCCAAGAAAACCCCAAATGGGGTCATAAAGAATCAGATTCAATGGAAAAAGGACTGAACAAAAAGCTGTCTATTATGGGCACTTCTTCCATATCTCATACTTCTGAAAGTTGAGGGGTTGCGAGGAAATTCCAAATATTTCCCTCAATGGCTTTCCATGGCATCTAAAATTCTATCATTAAAGAGACATTATTATTATAAAACATAAAAAAGGTCAATACCAGAAGTAGAGGCAGAAGAGATTGCAAGAAGTGCTTTGGGGTGTCTGCAGCTGCAGAGCAACTTGGAATAACCTGCCAAGTAGCAATTAATTGCACAGGCACTTCCAAGGAAGACTCATTATGGTAATGGGGCTGATTAGGTTATTCTAACCTACAATTGGAAGTGAGGTGAGCACTAGTAGAATGACATTTGGGGAAAAGATCTGTGCAGCCTGGGAGACTCGAAGTGGCTAAGGCCTTTCCTGCTGAATCTCCTCTCCTTATGTCGCTATAACGGTATGCATTTAGAGAGGTATTCTTGGGTATCTGTGTCAGTACGGCAATGTGGCTTATGCTGTTTCAGAGTTGACAATATAACATACAACAGACTAGGAAATTAAGATACAATGAGTTCTGCGGTCAGATACAGCTTTGCACATCTTATAAGAACAGAGGCAGTGAGGTGTCGTAGGACGTAGTAGAGCACTGCACTTGGAACAGGAAGATCTGATCTTGAATCCTGTCTCAGATACTTACTAGTTATGTGATGCTGAGCAAGGTGGTCTCACTTTTCCCATCTGTAGAATAGGAATAGTAGCAAGACATAAGCAAAGTGCTTTGCAAGCCTTGAAGTGCTATAGAAAAGTCAGCTATTATTATTACCATGATTATTCAAGGTAGTCCCTTAGAGAAGAGTACCTAGAAGTGGACATGAAGCATGTGCAGCACTCATTCATTTCTGTCTTAAAGTTTTCTGTGATACTCAAAGTTCTTTGCTAAAATTCAGGTGCCCTGGGGGTGGTGGGAAGGCGTTATTGACCATTAATGCTTTGTTAGCATTCTATTATAACATGTGTGGGTACACCTATATGTACATGTGCGCATGTGTGTGTGTTTGGGGTACAAGACTGGGAAAGGGAGCTCCAACGTGATGCAGAGAAGCCTGAAAAGGAAAGAGAAAAGACCAAAGCCAAACTTTAACAACCTTATAAATTTACCTGAGTTCTCTTCTGCTGAACTCGTGTTCTTTGTTTCCCATTCCATTCCACCTCCTTGAAACAAAGCTATTTAGATTCTTTGCATGCAATCCTTGTTAACAGTGAAGGTGAATTAATACAGCCAATGTCAAAAGGCTGTATTCTTAAATTTCACTTTGATGCTAGGAATAAATGACCTTTCCTTTCCTTTAAAGGGGTAATATTATCTTGCATTTTCTTGCTTTGAAGGTGTTGAGTGGTCATGTTTTTAATTTTATTTTTGCCTGTGTGTGTGTGTGTGTGTGTGTGTGTGTGTGTTTTCCTCCCTTTTCAGTAGACACCATATTGGCTTTATCAACTTGAGGCATGGATAAATGTAATTGAAAACAAGCTTATTATTAGCATAGCACTTTGCAATATGGTGCTGAAAACACCAGAGTAAATTAAGAGGTGGCTGTACAGATTGGAAGCATTTGTCCTGGAAAATGAAGGCCAAAGAGAGTGCTTATCTGTGGAAAAGTGAATATTTTGGAATTTAGTCTAATATAGAGAAGATAAATCTAACTCATAGAGTTGTTAGAGAAACTAGCTGTGCCAGGCTGTTGTGGGGCTTGAGAAAAGCCAGCCAGGAAGAAGAAATTCAACGAAATTTTCTGGAGAGTTATGATAGGAAGAACCAAGATGTGAGACCAGCCCTACCCATTAGAACTCAGATTTTAGGTTACCAGATATCTGGGTAAAAGAGTTCAAGTCATGCAACGGAAACAGAATAGTAAAAGGTGAGAGGTTATAAGATTTGGCTTTTAACCCTGGATCTGCAACTATGTCTGAGACCTTATACAAGTTACTCAAGCTCCCAGGTATCAGGTTCCTCATCTGGAAAATGGAGGGACTGGATTACTTGATTTTGAATGTCCCTTCTAGTTTTAGCATTCTATAATCAATTATCCTTTCTCAGCTGTAGTTTCCTGTTAAGTCAAATGGGAATGATAATATTTATCCCACCTCTTTCACAAAATCATTGGGAGAAGTTAATGTAATAATAGGCATTGCAGTGTGGAAGAAAGACTACTGCACTTAGAATCAAAAGACTTGATTTTAGCTCGTGGCTGTGCCATTTATTGGTTGTTTGACCTTGGGGAAATCACTTATTCATTCTCTTCATTGGGACAAGTTTTTCCAAGTATCAGATGAAATATTTGGGTGGAAGGCTCATTTGACATATGAAGATAACGCATTTGAGATCTTTAAAGTATAATATGCACAAGTGTAAGATATCATTTAATATAAATTCTAAAAGAGGACTGGACAATGAGTCAGGAGACCTCATTAGCTGTAGGACCTTCAACAAGTCAGCAGACCTCTCTATGTGTCAGGTTTTTTCAGAGGCCGCTAGCAGCATGGTAGATAGAGCTCTGGTCATGGAGTCAGGAAAATCTGAATTCAAGGTTTCATACATTTACTAGCTATGCGACCTTTGGTAAGTCACTTGAAGCCTGTCTGCTTCAGTTTCTTCAAAAATAAAATGCGGATAATAATAGCACATAACTCCTAGGGTTCTTACGAGGATCAAAAGAGACACTACTTGTAAAGTACACAGCAAAATGCTTGGCACATGGTAGGTGCTTAATAAATGTTTATTTCTTTCTTTAATTTTCTCACCTGGAATTGCAAGGGAGCTAGATGGTTATTAAATCTTATTCCAGAATTATGGTTTAGTTCAGAGTTTTGGAAAAAGACCTAGAAAAAAATCAGAATTTCTAGGTTCTCACATGCTTCTGCCACTTAATATTTGGGTAGTCCTGTTCAAATCACTTCACCTCCAGATCTTAGTTTCCTCATCTGTAAAATAAGGGACTTGACCAATAGATAAATGGACAAAGGACTAAATCAAACAATTTTTGAAAACAATGACCACATGAAAACATGCTCCACTAATAGGAAAAAAAATGCAAATCGAAACCCTGAAGTTTCATTTCACACACTGAAAATTGGCAAATATGACAAATAATAGGGACACTCCCTGTGGAAAGGACTGTGGAAAGATAGACACAGGATAAAATTGTTGCCGACGCTGCAAATTGGATATTAGTTTAGAATTAGGCAAGAAAAGTGACTAGACTAAACTATTCATACCCTTTGACACAGAAAATCATGAAGCCAAAGAGATGCTCCAAGGAAGTCAAAGACAGAAACAAAGGCCCAATGCAAATCAAATATTCATAGCAGAGAAGCACTTTTTATGATAGCAAATTGTTAGAAATACATTTGATGCCCATCCAATGGGAAATATCCCTCAAAAGTTATAGCATGGGAATGTTATAGAATAATATTGTATAGTAAGAAATTATAAATATGAAGAATTCAAAAATTATGGAAGATTTATATAAACTCATGCAAAGTAAAATAAACAGAACCAAAATAAGGCTATATTCATTGACTTAAACAGTAGTTCCTTGAGGGCAGGGACTGTCTTTTGCCTCTTTTTGTATCCCTAGCCTTAGCATAGTGCTTGGCACATAGTAGGCACTTTAAAAATATTATTGCGATTGATTGATTAAAGAAAAAGACCACCAAAGGATAACTGAGCTTTGAGTAATTGAAAACCAAGAAAGTTCCAACAAACAGGTAAAGAAACATACCTCCCAGCACAAGAGAAGCAAAAGATTCTTTG
This sequence comes from Phalanger gymnotis, assembly GCA_028646595.1. Lineage (NCBI taxonomy): Eukaryota > Metazoa > Chordata > Mammalia > Diprotodontia > Phalangeridae > Phalanger > Phalanger gymnotis. Next base: position 301,965,830 of record CM053622.1, read on the forward strand.
AAGCACAAGAGTGAAATGTTTTTCACACTATCAGATGCAGTTACACTATCAGATGCAGTTGAGACAAGGACTTTAGTTTTGCGACTGTTTTTCTTTGTTAAAAGGGAAAGTTGAATGAGAAGGATGGGAGAAGGCCCTCTTCCCAGAAAAGACTGTGATGTTAAGAAAGATGGGATCAATATACATTTTTTGGACAAAATGGTGTCAGTCCCTTAAAGTTCTAACATTCAATGATTCTGATTCTATGAGCCCTTTCCTCTTTTATGTTCTTTGGCTAACAGGACTTTTAAATCGTTTTCATTTCTCTAGATTTCTTTTTAAACATTTAATAAATTTAAATTTCATACGAAATCATATAAAATATTGGGTAGTCAGCTGGTATAGGGTCACACACTTTGGGAATATCAGAACTGTGACACAAATAGCCAGCCAGTCAATCAACAAGCATTTATTACTGCTTACTATGCGTCAGACACCTGATAAGTGGGGAGATAAAAAGAAAGGCAAAAACAAGATTTTGGGGGGGAAACTGTGGGTTGAAACTACCACTAGAGATGAGTTATAATTTTATGGGTGCTGAGGACTTGATGGTTAAAAAAAAAAACTACTATGAACTCCATCTCGTTTACTTAAGCCTTTGATCCCTATCAAAATTCTAATACCCATGAAAGTGGAGGGAAAGGGACTAGGCCTGTGATTTCATTGACACAGGGAACTCCCTGATGAGGAAACTTCCACTGCCAATGCAGATCAGTACCCAACTTACAGTCTTAGAGAGTGGACTCTCTCTGTCACTCTCTCATACTCTTTTGAAGCTGTTATTAATCATTGATACCTCAAGGAGAATGAAAGATCTGAGCACAGGAGGGTATTGGGTGCCTCAGAAATTTGTAATGGGGACAAAGACAGGAAGATCAGACAACTATGAAATGGAAGAACACAGAAAGGGAGATTTAGAAAACAGAGATTAAAGTTACTAGCAATTGTATTCCTTAGAAATCTTTCTTAGAAGGAAAGCAGCAGGCTGAGAAACAATTTTTACTGCCAGTGTCTCTGATAAAGACCTCATTTCTCAAATATATAAAGAATTGAGTCAAATTTATAAGAATACAAGTCATTCTCCCATTAATGAATGGTCAAAGGATATAAATAGATAATTTTAGAAGAAATCTTTTAGAAGAAATCAAAGCTATGTGTAGCCATATGAAAAAATTCTCTAAGTCACTATTAATGAAATGGAAATTAAAACAACTCTGAGGTACCATATCACAACTATCAGATTAGCTAATGTGACAGAAAAGGAAAATGATAAATGTTGGAGATGATGTGGGGAAATGGGGACATTAATGCATAGTTGGTGGAGTTGTGAACAGATCCAACCATTCTGGAAAGCAGTTTGGAACTATGCTCAAAGTGTAATCAAGCTGTGTATACATTTTAATCCAAATGAGATGCTAAGGGATTGTAAAAAAAAAAGGGGGGGGGAAAGATCTATGCATACAAAAACATTTGTAACAGCTCTTTTTGTGGTGGCAAAGAACTGGAAATTAAAGGGATGCCCATCAATCTGTGAATGGTGAACTAGTTGTGGTATATGAATATAATGGAATACTATTGTTCCATGAGAAATGATGAGCAGGCAGACTTCATAAAAACCTGAGAAGACTTATAAATGAGCAGAACTAGGAGAACACTGTACACAGCAACATCAGCATTGTGCAATGATCAACTGATTAACTTAGCTCTTCTCAGCAATACAATGATCCAAGTCAATTCCAAAAGACTCAATGATAGAAAATGCTATCCACATCCAGAGAAAGAACTGCTGGAGTCTGAATGCAGATCAAAGCATAATATATTCACTTTTTTATTATTTTTTTCCTTTTGCAATTGTTTTGCAAACTGTTTTTTTTTTCCTTCAAAGCATGACTAATATGGAAATAGATTTTACATGTTTGCACATATATAGCCTATAGCAAATTGCTTACTGTCTTACAGAGGAGGGAAGGTAAGGAGGGAAGGGGAAAATTTGGAATTTAAAATTTTATTTAAAAATGAATGTTAAAAATTATCTTTACATGTTATTGGATAAAAAGAAAATCCTGTTTAAAAAAATCTTTCTCTGTCCTCCAGTGCTTTAGAACTACTCAGAGTATCAGGTGTTGGATCAGTCTTATGAATATCTCTACAGGATCATTTCACTATTGTCTTAATCATTCTACAAAGTAGTACATAGATGTCAAAATAAATAGATCAATGGACTATAATGCTTTAGTTAATCATTAGGGAAAGAGAAAATAGAAGGAAATGACAACTCATGAGCTGGAGAAAAAATATGGAAGCACTGCAATGGATGGTAGTGGGCTGTGAGAAGAAGAATTTAGGGAGAAGAATGGTATGCTCTAATGAAACCCTCACTTTTTTTTTCTATCATTAGGCCTGTGTTAACCAAAAAAAAAGTGAGCTCCATGAATGTGTTCATTGTTTTCCCCATTGGCTCTGTAAAGAAATGTTCCATTAGAGGAAGAAAGGTGGATATAACTACTGAAGCTTGACCACTCCATGTGACACTATTATTTTTTTAACAAGTAAAAACCTTCTCTTATCCAAACTAAAACCTGGGACATTTTCTCATGAGTGCATTTCTGTATTTTAACAGAGGATTCACGCCATGAGTGTTCAATCAATTTGTTGAAGGAAGGATAAGCAAAAGGGAGAAGCAGAGAAGGAAAGAGAAGCAGAAGGGAAGGAGAAACAAAACTTCTTAAGTTCAGTTTAATACTCCTTTAAGGCAGTATTAAACCAGTTTTACCTCTTGTTACTCCTCCTGATCTCTCCTCTCTTAAACTTCTTCTCCCTAAGTTTCTCTTCAATTCAATAAACTTTTAGTAAGCACCTACTATGTGTACTGTGAGCAGCTAGGTGGCAGAGTGGATAGAGTGCTGGGCCTGAAATCAGGAAGACTCATCTTCCTGAGTTCAAATTTGACCTCAGACATTTACTAGGTATGTGACCCTGGATTAGTCACTTAACCCTGTTTGCAGCAGCTCCTCTTCTATAAAATGAGCTAGAGAAGGAAATAGCAAACCACTTCAGTATTTTTCCCAAGAAAATTCCAAAAGGGATCACAAAGAGTCAGACACGAGTGAAATGACTGAACAATAACAACAACAAATATATATATATATATGTGTGTGTGTGTGTGTGTGTGTGTACATATATATATACATATATATATATATATATATATATATAGTACTCCTATAATCTCTGCTCAGTTCAGTTCAACTTAATAAAACACTTCATAATCAAAAGGCTATGGTATGGGATTTTTGTTTGTTTTGATTGTGATTATTTGAGACTGACTCCCCATCTCACTCAAATTGGAGGTTCATAAGTACAGTGGCCACCAATGGGTATAATCCCACCAGCACTCAACATGGGAGCATAGCCCTACTCTGTTGCTGACCTGCATCAAACACCCTGTCAACTTATCCTATTGTAGCTCAGAACTCTTGAGCCCAAGAGATCCACTGGATTCAGCTTTCACAGGAGCAGGGATTACAAGCATGTGTCACCATGCACAGTGGTATGTTTTCTCTATGTGCTCATTTGGAACAAAATCAGTGAAAGGTATCCCAAGTCCCCTGATGATTATTGAGATGGAATTGTTTTGGCTGTGGATGATGAGACTTTGTTCAGCTTGGACTGGGTAGTGAATTTTGTTTGTTTGGTTGGTTGGTTGGTTGCTTTTTTCAGCCTCCAAATTCCCTGGTGAGTAAACAAGTGGGGAATGAGGGTCTTACCCAGTGGCTAATACCATTATCAGAGCAGCCAGTTGGCACCCAGCTATAACTGCCCATCATTTCAGGAATCTTGTCACTGTAGCACTTGAATGTCCCTCTTGACTTCCCCAAGTGTCAAACTAGATTTGTGGGCAACTTTGCCCTCACCCCCTCTGCCCAGCTATAGGTAAAAGGGCAGGGAGTTTGCTGGTCTCTCCCAACAGCTCCCTTTGATTTGGGGCCAGGAGGTGGGCTGTCTGGCTACTGCTGAAAGCAGAGCACTGCACATTAGCATTTCCAGTCTGCCACATAAGAGTCTCAGCGTTTTCAATATATATTTAAAATAACGGAGTGAGACAAGCCGCTGCCTTCCCCTGAAATTGCCAACGTATGCTCCAAGATCTCCTGCATTTTGCATTGTGTCAGTCTGTGTCAGAGGTTTCAGGAAAGGTAATATAGAAGATGAATGCAAGTCTATCATTGCAGTGCCAAGATGAAAAAGTGACAGCTCATAATGAAAAGAAAAATAGTTTCCATTTTGGGCCTCTGTAAGTAAGAAAGTGACAGAGTCATGGGAGCTGTGAGCCTGAAAAATGGTCCCTTTGACAGACATGCCTGTAAGTGAAAGTGCACCAGATATAATACTACCCATAATATAGGGAATAATGATTATTTTAGGGATCGCATGATTTTGAATAAATCCTTGACTGCTCCCCGGAAAATGGAGTTGAAAAGGACCCAGGAAGAACGGTGGATTAATTTAAGGAATAAATGACCGCGTCGGTTTTTTTCCTTTCTTTTTTCTTTCTTTTTTTCTCTTTGGAGCCTAACTTGGTTGAATTTATTCCTGTCAGAAGAGACAAAAAGCCAATACATTTTTTTCAAGTTCTGGAAGAAGAGTTGATGGGAATGATGTCACTTTAGCATCTTCCTTCAGTTTTGTTTTTGGGGGTAAATTAAATTCTCTGAAGCAAAGCTGCAGTTGGATCTGAACAAATGGTATATATATAACCCACAAGTCTAGGAAAGCTAGAGTCAGGCTATGTCTATGCGACACCAAACATTTAGGGATAATTGAAAAGACAAAAAGTCATATAAAATTCTGGATATATTCTTCTCACAACCCTAAAGTCTAGATACTAGACATTCTCTGAATAACTCTGTATTTCCTTCAAGATTTTCTAGTTACTTTTATTGATGAGAACGCTGAGGCTCAGAGAATGTAAGTGTCTTGCCCAAGACCACGGAAAACTAAAAAATGGCAGGATCTCTGGGCCAGATCTTTCTCCGTATCAAGTGGGCTATTTGTGATACCACCTCACCTGCCAAGGGCAGGTTCTTATTTTTTTTCTTTGTCTTTGGATTCCCAGCACCTGGCATAGTGCCTAGCACCAAGTAGACACCAAATTAATGTTTGTTAAGTCAACAAATGATATGACACGGATCCAGTCTTAGTTGTTTCTTAGGCCTTTTGCTTTGTGTTTAAAATAGTTCTCATTAAATAATCTTTTTCATCAGCATTCCTCCTGTGGATAAGAGAAAACAGCATCCAAAAATGCCCTGCATGAAGTTTTGACATAGTGGATGAGCTGCTTTTCTCATAATGTATTTGCTACATTCCAGGTCAAGGGGACTCTGAAACACATAGTGTTTTATTGATTTTTCCCCTAGATTATGCACAGCAAATTCTGTCTAAGGTCAGAGCCCCTCGAATTTTCATTCTTTTAAATTGAATTAAATCAGTTAAAATAAGTGAATGATCTCTGAACGACAGTTATCCCTGTTGAGAAGTATGAAGATGGGGAGATACAGGAGGAAAGAGGATAAATATTAATCATAAGATCTTAACGTTTATTGAAGGAACCTTAGCAATTATCTAATCTAACTCCCCCAAACAATGCTAGAATTCAATTCAAATCTATTAAGGGTCTGGTCAGCTGAAAAAACGTGTTCAGTGTCTACTGTTCAAAGCCCTGTGACAAGCATTGGAAGAAATACTTGGCCTACCCCCTGAGAGATTACCATGTAGAAGAGGAAATTAAATAAACAAAAAAAAACAAAATTAATAGAGAAATGAATAAATGATCAATAAATGGATATCAAGTAGATTGTTAAAAGTACAGACACATGAAAAATCCAATCTGATTAAAGGAATCAATGAAACCTTCATGGCAGAAGTAACTTGTGATCTGAGTCTTTCAAAATGTGTAGGGTGTTAACTGTTAGACATGGGTGGAAGGTAATATGACATTCCTCACTAATGGTCACCCCAAATATGTTTGAACACATTAGTGATAGAACATTAACAATTATTAGAACAATTCAATTTTGATCAGTTAGAAAATAGCTCTAATATTGGGCCAAAATTTGTGTACCTATATCTTTCACTCATTACTAGTCAGTCAACAAGCATTCTTTACTCCCTTATTATGTGCAAGGAACTGTGCTAAGCACTGGCAGTACAAATGAAGGACAAAAAAAGTCACTTCTCTTAAAAATTTCAGTCTAATGGGGGAGACAACACGTAGACAGCTAAGTATGTGTACAGAGTAGATTAAGGTAATCTCAGAAGGGAAGGCCCTAGATACTGGGGAGACTGGGAAAGACCTCCTGCAGAAGAATTACTCCTAGAATGATCTTTGCCATGATGGTCTTCAAATATACCTAGTACCTCATTCTATTCAAGACAAATCTCAAAGTGCTTCTACCTTTCTTCCCAGGTAAAATCAAGTTCGCATGTGCTTTGCTCCTGAATGAACAAAATTTGTCTTATTCTCTATGCTGCACAAATAAAATGAATATAATTCAAATTTCCCAAATCATTGACCCACAGCAGGATGGTCAGACCACTAATGCCGTTCATAAGTATGCATTTCTTGGACAGATGCTACAGGTGATCGATGAAGTGAACCTGTAGCTGAGTAAGAAGAGAAAACTGTATTTGGGAAAATGTGCAGTACTTTCAATTGTCACAATCCATTCAGTCTCATGAAAGCCCATCTCACTATCACCTGTGTTCTGCTAGTGGAAAAACAGGTCCATGGATCATGGAGAATCATGATCTCAGAAGAATTACAATTGGCATTTTAACTAATAAACAGTGAAAAAATGCAGAGGGTTTCAGTAGGCTGGAGTATGTTACCCAAAATGGTTGGTGCACAGAGTGTAAATATACATTATGCAAAATTTAAATGACTTGGAAAAGGAGGTGGGATAGTCATGTAAAAAGAATTAGAGAAAATGGATGGATAGCCCAAGAGGCATAGTCATACAGAGCCATCAAAAGTACCAGAAGAGGGCTTCCAGAATGCTTACAGAGGATCTATAGGAAGTCATGGACAGGGTAGGGTTTGTGTGGATGGAGGAAACAGCTATTCCAATGGGCTCATGGATCCATGAAAATCATAAATCAAGTTAAAATGAAAACAAAAGGCAGCTTTGGACAGGAAAAGAATTGATGAAAAAGCAATTATGTAATGTTGGGCAACAAGAGCATATAAGGGGAAAAGTATTGACCTACCTATTTTGGTATGTTGATGGTGTAGAAACCTCCAGATTGTTTGTTTACTAATAGCTACAGATCGTTATCACTCCTCAAACCCTGTCCCTGACCTCCATAAGAATAATACTGGTCTTGGAATTTCCTTAATGTTAGGAACTACTGAGTGAAAAAATTCCCTCTAATAATATGGGCTGGTGCTTTTTCTACAATTCACAGTCTTGAGAGTTGCCTAGAGTACTAAGAGGGCAAATGATTTTCCCAGGGTTCCAAAGCCATTATGTGTCTAAGATGGGACTTGAACCTCAGCCTTCCTGACTCCAAAGCCAATCTCTAACCACCAGGTAACACTGCCTGCCTCTCCAATGTCTCTCTGCCCTGCTCTGCCTCCTCCCCTCCCCACAAATGCAGAACCTGAGGTAACTGCCTCAATTCATTTAGCGCTAGGACTGGCTCTGGAAAGTTAAGACTTTAAAACTGTGGAACGGTAGACCTGACTGGAGAAATGTTGAATTTAGAGAACTGAAGAAAGTACAAGGGATATGTATGTTCTGATCAGAAATTGTTTAAGATGGTGACAGTCTGACCAAGTGAATATAGGGAGCTCTAGCACTTGAAGCTGCTAAATCCTGACTGGACCAAAGATAAAAAAGGCTGAATAAAGATAGGAGTAAATAACTCAGAAAAAAGAGTTAGGAAAATGTACTGACACGGCCTTTCAACATTCTAATACAATTTCCTCATGGTTGAAATAACCACAAAAAGGTTTTATTTATCCCCAATATACAACATAATCATATTTGTGTATGTGTGTATGTATGTCTATAAGTATGTATGTATGTATGTATGTATTTTATTCATGGCATAGTGGCAGAAAAACCTCCAGATTTCCCTATGGAAGACCTGGATTTGAGTTTTAGCTTTTATGCTTACTAACTATATGACTTTGGGTAAGTTGCCGCACTACAGGACCATAGTTTTAGAGCTGAAACAGACCTCAGAGATCATTTAGTTAAATCTCCTCATTTAGATAAGGAAACTGAGACAGAGGGAAATTAAATGGCATGTCCAAGGTCAGGCCAGTGGTTAAGTGTCAGAGGTTCTACAGAGCCAAATCATCTAATCTCTCTGAGTCTCAGTTTCCTTATTTTCAAATAGGGATAAAACTTTCATTATCTAAATAACAGGCACCACCTAATTCAAGATTGTTAAAAAGAAAATAGTTTGTACACTACAAAGCACTATATTAATCAATGAACTATTATGGTCACCTAAATATTTCATGCATCTAATACTTGCCTTTACAGGAAAGAGTTAGTTGTTAATTGGTTTCATTTTTTTTTTTGTTTGTCTTCATAAATCACTCAAAATGTCTTACACGGCGTTAAGTATATGCTAGCTGCTAAATAAAGACTTGTAAAATTGAATTTTATAAGGGGTAAGGTGTTTTAAATAAAGTTAGCCCCTGAAAGTCAGGACAACCTGAATTCAAATCCCTCCTCCTGCACATACTGGCTGTGTGAGCCCAGGAAGTCCTTCAGTTTTTTAGTGCCTCAGGATACTCTCTAAGTCTATAAATTTGCAAGGCAGAAGCCCATCCACACTGGGAGAGAGAGTGAGTGAGGGCAGAGTGGGGGCAGGAGGGAGGGAGAGACTGACAGAGACAGAGGGAGACAGAGGGATGGGGGAGAGAGGGGAAGAGAATGTTGCAAAGCTCTATTTTCCTAGGGAATGGTTAAACAAATTATGATACACTAATGTAATGTGATATCATTGTACTGTAAGATAGGATGAATATGAGGAATACAAAGAAAAATGGAAAGACTATGAATATATACATACACATATGTATATATATTATACATAGACTATATATTATGTATGTGTGTGTGTCATATACAACAACCAAAAAACAAAAAAAAAAATGGAAGTATGAGTTTGCATCGATCAAGCTTGACCCAAAAAAAGAGAAGATACAATATGCCCATCTCCCTTCTTTGAAAGGGCAAGAGACTAAGGAAGTGGAACTTCGCATATGCTATCAGGCAGGATTTATCTATTTCTTATACTAGGTAAACTTCTCTTTATTTTTTTTATTTATTAAAAGGAATGACCCAGAAAGGGGAAGGAGAGATTTATATATTCGGAAATGATGGGGATATAAATATAAAAGATCAATAATTTAAACAAATAAAAATGTCTATTTTTCTCCAAATAATTACATCCACTTTTTCTCTAAAGCTATTCTCTTTTCAACACTCTATTAGTTCTTCTGATTATATAAAACATAAAGCCTCCTTTAAGTCATACTGGTCCTTAACATCTGCTTACCTTCCTTTTGATAAGGAGGTTGTAAACCTGGTTTAGAGTTATCTGAAAGCAGAAATCAACAAATATTAAAAGCCTACGATCCTGAATTTATAAATCAAAAGACTTTCCTACTCAATTTTCTTCCACCTATAATGATCTGCTCTTGGTCTGGCCTGATCTTTTACACTCACATCTTACCAACTCTTCCTGAATACTCCATCTATACCATTTCTTCCTGAATATATTTCCAGTGGTTTTTTCTTCTCCTCTAATTCTTCTTCTACCTCACTGCTTCTTCTCAGTCTTACTTGCTGGATCTTCACTTGCATTATGACTACTAACCATAGGTGTCCACTGAGTGAATGTCCGCTTATCTTTTCGATCCGTACTGTCTCAGGTATCCTATCATATCAGGTACCTTATCATATCTCATAGATTTAATTATCCTATCTATGCAGATAAGTCCCAAAGCTATATATCTAGCCCTAGTCTCTTCTCTGAACATTTCATGCCCAGGCACTTTTCCCTCTGTTTCCTTGAATATCCTCCCTTTATCCCCTATATACATCTAAATCCCGCCCATTGTTTTGAGTCTCAACTCAAAAACCTACAGAAAAGACTATAGATCACTTTGTGGTAGAGTAGTTATGAAAGCCTTTCATGGAAGAAGTAGGATATGTTAGTTGCTGAAGAATGGGTAGGATTTTCATAGGGAAGGATATGAAGGCTATTCCTTAATTTTTTTTCTTCAAGTTCTTCTGTAGTTTACTGTAAGACATAGAAGAGCTAAGGGAATTGCCAGTCACTCTACACACATTTATTAAGTGCCTACTATGTTCTAAGCACAGTGATAAGCACTAGAAATACAAAGAGAGTCAAAAGACAGTCCCTATTCTCAAAGAGTTTACTTGAACACAGATTATATATGTTGTGTCCTATCTAAAGACTGGGTTATTTCTTGGAATCATAGAATCACTGAGTTGGATTCAAGCTTTGGATTGCACTAGTACAACCTGGGCCCAAAAGGGAATCTCCTTTTTAACATCCTTGAAAAATAACAATTGAGATTCCATTTGAAAATTCACAGTGGCAGGGAACTCACTACTTCCAGGGCAATCCAATCCATTTTGGTACAACTCTAATTGTTAGAAAGTGTTTTTATTTTTTTTCCAACCTTATATCAAACTAATTCCTTTCTCCTGCAGCTTCTACCCACTGCTCTTAATTCTGCCCTCTGGGGCAAAGTAAAACAAATGTCATCCTTTTTCCACATGACAGCTGCTTAAATACTAGAAGACAGCTATTCTGTCATCCACTAAGTCTTCTCTTCTCTAGGCTAAATATCCTGTTCTTTCATATATGGCAGGATCTCCAGTTTTCTCCCTATCTTAGTCATCCTCCTTTGGATATACCCCAAACCTTTTATGTCCCTTTCTCAAACTGGGGGCCCAGACCTGAAGACAATAGTGTATATGTGATTAGACTAGGGTCATCTATCATGAAATCATGGGATCTCTCCTTTTAGGGACATTGCTTCTCTTAATACAGCAGATTTCATTAGTTCATTAGCTTTTTGGGTTGCCATGTTACACTACTGACTCAAGCTGTGTTTGCAAGTGTCATTTTCACATAAAGACAAAGGGAGTGGGGTGTTAGGGTGGTGGCTGATAAGAGTCAGAGACAGAGAAACAGAAAAAGAGGGGCAGAGATAAATAGAGAGAAAAACAGAGAGACAGAGAAGGGAGGGGAACCATTTACTATGTATCAGGTGCTGTGATAAACAGTGGAATGTAAATGAAAGCAAGCAAGACAGTACCTGCTTAGTTCATATTCTAATGGGCAAAGACAACACATAAAAGGGAAATGGAAAATGGGTGCACCTATCAAAGACTAGGATGGGTCTGGATACAAAGTCCCATTTCCTGAGGAGAAGGAGTGAAGATGATGGCCTGATTGAATTCTAGTGGAGGCAACATGGCTGGAGATGTACAGGAGGAAATGCTATGGAGACTTTAACTAGATTAAATCAAATGTTAATGGAATGGAAATATTCAATAATATATTTAAGTACTAAGTTACACTGATAGCCACTCAGATGATACAGTTTAGGAAAAAACATATGATCCTAGGAGATCACATACTGACCCTACCTACCAGTTATGAATACATGCCCCCACACTTCCCAAAAAAATGTGTTGAAAGTTTTTTCATGTTTCCATGACTTTCAAAGAGTGAATGGCCTCCTTTTTCTTGGCTCTGTCTTTCTCCTAGGTTGCATTGATTCATCTTCTGGACATACTATTCTCAAAGAAGTGTGCTGACATAACTTTTAAAAAGCATTTTACACTTGATTTTCATCAAAACAAATATTTCAAGCTCTCTGTCACTTTGAAATTTTCCATTGCTGCTAATTTCTTTTTTAGGTAGTATCACAGCTGCTTTAGAATCATAATTCATGAGATGGCTCCAAGAAGGTGGAGAAAAAGCAGTTACCTGAGCTTTCCCCAATTTCCCTTGAAACAATTTTAAATCATGTCTCAAAATGAATTCTGGAGAGGTAGAATTCAAAAGTTGGGGTGAAACAATTTTCCAAGCCAAAATAACTTAGAAGGACTACAGGAAATAGCTCTTTAACTTGGTGAAAAAGGGAACACAGACCAGTTCAAGCAGTGTCCAGACAAGCCAACGGGAGATCCCTGGGCCCTGCACAGATCAGCAACCAAGGCCAGGTCATCCTGGCTTAATAGGACAGCAGCACAGAGGGCCAGTTATGAGGCTCTAGCCCTGATGCAGCAGTCAGGCCTGACATACTTGGAAGCCTCTGGTGTAGCCAGCTAAACAAGGCTGGGCAATCACAATTCACCCTAGTGCAGAAAGCCAGGCACCAGCCCCTTCACCCTGAGTGCAAGAAGCCAGGGACAGTGTCGTCTGTACCCCAGGAGTATAGCTCAACTTTAGAAGTCACTAAAAAGCCTGGAAAATGAGGGAAAATTCAAAAAACAAAAGCCCTGACCCATAGAAAGCTACAGTGGCAATAGGAAAGATAAAAACACAAACTCTGAAGAGGATGACAATATCAAAACAATGGTATATGAAGCCTCAAAGAGAAATATGAATTGATCTTAGGGCCAAAAAGTTCTCCTAAAAAAGCTCAATTTTTTTTTTAAATCAAATAAGAAAGGTAGAAGAAAAATAGGGGAAAAAAATGAAGGCTATACACTACAATTATGAAAAAAGAGTCAACAGCCTGGAAAGAAAGCACAAAAATATGGAAAAAGAAAACAACTCTTTAAAAAGTAGAACTGGCCAAATGGAAAAGAAGGTACAAACATCCACCGAAGAAAACAACTCTTTAAAAAGCAGAATTGTGCAAATGAAAAAGGAGGTACAAAAGCTCACTGAAGAAAATAATTCCTTAAAAATTAGAATTGGGCAAGTGGAAGCTAATGACTCTATGAGACATCAAGAATCAATGAAACAAAATCAAAAGAATGAAAAAAAAGAGAAGAAAATGTGAAATATCTCATTGGAAAAACAACTGACCTGAAAAATAGATCCAGGAAAGATAATTTAGGAATTATTGGACTATCTGGAAGCTATGATCAAAAAAAGATCCTAGACAGGCTCTTCAAGAAATTATCAAGAAAAGCTGCTCTGATATCCTAGAACAAGATAGCAAAATAGTAATTAAAAGAATCCACCAATTACCTCCCGAGGGAGATGCCAAAACGAAAACTCCCAGGAATATTATACCCAAATTCCAGAACTCTCGGGTCAGGGAGAAAATACTGCAAGCAGCCAGAAAGAAACAATTCAACTACCAAGGAGTCACATCAGAATTACACAGGATTTAGCAGCTTCTACATTTAAGGATCAGAGGGCTTGGAACATGATATTACAAAAGGCGAAGGAGATTGGATTACAACCAAGAATCAACTACTCAGAAAAATAAATAAGCATATTCTTTCTGGAGGAAAAATGGATATTTAATGAAATAGAGATTTTTTCAAACATTCCTGACAAAAAGACCAGAGCTAAACAGAAAATTGAATTTTTAAATACAAGACTCAAGAGAAGCACAAAAAGAAAAATAGGAAACAAAAACATGTTATTAAATAAAGTCAAACTTTTTATATTCCTACATGGAAAGATGAGACATGTAACTCTTAAGAACTGTATCTCTATTACAACACTTAGAAGGAGGATATATAGACAGAAGGTGGGGATTACATAAAAAAAAATGACTGATGGGATTACATAAAAAAATTAAAGGTGAGAAAGAAGATTGTACTGAGAGAAGGGAGAGGCAGAATGGGGTAAATTATTATATATGAATAGGTACAAAAGACCTATTACAATGGAGGGAAAATAAGGAGGGGTTGAGCATTGCTTGAACCTTATTCTCAGCAGATTTGGCCCAAAGAGGGAAAAACAGACACACTTAATTGGGTATAAAAATCCATCTTACTCTATGGGGAAGTAGGAAGGGAGGGGGACATGAAAAGGAGGGTGACTGATAGAAGGGAGGGCAGATTGAGAGAAGTGGTGGTCAGAAGCAAAACATGACTAAGGACAGCCAAGGTGAAATGAGAGAGAAAAAAAATATAAACAGTGGAAAATAGGATAGAGAGGAATACACAACAAAAATGAATGTTAAAAATTATCTTTACATGTAATTGGAAAAAATAAAAATACAATTTTTAAAAAAGATAATTTCTTGACAAAAAAAGAATCATAATTCATTTTATTGTCTCTTTATTCAATAGCTGACTCTTTCCCTGGTCTACCACCTGGTCTTCCTGTGGATTTATCAAATCAGAAAACAGTTTTTAAGCTCTTAAACACTGACAAAACCTGCCTCCTTCTTGAACTTGCTGGGTTTTAGTGAGCCCTAATATGTGACTTTGTGGTGCAAGGAAATGCTATAAAACTTTATAAACTGAAGAATGAAATGAGCGTACAAAGAGAACAATTTATACAGTAACAACAACATTATAAAAATAAACCACTTTGAAAGCTGTTAAGACCTATGATCAACCCAATAATCATTCATGATTCCAGAAGACTGATGATAAAACATGCTATCCATTAATAAAAGCTAACAGCTAACATTTATATAGTACTTACTATGTGCCAGGCACTATTATAAGTGTTTTACAATTATTGTTTCATTTGATTCTCAAAACAAACCTTGGAGGTAGGTGCTATTATTATCCCCATTTTACAGATGAGGAAACTGAAGCGAGCAGAGGCTAAAGGACTTGCCTAGGGTCACACAACTAGTAAGTATCTGAGGGCAGATTTGAACTCAGGTCCTCCTGACTCCAGGGCCAGCACTCTTTCCATTGTGCTATCTGTCATCATGAGGATATGACAGATTTAAAATATGGAATGTATGTATATATATACACATATTTATTATATTATTATAGTCTATATTTTAAATTTGTTATGGATGGAGAAAGAGAGAGAGAGAGAGAGAGAGAGAGAGAGAGAGAGAGAGAGAGATGTAAACAACTATGGAGGGAATGTTTTGCTTGACTCTGCACATTTGTTAAAAGAAATTTGTTTTTCCTTTCTTTTTCTCCCAATAAAGTAAGTGGTTAGAAGGAAGAGAAAAAATTTGATTTCTCTTAATCTTTTTAAATATATAGAAGTAGGAGGGTACTACAGATGTGAAATTCATGTGCATACAGATATATGCACTCTGAGATGAAGTCACCGAACGATTAATTTCACTTAACTTTTATACTTTGTTACAAGAGATCTCTCATGAAGTAGGAATAATCTGTAAACTAAAACAAATCAATAAAACTGAAAAATAAAAAAAATGAGAAGGTTGCTATATATGGACTATTGCCCAGCTACACCTACTCCATCCTGTGCCTGCATAGTTGATTTTCTGAACCCCTGTGTAGGAGTTTACATTGATGACCATCAAATTCCATCTCAGGTGATTTAGCCCACCATTCTAGCCTGGCAAGATCTTTATGGATCTGGATTCTGTCATCCATCATGTTAGTTACCCTTTCCACCTTCATACCAACAGCAAATTTGATAAGCATGACATCTAAACCTTCATCTAAGTTCTCATAAAAATATAAGACCATACAGAGCCATTCCTGAACAGAATTTTCCCTGACTCATATACAGAATTCACAATGTATGCTTGTCATTGCCTGCAGTTCTATCCTCCATCAAATATACATATATAGTACTCTTTCAATATATTCCTATCTTTAAGGGTTAAATTGAAAGGCATAAAAATTGGCTAATAAAAATCTGGGCTACTAAGAATAGCACACTTTGGCAGATTTTGCTTTCCCTGGGGGCAAGCACCTTTCCATTTCTCTGTGACTTTCAAAAATACATTTGGTCACTCTATTAATTCTCTTCATTCCCTGGGTGTTTTATTGTCTGGCCTCACTGACGCAGGTTGGCACAAGTTTAACAAGCAATCCTTACCTGATTTTCATCAATACAAATATTTGCAAGATATCTATTACTTTGAAATTTTCCTTCGCTGCTTATTTCTTTTCTTTTTTAGACAGCATCATGGCTGTTTCAGAATCATAATTCATTTTGCTGCTTCTTGACTTATTAATAAGCTGACACTCTCCCTGGTTTACCTTTCCTCCTGTTAGTTTTTTGGGCAAAAAAAAAATGAGAAAACTAAATGGAAGCAGTTCTAAGGCCTCAAGCCCCATAGTAGACTTTGACCCCATGTGTAAAATAAACAAGATGCTAAATGCAAACTTCCAGACAAATCAGGTGGGAGGCAATGCCACTTATTATTAAGAGATGACATTTGTATAGGATTTACTTTAAGTTTAGTAATCATCAGCTATCCTGTGGAGTAGATGTTTTGGCTATTATCAGTATTTAACAGATGAGAAAGAGAGGCATAGAGATATTGAAGGAACCCATGGCCACATATTTAGAAAGCTCAAATCACCACTCTACTGCCTCTGAGACCAGATCTCTTTCCACAACAGCACACTGCCTTCCCTGTTTTTTTTCCTGAGGTCCCTAAGTAATTTGAGAAGCTGGGTGGCTCAGTGGCTAGAGCACTGGACCTGGAGTCAGGAAGACTTGAGTTTAAATCGAGGCCTCAAACACTTACTAACTGCGTGACCTAGGCAAATCACTTAAGCCTGTTTACCTCAGTTTCCTCACTTGTAGACTGAGCTAGGGAAGGGAATGGCAAACCACTCCAGTATCTTTGCCAAGAAAAGCCTAAATGAAGTCACAGAGAGTTGGACACATTTGGAACAATTCAACAGCAACAACCCCAACAACTGAGGCAAAATAGGAAATTTTAGGACTGTGGTCTTTCCATTTGCATATCTGGTACAGATGCAGACAGAGGGGTTAGAAAGCTCGACTAATACAAAGTACCAGTTGCATGCTAATGTTAATCATTGATGAGAGGAAAGGCCCTGGAGAGTAGCTTTATTGAGAAATATCAGAAATGCTCCTTTGCTTCCCAAATATTTTCTCAATAAGTTTGCCATGGCTTACTTTAACACTTCAAGTTCTGTAATTTCAGGGCAATGCATGTTCCTTCTACTCACGCCAGTCAGGCGTTTTGGTTGGCGATCTTAATGAGTTGTTGTGGCCAAAAAATTAATTGCCCTGTGGCCAATCTGTGTCATCAGCTTCCCCAGATTTAGGGAGGCTGGTCCTCAGATGATAAACATTCAGTGTGTTGCCAGCCTGTACTGGAATCTGGCCATTCTTGTTTGATTAGGAGCAGCCAAAACTCGAGTTCCACTGGCATAGCATGCAAGAATACAGTTACTGGCAAACCACAATGAGGCACTCTTGGATAAGATAATTTTTACCTCCAGGGTTCATTTCAGAGCCCCATATAAAAATTAAAATGTGCCCAAAGGAATGATGATGGTGAAGATAATCATGCTCATGGTGAAGAGGAAGAAAAAGAGAAGGAAAAGGATATAGATGATGATAATGAGGATGATGATGAGGAGGAGGAGGAGAAGGAGGATGATGATGATAACTTGGGCCTATTTCATTGATGTAGATCAGGGTTCAGGAAATTATGACCCATGGGCCAAATTCAGTCTCGTGTATGTTTCTTTTTACATAATTCATGAGCTAAGAATAGTTTTTATATTTTAAAATAAAATTTTATAGTATTTAAAAATGTAAAAATCACTCTCAGATTTGACCAGTACCAAAACAGGCCCTGACTATAGTTTACTGACCCCCGATGTAAATAATGATAATGATAATGATTAGTATTTATAGGGTACTTTAAATTTTATAAAGCACTTTACATATATTCCCCATTTGAGTCTCAGCACCAGTGCAGAAAATATTGCCATTTTACAAATGAAGAAACTAACATTTGGAGAGGTTGTGTCTTGCCCATGGTCACACAATTGCCCAAGTATCAGAAGTGGCTTTTGAGCCCAGGTATCTCTACTCAAAGTCCAATGTTCAAATCACTGCTTTTTGTTGTTGTTCTTGTTGGTCTTATTGTTATCGTATCATTATTCTTCATTTGTGCTTTAGCAGGCCTTCATTTATCAGGTTGTTTCATGGTTTGATAGATAGATGAGAGATGATAGATAGACAGACAGATAGACAGACAGATAGATACATAGATAGATAGACAGACAGATGATAGATAGATAGGCAGACAGGTAGATAGAGATAGATAGA
>CM053622.1:301984611-302027469 GCA_028646595.1 Phalanger gymnotis
AGATAGATAGATAGATAGATAGATAGATAGATAGATAGATAGATAGACAGATAGATAGACAGACAGATAGGTAGATAGATAGGTAGATAGATAGGGCAATAGGTCTGGTCATTTTTGCAATAGCCTCAGAGAAAAGAAAATGCTAAAATAAGAACTGCTACATGGGAAGAACAGACTTCGGTGGGAGCATTATGAGGGCCTGGCATAGACGGAGAGTCTGGATGAAAGAGTGACACTACAGGGAAATGAGAGAAAACCAATCCATTGTTCCTTCCTTTGCAGTTTTACCAAATTGCTGAAGGTAAAGAGAGGAAGTGGCATACCAGAAACAGCCTAGAAGGGAAAGAGAATCACAAATGAGAAATAAGGATGAGCTTTCTGTTGGCCCCAATAAGGCCAAAATAGCTCTTTTGAACAGAGGCGATCCCCTGGATGGGAAGGGGATTGCTTTGACGGCATGGTGCAGAGAGGCCAGTCCCGGAGCAGCACATTCACTTTGGGCACCTTATAAAGATGTTGACAGACCCGAGAGAGTTCAGAGAAGAGCAGTGAGATTATTACAGGGGCTGGAGGGATTGATTTATGAGGAAAGATGGGAAAAGCTGCACTGTTACCGTTTGGATAAATGATAGCTAAGGGAGGCATAATGGTATCTATAAATATTTGTAGGGCAGAAACAGCAAGAAGAGAAAGGGATTTGTGTGCTACTGATGGAATACGATATCCTCAGCTTTCTTCCATTGAACTACCAGGAAAAAACTTTATGACAGCAACATCAGGAAGACAAAAAAAGATCCCAAAGGGAAAAAGGTGAAAGAGATAGTCCACGTTCTGTCACCCTGATTTCATTTCGACCTTATTTCATACAATTCTCTAATGCATATGTTACATTCCACCAATTGTTGAACCAGTCTCTGTTCCTCCCCTCCCCCTAACACCAGATGGTTTCTCAATTCCCTGCCTTTCCTCTCACCCTTCCCAAATCTAAATGGAACACCTTCTTCACCTGTTGAATTTTTCACTCATCCTTTGAAGTCCAGTTCCAATGCCACATGGTTCAGGGACTTTTCCCTGATACTTCTGGTAAGTAATAAACTTTTCCTCCTCAAATATCACATATCTCTTTTTTTATGCCTTTATAATGTATTTTAAATGTATTTCTCTGCGTGTGTGGGGGGAGACAGACAGAGAGAGAGAGAGAGAGAAAGAGAGAGAGAGAGAGAGAGAGAGAGAGAGAGAGAGAGAGAGAGAGAGAGAGAGAAAGTGTCTTGGCTAAATTTTAGTCTAGACTTTTGATTTCATCAGTGCAGCAATTCCCTTCAATCATGTATAGCTTCAATCCCTCTGTAATTTACAATCCCAGAGATTATACTGGGGACATTGAAAGCTTAATGAATTGTCTTTGGTCACACAGTTAGAATCTGTCATAAGGAAAACTGGAACCCAGGTTTCATGACTCCAAGACTTAACCATTATGTCATATTGCAACCCTCTGCTTCTTTCTCTGTCTTTGTTTCTTTCTCTCTCTTTCTCTGTCTTTCTTTCTCTTTCACATACACCCATGTATACACAGCCACAAACAGCTAGAATACAAGATATCACATTAGAAGAACATTTTAAAGTATAAAATGTGCTCTGTGAGGTCAGAGTAAAGGTCATGTACAAGTGCGTGCTTACATACCTTCCTCCACTAAACTCTGAACTCCATGAGGACAGGGCAAACCATGAATTAAACAAACGTTATATCCCCAGGGTTTTGCATAGCACTGCACACAAAGGGCGCTCATCAAGTGTTTGCTGAATAGAATTGAAGGTGATTGCTCAAAGTTCTTAAGGCTGGAATAATTGCAGTCAGTATAACTAAATTAATCATGCTGCTCTCATCCTGGATTTGGAAGGAGGGGTGGGATGGAAGTCTTTATAAACATGAAAGTGGAAAATTATTTTTACAAACTGTACCCATTCACACTCTTGAGACATAATCTTAAGTAAAGCCTCTGTTGCCACTCTACCAGTTTTCCTCATTGTCTCCAGATCCTTGCTCTCTTCTCCCTCCTCTTCCAGGCCTCTCTGCCTCCTATGTTTTGTTCAAGGTTCAGATCAATTCAAACCTTCTGCATGAAGTCTTCACTGACCATCCACAGCAGAAGTGATCTAAATTTTCCCCAAAACTTCTAAGGCCCTGAATGCTGCTATCATTGTTTGGACTATGGTTCACTTGAAATAAGTGCTTTCGGGTTCTTTTGTGCACCTATCTTTTCTGCTCCACAATATTGTAAACAGGACAATGGGAAGGATTTAGAAGAGAGGCTTCAAAATGTCCCTGTGAAAAGTTTCTTCCAGAAGACAGAAGAGTAGAAGCAGGGACCTGATTGAGCTCTCCCCACAAATCCCTTGAAATACCTGTAAAAAAAATGATTCTAAACATATTCTAGAGCAGCAGAAGCCACAAAACGACAAAGTGAAGCAGATTTCCAGAGTCTATCACACCGTGCTTGGAGTGGAAACCAGCCCAGCCTGGGCCACACTGGCACAGACAGAACAGGAACAGTCCTCAGGGCACTGAATCACTGGCAGCTGTGGCATTTTCCAGACTTCTTAACCCACAAACGCCAAAGACAGCTTTAAAGGTCAGTGGGAAAGCTCTCTCACCTGGATGAGAGAGGAGTGTGGTCTGGCCACAGCCCCAGCCCCAGCCCTAGGGTGATGGAAGCCACTGCCACAGCAGTGGCTGCTTCTGGAGATCTTGGCCTACAGACAGTGGGAGAACCAAGTGGCTAATCTGGGTTGCTGTCCTGGGTGGTATAACAACAATGCTACTTGCTGCTACTGTAGCTGTGAAAGACCAATAACACCAGCATATGGGGGGCTGCTAGCACGGGTTGTTTGATCTGCTTTTCTAAGGAAGGTAACTCTAAGGGGTTTGTAATTTCACTTTAATCAAACATCCATATATCATTCACTTAGTTCAAGGAGGAAAGCCAGCACCCTGAATTTAGAACAAATACAAACAGAAATTACAAACAGAGAAAACATAAACAGAGCAAATAACACAAATCAACAGACAGGTGTCTAGCTGTCTGACTAAAGCTATACATACACAGTTACCAGAGAAAGGAGCATCAACATCTGGGTTTTCAAAGCTGCGGGGACAGGATAGGATGGTAGGAAATATAGTTGTCTTTCACAACATGACTATTATGGAAGTTTTGCATAACGATACATGTGTGGCCTATGTTGAATGGCTTGCCTTCTCAAGGAAGGTAGGTGGGAAGGGAAGAAGGGAGATAATTTGGAACTCAAAGTTCTAAAAACAAATGTTCAAAAAAAGTTGTTTTTTACATGCAACTGGGAAATAAGATATAGAAGATATAGGGGCATAGAAATCTATCCTGCCCTACAAGAAAGTAAGGGGAAAGAGAATGGGGGAGGGGAGTGGGGTGACAGAAGGAAAGGCAGACCAGGAAAAGGGGCAATCAGAATATATGCCATCTTGGGATGGGGGGGAGGGCAGAAATGGGGAGAAAATTTGTACCTCAAAATCTTGTGGAAATCAATGTTGACAACTAAAAATATTAAATAGTAAAAATGATAGCAATTAAATAATACTACTTAAAAAAATAGGCTAACTCAAATGGCAAAAGAGGTCCAAAAAGCCAATGAGGAGAAGAATGACTTGAAAAGCAGAATTGGCCAAATGGAAAAGGAGGTCCAAAAGCTCACTGAAGAAAATAATTCCTTAAAAATTAGAATGCAGCAAATGGAAGCTAATGACTTTATGAGAAATCAAGAAGTCATAAAACAAAACCAAAAGAATGAAAAAAATAGAAGACCATATGAAATATCTCATTGGAAAAACAACTGACCTAGAAAATAAATCCAGAAGCGATAATTGAAAAATTATTAGACCACCTGAAAACCATGATCAAAAAAAGAGCCCAGACACCACCTTTCAAGAAATTATCAAGGAAAACTGCCCTAATATTCTAGAACCAGAGGGTAAAATAGAAATGGAAAGAATCCACTGATCACCTCCTGAAAGAGATCCCAAAATGAAAACTCCTAGGAATATTGTAGCCAAATTCCAGAGTTCCCAAGTCAAGGAAAAAATATCACAAGCAGTTGGAAAGAAACAATTCAAGTATTGTGGAAATATAAGCAGAAAAATACAAGATTTAGCAGCTTCTTCACTAAGGGATTGGAGGGCTTGGAATATGGTATTCCAGAGGTCAAAGGAGATAGGATTAAAACCTACCTAGCAAAACTGAGTATAATATTTCAGGGAAAAAATGGAATTTCAATAAAATAGAGGACTTCTAAGCATTCTTATTGAAAAGACCAGAGCTGGATAGAAAACTTGAGTTTCAAATACAAGAATCAAGAGAAACATGAAAAGGTAAACAAGAAAGAGAAGTCATAAGGTACTTATTAAAGTTAAACTGAATATATTTCTACATGGAAAGATCACATATATAACTTTAGAGACTTTTCTCAGTATTAGGGTAGTTAGATGGAATATATGTGTGTGTGTGTGTGTGTGTGTGTGTGTGTATGTGTATACATATTTGTATATATATTTGTATATGTGTATGTATATGTATATGTGCACATGTAAGTGTGTATGTGTGTGTATATGTAGACAGAGGGCACAGAGTGAACTGAATATGAAGGGATGATACCTAAAAAATAAAATAAGTTTTGAGAGGAATGTACTGGGTGAAAGAGAAAGAGAGAAGTAGAATGTAGTAAATCATCTCACATAAAAGAGGCAAGAAATAGCTTTTACAATGGAAGGGAAGAGGGGAGAGGAGAGAGAGAATAAGTGAGCCTTGTTCTCATTGGATTTGGCTTGAGGAGGCAATAACATACACATTCAATTGGGCATGGAAATCTATCTTACCCTATAGGGAAGCAGGGGGGAAGGGGATAAGAACAGGAAGATAATAGATGGGATGGAAGATTGGGGGAAGGGGCAATCAGAAGCAAACACTTTTGTGGAGGGACACATCAAAGGAGACAATAGAATAAATAAAGCACAGGACAGGATAGAGAGAGTAGTATAGTTAGTCTTTCACAACATGACTGTTATGAAAGTGTTTTGCATGACTACACATGTATAACCTATATAGAATTGCTTGCTTTCTCAATGACGGTGGGTGAGGAGGGAGGAAAGGAGAGAATGTGGAATTCAAGGCTTTAAAAATGACTGTAAGAAACTGTTTTTACATGCAACTGAGAAATAAGATATACAGGCAATGGGGTACAGAAATCTATCTTGCCCTATGGGAAAATAGAGGGGAAAGAGATAAGAGAAGGGGATGAGAGGTAACAGAAGGGAAGGAAGATTGGCAGAAGGGGTAATCAAAATGCCTGCTGTCCTGGAGTGGGGGGAGGGGAGAGATGGGGAGAAAATCTGGAATTCAGAATCTTGTGGAAGTGAATGTTGAACACTGAAAATAAGTAAATTTATATATAAAAGAGAAAGGTTCCCTTCGGTTCTAAAAACTCTATGATCCTCTAAATAAGAAAATGTCTCAAGATCCCAGCATAGCAACTAGTAGAATGTCTTACACATAGTAGGGATGCAGCAAATGTTGCTGATTGACTGATCCTTGCCCCTCATTTCATGCAGTGTTACAGCTACTGTGCTTAGGCAGTGAGTACTGCTAGGTAATTAGCACAAACCAGGACAGCTTTCTATCTCAGAGGGGCATCTGGCTGGAGATTCCTACCCTAGGCTGAATGTTTCCAGCTGCTGGTGGATCTTTCACTGTGATTCAAATTACTCAGAACATAATAGAGAATGTCTCACTTGGGAACTGAGGGTTTCTCCACCTATCATTTCTTATCAGAGTGGTTAGCATCCATGTGTCATTTTGAACTCGGCCGGAATGAATTGGACTCCTGGTGGCCATGTTGAACCCCCTTGACCCTGGATGTAAGCGGCAAGAAGACCAAGGCTGCCACTAAAGCTGGGCACTCAAACATACAAAGCCTGTACCACTTGTGGCAGCTGCAGTTAGTATGGACGATTGGTTTGGATGGATAAAAACAGATTTCCCAAACCAACTGTATTCAATGCAACATATTTTTCATATGTTTAATGGAACAGAAATTTTTATTTTATCCGACATTTATGGGCATTACTAGTGTTCGGTGGAGGGAGGAGAGACCTGGTGGGGAGAGATAGCAGGTGTAGGAATCATATTATTTTTATCATAAGATTAGGGCTCTCTGCGATTTCCTCCCCAAGGCCCTTTCCCCTCCTCCCTGTGTAGAAAAAGGCAAGATTATAGATGGAGGCTTCTGTTGTACAAAGCCCAGGCTGCTCAGTTAACCCTTCCTCCTGAGCCATTTAGGCACCAGAGATCCCATTATTTAATGCTAATGTCTTGTTGTTCTAGTGCCTGGCACTAGGAGATCCAGATTCTTGGCTCCATAACCCCAGGCATCAGCCAAAGCCATAAAGAAGAGACAATTCTTCATTATCATCCCTGGATGATTCACAGTGACAATGAACGGGCATGCTTGAGATTTGTTTGTCTTTTTTATTTAGGACATTTGTATGGAGCTTTGCAGTTTTTTTTTTTCACATACCTTATCTCATCTGATTCTACCAACACCTCTGTTCACTATTCAGCTCATCAAGTTATGATTTTGTTTTATATTTTAAAGCAACAGGTTTGCTATTTGCTGTGGATAAGGAAGACCCTAAGGTTTATTAGGTTGTGATCTGATGACAATCACCTTTTGTTCTCTAACACTCCTAAAGATTAGTAGTTAATGGATCAGAACTCTCAGATTATTTGGGAAAACTAATGTGTCCTTGAGAAGACCACCCCTTCTTTCTCTTTATTATTTCTGTGCTTTCCCTTCCTTTCTCAGACTTTTATTTTGGAGACTCAATTTCCTCATCTGCAGATTGAAGGGTCTGGGCTAGGTAAGGGACAGATTGGTGCAACATAATTTAAATGACTTTGGATTCAGAGGGCTTGGTTTTTAATTCTACCTTGAGCACCTACGTTTTCGTATTCTCAGTTGTAAAATGAGGGGGTTGGAGTAAACAGCCTCAAATGTCCATTCCAGTGCTAAATCTGTAATCCTCTGACCCATAGAGTTCTCTTTAACCCTGACTTTCTTTCACTGTATATATTTTCTTTTGACTATTCCATAATTACCCCGGTATTAGGCACATAGTAGATGCCTGATAAATGCTTAATAAATTCAATTAAACTATCAAGTCATAAATAATAATTCTGATAACCAACATTTACATAGTGCTTTAAGGTTTGAAAAAATACTTTATATGTGTTCTCTCTTCACAAAAGCCCTTTGACAGAACTGCTTTAATTATTCTCATTTTGTAAATGTGGAAACTGAGTTTAAGAAAGTTCAAGGACCTTGACCAGAAACACATAGACAGGTTAAAAAAATCATTTTTCATGGTACAGATTGCTCTAATCTCTAAAATATATGCCAGAGTTAGCTCTCATTGAATGAAATTTAGCTTTGCCAATCATTCCATGCAACCTCATCCCCACTCCTGGCAAAATATTGAAAATCACACATCGTGTCAAAGTTAATGACATTTGTGTTTTATTTGGGTATAAAAGATGCAACATTGTACAATCAAATATGGAGCTGAATGTTAGATTTTGAAAACCCTTTAGTAGCTTCATAGTACCATTTGTTAATCTTGCATTAAATATACCTAGCTCATCATTCTCTTTAATGTTATAGCTAAATATTTTGCATCAATGGAAACATAACTGTATGATTATAGAATATGGGAGCTTAAAGGAATCTTAGGCAAAAATACAGTCCAATCCCTTCACTTTTTCCAGGAAAAAACTGAAGTCCAAAGGGAAGTAACTTATGATTAAAGTTTCATAAATTTAGAGCTAGAAGGGACCTTAGAAGTCATCACATCCTCATTCAATCCCATCATTTTGCAGATAAGAAAATGGTCCAAGAGAAGTTAAATAACTTAAGCAAGATCAAAGAGGTAGTAAATATAAGGACTGGAATGTGAACCCAGGCCCTATAACTCTAAATCTGGTATTTTCCAAGCAGTCAAGATGTATCTTAGGTCCTATATGTCATCAAACCCAAGCCTTCTCACTGAATCCTGTGTTCTTCCCAGTACTCCAACACTGCTTACTTTCTTTGACAGGTAGAGAACTATCTGAGATTTATGTTTGGTTTACTTAGCATTGAAACCTAATTGAATCCCCCTGGTCCCAAGAATGAGGCCAAAAAGCTCAAAGAGGGGTAGGTCACTGTGGAAGATGCTTATTATTCTGATTTTAATAAATTAACAATTCTAGGAGGTTTTTTTTACCTATCTTCTCAGTGTCTCTCATCTATCTCTCTCTGTTTCTCTATCTTTGTCTCTGTCTCTCCCATCTCTCCCTCTCTCTTTCTCTCTCTCCCTCTCTTTCTCTCCTGTGTGTTTTTCTGTCTATTTCTGTCTGTCTCTCTGTCTTTCTGCGTGTTTCTCTAGCCCTCTCTCTGTCTTTCTCTTCTCTATATGCGTTTGTGTGTGTTTCTGTCTATCTGTCTCTGTCACTCTGTGCATGTGTTTCTCTCTGTCTTTCTCAATCTCTCTTTCTTTCTCACACTTTCTCTCTCCATATTCTATTCTCTGTTTTAAGCTACAACCAGGACTTAGAGGAATGAAATATTGTCCCTGGCTGAAAGAGCAGTAGGCTAGCAGACTGTCTGTTCTTTCCAGACTGGCTCTGCTGTAGGAAACAGAATGGCTTGGAGCTTGTGTTCATATCACAGATGCTGAGCAGGTGAGCTTTAAAAAATGGGATTTCATTTGAATAATCTGTCAGGCTACAGACCCACAAAAATTGTCATTTCTGACTCTAGCCACAATGAGTGATTACTTTGATAACAAATTAAAACAAGCTTGGAAATTGGAAATTATGAGAATTAAACAATCTCTAATGAATGACTAAGCTCCCCTTTCCTGAACATTTTCTTCTACATTAGCCATAAACATGAGCTCTTCATTAATAGAAATGGGTTCGTTGCTACTAGGCACAGGGGGAATCTCTTGGATGTGTGACACTAACTTCCCACCTGATCAAGAAGACAACTTGTTCTTAATGCAAGTACTTTCTTGGGAACTTAAAAAAAATGTTTATGTCTCCTTTGGCTTCCTACACATGAAGTCTACTACAATGTTCAACTTTCAAATGTTCACATATTTTCCGTGTATGGGATGTTTATGGCATCAGATAATTTCTGGATGATTACTGTTTTTAATAACCATTTAATTACTATATTAATCAGAAATGTCCTTTTGGCTTATGGAAGGAACCAAGGGACAGAGGTAAAAAACAAAGATATTCATGTAGCAAACCACTTGCAGAAAAAAATATCTGTGCTTTCAGGTTGAAAGATACAGAAAATCAGTTGCTAAGTTTAGCCTAAAGAATAGAAGATTTGGGGGAGGGGAGGGTGATAGCTGTCTCCAGCTACATAGAGTTCTGTCATACTGCAGAAGGATTAGACTTGTTTTCCTTCATCTTGGAGGACAGAACTATGAGATAGGGGGTGGTAACTTCACAGGGGCAGATAACAACACAACATAAGGCAAAACTTTCTAATAATTAGAGTTATCCAGAAGTTGACAGAGATATATCAGAAGGTAATGAGCTCTTCATGAGTCATGGTTCCAAATCAGATGAACACTTGATAGGATACTGCTGTGGGGATTCCATTTAGGAAGAGATTGGACAAGAGAATCATAGGCTTTAAGCTAAAATGGACCTTAGAGATCACCTAATCAAACTCATTTTATAGACTAGGAAACGGAGGTTGAGAGGTTAAATTACTTGCCCAAGGTCAGAAAGATAGTAAATACTAGAGCCAGGATTCAAATCCAGGTCCTCTGACTCTAAATCTGGTGCCCCTTCTACTAAATCACATTCTTATCCTTAGATTCTGATACCCTAGGACTCGTATGATTTCTATGCTAGAGTCCCAATTGACAATGTTAAAGAGGGTTATGTAAAAATACATCATTGATTGTCCCTCAAGGTTGTACGTAGCAGAACAGGCATCCTCTAAGGCTCCTGGAATGGTGTACATGTTGAAGAACAAGCGTAAATCATATTGGTTGATAGCCATGGACAAGACCAAATGATGTTTCTTAGAGAGTAAGTGTATCAGTAATTAAGGTGGGACTTTCTTTTAGTGTTTTCTCTTTTAGCACTTATTTAATCAAGTATCCTTGAAGAGTATGGCCTTTGTTTCTTTGATTAAATCAGGAGTCTTTAATGACCTCCTTGCCTCAAGGGAAAGCCTAGTTTATCATGGATTTGAGTCACATATTAGTGATACCAGAAGCTTTTAGGCCACCTGGGTTTAAGTCAGGTCAGGTAGGTTTAAGTAGCATGTTTGTGATGTTTTTAGGTCACATGGGTGAGTTGCATGTTGTGATGTCCTTTGGCGCTGAACAGAATATATA
The DNA here is from genome assembly GCA_028646595.1 of Phalanger gymnotis. Taxonomy (NCBI): domain Eukaryota; kingdom Metazoa; phylum Chordata; class Mammalia; order Diprotodontia; family Phalangeridae; genus Phalanger; species Phalanger gymnotis. Next base: position 301,995,095 of record CM053622.1, read on the forward strand.
AACTCAAGAGGTTGGCGTTTTATCCTGGGGCTCTCACTCATTGAAAGAATAGAGCAACTTGAAGAGACTCTGGGCAAGTGTTAAGAGCCCCCTGGCTTGTAAACCCAGATATTGGGACTTTGTTAAACTCTGGTAACTATGAATTGAGATTTGAGTCAGACAAGATCTGTCTGTTGATGTCTGTAATTTGTATTTGCTATGACGTTCATGTTGTTGGCTTTTCCTCCCAAACTAAGTGTATGATATTTCTATATTTAATTAAAGTGAGATTGTTAACCCCATAAAGTTATTTTCCTTAGTAAAGAAGATCAAAGAACTTGTGCTGGCAGCTTTTGCTGCTGGTCTTATTGGGTCTTACACCTCAACAGCAGCTGCTAGCCAAATTGTTGTTACAGTAAGTTATTTAGAGAGGGGACCGTGAATTGGGACTCTAAATTAGAAGTCATAGAATTAAGGGGATCTCAGATTGAAAGAGACCAGTGTGGGTGAGGGGCACCAGATTTAGAGTCAAAGGACCTAGATTTGAATCCTGACTCTAATATTTACTATCTTTATGACATTAGACAAGTAATTTCCCCTCTCAGTCTCAGTTTCCTAGTCTCTATAATGAACAAGTTTGATTTAGATGATCCTTAAGTTCCCTTTCATCTTAAATGATTGGGATTTGTTTGGGATTTCCTACTTTATCAAATTGAGTCTCCTTTTTAAAAAAGGAATACAGAAATGTACAATGATCCCAACAGGTTGCCATACCAATAATAGCATATTCATGTATACATATAGGTTCCATACTCTCAAACCTCCAATTTTATCAATTACACCATTGCCATCCATGGTACAAGGTCAATGTAGAAGAAAGCCTCCAGTGGAATGCCTCTGGCATCTGTACTTGGCACTGAGCTGTCATCTACCATTGTTGTCAATGACATGGATAAAGGCAGATACAAAATAGTTATCAAATTTGAAGCTGAAAAAAAAATAATTTTGGAATTCCTAGCATACTAGCTGAGAGAGTTAGGATTCAAAAAGATACTGACAAGCTACAACACTGAGCTTAATTGATTATGATGGAACTTAATAGCGATAAATGTAAAGGTTTACTCTTGGGTTCAAAAAGTTATCTCTACAAATATAAGATGATGGGGGCATTTCTAAACAGTAGTTGGCCCAAAAATGATTTGAGACATTTAGTTGGTTTTAATATGTGTCGATATATGTCAACAGTAAAATAGTCAACCCAGATAGGGCATGCAATCTTAGGCCACATTAGGTCACATACATAGACACATAGTATCCTGCAGCAGGGAAGTGATTGTCATACGACAACAGGATATTAGACATAGAACAAGAAAGGGTCTCAGGGGCCACCTAGTCTAAACCCTTCATTTTACAGATGAAGGAACTAAGGTCCAAATAGACAAAATGAGAATGTTACAGAGGTAGCAATTAGAAGAACTGAGATTTGAATTTAATTCCTCTGACTCCAAACCAGAAGCTCTTTCCATTGTCCCATACTGCCTTCCATTGGGGTTTGTGTTTCTTTTGTCAGATTTCATCTAGAATATTGTTTTCAGTTCTGGGCACCACATTTTAAGAAAGACATTGAAAAGCTGAGAGCCAAGTGATGGTAAACAACCAAGGTGGTCAAAGGTCTCAGGTTCATGTCATATGAAGGTTTCCTGAAAGGACTGGAGAAGTTTATCCTGGAACAGAAAGAAAAGAAGGAAGGAAAGAAGGAAGGGAGGGAGGGAGAGAGAGAGAGAGAGAGAGAGAGAGAGAGAGAGAGAGAGAGAGAGAGAGAGAAAGGAAGGAAGGAAGGAAGGAAGGAAGGAAGGAAGGAAGGAAGGAAGGAAGGAAGGAAGGAAGGAAGGAAGGGAAATAAGAAAGAACGAAAGGAAGGAAGGAAGGGAAATAAGAAAGAAAGAAAGAAAGAAAGAAAGAAAGAAAGAAAGAAAGAAAGAAAGAAAAAGAAAGAAAGAAAGAAGAAAGAAAGGGAGAATATGATTACTGTCTCCAAGTATTTTTAGCATTATCAGGTGGGAGAAAGATTACACTTGTTCCATGTGGCCCCAGAGGGCAGAACCAAGGGCACTGGGTAGAAACTGCACAAAGACAGATTTGGGTTTAATGTAAAGGGAGGTTTGCTGACCATTAGAGTTATACGACAGTGAAATGGGCTGCTTCTGGTGATAGTGGGTTCCTTGTAACTAGAGGTCTGCAAGCAGGGCTGGATGATTATTTGTCAAGGATATTATGGAGGAGATTTATATTCTGTCATGGGTTGCACTAGATGACCATTGAAGTCCTTTGCAAATCTAAGACTGAGATTCTTTAAATCACGTTTCTATGCTGTCTGTGCATGATAAGAAAAGGAATCACTCTTCTTTCACCTCTCTCTCTTTTCTCTCCCTCTTTATCACCTTTCTTTCCTCTCTCTGTCCCCCTCTCTCTTTTCTCTCTTCTTTCCCTTTCTCCTTTCTCTCTCTCTATTTCTCTCTCTCATCTAGAGGAAGAGGGAAGATATGATGAGGAATAATCACTGTGGACCCCTCCTACCCAAAATGGATGTTTCATTAGGGCAAGTGCAGTGATATTTTCTGTGTCTATGACTAGACAGTGCTAACATGACTTCCCTTTAATACTGATTTTGATGGACAGTCTCTCTTTTAATGTACAAATAATCTTTATGACCCTGGTAAGCAGGGCTGATGATACTCAGCTGAGCAATGTACCAGAACTGAAATTTCCATCTACTTGATGTTTTGCACGGGGGCTTTGATGAAGTCACTGTCACCTGCTATTAACTTAATATCAAGTCTTAATAGGGTCCCTTTCTTTCCATCTCCACGCTGTTGGGGTCCAAATTAATTACTAAGTAAAAATTCTACCACATAAATCCTCACTTGGCTGGCAGGGGAAAAAAAGTTTCCAACCTCATCTGAGAGCTGGGAGCTGAGTGAAAGAAGCATTGAGGAGCATTCTCCAATTGATAGGTATGCACTTTCAAGATTTTTTTTCTACCACAAAAGTGCTGCTGCTACATGAATATTTTGCTATATATTTCTTTCTGAGTCTGAACTCCTTTTCATATATACACAGCAGTGAGATTTCTACACTAAAAGAGTATAAATAATTCTAACTTCTCTAACAATCCCAAATTGTTTTTCAGAATGGGTGGACCAATACCACCAATTCTCTATTAATATACTTATATCCCCCCAGTCCTTCCAACATTGAATACTTCTACTTTCTCCTTTTGCCATCTTTGCCAGTTTGCTGGGCGTAAGTGAAACCTCAAAGTAGTTTTGATTTGGTTTTTTTTTTTGTATTTTTACTGATTTGAAACAATGTTTCACATACTTAATAATTGTTCATTTGAAAACTAATTGTTCATATCTTTTAACCCACATTGTGAAGGCTGAAGAAATTGCAGCATACGAAAGCAATGGGATGGAATATATATATACATGTATATATGTATATATACACACACATATATACACATATGTACATATATACGTATATATGTATATATACATATATGTATATATATATGAAATGATTAATATGAGAAGTGCAGAGAAACATGGGAAGATGTGTATGAACGGCTACAGAATTAAGTAAAACAAAACAGGAAAACGAAATGCATGATGACTACAATAATATAAAACAAAAGAACATGAAAACAAATTCTAGTACTATTTAATTATAACAATTAATTCTACCCTCTGAAAAGAGATGGGAAAATCTTTCAATAAGGAACTTATTAGTGCAAAATGTTATGCATGCTGTCGGATGTAGTTGAGCTATGTTATTTGGTTTTCTTACTTTTTCTTTGTTATAAGGAAGGATTCACCAGGGGAAGTTGGGTAGGAGGGATGATTGTATGTATACATGTTTATGTGCACATATATGTTCATGTTTATGATGCTAAAGCAAATAACAGAAAAAACCTTTTTTAAGTGAAGGATTACAGGTTTAAAGACACTTCTGAAACAACATAAAGACCTTGCAGTTATCAAAAAGATCTTGCTAAGTGATGGCTCATATGCCTAAGCAAGACTCTTTTTTCTCAAATATAGTCTCTTAACTTCTTTATCATTTAAGTGTTGACTCTTACAATCCATTTGGCCCTTTCACAGTGTCAACCTTACCATTAGATCTTTGCCTATGGTGCATGGTTTTAGAGGACTCAGGCCTCCTATGTTATCTTAGACAAGTCATTTCTCCTTTATGATTTTAAGTTTATTCATCTATAAAATGAAAAAGTTAAGTTAAATCAGTTCTAAGCCCTCTTCTAGTTCTAAATCTCATGATCCTGTCATCCCAAGGCCTCTCATCAGAGCATCGACAAGGCCTGTCACTGATGCTTTAAATTCTACTGTTAGAAACTCATTATTTTAGATTAAGACTTAGTTAGCAAATAAATAATGATCTCCCTGGGAGAGACAACATATTGTATTACAAGTTCTGATGTATGTGTATTGGATGATCCATGTAGATTTATTTAGGCAAAGGAAGAAAAACAGAGGCTGCTTTATTAGAAGCCAGTACCTGCCATTCCCCTACTTGATAAATTCCAACGGATGCCTGTTGCTTCAAGGATTAAATATGAAGTTCTATATTTAGCATTTATGTTTTTTTCATCATCCGTTACCTTCATATTTTTTCATTTCCCCCTTTACTCCCTTCCACACATTCTATAATTAGTTATCCTGGTCAATTTACCATTTCTCCCACTTACCACACTCCACCTATCATCTCTGCTCTAGCTGTCTCTAATGCATGGAGTGTTCTCCTTCCCTACTCCTTCATATTTTAACTCCACTCTCACCTGTTGTAGGAGACCTTAACTGGTTCCCTAGCTCCTAACAACCTACCCCTCTGAGATTACCTCCTTTCTATTCTGTACATATCTTGTATTACCTGGTTATTTATAAGTTTTCTCCCTCTATATAATGTGAGCTTCTTGAGGCCAGGGATTAGTTCAATTTTGTTTTTTGCTTTTCTTTGTACACCTAGCCCGCAGCATAGTGCTTGGCATGTAATAAGTACCTAATAAATATTTTTTCAACTTAATGAAACCAGGATTAATTCAAGTCATTGTCTAATACTATTCTCAAGTAACATGGATTAGTGGACAGAGGGCAGGATTTGAAGTCAGAAAACCTGAATTCGAATTCCAGTCTTGCTACTTACTATTTATGTGAACTTGAAAAAAAATCACTTCTCAGGTCTGTGCCTCAGTTTGCTCATCTGTAAAATAAGGAGAATTGATATAGGTGACATATCTAAAGTCCTTCCAACTCGAAATCTTATGACCCTATCATCTCTATGGGATCATTCTAGTGCAAGCTTAAGGAAAAATAAACCAACATCCCCAACAAATATCCACTGGACTCTGACCAGGTTCTATAGTTCCAAAATAAGAATTAATATCTAAAGTTTTATAGAATTAATATTTAATGTTTTATAGACGTGGGTACACATCTGGTCTCAGGTACTTATTATCTGTATGACCTTGGGCAAGTCACTTGGACAGCTAACTGGCACAAATGAAAGAATGCTTGCCCTGAAGTCCCCAAAGACCTGGGTTTGAAGTAGCAGCAGCAGCAGTAGCAGTAGAAGTCACAACAGTAGCAGTAGTAACAGAAATAACTACTCTTTGCCTCAGTTTCCTCATCTGTAAAATGAGGGTTTCAGATCCATGGCTTTTAAAATGCCTCCTAGTTTTCAGTCTATGATGCTATGATGCCAAAGTCACTGCTTGTTCTCTTCTACCACACTAATCCCTGAGTCTATCTGGCTGGCTTGGAATTTTTTCCATAAGCTACATTACTATAGATACTACCCTTGATAAATATTTATTGAACACTTCCTATATATAATGTATAGCTGAAGAAGACATGATCCTTGCTTTCAAGAAACTTGCAATCTAATAGAAGAGATGACCCATTCACAAATAATTATATTACATGGTGATTAAGAGGACCATGATGTCATGAATCACTGAATGGGTGTTGCCTCTGTCAAACTGAGACCTGGGAAAGACCTTAGCTTAAAATTGCCAAGGTTTCCCACCACATCCAGGACCATTTCCAGTTGTTCTGATTTGTATCTTGCCACTGGACCCAGATGGAGAGAGTGTGGCTGGTAACTTTGTATAATCTTCCCTCACTTAAATCCAATTCTTTTGCAAGTCATGACATCACCTTCCTGATGTCTTGGTCTTCTTTGAGAATGAAGGATAAGCAACATTCTGTGAGTAGTAGTAGCTGCCTCACTGGGGACCCAACTGGCCAGTTCCAGTTGGGCAACACAGCTCCTTCTTTCCTTCCTTAACTACTTCTCTCCTTCCCTCCATCCTCTCCCTCTGCCCACATAGAGAATCATACTCTTACCTGCAGGCGCTCTGCCCAAAGGAATATAAACTTTGATTGCTGAAACTTCACAAGATATCTTGGGGTTTACATGCTAGATTTCTTTTAAGAACCATGCCTTAAACCCAAATCAGTCTAGTTCTGAATCATTGACCACCAATGGGTACCAGCCCAAGCCTAGCTTGGTCATTGTTTGCATTCTGATGGCTCAGAATGAGGGTAAATAGCAATTGTCTCTGTTTTGGCCAGAAACCTTGAGGGCCTTCCCCTCCCAGAATGATTTTGGTTTTTTGTTTGTTGTTGTTTTTACTAGGTACAACAGGCTATTCTGTGCCTCATTTCTTACCTAGCCTTAGTCACTGAATAGGTGTTATCTCAATCTAATTGAGACTTGGGAAAGACCTTAACTTAAAAATGCCAAGATCTCCCACTGCATTCAGGGCCATATCCAGTCATCCTGATCTATATCTTGCCACTGGATCCTGATGCTCCTGAGGAAAGAGTGAGGGTGGTGACTTTGCATAGCCCTCCCTCATTTAAATCCAATTCATTTGCAAGTCATGACATTGCCTTCCTGATGTCATGGTCCTCTTCAAGAACAAGGACAAACAATGATATTACACAGTATTGTATAAGTGCTATGCAAATGGAATCCCCAAAGAAAATTTATCAGCATGTCAAAACAAGGAATGCTTATTACTGTCAGGTTTTGGGGCTGAGGCAATAGAATGAAGGGAATTAGGGAAAACATATCATTTGAGTCGGGCTTTGAGAGATGAGCAGGATTTCAATAAGACTCCTATCCAATCCAACATGGATTTATAAAGATGCAAGTCACTATGAGAAGAAATCAAGGATAAGTTTCTAGCCCCCAAGAACTTCCCCCAAATTCTCTAGCACCACACCAATATCACCTTATCTCTTACTATTCATAAACATGGATCCCTTTCTGTATTCTCTCCCAATTTTAACATACCAAAACCAAACCAAAACAATTTAATTCCATTCACCAAAAACACCCACTACTTGTCCTACCCTCATGTAAGTAATATAAGGAATACAACAGAAAAAACCACAATGCTTCCTAACATAATAGCTAGCACTCACGATATTTTAAGATTTAAAAAGTGCTTTACAAATGTTACCTCACTGTATACTCTACAATAATCCTGGGAGATGTGTTATTATTATCCCCATTTTACAGATGAGAAAACAGAGGCAGATAGTAGTTAAGTGACTTGCCCAGGGTCACAAAGCCAGTAAATGTCTAAGGCTAGTTTTGAACTTGGATTTTCCTAACACTATCCATTGTGATATATAGCTGCCTATAAACTAACATGAAACAATTAAAGAATAGTAGAAGGTGGAAGAGGTAGAAAAATGTAATCCAGATGGGAAACAACAGCATGTCCCTTAACTTCTTTGTGTCTCCTTATCTGTATAATGAATAAGTTGGACAAGGTTATTCTAAGCTTCCTTTAAGCTCTCCAATTCTATACTACTTTATAGTACAGGTGGAGAGGAGGTTAGATTCTTCTTTTCTACCATTAATGCAATATGTACCTCCAGGCAAGTAATTGACTTGCCTTTGCTACATTTTCTCAATCTGGAAAATTGAGATAATAACATTTTCCAATAACCTCAGCCTTTGGTAAGTGAGTAGAACAAGTCAAGGTTCATCAAAAGAAGACAAAGGTCATAGTGGTGAAGGGCATCTCTTTGAGTGCAAAGAGTCCCAGACTAGTCCCAGGCTGTGCCTTTGTGATTATCTCTATAAATACAGAATCTTGAAATGTTCATCATTCATTCTTGGAAAAGAAAAATTGACCCCTGTGTTTATTGTTTCTCCACAGCAGGGAATGACAACAAAAATTCTGGGCAGAAATTGGTGGTTGAGTAAAGAGTCCCAGCTCTGGATTCCTTCTACCAGACTACCTGGCCTCAATGGCATCTCTCCAGACCCTGAACGATGATACATCAATTTGAGCAATGTCAGGGCCAAACCATGCATTAGTACCCACTATAATCTCAGCCCACCTCTTGAACTAAACTCCTTCTTAGTTTGTGGCTCTACTTTCTTCAGCCATACCATTGTCATTCATCTCTGCTTCTAAACAAGTTTCCATCCTAAACCAATCTCACACACAGCTGAATCCAATTGAAACTTTCATATTTGTCTTGTTGTTGGCTCTATCCATTTGCTATGAGGGAAGGACATTTACCTTACAAAGATCTAAAGGTACCATATCATCGGAAGAATAAACCACTGTGTGTCATCAAAGTGGAAAAGAGTTTAGGCTGTGCCTAGAATTTTGCAAAATCAGTCCTCCTTGTGAAACTCCCCATAAGCACCAGGATTTTAGGAAACAACACGGTGGTGCCTGATTGAACCTTTACTTCTGCCGGGGTATTCACTGGAGTCAGATTACGGGAAAGAGTTGCTGTTGATGATGCATGGTGGTGGGGATGGGGAGGGAGGGCTTGGATTCAGGAATCAGAAGATTTAAGTTCAAATCCTTACTCTCATTTTCACAAACTTTGTGAGTTTGGGCAAGTCTTTTAACTTCTTGCAGTTCAATCTCCTCATCTCTAAAAAAAGGAGGTTGGACTAGATAACCTCTGACTTCCCTTTTAGTTATAGGTTTATTCTCCTATGCTCCCAGAAAAAGAATGTGGTTGGAAACTGAGGTTGAAAGACTATCTAGGTACAGATGTACCTAGGTGTTTGGTCCTGAGCCTTCTACTGTTTTGTCATTGTGGTGAGTAGGGGGTTAGGATGTTTATGAGTACCTGTGAAGGTCTCGATTGTGGCTTGTGATGCTTCAATGTACAGATAATTCATAGCATATTGGGAGAAGTAAGTGATGATGAAGCTATGGCCAGATTCCTCCCATCATCATCATCATCATAACAGATAAACTAATATGAACAAGGCAGCTCAACGATAATCTACAAAGACAACCATTGCATTGCAGCACCATGTTAATGTGTCAAGAAAATGCAAACTTAGAGTCAGAGGATTTTAGAGATAGAAGGCATCTTATAGAATATTGGGTTCAATCCCATTTTATTATAGAAGAGTAAAATAAGGCCTAGAAGGGGAAAACGATTAGCCCAAAGTCACATATTGTTTAAAAATACATACATTTTGTGTACTTACAGTTTAAAAAAATACATTTATTTTTCCCATGTACTACAGGTATTTCAGATTACTATTACTGTCCTCACTTTGTTACAAAAACAAATACACACACAATTAAGAAAAAAACTGATACAGATGTCAAGATTGGTAAATGAATTCTTTTAAAAAGCAAGGGAAGATAATAAGTTTAGAAAAATTTTCAAAAATATTGAAAATTACATATCTATAATCAGGGCAGCAATTACATGAATGAATGAATGAATGAGTCTGCCCTCCTGTAATACAGATCATAAAAGTACAGTGCCCATTCATCTACTACTTTGGTCCATATCCTCTAGCAAAACTTGCAGAGAATATGCATCTGGCGTAGAGGTATTACTCCTCTAGGTGTTTTGACATTGCATGGATATCAAAGTACGGCAAAGGCTCCCTAACTCTTGCCACATGACCTGAAACTTTTTTGTTATTGTTATTGCTTATTTGTTTTTGTTTTCCCTCGTCATTCACTTTAGGATGACAATTTTTATAGCAAGTTCCAGTGCTTAAGGAAGGAAAATCCAAATTATCTGGAAAATTGGAACATTTAAAATATTTCATTCTATTGCAGTTTCCAGATAGCCAGCTACTACTGTATATATTGCAATTCATTATTTCACAAATTATCTCAACTGCATATACTTTGTAGGATTATGAGGTAGTTGAGGGAAGACATAATCTATACATATCCAACTTTGATCTAATGCCCCCAATACCCAATACAGAATTAAGCACATAGCAAATATTCAGTAAATATTTGTTGATTAGCCATTGACTTTAAAGAATGTGAAGTCTCATGCAGTTCTTGAATATAAGTGCATAATAATGATGAAAATAATAAGAAATAGACATCAACAAAGGAAATAGCAATTATGTTTCATTTCTGAAAATAATTATTTGCCAGCATAATGACGATGAGTTGAATTAGTCAATTACAACAGAATAAGTAGAAAACAACAATTATTTGACCCATTTCTAGAAAATGCTGATCACCCCCAAAGATATATCCTAATTTTAATCATCGATTAAATGAACTCATTATATAGGCTACATTCTTCATGCCATTTTTTTAGTATAACCCAAATATCCTTGAAGTTGGTGATTTCTTTGGGCCAATGAGAAAACACTCATCATTTCTAGCAGACAGAGCAGAGAAAGGCAAGACATGTTTGCTTGGTTTTGAGGAATCCGGCTTTCAAGACCTGTTCATTAAAAATATATATATGTATTGGTTTTCTTCAGTTGCATCAGTTCAGATGAATTCTCTAAAAATGACAATTCTTGACACAGAGACATGTTACATGCCAGTGGTCACAATAGTTCACATACTATTAAATGACTTTTAGAGACATAGCCTTCCTCAATCTTACCCAACCTCCACAACTGTCTTTTTTGCCTCCATTCGCTGGGAAGTATGGGAAATGAATGAAACAGTTTAGTAGAAAAGAAAACAACCAGATTTTCCCAGAGTGAACAGCATTAAGGAGAAGTACCTCCCATACCAAAAAAATTAATAAATCATCCAACCATTCTCATATTATAAGAAAATAATGAAGTGGGTAGGATACATGAAGCAGAGAGAGAGGAGTTAGTTTTTTCAGAAATAATCAAAGTATCTTTCTATCAACATGCTCCTGTCTAGGCAACACTTTGAGTTCAGAATACTGAGATGATTGACCCCCTAGAGTGTGATTTCAAATGTAAGTATATTTAGGCACTAAAAGGGAAAATGAATGACTTGTCCAAGGTCACACAGCAAGCAAGAGGTAAATGTGAATAGGCCCTTGGATTCCAATTTCTGAGTCCTTGATCTATGGGCCAGAACAAAATTTCTCCCTAGAGCTGGAAAATGCATTATTTATGCCTCACTTTCATTAGGATGAATGAGAATGTATGTTTCTATTGATGATTTAAGGGGATCTCTTGATAATTTTTCTTAAATATATAAAGCCTGTGGGAAGTATAGTATTCCCTTGATGTTGTTTTGTCTTTACTCTTTTCACCCAATTTGGATTTTCCCCACTTTAGGTCTCCATTGTTTTTAGCTCCAAAGAGACCTTAGATTGTTCCCTGAGACCCAATGATGGTCCTGATTCTTCCTCCCTTTAGATTCCTCTAAGAAAACATGGCTCAGATGGCAGAAAGAAGCAGACGATCTGGTGGGGTACCCCAATATTTTTGTTTCCATATAACAGGAACCTACTGGAACTAGTGAAAGGGCACTGCTCACTGTCCTTGTCTCTCCAGAGCACGAATAGCATTTATCTCTGTGCAGCGGGCAGCGCCAACTCGGGTTTTTGTCAACCTGTCAATTTTTTTTTTTCTTAAACAGAAAGCAGAGTTCAGTAAATAAAGATAAATGATTGTGCTCCTTCTCTGCAGACCCTGGAGCTAAACTGAACAGGCCTCTTATGGTTTGGCCCTGCTTCATTGACTGTTCAGACAGCCCAGTAATACGACAGATGTACCCAGCCGTTCCCTCTTCCCCGCTGTCCATTAGATTATGTTCATTTTGTCTGAGATGCCATTAGAAGTCTCAAGGTCAAAGAAGTCACAGAGAAGAAAAGAGGAGGACTAATTTTCCCCTGCAGCCCTTCATTGCCTGAAGAGCCATTGGACAGGCTGGTATACACGTTTGCAAGGGGCTCGGAGTGGGAACTCAGCACAATTTATTTGAAATAAAATGCAGGTGTGCAATTAACCCAGGCACATTTCTGGCAAGCCAGGAATCAGACATGTTATTTGAATCAGAGAGGAATATTATTTGGGATCCTTTCCTAAATGACAAATGCATTTTTGTTTGTTTGTTTTGTTTTAGCTCAACAATGTATTGAGGAAGACCTAGTGGAACAAAGGGTACTTGATATTTATTTTTAAGGCACTTTTGGTCCCAAAGTCTATTTTTCTTGGACATTCCTTCTGTTGTCATGAAAATAACCTTTGTGAGAGCTACAAGTGGGACAATCCACCTCAACTTAACAGGAACAATACTTATTAATGTACTTGAATAGATTGTGTCTTGCTTCTGTTGAATTCAAAACGCTTTAAAAAAAATGCCATTCTACTTAGTACTCAGAATCATGGAGAATTTTAAGGTTCAAAAACCTAATATAAATCATTTGGTCTAATTATCCTTTATTTTACAAATTAAGATGTCATAGTGCTTTGCATTGTTCTCTCATTACTCCTTTGCAAAGGTTTTGTATCCTCGACTAGAGTTAGAACTCACTAAGAGCAGAGATTCTTCCCCTTCTTTGGTTCCTTACATAATCTAACACATGACTTGGCACCTAGCAAGTACTTAATAAATATTTGCTAACTACACGACAATGCTGAGGATGCAGCAATCAGAAACTGTGTAGAGATTTGTGAACAAAGCAGATTGCATCCTTCTCCCAACTTCTTTCTACCTAGCAAATAAAAAAAAAAACTTCCCATCATTGGGTTATACTGATTCTATGGTATCTAACATCTAGATGTATGCCTTTGCAGTTTCCAAACTAACAATTGACATTTCAGGCACAGATTAAATAAGAGGCAACATTGTGTACATCACCATGAACCACCATTAGAGGTTCTAGCCGTGAATGTGAGCGATATGGATAGGACATTAGTTACCTTCTTTAGCCTTTAATTATACACAGATTCCTAAGGCAACCAAAATAATGGTACCTTCTAATACAAAGGGCACACAAATATTTATATCTCTCTATCTTCCCGTTATACTAAAGATTTGTAAAGTCACATATGTTTGATGCCTGGTGACAGAATAAGCACTTAACAAATGTTTTGGTGGTGGTAGTTTTTTTTTTTTTTTTTTGCATTCACTTATTTATTCGATTATCCTTGGGAAAAGGGATCATATTTATATTTCTTGCTAATTAATTTCATAGAATAAAAAGTTGGGAAGGATCTTACAGATCATCTAATCCAATGTTCTAGTTTTACTGTTAAGCAAAAATAGCCCCAGACAAATTAGGTAACTTGACCATGATCACATAAGTTTAATAGTAGAGTTGGGAGTTGAACCTGGGCCCTCTGATTCAAATTCAATTTTCTTTCAAATATTTTTTAAAACATCTCTTAAAGTCAAGGAATCTTCAAGTAAAAATCTATATTTGAGAATGGGGTAGTCCAAAGGATACTGGATTTACAATAAAAGAAGTGGGTTTAAATCTGTCTTTTTTAACTTTCTACTTGTATAATCTTGGGAAAGTTACTTTTGGGCCATGGTTTTCTCATTTGCAAAATAAGATGGATTAGTTAATATCTAACATACTTAGCATAAAATACTATAGTCCAAGCAGTATGGGAGAAATTAGTTTACTAATACCTCATACCTTTACCAAGAAAAGCCCCAGATGAGTACATGACCTTGATATAAGAAGTTACACATAAATTAGAAAAACATTGACAAAATGCTTATGGGCCTTATGGATAGGAAAAAATGTTCGTAATAAATCAAGGGATAGAGAGGATCATAGAAGATTAAAACAAATAATCTTAATTATGTAAAATTTAAAATTTTTGCACAAACAAATCCAATAAAGCTAAGATTAAAAGGGAAACATTTTACTAGGAAAAATTCTTCGTAGCAACCTTCACAGATTAAGGTCTCATTTCCAATAACTATATAAGAAACTGATTCAAATTTATAAGAATAAGAGCCATTCCCCACTACATAAAAAGTCTAAGGAAATGAATGGGTAGTTCTCCAGGGAAGAAACACAGACTGCCTATAAAAATATGAGCAGTGCGGGGAGTGAATGCTACAAATCACTGATTAGAAAAACGCAAATTAAAGTAACTCTGAAATTCTATCTTATGACCATAAGATTAGCAAAGATGATAAAATTTTTAAAAAAGGAAAATGGTAAGTGCTGGAGGGCCTGTGACACATTGAGGTTATTATTGGTGGACCTGTGAATGAGTACAGTCATTCTAGAAATCAATGTGAAATTACACATAAAAAAGCTAGTGAATAATGCATGCCTTTTGATTCAGCTATAACACTGGGCTTATACCTGAAAGAAAAGAAATCAGAAAATTTCCTATATGCTCAAAAATAGCTCTTTTGTAGTGGCAAAAGTCTGAAAACTAAAAGGATGCCCATCAATAGGAAGGATGAGTGTGGCATATGAATATGATGGAATACTATTGTGCTATAAAAAAGAGAGAAACTTTTGAAGCCTAGAGTAGTCAGGGAAGATTTCATGGAGCAGAGAGATCTGCTATAACTCTAATGGTGAGATCAATAGAATCATAGAACTGCAACGGATCTAAGAAGTTGGCTTCTCATGTATCACCAATCATAGGATCTTATATCCAGAAGAGGACTTTGATATTGATATATCCAGCCCTTCATTTTAAAAAAAATGAGGAAATTGAAATAGAGAGAGGTTAGACAACTTAGCCAAGATTGCAAAGTGTGCTAGTAGTAAAGTTGTGGTCATCTTTTTTGACTTTTTTTTCTAATTCTTTTCACCATCTCACATTTTGTTATCCCTGTTGCCACCCTGACATGAATTGGACTCTGAAGGATAGATTGGTTTTGGACAAGTGGAGATAGAAGTAGACTGCATTCTAGAAATTCCATGTAGGTGAAACCACCTATGTACAAGGGAATGAATATTCAAAATATTTTCCAAGGAACTGTGAAGAAATTTATCCATATAATAAATTTCTCTGACCTCAGCAAGCCATATGGAAGAAAGAATGAAAGCTGGTGAGGAAGACATAGAATATGTAATGAGGGCATTGCCTCCATCAGGGCAACCTGATCACTCAGTCCTTGCTGCTAAGGTCTTTCCCAGCTATAAATCTGTTTATGAGAACATTTCAGAACACCAGGATCCACCTAGCAATTGACTGACACCCAGATATTTTCAGAGCATGTAATCTCAGTTTAGGAAAGTTTCAGGGAAGAGAAAACATAGAGCATCAGGTAAATGATGGTTACACGTACTGAAAGACTGGGAAGGAACACATCTTTTCCTATTCCCATTCTGGAAGGCTCATTCCGCTGCTGAGCTTGTCAATTTCATGAGCACTAAATTCACTCACAAATGTTAATGGATCTGAAAAAATAATTACAATGATAACAAATTAGGGGTCTGTTACACTAACTAACTTTTCTCTATTAACACAGATTTACTTTGAGGAAGAATAGAAAGAGCCAACCGAGCAGATTTCGTAATTGCCAAACTTTATTTTCAGTCTGCCTTTAACTTTCCCCGTGAAACAGAACATAAAGAAAGCCTTTCTACAAATGGATAATTATATACTTACACATCTCATGATTATGAGTGCATAACCTTCTCTTCTCCTTCTCTAATGTGACTGAACACTATCATATAGATAGATGACTCAGGTCAATTGAAAAGGAAAATAAAAAATTAAAGTCAAATGTCTATGTCTATATAAACTATACACCTCTACCTGTGTAACCTTGTGTTAATATTAATTTTCTTTTTGTCTAGAACTCTGATTTTATTGGCGTGAGGAACTTTCTGTTGTGGAAATTTTTCCCACCTTTGGGAAATTCTTCATAATTTAAAGTCTGAGAGAATTGCCTGGGACATTGAGGGAGTAAGCAAGATCCTACTCACAAGACAGGATGTATGAGAGGCAAGTTTCAAACTGAGGTCTTTCTGACTCGAAGGCTGACCTTTTGTACATTATGCCCCCATCTCAATTATATTAAAACAGCTATTTATAGGAACCTGAAATTTAGAAAGTGCTTTATTTATCTGATTTTTTTAACTGGAAGAGGATTTGGATGTTATCTAGCCAAACTCTGAGGCACAGAGATGAAATGAACTTCACAAAGTCATACATAGAGTAGGTGGCATAGCTAGGTCTCTGTCATTCAGGTCATTAAGCATCCATCCCAGTGTGGTTTCTATTTGCTTAGTTCAGTTATATAAATTGTGTTCCTAATGTCATCCCTTGTCTTACTATCATGCATTATAAGTTGAGAAGGGTAAGTTTCAAGTTTCTTTCCAACTTAAGAAAATTTGAGTTTAAATATTATTTTCAGAGTAGGAGTACCAAGCTGTGAATATTTCCAATTCTAATATTAGATAATTGGTTTTTACCAAAAGTACATTTAGAATTCGTAACAGGTGGCTTGATCTTGAATTGATGTTCTTACACCTAGTAGACTATATAAAAACCAATTAACTCCTCTAAAATATCATACTTCTGCTACCAACCTCATATTATTAGACGAAAAGAATTGGTCATCAACCAGTCTATCAATAAGTATTTATTAAATTCCTCCTATGGCACAGGGAATGAAAGAATGAGAGAAGAGAGAGTACAGAGAGAAACAGACAGAGAGAGGGAGGGAGAGAGAGGAAGAAAGAGAGAGGAAGGGAGAGAGAGGGAGGGAGAGAGAGGGAGGGAAAGAGAAGGAGGGAGAGAGAGAGAGAGAGAGAGAGAGAGAGAGAGAGAGAGAGAGAGAGAGACAGAGACAGAGAGAGACAGAGAGAGAAGGCGAGAGAGGGGAGAGAGAGAGAGAGAGAGAGAGAGAGAGAGAGAGAGAGAGAGAGAGAGAGATTGTTCCTACCCCCAAATAACTTACATTCTGAGATTTCGTAAAATGAGAATTGATAATATTAAAAGCTGAATTTCGCTGATCAGTGGTTTTATTATTGCCCTACAATCTCCAAATTACTTCCAAGTATTTGACATCTTATTTAGGCTAGATTCACGGGACAAATATCCGACTAAATTCCAAAAAGGGGGTGAGAAGATTTTTTAGTACACTGGATGGTGAGAAATGTTTGAATGACTGAGGTCGTATAGATTGGACACCAGGATTTTTAGTGAGATTTTTTTTCAGTTTTCATCCTGATCCTAGATATTATAAAAAATCTCTTTGGAGAAGTCTATTGATGGGATTAAATTAGTAAGAATGATACTCCTATTCAGTTTGTTACCTTTCACTCGTTCTTCTCTTCAGCCTAGAGCAGTATACATGTCAAATTTCAACAAGAAACATAAAAGTTTCAGTAACCCTTTCATTTATGAACATATATTTATTAAATGCCTACTATGTGCTAGGTAATGCAGAAAATGGGCAGGTAGGTGGTACAGTGGATAAAGTGCCAGGCCTGAAATCAGGAAGACTCATCTTCTTGAGTTCAAATCTGGCCTCAGACACATCCTAGCTATGTGACCTTGGGCAAGTCATTTAACTCTGTTTGCCTCAGTTCCTCATCTGTAAGATGAGCTGGAGATGGAAATGGTTAAGCACTGCAGTATCTTTGCAGAGAAAATCCCTACTAGGAGGAAAAATTACTAAACAACAATGTAGGAAATATAAATAAATGGAATATATAGTTGCTGTCTTACAATCTTATTGGAAAAGATTAGCACATGTGAACTTTTAAAAGAGCAATACAAGAAAACATTGTTAGATATATCACAGATGATAAGCGATACAGGCTCAATAAACAGTATTACACATTAGAGCTATCATTATTATAAGAAGAGAAGAATCACTGTGGGCTAGGGAAAGGTAGTTAGGGAAGGCTTCACAGAAGAGGTAGAAATTGAGCTGCAAATGGGAAAATGGGTAGTATCACTGCAGAGAAAGGACAATGAAAAGGACAGTTGAGACAGATACTTTGTGAGTAGGGTAGAGAATGCTGATAATAATTGTGATCTTAACAAATGAGGAAACCGAGAATCACAAAGGTGACAAGACTGACTCTTAGATCACACGGTTAGTGGATGAGCTAGAACTTACCTGGGGTCTCCTGAATCCCTTTCCAGAAGTCTTTGCTTCCTCAGGGTCAGTTTAAAATGAGCAGGCCTTCTTGATTCAAAGTAAATGACTCTCAGCATAACTAATGAATCAAGATCCATTGCACACTATCTTTTAGTAGCAATTGGTGGCAATATATTTTCTCCTCCACTTACTGCATCCCTAAAATACTGCCCCAAATTTAGTTACCCTGAATTTCCATACTTTGAAATTTTTCTGGTCATATACACTGAGAGTGGTTACTGTTAACAGCTTTACTTTCAGGAACAAAGAAAACACACACACACACACACACTCACCAACATGTCTTTGACTTCCAATGTTGCTGCTTTTTTTCTTTTCATCTTGTTTCCCAGGAGAGATTCTAGACTATAATATGTGCTCTTGACTCTGAACATCAGTTTTCATAATTCCATAGGCAACTCTGAGAACAATCTTGTTTACTCTTTAGGCATGCTAGCTAGTATTTTCTAAAGAGATATCTATCCTTGGAGAGTTTTCATTCAGAGAGGGACTTTTTCCATATTTGTCCAATTGAACAATAGGACAGGAAATGCTATTCTGACTCTCAAAGAGTTAATGCACCTTCTCAAGTGTCTTCCTTGAAACCCATATAGGAACTCAGACACTGGGGTAAGTGGGACTCAATATTCCTTCCCATTCCTAACATCTTTTCTCTCTATAATTGCATATTTTGGAGACCTTTCCTGCCTGAATTTCTGAAACATTGATTCCGAGGGCCTCAATTTATTGTGACATGATGCCAGCATGATAAGTCAGTTCAGGGAAATGCTCCTAGTGGCTTGGCATCATGTAGACAAAATAAATTATTGATTGATTTTTGTCCCTTTTAAAATCTGATTATGTTTGCAATATTCCCTTTGGGAAAGTATCCATAATCAGAGAAGTTAGGAGAGCGGTCTCCATAAGCTTCAGTAATAATTAGACCCTCCCAATACAGGATATAAGATTAAGAAGCATCTCAAGATCCTACAAGGACCCTACAAGAAAGGAAGGAATTAAGAACCTTCCATGTGCCAGGCAATGTGCTATACGTATTTTACAAATAGTATCTCATTTTATCCTCACGATAATTGTGGGAAGTAGGTGCTATTATTATTACTATTTGACAGTTAAGGAAACTGAGGCAGATAGCAGTTAAGAGATTGGCTCATCATGGTAACCAGTGTCTGATGTTACATTTGACCCAAGGCGTTCCTGACTCTAGGGCCAGCACTCTATCTATGGTGCCACCTACTGGCCTCTAACAGAATCAAAAGAATAGAAGGAATTTTTAGGGGTCACTATTCCATTCATGCAAACTATCTCAAATAACATAAGAAGGTGAAAATCATTTATACACCTGTTGAATTTATCTTGTTACCTGTTGAAATGAATCATGTAGATAAATTTGTATATAATAAAACCCTAGTCATTTTCAAACACAGCTAACGGTAGGAATAGATATAGCCTCATGAGCATGCAATCAGTTTATCAGTAAGATGAAATACAGGAACACAGAGTATACTCTCTTGCTCCACTTGTCAAGTGACCCCAAAATTTCCTCGTACCTGAAATTTCATCACAAGATATTATTGGCTCAATTCAAATTCCACTTTCTGCATGAGATTTTCTCTGACTTGTTCAATATTCATCCATCTTTATTTTTTTTTCTGAATTTATATTGTTGACCTGTTTTCCTATTCTCGAGCTACTATACGCTGCCTTGCTTCTAGTAGGTGCACCAGGAATATTTCTGGACTGCTTAATGTGCATGATTCTAATCTCCCCAACTGGATTATAAAATCCTTGACAACAGGGATTATGTTGTCTTTGTTTTTGTTTGTTCTGTATCCTTTCCAATATTTCATACAAAGGATTTATGTCTGGAAACCTATAGGATTTTCCACATGGACTACTCTTTCAGAGGACTTGGAGGCAAAGAGTACACGGATTCCTGAAAGTGACTTTCAAGGGTATATAAAGGAAAGAATATGCAAATGTCACTGAATTTGGAATCGTGAAGTTGAAAGACAAGGACCGAAAGAAAACACAATGACAGCAGAGGCATACCTGCTCTTGTTGCCCCAAAGTCAGTTGTGTCAAATGACTCTTGGGCATTTGAGCCAGAACTAGATTTTAGTGCTGGTAGTTCTAGGGCTAAAGAGAGGCAAAAGCAGATCTTGTAGCAGACACCCTCTGACCCTAGAGGAATGTTTCTGTGTCACTGTTTGTCTATGCAGTCAGTCGATAAGCATTTATTAAATGTCAACTATGTGCCAGGCACTATACTAAGTGCTAGTTATAGAAAGAAAGGAAAAAGACAGTTCCTGCCCCCTGAGGATCTCACAATCTAATGGGGGAAGACAATATGCAAATAACTGTACAAACAAGCTATATACAGGATAAATTGGGAAAATAGCTTTTTTTTAACATATGCAGCTATGATCATGAGAAATCAAAGTTTTTATGGAACTTTATAATCTAATAATGCCTATACCCAGTTCCTGCGTTACAGAGAGGTGAGAAGTATGAAACATAGTGAACTTCTGAGTCATTTTCTATGATCCTACCCTGCAAGGGGGAGACTAAAAGAAGGAAGGTGGATTCTAACCCAAAATGGGGTTATTGACTTGGAAGGGGTTGAAACTAGATATGAACGTATGATTAATGCTTCTGCTTTTACTATAAATTTACTAATACAAACTTCTAATATAAATTAGAATCTTGAGTGATGGCAGATTGTGTTGTTGTGTTTTTCCTTCATTTTCAAAGAGGACCATGGCACTAGGGAAATGATGACATGACTTGAAGTTGACTTTGAGTTGAGTGAGTGAGGGCTATGCAAGGTCACCAGCCTCACTTTCTCTTCCAGAGACATCTGGATCCAGTGACTAGACATTCATCTGGGTAACTGGAGAAGATCCAGGATGTAATGGGAGACCCTGGTGCTTTTAGGCTAAGGCCTTTTCATGTACTCAATTAGAGTGAGGCAAGCCACGTTCAGTGAATGGCCCTCTTTAAGAAATGAGGGAAGGGATGGCCCCTTTAATTAGAAAAAGAAAAAGAAAAAAAAATTCAGGATGTTAGATAAATGAAAAGGAAAGGGCATGACCAAGTAAGTGGTAGCTGAATCCAAGAATGAATGAGCCTTACTTCTAAATATGAATCCAGAACATATTAGTAATATAATAGTGGAGTTGGAGTTTTGGTTGATAGCCATATGCCCCAAGGTCCTGCCCATATATTTTATAAGATTTATTGATCCTCATAGTTACCTTTGTTCATGCTTGTTATACCAAAAAATTCTGTAGCAAAATACTCAATATTTATTGGTCTCAATTATTTAGTTATGTGACCTTAGGCAAGTTAGTTAACCTCTCCATGTCTCAGTTTCCCCACCTATAATATGGGGATAATTGTAGCACCTGCTTCGTAGGGTTGTATGTGAGGATCAAATGAGTTAACATATGGAAAGCACATTCAAACATTAAAATGCTATATAAATGCTAGCCGTTATTCTTACAGAATGCCTGTTAAATCAACTGATGGCTCATAAAACTAATCAGAGGATTCCCTGATCAGCACCACCCCTTACAGTCAAATAACAAAATTGGTACAAGATAAAAATAATAACCAATATCAAGACCTGAGGATTTGCTTAATCTGTGAAGAGGGAGATGATAGGAAAGATGAAGGAAATTTTAGCTTCCCAAGTTTAAAATGCCAGCAATCCCAGAAGTGTCTAACTTTAGTTATGTATCAGCTAATCCCCAAGTCACTTTTAGTCAACAACTAAGTAGGTCCCTGAAAGATACGAGTATATTATATAATGGAAGGAAGGGACAGGAGGGGAAATGGGTATGAGTAGGGAAAAGAGTGGTGGGAAGATGTGACCTGACCACACAATGCCCAGGGCTGGCCTGAGTGGGAAATTACTTGGGGAAAACGAGAAGTGAGTCAGTTAATGGTAAAGTGAGATGAAAGGGGATTCAGAAAAGCTCGATTCTAGAGAAGGCAGGAGAGAGGTACTGACGGCTTATTTATATCGCCTTTTTGACATGAAGATTGAGCCACCTATTACATAACTAAAGCATTAACAAGATCATATTAGAAGCCAAGGCGTGATCTATGCTTCAATCTTTAGTGCAAAACTTAGCAAGGAGAGCTCACTGCATGATGGCTCAATGGCGTTTTCTTCATTATACTGGCACTTTACAAATTCCAAAAGGAGCCCTTACTTCATGCCATTTGTTTTCCTGAGACAGCTCCAAGAAGAAAAATGCCAAATAATTATATTCTTATTACTCTCCAGAATTTTCATTTGATATTCAATATGAAGACTAATATGAGGGGGTGGAAAATAATTTCTCTTCACCTATCTGATGCAGTTTGCCTTTATTACCTGAGCTCTTTACTGAAAATTCAATTCAATGCTTATGGTCTACCTTTTAATCTGTGAACTTCCTATTCTGCTAATTCTCACACCAACTACAACACAGCTATATCAATATAAATACATACATGTGTATGTGTATATACATATATGTTTATATTTATATCTGTATATGTGTTTTTAAAAACAGAATGTGATAACCAAATTGACACATGGTGAATCGGTCTATTTTCTGGCACTTTTATTGGGGAAAAACATGATCCTTGCTACATTATAGTAATGATGATGATTATATCCAACATATTTAATAAAGTGCTTTAGCTTTGACTATTTCCATTAAATTAACCAGATGGTGATAGCACATAATTTCACCCAGAAATGTACATTAATTATTAACAATAAACGTAGGGCAAAACAACAGGCTTCAGTAATATAGCTGCACATCTGCAAAGGAGATTGTTGGTGACTTGAAAATGCTAATTCCGTGATTAATCTTCCATTTGGCTACTGAGCAACATACTCCATGCAAACTAGGAAACTAAGATGAGTGATCAGGCATACAGACATCAAATCAGGATTCTGACTTCAAACAGCAGGAGGAAAGCTTGATAGGCAGCCCCAAATTCTAACAACTTATGCCTGGTTACTTTCAGACTTGTAATCACAACAGAAGTTAGTGAAAGATCAGAGAGATAGATTTAAATTGGGGGATTTGACCTGACATAAACTTGTGTACATCCTCTTTCTTTGCTCTTTTTTTTCATTGACTTCATATCCTATAGCTTCTTCTTTCCACAGTTCTTCAGGAAACAGAGGAAAGATCATTTTCTCTTGTGAGAGACTCATGGTGTGCTCTTACTTGGAAAATTGTGATCTCTCCTGATTGCTGTACCTCAAGAGAGATGGAACAATTATGGAGAGGAGCTGATTTAACAGGCATTCTGTAAGAATAACGGCTAGCATTTATATAGCATTTTAATGTTTGAATGTGCTTTCCATATGTTAACTCATTTGATCCTCACATACAACCCTACGAAGCAGGTGCTACAATTATCCCCATATTATAGGTGGGGAAACTGAGACATGGAGAGGTTAACTAACTTGCCTAAGGTCACATAACTAAATAATTGAGACCAGACTTAAATTCATGTCTTCCTGAGTTCCAACACTCTATTGACTGAGTCACTTTTCTGCTGAACTTTAGAAACAGTCTTGAGTCGATAGACAAGGCCAAACAGGATTTGACCAAATTCCATGAAGCCATAATGAAAGACAGATGAACCTAAGTGGTCATACAACCATACAGCTCAAGGGGAGTCAGCTCCTCTTTGCTCTTTGCCCTGAGACCATATTTTTGATCTAGAGAAAAAAATCTAATGTAAAGCTAAGCTATAGCTCATTTCTAGGTTTCTCCAAATATGCGTAATAGTACCCTCAACTCCTGGAGCAAACTTTTGTCATCCTGGTGAGTCTGTCTTTCCCACAGAGCCCTACATGGTGTCTCAAGAGCTCATAGTACTGCTCTGTATTTCAGACTTCCCCTGAGAGATAAACAAATTGGAAAGGTTGCTAAAAAAGCAAGCTGCTCCCATAATAGCTGCACTATCTGAGTTACTGGCTTTGTTCACCAAGTCGAACACCATACAACAATGTTGTGGAATGGCTAGTTCTTTCTTACTATCTAACCTATAGCTTCTTCTTAGCTACTCCTTACCTCCATCATCACCTTTTTTCATTAGACTTCCAGAACCTTTCATCTAGTGCCTGGGGAAGTTAATCCACCAAACTTTGGAAATCCCAGTTATATTGTTTGGAGCTTGTGATTGTAAATTTACTTGCCCACGATATGTAAGGGCGTCTTGCCCTGCTGCCAAATAGAACTTTACTCTTGCCTCCTACCAACTGTTGCTCTAGACACAATAATCGAATTAATAGTGCCATTACTTTTAAACAAAAAAAAAAGGTATATCCACTGAGAGGTTGATTGGTCAACAAAGGCTCAAAGTGAATGTAAATAGCAATTGTTTCTGCTCTGGTCAGAAATCCTGAGGGTCTTCTCCTCCCAGATTGATTTTTTTTTGACTGGGTGAAAGAGACCATTCTTTGTCTCATTTCTTATCTAGCCTTGATCACTGAATGTGTGTTGCCTCAGTCAAACTGAAACCTGGGAAAAAAAATCTTGCCTTTAAAAGGCCAAGGTCTCCTAATGCATTGGGGCCATATCTAGTCATCCTGATCTATATCTTGCCACTGGACCAGATGACTCCGGAGGAGAAAGTGAGGCTGGTGACTTAGCACAGCCCTCCCTCACATAAATCCAATTCACCTGAAAGTCATGGCATCACCTTCATGATGTTACGGTCCCCTTCCAGAACGAAGGACGACAGCAACAATATCCACCTATGAACTTATGGGTCAACTCACCAATCCTTTGACTACTCTGAACCTACTTGTTACTGGGCATCATTGTCCTATAAGCATTGTTTCTCACATTTGAATGTAAGTAAAGATTGCTCTGACTTTTTAATTTATGTCCTTAGTACTTAGTGTGGTTTTTGGCACATAGCACTTAATAATTGTCTTTACATACATTCATTCTTTCATTCATTCCAACCAGGACACTGCATAGGAACTATATACATTATCTTCTTTATTCTAGGAAAATCTCTAGAGGAACTGGAATTCATTAGCATTGTTTATAAACTACCATTTTGGAGGTTGCCTGTAAGCATGTCTAATATCACCATGTGCTTCTTCTATAATGAGGCATTCAGATTCACACAACAGGACACGCCCAAACTTCATCAGTAGGCCTAAAAGGAAATATGTCACTCTAAACTTGCTCCATGCACCTTTGACCCCATACTCCCCAACTATATGTGAAGGTTGCAAAATATCTTTCCCCTCTCCAAACACCTCCCAAAATATTATTCTCTCAGGACCCTGTGCCTCTCTCAATATATCTATTTGTTTCTCATATTTAAATATTTCCTTTAGCTTCTCAAATGGAGGTTAACTTACTTGAGCTTTGCTCTGAAAGACCAATAGAGACTGCCAGAGTGAGTGGGGGGGAGGGCGGGGAAGGGAGTAAGGCTAGAGAGAGATGCAACCAGCTTGCTTTTATAAGCTCTGTGGGTAGAGCAGATTATCCAAAATGAATTTATAACCCTGGCTTTAAGCTTTGAAGAAGCCCCAGTTACCAGAAACCAACCAGTTCAACAGCCAGTTCCTTAATGCAAAGCAAGAGTGCCCGAGTTATTGTCTATCTCCATGACAACTGTGCTTCAAAGAAAGATAATTATCCTGCAATATCAAATTGACTGATGGCTCATAAAACTAATCAGAGGATTCCCTGATCAGCACCACCCCTTACAGTCAAATAACAAAATTGGTACAAGATAAAAATAATAACCAATATCAAAGAAGGTCTAGATCATTTCTTAGATGATAGTTCCGTAATGAGTTACTAAAGGAAACAGAAAGCTTGTGTGACATTCTTGACCTTTTGAAGTAGATAGATTGGCTAGCTTATTTGCCCCATCAGCGGCAATTGATTGAGAGTTGGTGCTGATAGTGAACAAGATGGGCATCATCTCTACATGGATTGCTTCTCAGATTATGGTTGTGTGTGCAGGGAGGGAGGGGTCAGAGGTGAGTATTAAGCTGGAAACAGGACTGATGATCTGAGGGACATGGCTATTCCCAAGGCTATGGGGTTCAAGGAAGCCGAGTTATTTCCACCAAGGTAGAAGTGATGGGAAGTAGGGAAAGTGATGTTGAAAGAAGTGATGTTTATGGTAGTTTGAATACTTGGAACATGCCACTTCTTTCCATCTCTCCTTTGGAATTATTTGCTGATTCAGCTATCCTGACTTCCCTGCTCCAGGACTGTTTTTCAGAATTCCTAGTAAAGAAAGTTCATAGGATCATAGATCATCTATTGATACTTGGAAGGTACCTGAGAGGTAATCTGTTCTGGCACCCTCATTTTACAGGCGAGGAAACTGAGTTCTAGAGAGTATAAGTGACTATTCCAAGGTCATACAAATGCAAAGTAGGAGAACAAGCATTCTGACACAGTTCCTCAGATCCCAGATTCAATTATGCATCCAATGTATTAGGCTGCCTCCATGCTTAGGTTTTCCTATACACAAAGAAATCACAGATCTTCTCTACATTTGCATAAAAACACAGTACCTTTGAGTTAATAATTCCCATTGTTAACAAAAAAGTAAACATAAGTGTACTTTACCATTTGCTAGGTCCAATGAAGGCCACTTCAATGTGATCATTCCTGATGAGTACAGCAGACTTCACTAAACTAGACAAAGCATTGCGTTGAGAACAGAAATGTCAACACAGGCATAGTCTCTTAATTTACTGATCTTTGATGTACATTAGCTGACTAACAGACTTGAGCCAGGACATCTACACAGTCAAAGCAAAGTGGATAATTGAGCAATTATCTGATGATTTCAACTACACTTGAAAGTCAGGATGGATAATTAAGGCCAAATAAACCTCTTTCATCTTATTAGCAGTCTCCCCCTCCTCTTCAAAATTAATAGAATATTGTCTAAATCCTTTAATTCAGTTTTCCTCTGCAGACACAGGCACAGATAACACCTTGGAAGAGAAACCAGGTGAAGACCTAATATATTTCACATTAGTGTTGGTCAAGCGAGCATTAAAGACAAGGAGTGATGTAAAGTGTTGGTTTCAAAGACAAGGTACAGGAGTTCTGGTGTCAGCATTACCTTTAACTAGCTAGCTATGGGAAAATGAGCCTCCCTTTTCCTTATCTGTAAAACGTGGAGTTTGGATTAAATGATTTTTAAGGTACTACAAGGTCCAAAAGTTCTCCAAGGTTTTATATCTGGCTATGTAATCTGGATTCACAAATAATAATTAGTTAATACAACAGTATCAAAACTCTTTAAGAAGGAAGGAATTGAGGGGAGGCATTTGTTGAGAAAGAGAGACAGAGACAGAGACAGGGAGAGGGAGAAAGAGAGGGAGAGGGAGAGGGAGAAGGAGGGAAGATGAAGGATTCAAACATGTTAATACAGTGGAACTAAATCATTTTCACCATTGGAGAGGTTTCTGTTTCTATCTATCTATTTTATTCATTCATTCATTTGTTTACTTACTTGTTTGTTTCTTTATCCATTTGTTTGTCCAGTATAGGCTCATTTCCTAAATGACTGGATATTGGTTGAATTCCTATCAACATCTAATCAACAGTTAGCACAAGAACCACCAGAGAAGGTTCTTATAAAGAAATTGAAGACTATGAAAATAGAGTGATTAATCTTAAGCTCCCTTTAAAAAAATCAATGTTTTTTTTTTTTTGCCCTGGGGTCTATAGATTACTCTGAGCCTAAGGTGGCATAAACATTAGTGTTTTATTGGGTGGGTAGGTCCACCCACAAAAATATTCTCTTGCTGTAAAAGAGGGATTTTTAAATATCTTTCTTATGTGTAATGTACCCCCATTGGCAGTCTACTGAGATCTATGGACTCTTTTTCAAAATAATGTTTTAAATCCATGAAATCAAATTCATAGGATTACAAAGGAAATAAATTATATTAAAAATGTCATATGTATGTATGTATGTATGTTTTTTTTTAATTTTAAAAGTATACAGACATTAAGCTAAAAATCATCTGGCCTAAAACATTTTTCTTTCTATCAAGTAGGCACCAAATGTGATTTCATTTGTGTTTTTATATTAACTAAAATATTTCAATCAATCACAGCCTATTTTTACACATAGCCATAATTGTAACTACTGCTAGAGGTCCTGGCTGAGGAATGACCTTGTACAGCACAAAAATTCTAAAATTACATGGATTTGTAAGAAAGGAATTTTTATTTCATTTATTT
Organism: Phalanger gymnotis; assembly: GCA_028646595.1. NCBI lineage: Eukaryota > Metazoa > Chordata > Mammalia > Diprotodontia > Phalangeridae > Phalanger > Phalanger gymnotis. The sequence continues at coordinate 302,023,709 of CM053622.1, forward strand.
TATTGCATGGAAAGTGAAAGATTTGTGATATTTAGGCAAAATTTATGGATTAATTTGCGAGATCTATATTTAGGGTCCATCCTATATGAAATTAATGTCTGCCTCCTGCCCCTGCCTCCACTTTCAGCATATAGTCTTCCTCAAGGTACACATGAATGATTAGGAATTATATTTTATCCCTACCAGATTTACTTGTATTTTTAAGAGGAAATACATACAAGGAATATATGTTTATTAGATAATTTCAGGCTTCAGTGACAAATACATGAGGGAGACATTTGGAGGGAAATTGTCTCCAGGCATCCCTCAAATAATATCATGAAGGCAGCTAGTCTCCCAACATCCATGCCTTCCTGTGGTCCCTGGTGAAATTAATCCCCTCATTTTAGAAGAGTTCCCACCCTCCAGCCCAATCCAATTAATATAATCATCTTCCCAGGATTCCAAAGCCAGTATCTTCCCCAAACACATCCTGCTTTAGACTGTAAGTGCCCTGAGAGACAGTACTGTTTCTTATTGCCTTTGTATTCCCATCCTTAGCAAGTTCTTTAAAGGTGCTTCCTAATATTTATCAAATTGTTCAACTGAATTGAATTTTCATTTGGGGGAAGTAGCTTCAGAACATGCTAAAAACTGGGGGAAAGAGAGAAAGATTCTTAGTTTAAAACCATCTTTTATTAGCTTCTAGATCCTTGGACCTCCCTGAGGGTCAAAGAAAAGTCAAGACTAAAACAAATGCATCTATCTGTATCCCCAGGACCAAATGGGATCTCAAGTATCAAAAGACAAAGCTTTGAGTCTCCACCAAGTTTTATCAGTGGTCAGGTAGCGGAAATTTTATAAAGGTTCAATTAAAGGTCACTTTTCTAAGAGTGATTTCAGAAGTCCTATCATTCAGAAAGCAAAGAAAACAAGTTCAGGGGGGGAAAATAGTGTCTTAAGTTGAAAGGCAAAGCAAGAAATGAATCACACGCATATTTCAAGGAGGTGAATCAGCTGTGTGTCACATGTAATATTCAAGTGGCAATGCTAGGACACTAGGCTGGGCAAGAATTACAATGAAAGACTGCCCTGTTGAAATAGCAATTAAGGACTTAATGGGGGGAAGTAATCAGGAATATGGGTGATGTAGCCAGTAAAAGTACAATATTCGGCAATACAGGAACTCAAAAATGTCCTGTGAATATTCATGAGTTGATCTTATTATGACTTATCTACACAGTGACATTTTCCAGGAGGAAAACATTTGACTAAAGGGAAATAACTCCTCAGCCACTGGATATCATAGAAATACCATTCTGAAGGCAAGAAGATAGAAGCTTCATGACTTAGATGCGACACTTGAACAAAATGTTTACAATAGGAGAGCCATGTTGCAAAATTAACATGTAACACTTGGGGGCAATTCAGTAGATAACTTTCCCTGTTACGGTTGCTGCAAAAAACAGGAGGGATTTTAAAGTTTAAAAAAACCAAGACAACACATACAAACCACCTCAAACTCTCATGCCTTTAGGTTGCTGTAAGGGCAAGCAAATTGGGCCTTTTTACTGTTTTTTTTTTCTTTTGGAGTGCTTCTCAGCACCAAGGCAATCAAACGCCTTTGACTGAGTCTTGCCTTTGTCTGTAGGAAAGCCTTTTGCTAATTAGGTCACAAGAGGTATGAAGTCCTGACCCTGAAGAAGTATATATATACTCTGAGGTTAGCATTTGGGGGGGGCGGAGCTCACTCATTGGAAGAGTGTTGTTGTGGGAATTCTGGGTAGCCATTAAGGAGCTCTCCCCGCCCAGCTTTGAAAACCCAGGTATTGGTGCTTCTCTCTCTGGTAACTATGTATATAGTTTTAATCAGATAGCTAGAGGCCTATCTGTTGATTTGTGTTATTTTTTCTGTTTTTAATTTCTGTTTGAATTTGCTCTGAAGTTCAGGGTGCTGACTTTTTCCCCTGAACCAAGTTAATGATGTATGTATATATATATATATATATGTTTGATTAAAGTGAGATTATTAACCCCTTAAAGTTTCTTCCCTTAGAAAAGCAGATCAAAGAACCAGCAGCCTTCCTGTACGCTGGTGTTATTGGCCTTATACAGCCATAGTAGCTGCAAGTAGCATTGGTGTTACAGTTGCTTACATTCTGAGGATGAATATGTATCTAGTTAAATCAATACTACATATATATGTACATGTATATACATATATATATATACATATATTATATATATATACATATATTTTATATATATATATATATATATATATATATAAATAAGTGGGAGGGGCACTTACCATTGTGGGTCTTAGCGGGCTCATTGCAGAGCCTTGGTAAAGGAAGCAGAATTCCAACATGTATCTAGGTAAATCAATACTACATATATATATATATATATATATATATAGAGAGAGAGAGAGAGAGAGAGAGAGAGAGAGAGAGAAAGAGAAAGAGAAAGAGAAAGAGAAAGAGAAAGAGAAATGTGGGAGGGTCACTTACTATTGTGGGGCTCAAGATAGGCTTGATAAAGGAAGCAGAATTTGAATTGAGCCTTGAAGGGATCTAGAGATTCCAAGAGACAGAGATGAGAAAGGAATGGACCATAGTCATGGGAGCTCAGCCTGTACAAAGGTTTGAGGCAGGAAAGAGAATGTTGTTTAAGATTACGTTAACTACCACGTAGTGGAAAGGTATACACGATGAATTTATTTTTTTAATTAAAATTTTTTATTTTTAGTTTACAATACTCAGTCCCACATGATTTTGAGTTCTAGATTTTCTTCCCCCCCTCCCCCCTCCTTCCCCAAGATGGTATGGAATCCCATATATCTTCTACATATAACTTTGCATTGAACTTATTTACACAATAGTCAAGTTGTAAAGAAAAGTTATGACTAATGGAATGAATCATGAGAAAGAAGAAACAAAACCAAAAAATAAAACTAAACAAAAACAAAAGAAAAAAAGGCGAGCATAGAGAGTGCCTCAATCTGCATTCAGACTCCATAGTTCTTTCTCTGGATGTAGATAGCTCTCTCCTTCCAGTCCTTTGGAGTTGTCTTTGAATCTTCTTTGCTGAGAAGAGTGAAGTCTATCAGGGTTAGTCATCACAGAATTCATATATAGGTGGTTGTGTATAATGTTCTCCTGGTTCTGCTCTGCTCACTCAGCATTATATCATGTAGGTTTTTCCAGGTTATTATGCAGTCCATATGTTCCCCATTTCTTATAGCACAATATAGTATTCCATTATATTCATATACCACAACTTGTTCAGCCATTTCCCAATTGATGGGCATCCCCTTGATTTCCAATTCTTTGCTACTACAAATAGAGCCACTATAAATATTTTAATACATATGGGTCCTTTTCCCACTTGTGTGATCTCCGGGATACAGCCCTAGAAGTGGTGTTGCTGAGTCAAAGGGCATGCACATTTTTATAGCTCTTTGGGCATAGTTCCAAAATGTTCTCCAGAATGGCTGGAGCAGTTCACAGTTCCACCTGCAATGTAACAGTGTTCCAATTTTCCCACATACTCTCCAGCATTTATCATTTTTCTGTTTTGTCATTTTAGCCAATCTGACAGGAGAGATGTGGTACTGCCTAAGAGTTGTTTTGATTTGCATTTCTCTAATCAGTAGTGATTTAGAGCATGTTTTCATACGCCTAGAGATATCTTTAATTTCTTTTTTTTAATTTTTTATTTTATTTAATACATTTAGTTTTCAGCATTGATTTTCACAAGAGTTTGAATTACAAATTTTC
>CM053622.1:302027969-302102030 GCA_028646595.1 Phalanger gymnotis
TTTTCTTGGAGGCTTTTGATGTAGGCTCTTTGACTTTGTTGACCTCTTGCTGTATGTTTTGGTCTTCTTTGTCACAAAAGAAAGATTCCAAAGTCTGAGACTGAATCTGAGTGTGTTTTCGCTGCTTGGCCATATTCCCAGCCAGCTTACTTGACTCTTGAGTTTTTCAGCAGAGAATGACTGCGTGTAGTGTAAAGAGTACTTTGTTCCAGGTTTGAGGGGATGTGCGGTTAATTTCAGAGCTATTTCTATACAGCCAGCTCTGCCACATCAGCACTCCTCCTTCCCAAGAACTACCAACCCGGACCTGATGAAAATCTTAAGCAGGCTCTGCATTCCTGTTCTGATCCTCCACTTAATTCCTCCCAATATCTTTAATTTCTTCCTCTGAAAACTGCCTGTTCATATCCTTTGACCATTTCTCAATTGGGGAATGACTTGTATTCCTATAAATTTGGCTCAGTGCCCTGTATATTTTAGATATCAGGCCTTTATCAGAGGCACTAACTGTAAAGATTTTCTCCCATTTTTCTGCTTCCCTCCTAATCTTTGTTGCATTGGCTTTTTTTTTTAATACAAAAGCATTTCAATTTAACATAATCAAAATTATCCATTTTGCATTTTGTAATGCTATCTCTTGTTGTGTCATGAATTCTTTGCTTTTCCATAATCTGATAGGTAAACTATTCCTTGTTGTCCCAAATTGCTTATAGTATCAGCTTTTATTCCTAAATCATGAACACATTTTGACTTCATTTTGGTATATGGTGTAAGATATTGGTCTATGCTCAGTTTCTGCCCTACCATTTTCCAATTTTCCCAGCATTTTTTGTGAAATAGTGAATTCTTAGCCTAGAAGCTAGATTCTTTGGGTTTATCAAAGAGTAGATTGCTATAGTCATTGACTTCTGTGTCTTGTGTACCTAACCTATTCGACTGATCCCTGACTCTGTTTCTTAGCCAATACCAGGTAGTTTTGATGACTGCTGCTTTATAGCACAGTTTAATATCTGGTATGGCTCACATTGATATCATTCTTTAATATTTGCCAAGTATTTTAAATATATTATCTCACTTGAACCCCCAACAACAAGGTGAGATAAATACTTTTATTATCCCCATTGTACCTATGGGGAAAGTGAGGTTTTTATAAGTCAAAGGATTTGCAAAGCTAGGGACTAGTGTAGAATTCAAAACCAGATCTCTTCATCTTCTAGGATTTTCTCAACTCTTCTAGGCCATTTTATAGAAGAAGAAACTGAGGTTGAAAGAGAAAAATGTCTTGCCCTTCCTAAGCAAACAGTATGTGAGACAAGATTTACAAGACAAGGATTCTCCCACCAAATCTTCTCTCTTCCAAACTAAATAGCCATCATTCTGATCCTGAACCCTGATCTGCAATCCTTTCACCATCATTGTCATCCTTATCTGAAGGCTAGGTTTATCAGTAATCCTCTCAAAATGTGGCATTTGGATCCAAACACAATGTTTTACATGTTGTACAATCAGATCAGAATACAGTTGGATAATCACCATAGTTAGATAAGATAGGGTCAGATACTGATTCATCCACCTAGCACCTGTGGGACCTAAGCAAATAACCTGCCTTCTCTGGGATTCAGTTTTTCTATACATGGAGTATGGAGTTTGTACTAAGTGACCACTAAGATGCCTTTCAGCTTTAGGGCTATGATCTCACAATCCCATACTTATTAACTTAACAAAAGCGAATTAATATTTTTTCAAAGAGATTTTTCACTGCAAAGTTCATTTAAATAAATAAATAACTTATCTTTATTTTAAGGTACTCATTTTGTATGAATTAAGTTTATGCACACTTTTCTAGGAACACACAATCTGAAAAAAGTAATGAGTATCTTATTCAAATTGCTTTAATTATTTCTAGATGAAGACTAAGGCTCTGCTGGAAGAAGGGCTGTATATAGCTCTCCAAAACCAATTGGGCTGTCTCTCTTCCTCCTGGAGCTAACATTATAATCCTTAGGTTGTCATTCCCAGCAGCACACATAGACTAAACATCATCATGGTACAGCCTTTAATGGCACAGACTTTAATATATAGATGACTGCTGAGGAGTTGACAACTAAGGGACAAAGTCTATGGAAGAGGTAGCTCTTTTTGCTAAGATTAGTCCCTCTGATTGATCTCATTCATTCCAGTCTCCTCTTGGAAATTTCTCCTGCAATCATCCCCATTCCCTCCCCCCCATCTTCAATCTCTCCCTACCTAATCATTCCTTCTGTGCTGCCTACAAATATGCCCAGATCACCTCCATTTACATTTTTTCTTAACCCTAATATCTCCTCTATCTATTGTTCTATAACCATCCTCCTTTTCACAGAAAACTCATAGAAAAAGCCTCCCATACTTAAGACCTCCACTTCCTCTCCTCACTACTCTGACTTACAGACTGACTTCCAACCTCATCATTCAACTGAATTTATTCCTTCTGAAGATACTAATGATCTCTTAACTGTCAAATACACTGTTCTTTTGCCAGCCCTCATCCTCATGTATTATTTGAAACGATTCATCATTTCCATCCTTCAGAATATTTTTTTCCTCCTTGGTTGTTCTTGACACCTATCTCTTCAATTTCTTCCTATCCGTCTAACCATCTCTTAGTTCCCTTTGCTGAATTATTCAAAAAGATCCTTAACTCTGAGCATATCCTGAGGCTCTAACCTGACTTCTCTTCTCCCTTTACATTCACTCATGTTGACCTCATCAGTTCCTGTGGTTTTAATTATCATCTCTATGAAGATAACTCCCAGATCTGTATATCCAAGCCTCATCTCTCTCCTGAGCTCCAGTCATTCTTCTATTAACTATTGGACATTTCCTACTGAATATCCTACGAGCATCTCAAGCTCAGCATGTCCAAGATAGAACTCATTACCTTCCCCCAAATAAGTCTCTAATTTCCCTATTTCTGCTGAGAAGCTCACCATCCTTCTAGTCACTCAAGTTTGTTACTTTGGAATCACCCTTGGATATCCACTTTTCCTCACTATTCACCTTCCAAACAATCATTTGCAAAGTCTCACTGATGCTACACCTATATGATGTCTCTTGGCTGTGCTCCAATGATATGGCTACCATACTGATTAAGATCTTTATTACCTCTGGAATATTACAACAGATTCTAATTGTGATCTTCCTACCTCAAGGCTCTCCTGCACAATGCCTCTTCCACACAGTTATCATAGTAAATTTCATATAAAGCAAAATATGATCACGCCTTTATCCTGGCTCAAAAAATTTCAATTGAACAAACTCCTCTGTCATTTAGAGTCTTTTATTCACTCTAAATTCTAGTTTGTTCCTAGAGTTCAAGGATTATTTTTCATTTTGTCTTTGCAGGTCTAGAACTTTTCACATAAGTGTTTAATAAATACTTGTTGATTGATCATGGAACAGTTAAGACTAGCAATGAGAGGCTGGAGGGAAGAGGAGTCATAGAAGAGTTATGAAGAGGACATGGACCTTGTGTTTGCAATTCAGTTATTTTAGTCACTGCTATGTAATTTTGCTCTCAAGTTGGAGCAGGACTGTGGAGGTGGTCTTTAAAAACATGGAAGTGAGTTGAGGATGCTGTTTTTTAAAAAAAGATGCTAATGTCTATGTAATAAGAACAATTTTGAATTCAGAAAATCAAATGTTCTGGAACCTAGTATTTGAAACCAAAGCATAATAGATCATTCTATCTTTATGAAAATGAAGAGAGATTACTGTGTGTGTTTGCATTGTGTACATGAGCACCACAGAGTGACAAATCTGCACATTTACACACACCCTCCCATTTTTTTCTTTTAATACAATAGGGCCAAACTGGCTCCAATAAACAAAGGCCAATTTTTTTAGGTTTCTATTGTATAATGTATATTCTTCTTGTATTATCGCATTCACAAAAAAATAGTTTAGAAGCATGTAAAAAATTAACAATGAAGGGAAGCATGAAAAATTAATTGTATCCCCAGAAGGAGCAATGACTTCAAGTACCCTAGTTTGGTGACAAGCCTGCCATTTGCCCTAACCCCACCCAATAGAAATAATCTTTTAACTCAAAAGATGGCTTAACTCGTCTTGCTTTTGTTTGGATTTCTCAGAGGCAGAGGGATTGTCTCCTCTGTGTTTATTTCCTTGGGAGGCAGTCCTGATATCCTTTTTAAGCCCAAGCTTAGCAAGGGCCTGATGCAGGGCTTTTCCTTAAAGCTGGTAAACCTTGCTATATTTCTGTTCCACCTCCTGGCAGCTTCCACACATTCATACTACATGCTCAAGGATTAAAGGCAGGAAATGTCCATGAGCTATTTAATGGAAAGAAAACAACTTTAACACTACCAGCATCTCTCTCTCCCCATGAAACAATTTCCAAATTATGGGCCTATTCTCTGGACATTGTTCTCTTTCTCTGCCCCTTGCTCCTTTCCAGTTTCATTTTATGTGCTGTGTTTTATAGGAAAAGCTCCTTAAGACAAAGGATTTTCTTGCTTTTTTATATTTGTACGCCCAGCATTTAGAACAATGCCCAGCAAATGACAACCTCTTAATAAACACTTTATTATTTACTTATCCATCACTCATAACCTTAGGCAGGAGCACATGCATTGGAAGTGCCAAGAAGGAAGAATCTATACAGAATGGGTTCGGGATTCCCTGGAAATGCAATTGCAATTAGTATTAATTCATATTGTCAGTACCTTGTGTCATTACTCTGAGAAAATCTTCTTGCTAGGATGAAATCAGTCAATCATTTGATCAACGAGCATTTATTAAATTGCTACTAAGTGCCACCACAGAAATATTGGCCAGTGTCCACCTTTGGGTTCTTGAGCCAAACTACGGTGTGTTTTTTCCCCAAACATGCTCAAATAACGAATTTATTGTTTCACTCAGCAAACCATGCTGAAGAAAAGTGAAAATTAAGTATGGGACTTACAGAGCTCCATCACTGTATGTTAAGTTCTGAATCTGTCTTCAGCTATTGAAATTTCTCTTGAACAATTAATGTTCTTCATTTTTTTTCCATCAAAGTAAAGTTTCCATCAAAAGTAAAAAAAATGGTAGTTGCTTTGCTTCCTGAAGAAAAAGTGCATGATCACTTGGAAGATGGATTCTTCTAATTAATCCACTATGTGAATGTCAGCTTCTGCATAACTTCTCTCTCCCTGCTTGTCAGTTGTCTCATCCATCCTTGAGGGATCTATCAATTGCAAAAGAAGCATACAGAGGCCACAACGCAAGTTTCTCTTTGCTTCTACCTTCTTTCCAAGGTTAACTACCTCCAGGTCCCATTCAAACTAAAATAAGATACTCAGTTCTTTCCAGAATTTTAGCTCTTAAATGTGAAAAAAGAAGAACCTGAAATTAAAAGTCAAATAAGCATATGCTGCATATTCATGGAGGACATGGCTATATTTAAGCTATTTCTGAGTTCGTGACCTTGATCTATATATCCCTAACCTTGGTCGGCAAGTTTGCTGGATTTAGAAAGTTGGCAAACTCAAACATAATCTTCTTTGAATTGTAAATATGATTCTTATTGTTTTTAGCTCATTCTACAATTTTTAGATAATTATGCAAGTTTAGCTTCTCACCCAAATTTTCCCTTATTGTGATTTATTCAGGTGAGTTCTCAGAACTTTGAGATGAACACATGAGGCAGGATATTAGGCTAGCACATGACCAGTTCTTAGCACTGGTCTCTTCCATAACTTAATTCACTGAGCAATTGTTTCCAGCAAACTCCCAGGGCTGACCAAAACCACATAGGCAGGGTGATCTCCCCATTTGCCTGAAGAGGCATTAGGATCTCCCAGAACTACACATACCATCATGTAACTTTTCCACACCAGAGTCCATGACTCTGTCCCTGGAACCACCCTGGCCTCTGGCCCCTTTTTAAAAATCATTTCACCTGCATATAAGCCATCATTCATATTGCTGCATCTCTGATCTACTGGAACCTTGAGTTTTTCCCTTGGAACCATGCTAGGCTCTTCCATGTGAACAATTACCTTATCTTGCCTAGCAGCAGGCTTCTGGGACACTTCCAGGCCACCACTTCCAAAACATAGGCACTGAACTCTTTACATTGTTCTCTTCTCCCTTCTTCCTCTCCCCTTCTAGCTCCTTCTGAGGTGCTGCCTTCCCCCATTTTAATGTAAGCACATTACCTACCACATAGGAAGCACTTAGGAAAATGCTTTATCATTCATCTGTTCATTTGGGCTAGAGCAGTGCACAGGCACTTCCAGAATGGAAGAAACAAACCAACATCAACATCAAAAAGTGATGTCAGGAATATCTGGAAATGAATTTCATTTACATTTAATTCTGAATGCCACCAGATTTTCTTACACTCAGAAAAATCTTCTTATCAGGCTTATGTCAATCAATCAATCACCAAGTATTTATTGATCACCTACTAAATGCCACCACTGAGATGATGTCCTGTGATAAAATAACCAGGGATGCTTTGACCTCTGCAAGGTTTTTGTAATTCTGACTACATGTAATTGTTATTATATGGATGTGGATACAGTTTTCATGAACTGTCTATAGATATAGTCAATTATTAAGTATTTATTTACTTGCCAATTTCAAATAAGGACAACATTTTTCCTTTACTATGACTGATTTGGGACCACAGAGAACATCTGATTCTTGTCAACTATGATGAATCTTTCTTACTCAAAATCCATGATAGAATCCTAAGATACAATCTCATTGGTCTTCAATTCTCTTCTAACTGTTTTAAGCTCTGTAAGCTTTTCAGGCGCTTCTGGCTTCCAGCTTCAAGAGAGAAGATGTAAAAGGCCAACTCCAGTTCAGGTTGCTGAAGAAAAAGACCGTAAGAAGAAGCCAACATGAGAGAGGCTGGAAGTCTCCATCATGTCCCTGTTCCCAGCTTGCTACACTAGAGACTTCAGTAACTTGAACTTCCTTGGGTGATATCTGAAACTTTCTCTCTTGTTTAAGCTGAGTTGCCTGGCTCCCAATGGGAGAGCTCCTTCACCCTATATTGTCTGGTATATATTCTCATATGTATACTTTCTCTGACTGCTATTTTGTTAGCGATTTGGAGCTTTTTTGACTAACTACTGTATGTGTTCACTATGGAATCAGTATTTGATAAAAAGGGGTCAAACCTTGGATATAAAGCTTGAGGTCTTTTTATTTCTCCCAGTATTGAAATGACAATCAAAGGTTAGCTTGAACATGAAAAACGTATCCTCTAGACTAACAATATTTAAGGGAGCAGATAAAATATACTTTTAGCTTAGTACTCCCTTTCTGTGAGGCATGCAGAGTAGCAACTTCTGGCCCCAACTTACTTCTTCCCTTCCTGGCAGGAATTAAAGTCTCCCTTGGATAAGGGTGGGAAGTTATATGCCCCTTCAAGGCATATAACAACATCCCCCTTTGCTACATAAGGAAAGAGCCCTGTATATATAATACTACAGACAACCCTCCAGGATGACATCAATTCACAATCAATATTTGGGGGATCTTGTTGTTTTCCATTCAAAAAACCTCTTAATTATTTTATCATATGATCGGCATTTGTTTTTGTTTATTTGAATAATATCAAGGGAGAATTTCCTAAATATTTTATGGAAATAATGACATTCCCCAAAGCTATCAATTTAATAATTGTATCATGAAAAAAAGAATTGTGAGAGTGGTTAGAGGATTGGGTTAAAGTGCTACTTTTGACACATTCTAGTGGTATATGTAATCCTAGACTTGTCATTCTCCCTTTCAGTGCCCCTAGCCAACCTACAAGACTCTAAACTACAGATGAATTACTGACCTTCATTGGTGGAAGGAGTTTCTACTCCAAGAATTCCCTCAAACTGATCCATCCAGACTCATGCTCCCAAACCCTAAAAAATAATAAACAAAGGAAATGTGGTAAATTAGATATGATTTATTCTTGGTGAATCCATGTTGATACCATATAATCTTCATATTCTTTTCTAAATGTCTAAAATAATCTCTCCTATGTGTCCTAAAATTTTGAGAGCTATTATCAAATTAGCATCCTGCTATTTCCAGAATTTTTTCCTTCTTTTTGAAAATCAGGATGTTTCATTATTTCCATTGTCCTAGAGCCTCTTCTGTTTTTCACGAATTCTCAAAGATTACTGACAATTATTTTAAGATTACACATTCAAGATTCTATAATCTCACGACCATTTGAGGCTATAATTCCTCTTATATTTTGTTAATTCTACTTTTGTAACTCGATGTCAATTCAAACAAAGAGTACAGGACTGCTCCCCTGTTGAAGAAGACTGAAGTAAAAAAAAATGGGAGAATAAAGCCACTGTTTCTCCCTTAAACATTATTTAGGTAAGAACCTAAGGTCATTTCATTGCAGGGTGATTTAAAAGGCATCATTAGTTGATGGATTAAGGGTAGAACCTTTTGAGGGATTGAATCATACCTGGAAATTTTACGTGAATGGGGATCTAGGACAATATGAGGTACTGAGTCAGAGGACATTACTAAAAATCCAGAGACTATGAATCAGGAATTGGAAATCATGTCATTCAAAGACTCTATGTTTCTTGTGCAAATGTCATCCCTCTTTCCACTTGTAAATGTCTTCAGATTTCTCTCTTAACAGCATGTTCACTAAACATAATCTTAAAAAAAAAAAAGAGCAGACCTTTTCTCTTCTAATTGTACTTGCTTTGACCATAGCATGGGTGGTAGGAGGGGAAAACAGGAAAATGAGAGGAGAAAGAAAACAAGTTATAATTCATTCATGATTTAACACTCCTGACAATGTCCTTACATATTCATGCCATTCCTTTATATTAGGTTTTGTTACATGCATGTCCTTCTCTCTTTAACATACTGTGTTTTTATTTCTTTTTTGTTTTGTTTTTAAGACTGCAGTTTGTCAGAGACCGACCTGTGCAGCTCCATCTTAAGTGCTTTCCCATTTTTTTCACTAGACTCATTCTTTATAGGATTAGAATTACAATATTTAAAACATTTTTCTATCCTTTATCATGTCTCTAGTCACGGGTTTATACATTTTATTAGAATGCGTTAGATTATGTTGTCCTAAAATTTAGCAAACATTTATGACAATTCACATCATTTCAATTCACTTCACAATTAACATCTTCTATGTTCATAACAAATTTTTTTAAGTACTGAGGCAGATGTGGAGATAAATGAGGCTGGTTCTTAGTCCTCATTAAGCTTATAATCCACTAAGCATGTATGAGACACATGCAAATAATTATAGTAAAAATACCATAATCAGTATATAATTGTTTTTGTTACAAAATATTTTGCAAGTTTTAATAAGTAAATGTAAATTGAAGTTGGAGCGATTAGGGAAAGCTTCCTGGTGGCATTTGAATTGGGACATGAAGAATGGGTCATATTTTAACAGGCAGAGATTCAGAGCCCCTTAAAAATAGAAAATGGTATGAGTAAAGGCAAAGAGATGAGAAAAGGAGCAGGAGTGTATTGAAGCAAACTTTACATCGTTTGTGAGAGCTGATTTTTAGATTTTCAGTGAGAGCTTTCACTCCTCAGAAATCATTTACTACAAAACAGGGCTTGACTTATTGTTTTGTTAATTGTCTCTAGACTTAAGAAAGTGTCAATAATACAGATTAAACTTAAATGTGTATATGCATAGATTTTTTTTCCTCCAAGACCCATTTGTTAAATATTTACTCACATGACCCTATATTGATCTTTAAACATTGCTTAAGCTCAGTAGGAGTACAATGGAAGGCTCAGGGAATGAAGTCATCAACAGATTGGAGGCCTAGTAACTATATGCTTATAATAATAATAACCTTCATTTATCTAGCTTAAGGTATTCAAAGTCCTTTACAACCATTATGTCATTTAAGCATCACAATACCTCTGAGTAGGAAGGTCATTGGATCATCCATTTAACTAGAAACTAGAGCATCAGTTGTATGGAGGGACCATGACTCAACACATATTTATTAAGTTCAAAGCACTGTGACAGGTACTAGTATAAAGGAAAATAATGAAACAATCTCTATCCTTAAGGAGTTTAAATTCTACTTGAATGATGTGATGTATGCAAATAAGTAAATTCGAAGCATATGTAAAGCCACCTGAAGAAGGAGAAGGCACTAACAACTATGCAGTTAAAGTTCTTAAATATAAAGTGTCACCTTGTTGTGCTTTAAAGGAAGCTAGGATTTCTAAAAAATGAAGGTTAGGATTGAGTGCGTTCTAGACATAGAGGAACACCTGTGCAAAAGCACTGAGGCCGTAGATTCAGAGTCATATTCATGGAATAGCTATGTCTTCAGGACAGTTTGGCTGCAATGGAAAGTGCATAAAAGGGAGTGTTGTGTCATATATCTGAAGCTAGGGAAGAAATGGTTTGTGAATGGCCTCAAGTGCCTGGATAATGAGTTTTGACTGTAGGTGGTAAGCAATAAGGAGTTATTGAAGAGTTCTTTGCAGAGTACTGACATCATGATATTTGTGCATGTGTAAGAATAATATAAAAGTGGCTTAATTGATGAATTGGAGGAGGCAAAGACCAAAAATAAACACCTCTCAGGAGGTTCTGGAAATAGCTGAGGAAGACGATAATGAGAACCTAAACTAAGCCCTGACAATAGGAAATTGAGAGAAATGCTAAAGACATTATATGAGTAAAATTGATAGTATGAGTAACTGACTAGAGTAGAAGGTAATAAATAGGAAACAGTAAAAGATAATACTAAGGTTCCAGTACAGGTGACCAGGCAAATGGGGATGTAATGACAGCAATGAGAAAAGCAAGGGGAACAGATTTTAAAGGAAAGATTATAAATTTTGCTTTTTTATATATGGAGTTTGAGATGCTGCCCAGAAATCTAGTTTCAGATGTCCATTGTGTAGTTGGAAATGTTTATTTGGAAATCCAAGGGAAAGCTAATTCTGAAATATAGATCTTTATATTATCTATATCAGGCCTGCACAGATTTTGGGCGGCCCATGAAAAATGTAGCAGATGTTTTCCTCTACATTTTTTGCAGTCCACCCATGCTGCAAGCAGCCTGTGAACCACAGGTTGTGCAGGCCTGATCTACATAGAGGTAATAGTTGAAACTATAAAAGATGGTGAGATTGTAAATGGAGAGAGTATAGAGAAAACAGAAGAGGTCTGAGGATAGACTCATAGAACATCTACCTAAGGGAATACAGGAAGAGAAGCCAGTAGAAAAGATAAGAGGATTGTTAAGCAAATTGGGTTCTTGCTGAGTTTTATAAGAAAGGAAATAAGCATAATTTTGTAACTTTCTCCAACAACTAGCAATTGCACAGGAAAAGCCAAAGAGAATTAAGAGAGTAGAAATCAGTGAATTGGACTAAGAGAATGTTGCACAGGACCAAAGCCTCCCTGGAAAAGAGTATAGCTACTCTATATAGAGGAGAGATTGGAGGAGGAGGTATGAAAGCATGCCACTTTGCAGGGCAATACGTGATGCTCCATGAGTGGACTGAGGGACTAGTAGGTTAGTTGGGAGACTAGCAAGGCTTATCAGCAGCACTGGAGAGAGATTGTTGAGTAAGTAAAATTTAATCATCAAAAAAGCTGAAAGAACTAATGGCATCCAAGGATCTAAATACTGTAGAATGTGAGATATTAGCTATCAGCAATCTCAGTTGAGGGTGTTCTTGGGCCTTGTAACAACAATGCTTCTTGCAGCTGCTGTGCAGGTGTAAGGTCAATAACACCAGCACATAGGAGGGCTTCTAGCACAAGTTCTTTTCTAAGTAAAGCAACTTTAAGGGGTTTACAATTTCACTTTAATTAAACATACATACATCCTTCACTTAGTTCAGGGGAAAAAGTCAGCACCCTGAACTTGAGAGAAAACACAAATAGAAATTACAAGCAGAAATTACATAAACAAAGCAAATAACACAAATCAGCAGACAGGGCTTCTGTCTGACTATAGCAATATATACATATTTACCAGAGAGAGAAGCACCAGCATCTAGGTTTTCAAAGCTGGGGGGGTTCCTTAATGGCTACTCAGAGTCTCGTCTGGCCAAATCACACAAACACTCTTCCAATGAGTGAGCCCCAAAGCAAAATGCTAACCTCAGAGTCAATATACACTTCTTCAGAGTCAGAGGGCATCATAACCATGTGACTCAAACTCATGTGACTTAGCCTTTCTTGTGATTTAAGGAGGTTATCAAAGACTCTTGATTCAAAGACTCTTGATTCAAACGAAGGCAAGACTCAATCAAAGGCACTTGATTGCCTTAGTGCCAAGAAGCCCTCCAAAAGAAAAATAAGGAAAAAAGTCCCACTTTGCTTGCCACTGCAGGCCTTCACATATAAGCCAGAAAGCATGTAGTTGGTTGCTTGCTAGCCTTCATTCTCAAAGTGACCCAAATGGTATCACTATATTGGAGTCAAGGTACAATATGTCCAATTGCGATCAGACCAACATGAGTGTGGAATGCTTTACCACAGGTCAGGCAAAAATAACCCATATGAACATAAAGCACATAATAAAGGAGGTAAGAGACCTCACATTTCTCACTTCTTAAGTAGTCATATAGTCTCTGACAGCCATCATCTATTTTCCTCACTATCATGAACTAAATGAATAGGATTATTTTGTCTTAAGTTTCCTGTAGGTTCTATATCACAAACTTGCCCTTCTTTATTGGTCAAAATTAAATCTGAAAAAGATTAAATCATCAGGAAAGGGAGATATGAATTTGGCAAGTTTTCTGCTTTTAGCAGAATACTTTAAGTACTTCATCACTGCATTTTGTTTTTAGATAAGTTTTATCATTTGTATTAAGAAAGCATCATCAATGTAATCCATCTGGTCAAGCAGTCTGAATATATGCACAATCATTTCATTTCTATTTCATTCTCTTTTCTCCTCATCAAAATTTTTTGCATTGTGTTTCCAATCTCATGGTCAAGAATTTCCATAAATGTGTATTTCCTCTACATTCAATGCAATTTCTTCCCTCTAATAGTTCTGTTTTGCTTGGATAATTTACATTTTTCCCACTGTTGTAGTCCAGCCATAAGTTCTATCCTATGTAATCTGACCTAATCCTGGTATGAAATACTTTATTGTTAAAAAGTCTAGTTTACTTTGCTATCTACACTAGTGTGCATTTAGTACCATACATCTTGAGCCATAAGTACTTTTCGCAAGGATGTTCCTTGTTACTTTCATGTGAGAAATACCATGTGTAATAAGCACTATGGGATATGCAAAGAAACATGAAATATAGTTCCTGCCTTTAAGAAACCAATCTTTACTATGCATATGTATATTTGTACAAATCTCGTATGGATCTCTATTATGCATATACACACATAGATGTGTATATATACATGGATATATCATCTATATATGTCTGCATGTGGATAGACAGATACATAGATGGATAAATAGATAATCATGTGTTACCCTTCTTATTGCCTGGGTTTATGGTTTCATTTGGACTTTTTCTCACACCTCTTCCAATTCAGTTTAAGTTGGTCAGTTTCCTACTAAAAACATTTTTCTCAATTTGGGAAAGGTATATATTACCCTTTAACAAAAACTTGCCATTCTAATTGTACTGTGGTCAAAGAATCCATTTCCTTTTCTTAGCTATCATGTAAATTGCCCATGTTCACTCCCCAGACCCTCCTCTCTTTTCCAAGTCATTATTATTTACTGGAAAAAGAGATGAAAGCATGACTAGAGTCCTAAGTCCTTGGATCTCATAGTCATACATTCTAGATTTCTTCTGATGGTATCATTCATTCCTACGGGCATCAGCAGAATCAAGTAGTTATGAGTAAACTTGATGAAGTTTGGCTATCTTTCTGCTATATCTTGGGTATGTGCTTCATTAAAGTAAAATACCTTTGAATTTGCTGCATTTGGTAATTCACACAACAATATTCATACCCCATCAGTGAAGAATCACCGACATTTATGGCTCACCTATTTGTAACAGGTATGGTAATGAGATTCTACTCACATTTTATTGTATATGCATGTCCCTTATTGAAATGTCTGCAATGCTGATTCCATGAGAAGAGCCTAATAAACCTTTCAGAGATAGGTTCAGTGGTTTCTTCACCCCCTCCATTGTATATACCCTGCAAGTCAAAGTAGCTGCTATGGGTGTTTATACTTTCGAAAATTCTAGAAGAACTAACCATGCTTCTTAATGATCCTGGAAACTCTCTCAATGGAAATTTCCCAATTCTGTTCCTGTTTTCCAATGCTCTGGATATAAATTCTGGTCATAAGAGGAATAATGATGTTTAATCGCTTGGATCTCTTCTATGGTTGAAGACAACAGATTTTATTAGATTTTAAGGACAAGCAGTTCAGCCAACTATGTTCTCCAACCTATCAGCGGCAAACTACTACACTAAAATAATACTCTGGTACTTTATATTGGCATAAGATTGACACTGAAATTTCAAGGGCTATACAATGAAGAACAATCTCTAGCAAGTTCTGTCAAACTGGAAAGGTTTGTAGAATAGGCCAACAAGGAGCACTCAACTTACATGTAGACAAGCTTATTAACAGAAATTTGGCCTTCAGGTGTTTTTTGTTTTGGGTTTTTTTGGGAGGGAAGGAAGAATAGCAACATGCAAATGCCATCTACTAAGCTTCTACACTGTGCATCAGTGGAAGACACCAACTAACACCTCTTCAAGGTACTAAAGCATCAGACAATTGGTTGGAAGAAGAGGATAAGATTATTGAGTGTGTTGGGAGATGGGGTTATGCTGATCATAAAAAAAACACTATTAAAACCTCTTGCAAAATCACAGATGATTTTTCTTTAAAAAGAAATTTATGCAAAAGCACCAATAAATCAACAACTGTCTTTATCACCTATAAAGTATTCAACCTTGTTCTACATGATGCAAAGTATACAAAAACAGAACCAAACCTTCTGTCAAATTAGGAAAGAGATATCAATGAGGATGGGTGAATTGGGCAGTGGGCATAGCACTGTTACTTGTTGTGTGGATGTGCCCACACAGGTTCAACTCAATTCAATAATCATTTACTAAGTGTCTGTTACCTGCTATGAACTGGGTGAGGTAAGATAAGATGCAATCTCTGCCTTCACAAAGTTTATGGTCTAGTAGGGGGTTATCACATATATTTTGATAACTATAAAAGAGTTCATGATAATAGCATAAAAGAGAAGTAAAATGTTTTGTGGTAAGAGGAAAAAAGTTATTTATTGACTGGGAAAAGGGAGAATTGAGACTTCTATTTGGAGAAGGTGATGACTCAAGTTAGGTTTGTCCTACTAAAAGAAAAAGAGGATAAGAATGGCATTCATGTCATAAATGAAAGTAGATAAAATAATTTAAAGGTACCAGAAGGCATAGCTGATAAGTTAATCAAGTCCCAACCCAAGCCCTTTCTTCTCCATTAAAACTTTTATTGCTTACTATCAACAGTAATAATTTCTGCCCTGCTTGACTGACCCTTACTTTGCAACATACCAATCATTTCAGAAAATTAGGGATACTAACTGGAGCTGTGATTTTTTTTTCTATCTTGGTATAAAGAATTCCTAGATAAGGAAACATCCTATACCAATCAGTCAAATAAACAAGTACTTACTGCTTACCAGGTACAGTGATAAGCTCTGGGGATACAAAAGGAGGCATAACACGGTCCCTGCCCTCAGTGAGCTTAAAATCTACTGGAGGAGACCACAGGTAAACTAATAAATACAAAGCAAGCTGCATACAGGATAAATAGCAGTTAACAAAGAAGTGGCACTAGAATATAGAGAGTTCGGGCAAGAATTCCAGCAAAATTTGTATTTTAGTTGGCATTTAAAGAAAGCCAGAAAGAGCAGTAGGCAAGGCAGAGGAGGGAGAACCTTCCAGGCATGGAGAGATAGCCAGAGGAAATACCAGAGTCAAAAGATCAAGTTTACTAGCCAAGAAGGCTAGTGTCATTGGATTAAAAAATCCATGTCAGGGAGTAAGGTATAAGAAGACTAGAAAGACAGGAATGAGCTAGATTATGGATCTGCATCTTAGGACAATCACTTTAGTGACTGAGTCAAAGATGGATTAGAATGGAGACAGGCTTGAAGCAGGCAGACCCACAGCAGGCTATTGTGGTAACCCAAGCATGAGGTGATGGGGGCCTGCCCTAGAGCCACGGGAATGTCAGAGGAGAGAAGGAGGCATACTTGAGAGCTGTTACAGAGGTGAAATCAATAGACTCTGGCAATAGCTTGGATATGGAGGGTGAGAGATATGAGGAATCCAGGACAATGCCTAGATTGTGAGCCTGAGGGACTAGGAGAATGGTGTTACCTCTACAGTAATAGGGAAGGCAGTAGTAGAGGAGAGTTTAGGGGAAAGATAATGAGTTCTATTTTGGACATAATGAATTTAAGATGTCTACTGGACATGCAGTTCAAGATGTCTGAAAGGCAGTTGAGATGAGAGTTTGGAGGTCAGCAGAGATTATGATAAGCTACTTCTCTGCAATTTATAGAGGGTTGTCTAGAGCATTAACATGTTAATTGACTTGCCCAGAGGGTCACACAGCCAGGACATATAAGAGATGGGACTTGAACCCATACTTTCCTGGTCTTAATGACAAGCTTCCTATCCATATATCATTTTACCTCTCAATCCAAAAATTTAATATTATATTTAGTATGTTAAATGTCTTTGCTGTACAATGGAAAGAGAGGTCTCAATCGTAAGTCAAAGTGACCTGGGGGAGTGAACAGAGTCAGAGTCCTCAGCAGGGCTTTAGTATGGTGTGTGTCAATTTGAAGTTCTTAATCTGAGGTCACTTAACTTGTATTTCTGTTTGTTTTCAACATTTTGGTCCTTGTATTCAATATAATTTGTTTCCTCCGCAGCCCTATACATTTTATGTTATGCATTTAAAAACATTATTGTGAGAAAGGGCTATAGGTTTCATCAGACTGCCAACTGGGTCCATGACACAGAAAACATTCCAAACATCTAGTGGCAAGGGAAACCCAAAGATAGGAATTACATGGGAAAGGGGTAACACTGAAGGAATAGGAAGAAAATGGTTAGTTAGCAGTCAGTTCAAAACAAAATGAACAGAATAGCCAAGGTGCAAAAAAAAAAAATACC
Source organism: Phalanger gymnotis (assembly GCA_028646595.1). NCBI lineage: Eukaryota > Metazoa > Chordata > Mammalia > Diprotodontia > Phalangeridae > Phalanger > Phalanger gymnotis. The sequence goes on from CM053622.1 coordinate 302,045,152, forward strand.
CAGGACAGAAACTAGCAGTAAGAAAGCCAAAAAATAGGACTTGGTGATGCTCGGGTAGTTACTAGGAAGATAGGTAGCCGTGTGACCAGGATCTCCCATCTATGTCTTCCTTTTGAAATCTATTTGGGATGAGCATTTCTCCTGTAGAACCTATTGCCTCTTAAAGAACTCAGGGCCCCAGGGACAAGCCATAGTACATGACTGTATACTATTGTGAATGCACTAATGAGCAAGGGCCCCTACAGTGTGTTTGGGGGTGGGGGTACAGATTGGTATAGCTTGAAGTAATCTACAACCTAAAGATGATAATCAAAAGAGGAGGGAAATATTATAAAGAGGAGGTAGGAGGGAACCAACCTTAAACTATCTAATAAAGAATCCAATTTTCTCAATGGCATCTCCAGGGCTAGCCTCTGCGCAACTTCAAATTATCAATACCTGCCTTCAATACCCATTGGCCAGCTTCCTAGCCATTTGATTCCCTTTTGCAGGCTTCTAGAAGCTCCAGATATGCACATCAGTGTCCCAGTCTGTCCAATTCTCTGTCTCTTTATCCCATTCACCAAAATAATTCCTCCTTGTTTCTAACTGAAGCTCCCACTTCAAAGTGCAACTGGCCTCTAATGTTCTCATTAGGAGAGAAACAATTGATTAAACTAATGCAAGTGAATTGTAAATTATAGCCTCACAATCATTTTAGGGTACCTTCCATTCAAAACAGGATCTGTTTCTTCTCAGCAATACAGTGATCTAAGACAATTCCAAAAGATGGAAAATACTATCCACATCCAGATAAAGAACTATGGAGTCTGAATGCAGATTGAAGCATACTGTTGTCACATTTTCTGTTGTTTTTGTTTTGTCTTTCTCTTGGTTTTTCCCTTTTATTCTGATTCTTCTTTCATAATAAGACTAATGTGAAAATATGTTTTGTAAGACTGTACATGTATAAGCTATATCAGATTGCTTGCCATCTTGGGGAGGAGAAAGGGGAGTAAGTGAGAGAAAATAAAGTTTGGAACTCAAAATCATAAAAAATGAGTGTTGAAAACTTTCTTTACGTGTAATTGGGAAAAAATAAAATACTATGAAAAAAACACAACAGGAGCTGTTTATCCCAATGAATCTCCTGTTGATAGGAATGTTGGGCAGTATAACAAAAGAGAATCAAAAAATGTCAGGCAAGGGGGTAAATATTTGGGGGCAGGGCCTTCTTGGTAATTTATAAGACTTCCTAGTCTATGAATAAGATTAATCTGTGAGGTGAGGGGTAAAGTGAGATAAGAGAGATTCTTTTCACAGGCTAGAACAAACCCCTTAAGGCCAAGGTTAAAATCTCTGATGAATGTCAAGGAAAAGAGCACGAAAATAATTTAGAGGAAAAGAAAAATAACAGATAAGGAAGATATCCTGATGGTGCTGAATTGCCCCTGTAGGAAAAAGAATGAAGAACTCTGAGATAATTCCAGTGGTTCAGCAGCCCAAGGACAGGTGACATTCACATTGGATAAAGGAATGATAATGCAAGGTAGTTAGAGCTTCACAAACTTCTGACCTCAACTGGAGACATATAGGGTCCTCACATGAAAAGAACTTCAGATGAAGCATTGTTGAGTGATCAATAAAGATGTTTTCCCAGTGTGAAGTAGCAGTTAACAAGCAAATAGGTTTCCTGTATGTCACAAAAAGTGCTGAAAGATATTGTATCATGTTGAACAATGTGGCTCTTTTCAGAAGGACTGAGTGCCTGCCATCTCATCACTGGAAAATTGTAAGTGAGACTGAAAGAATCCAGAAGAATGCAATCGAGACAGTCCAAAGTGTGATCTAGGCTGAATGTCTGGGAAAAGTACTTTACAGCTGACCAGATGGAAAGATTTAAAATTATGAAAGACACAGCAAAAGCTGCTTGGTTTCCCTCTTTTTACTGAGCTTCCTAACAACAATTAACTTATTTTCCTGAAATGCTCTTCTCTGTCAGCTCAGGAGATAGGAGTTTATTTGACAGCATCGCCTAAACAGCATCGTTATAAATGCCAAAAGGGCTCTTAGTCCACCTGACCTAGACGGATCTGCTGCTTATGCATCCTCATAGCATAGCCCTAGAATCTAAAATACATTAGAAGACAAGTCTGGCTGATTTCTGGATGAAAATCCCCTGTCCACTGCTGTGTGCCTCAGCAAATGTGCTAAGTTGAGCATGAACTTCAGCAAAGGGCTGTTGAGCAAATAAAGGCAGATAAAGAATGTTAAAAGGACTAAAAATTTATAAATTGCAGACTGTCAGGCCATCCATAGCCTCAGCTGAGTCGAAATGGCTTCATTCTCCTTTTCTAACATGGCTAGTCCTCTCTAGTCTCTCCCAATGGGGTTTTTGGGATACAATCCAACCCATTATGAATAGAGCTAGCAATGTGCAGTGATCCTCAAATTGCAAGAAAGTTTTAGACTATTTAAACATATAGATAGAAATATAAATGTAGATCTTCACCAAAGGATTTCATATTTTCAACAAAAGTATCTGCAAATTCCTAGTTTTAGGTAACGTGCAATTTAAAATCGTATCTAGTAAACAAAGTCCAAGTTCAATTTTTTTTCTCAAATTGGAAATTTCTGTCTCATCCAACTGAGGTTGAACTTGTATTGATGTTTTTATTCCATTAACAAACTATGATCCTTCCCTTATGGCTTCAAAATTGGAGTAGAGCTGCATCAATTTGCCAACTCTAATCTCCAGCCAATAGTGAAGGGCTGAGAGTTTAGATGACAAAACAAAACTTTTCTTACTGTCATATGTTCTCTGGGCACAGCTAGCTCAGCTGCTTGGATATGTAGATTAAATAATAGATAATAAAGTTAGAGATGAAATACTACAATACCTTCATTTCACAGAATATGAACCCAAGTCTTTGAGAGAGGAACTTGCTTACCTAACGTAATACAGATTACTTAGTAGGAGAACTAGATCTGTACCCAGGTACTGTGAATTCAAATCCAATTCTCTTCTCAATATTACTAAAACACATGTTTCTTTCTCTCATTAACTTTCAGGCAGTCATTTCAAAATAATAACAAATTATTTAGGACAACCTCTGCAATTTTTAAGTGTTTGGTTTTCCGAGAGTTTACAAACTGAGCTTTAACCATCAATGAGCATTTATTAAGCACTTAGGGGGGAGAGTAGTAAAATAAAAAGAGACCTGCTTCTTTTTGCATCCCCAGTATTTAGCACAGTTCCTGGCATATAGTAGGTACTTAATAAATATTTATTTAACTGAAATGAATTTGTGAATCCGAAATCTGATTCTTATTACTTGTGAGGCCTTGGGCAAATCACATCTTCTCTGGGCCTCAGTTTCCTTAATTGTAAAGGGGATTGGATGGATTCTAAAGTCCTTATTAGCTTTGAATCTATGATCCTCTGATCATATTCATGCAACTATTTCCCACTGGTCATGAAATAAGCCTTTTTTTTTACTCTAATCAGACAGGCTTACTTACTCACTGTCCCTGAAAATCCCATAATAATTTCCAGTATCTTGTCTTTGCTCAGGTTGGTGCTCTCACATAGGATGCCCCCTTCATCTTCTATCTGGTTATTTACCTCCTGTTGCTGCTTCAAGGCCTAATTCAGGGCACTCTCTGTTGAATCTTCCTCTGATTAAGCTAGTTTGTGTTATTCTTTCCCTTCTCTAAATCTTCAAGTTGAAATGGGCCTAGGAGCTATGTCAAATATCTCCTACAACATCCTTAACACATGGCCTCACAGTCATGCTTATTAAATTTCATATTGTTAAGTTAGAGCCTCCTTACAACAAATCTGGCTTCAAGTCCCAAACTTGCCATTCATCAGCCTTGTGACCTTAGCCAAGTCACTTGTCCTACCTTAGTCAGTAAGTCAGTCAGTAAGCATTTGTTAAGTTATGTCTATATGCCAGGCACTATGCTAAGCACAAGAGATACAAAGTACGACAAAAGATAGTCTGCTCTGAAGGAGAATGGAGGACAAGCAATTATGTACAAAAAAAAACTATATACAAGATAATGGTAAACAATCAATAGAGGGAAAAGACTAGAATTAAGAAGGGCTGGGAAAAGCTTCCTGAAGAAGAGTTTTAGCTGAGACTTGAAGGGTAATATGGAAGACAGAAGGTAGAGATTAGGAAGAACAGCGTTCCTGGTTTGGTGGCAAATGAGCGAAAAAGCCCAGAGCTGAGAAGTGTCTATCTTGTTTTGGGAACAGAAAGGAAGTCTGTCACTAGATTAAAGGGTGTTGTTAAGTCATTTTTTAATCATGTCTGACCCTTTGTGACCCTACTTGGGATTTTCTTGGCAAAAGTACTGAAGTGGTTTGCCATCTCCTTCTCCAGCTCTTTTTAAAGATGAGGAAACTGAGGAAAACAGGGGTAAGTGACTTGCCCAGGGTCACACAGTTACTAAGTGTCTGAAGCAAGAATTGGACTCAGAAAGAAGATTCTTCCTGACTACAGATCTTGTACATTATGCACTGAGCCACCTAGCTGCCCCAGATTAAAAGGTGGGGGGGAGGGGCTGTTAATTTTCTCATTCATAAAGTCAATGTGGTGGACTAGTTGATCTCTGAAGTCTCAGTTAGGCACATCAAACACTCCAAATAAATACTAGTGGATGGATTTCTTGATTCATTAATTCATGGTAGACTGGGTATTTAGTTATTACTAATAATCATCTTTTTTCTCAAATTCTGGATTGTTAAGATAAAAAAAAAATCCACATGATTCAGACGCCATTGCAATTGAACACCCAGTATTTTAAAGCATAGGTTATTTTCACTATTGGGGGATGTGTTATTACTTTGTCTCTCCAGGGTCCTTGAATCATATGAATTCTATAAATACTATTCCTGCTGAGAGAATCAACAATAAACTATGAAGGGAAAGATCTAGGCTTTTTCAGTAAAGGGGTTCTCTCTCTAGGATTATCTCTGTTCGCTTGCTTAAAAGAGACTGAATGCCTTCAGTATGAGGTACCATAGTCATCTCTCTTGATCTTGGTACTCAACTCATTCTTGCATTACTAATACTGCTTTATTAAATCCTTAATATGTGGCATTATTTTTGTGAGCATGTGCATGAGTGGTACAAGTGGGACTTGGCTAAGTAAAATGAGTATTGTTTACCTGTCAACTACGGCTGTGGCTCACAGTGCAGTTACATGAAAAAATATTGCATTAGTTTTCCAGTTACAATGGGGAAAGACAACGGAATGTCATGAATATGTGTAATCAGAATCTCAGGGCTTAGATCCCCAAACTTCTAATTCTATCATTAATTAGCTGAATATGTAAAATACTCTGTACCTAGACCACTCTTTCAGCGAACCCGTTGTAAGGAAAAGTGGGGTGTAAGACTCTGAAGGGAAAAACATGCTATGAAAATAGGATTGATAATTCACCTCAGTAAAGTATCATATTAAGCATAGTTATTTCTTCCATATCACGGGGGTTAGGGATGTGGGGCCCCTGAAATCTGGAAAATCCATGTAAAATTTTTTGGCCCCTCCTTCATGCCAGAGAAGACTGAACTTTTTCTTTTTCTTTTATGGGGTGTTTACAGTACCTTATTGTAAAATTTGGGTTAAGTATTTGCTCATAGGACCTGAGTCACCTGCTGGCCTTCACATGTCACCATGGCTTTTGCAAAACTCCAAAAAAAAAATCCCATTTAATTTCCTTTTTTAAACTAATTTATTTTAAACTAAATACTAAAACAAATACACAATAAGAAAAAAGAAACATTATAAACTTAAATACAAAATAAGAAAAGGGGGAAAAAAGCATTGGCATTTGCACAGCAGAATTCAAAAGGATTCAAAGAGGATTTAAAATATATACTAATAGAGGATTCAAAATATATAGTAATAAATTTCCATTTCAAGAAAGCCTATATAATAAATACTACACACTATGTTCAGAGCTGTCCATCTTTTCTTTGCCTCCTGGTAAGTTTTCTTCTGTTCTCTGCTGCGTATGAATTTAAAATTCCCATTTAATTTCTTATGCCAACCCACAATATATTGAAACCATGATGGGGAAGAGATAATTGTAAATTTCATCATCATTGTCACCATTTTTACGATAGTATCACAATTATCAACAACAATAGATACATGTAGCTAATTTTTTCTTTTTTCATTTGAATCAATATCCATCTTGCCTACTTCACCCTTTTTGACCATCGTTATTTATAATTGTTTAACATTTCTCTTTTCTTTCATCAACGAATTTTGCACCCCTGTGGTATACTTCCCCTAGGGGTAGAACTCATCCATTTTGGTAAAACTACATGGGGCAGCTAGGTCACACAGTGAATAGAGAACCAGTCCTGGAGTGAGGAGGACCTGAGTTCAAATCTGCCCTCAGCACTTGACACTTACTAGCTATGTGACCCTGAGCAAGTCATTTAACCCTAATTGTCTAACCAAAAACAAACAAACAAACAAAAAAAAAACCCCACAAACCTTTTCCTTCTACAAGTTGACAAATTCCAGTCTGTAGAACATACATCAGAGAACTGAGCTCACTTATAGAGGTTGAGGCAGTGTCTTTTATATTCACATAAGGGAGTAACTTTTATAATATCTTTTAAAATGTTTTGCAGTCTGACAGAGATGGGGAAAAATCATGTTCAAAGGGTAGATCACATTCTGGTCAGTCTTTGTATGACACTCATTTTCATGACGGAAAAATCTACAGTCAACAATCTACGCTTTCTGTCTGCTTTCAAAATCTTCTATACTCCTTTCTCACCCCCCACCCCCAGAGAATGCCCTCTTGTTTCTCTATTCTGATGTGTAATGATGAGATGGCACCCAGGAAATGGGTTTAATCAATTGCAAAAACTCATTGTGCATTGTGCTATCTGAATCCCATACATCTTAAAACATTTATCAATGTCCTTTTCCTTCGTTCATAATTCTGATGTATCTGGTTTTCCTGTGTCATGTCACTCTATTACATTACACAACATAACAACATTGCACAATGGAATGATGAAATACTGGCTAGCTTCAGCAAATGTAAAGAGATAATACACTTGTTTTCAGCTGAAAGAGCTTCCATTAGTTCATAGGGTGTCTTGACTTGCCAAGTAGCAAACGACAACTTGAAACGGGTGCAAATCAAAAATTCAACTCAGGCATCTAACCTCATACTGTTCACATGTCAAATGTGAGCAAGAACAGCAGGAAACTGGCCTGTTCTTTCTAATTACAATTATGCTAAGAGGTTAGCACAAGTCTACTTAAAATCATAAACCCTTTTGGGGGAAGGATTGGTGCTTTCATTTCATTGCATATTCATATGATTAGAGAACTATTTTATTCTGCAGTGGGGGGTTAGGGGATAGAATGCCTCTCATTGTCCAATGGACCCTTATTTTAGACGCTATCAGGAGTATCCAATGTGTAATCATACATTGTCTAGTTCTCATGCAAATGGTTAAGAGCTTGATAAACACAGAAAGAGGAAAGACTTTCTCCTCTCCTATCTACTATTAAATTATCCCTTCCAGCAAGAACCACAAATCTCAGGTTGAACTGAAAGACCTTTAATTGGGTAGAATCTCTCTCCAAAATCTAATAGTGTTTGGGCCAGAAGGAGAGTAGGGATGTAGTAAAATTCTTTATCTCACCAGGGAGCCACATTTTTCCAACCAAGCCAGGTCCCTCTTTGCTGAACCTGGCAAAGAGTGTTCCAATTAGCAGGGCTCAATTTTATCTATTGCTCTCCTCATCTCAAGTGTCATTGTGGGGTAAGTGAAGGTGGGCATGAGAAATTGTAGTAAGTCATTGATTGAAGAACCAAGTGATTGATTGATATTGGACCGAAGTAATCTTCTTGTTCATCCGTTGGCTTGCCACTCATTGAGAAGCCAGGAGCACTGAAAGCAAGCCAAGGCTGTCAGATGTGCCACTGAGAACACTGCTCTTTGCAGAATATTTTCAGATGCCAGATGCCAATCACTCATGGGACTTTGTTGCTCAATAAGAATTTCAGATATGGACTTTAATTATACCCTGGCAGAAAATGGATGATGGTGGGAGCAGAGGCAACTTTATTTTTAGCAAACTCAGCTCTTAGCCACCACAAACAGAGTAACTCTATTTTAAGGGCTTATTATTGTTGTTTCATGGTTTTAAATTACTGTTGCTAGAAGATGCAGGATTGACAGCTGTGGGGGTTAAAGGTCTTCACCCCCAGAGCAGGGAGAGGCACAGTGGTGGTTTGGCAGGAGCAGGGCACTGCTGCCTTGTCAGTGACCTTGCAGGACCACCTAGAGGGGAGGGGAATGCTTCGTAACTCAGTAATAATCACCCAAACCACAGTGCTGCTTGCTTCAAATAATTGGCTCTAATGTTTGTCTCACAACACTTCAGGGAGAGATAGAAAGACAATCAAGAAATCTGGCTGCCAAATAAAAGGGACTAAGGGGAAACTTGGAGACAGAACAGCCCTATTCTTATTAGTGCTTTTTTATATGTATGGACTTGCCCACATGACAGCCACTCTGGGTAAGGCCAGACATGGCCCAGTGAGGCAAAAATAAGTCAGGTTACATTTGCCAAGCCCTTACTGTGTGCAGGGCACTATACTGGGGGAAGTAGTAAAAAACTGGAAAAAAAATTGAAAAGACAGTTCTTTTCCTCTAAGATGAAATCTAAATCCAGATTCAGAAACAAAGCATATACTTAGCAAGCAGCTCAAGAAAACCCATAAGCAACTTATCAACAAGTGGCAATGAATAAGATACACAGCATTAAGGTGCATAAATCTAGAGCCCAAATAAATGCTGATAAGATTCAGAGTAAAGGAGTGAGCAGTCAGGTAGAGATAATCACAGAAATCTTCCAGAAGAAAGCTCCTCACTTGCTCACATATTCAGCTACCTCCCCCACTCCCATACTAAGAATTAGAAAAAGTCATTTTACCCAGACCATTGGAGGCAGGCAGCCATCGGAAGGTAATGGCTTATTGTTATTAGCAACATAAACTAGCATCCTATTGGTGATGGAGAGTCCCGATCAGCACATTCCTGCTTCCCAGGGCTTTGTAGCCCCCATTTCTCAGCTACATTTTAAGGAGCAATGAGCCAAAGACAACATACTTGGAACTGTTCTTTCATTATTTATTTATTCATTGTCTTCTGTATATTGCCTTTAAAAAGTTCCTCATTTAAAACCAGGTTATCATTTGGCAGGAGAAATAATTTTAAAGCAACTAAGATGCGCGTGGCACTCTCGCTGTATTGAAAAGAATGACTTTCTGAGTCAAGAGAGGGCATAGCATCTGCCCTTAAGGAGTCTATAATCTAACAAGGGAGGCTGGTCACAGAAACAGGAATATTGGGCACCTAGGAAAGCAATGGCTGCATCATCTTAGACTTTATGACAGATAAGGAATTAAATGCCAGGCCTAGTCTGACACTTACCCTGGATTTCAAGGAAGCAGATTTCAACCTATCAAATTGTCAAAGATGATATAAGACAAAAATAGTCAATGTTGGAAGGGCTGTGGGAAGACCAGCACACCAATACATTTCTGTGAAGCTGTGAATTTGGTCCAACTGCTCTGGAAAATAATTTGGAATTATTCAAGAAAAGTCAGCACTATTCACACCCTTTGTCCCAGTAATTCCACTATTGGTAATACATCCCAAGGAAGTCAAAGACAGAAAGACCTCATATGGTCCAAGATATTAATAGCAATACTGCTTTGACACAACAAAATTTTAGAAAATAGATGGGTGTTCACTGAGTGAGGAATGACTAAACAATGACATAGTAATGTAATGAAATATAATTACATGGTAAGAGACTGCAAATATGATGAATTCACAGAATCATGGGAAGATGGGTATGAATTCATGCAGGATGAAAAAAGTGGAACCAGGAGAACAATATACATCATTACTACAATAATGTAAATGAAATAACATTAAAAGGCAGGTGAACACTGACTAATTGCAATAAATAATCTCAGTTCCTGAAAATACATGCTAAAACTACTTCCGTCCTCTTTACAGATGGGGAACACAATACTAACTGCTATATGTATATGTTGTCAGATAGATATCATCTGGTATTTTTTTCTATAGCTGTTTTCCCATAGTTCCATAAAAGGGATGATTCAATAACAGGGACTGGGGAATGTATTGGGATGTAAAAAACAAAAGGCATCAAGAAAATATTTATTTTATAGAAAAGCAGAATACGAAGAGTTCAAAAAAAGGGAGAACAGGGGTAGCTGGCTCAGGAGAAATGAAATACTCTCAAAAATGGTAAACAAGTAATTTAAATCCAGGGTAATTTTTTAAATGTTAAGTGAATACCTAGCTAATGTCAGGAAGTTCAAGTCATCAGGTTCAAACAAATTATATCCTAGGATACTGAAAGAATTTGTAGATGAGAACCACCATTAGTAATCTTAAACAAATGGTATAGAATGGAAGATGCTCAGTAGTGCTAAAAGCAGGCAAATGTCCTAATTTTTGAAAAGGAGAAGAACCTGAATCTTCAAATTATAGATCATTTAAATTTAAAAGCTCCATTTCATTATTATGACCTTGAAAAACATTAATAAATGTGGACATTTCCCTATACAAAGAAAAATAGGAAAAAAGAGGACACAATACGTAACCATGAATCTCCACAACGTTCAACTTAGTTTTTTAAAATATATTTTGAATTCAACATGGTAAGTCTAACAATTCCCTGATTGTCTATGGCTTTTCTGATCTTCTCTCTGTTACCATCTGTGTATTTTTAAAAAATGATATATTGACATTCATTTCTTTTCTTCCATTTTTTAATATCACTATCACTACACACCATTCCTAAGCCTTCTTTTCTAACAAATAAGTAGTCATGCAAAACCAATCTACAAACATTGGCTGTGCCTGTAAATGTATTTCTTATTTTGCACCTCTAGTCCATCACTTCTGTGTCAAAAGATGGAAGCATGTCTAGAATGCATTATTAAAAGGATGCTTTGTGAGCACTTAGAAAAGGAAGCAGTGCTTGATAAAAGAAAGAATGCAATCATTAAGAACAGATCATGACACACCAAACTCAACTTACTTTTCTGAGAAAGTTATTAGACTGATAAATCAGAGCCATGATATAAACATGTCATACCCGAATTTCAGTGAGACATTTGACAAAACTTTCACCATATCTTTGAGTTTCAAGCTAGCTAAATAGTACAATTAAGTGGAACAACTAGGTTGGAAGAGTGTTAATTAATGAGGTGATGTTAACACAGAGGAATATCTCTAATGGAATGTTTTTATCAATTGCTTGAATAAAGGGATAGATGGCATGTATTCCAAATATCTGAATGACAAGAAACTGAAAGAGATGGTTAATATATTGGACGATTAAATAAGGATCACAAAAAATCTCAAGTTGATAGAATAATGGGCTGAATCTAATAAAATGAAATTAAATGAGGATAAATGTAAAGCTTACAATTATTTTTTTAAAACCACATAAGTATATGATGGTGGAAGTATGACTTGAGAAAAAAGTTCATGTGAAAAGAGATAAGAATTTTAAGTTCTACTGTGAGTCAGCAGTATGAGACGGCAGCCAAAAATGCTAATTAGATCTTAGCTTACAATACTTTGAGAAAAGTGCCAAGAATGAGAGAGGGCTTAACCTCCATATATTCTTTCTTAGATAACTTCTAGAATTCCTGGCACAAAATAGGCATTTAATTGATCAATGTTTGTTGATTGATTGATAAGAGTATTGCTTTCAACTATTAGCACCACATTGTGGGAATAGCATTATCAAATTTTAATGTGCCAAAAGGAGGGAAAAAAGAATTGTAAAAGAATGTGAAACCACACAACAGGAAGAATGTTTAAAGGAAGTAGAAATATTTAACGTCGTAAAGTAGGGAACAATTGTTCAGAGTCTGTTATATCCTCTGGTTCAAAGATAGATAGGGAAGCTAGGTGGCACAGTGAATAGAGTGCCAGGCCTGGAGCCAGGAAGACTTTAGTCCAAATCTGGTCTCAGACACTTACTATCTGTGTGACCCTGGGCAAGTCACCTAACCCTGTCTGCCTCAGTTTCCTCATTTGTAAAGCAATCTGGAGAAGGAAGTGGTAAACCACTCTAGTATCTTTGCCAAGAGAACCCCAAATGGGGTTATGAAGAGTCAGACAACTGAAATGACTGAAAAACAACAAAAGATACACAGCTTTATTGGAAATTTATTTATTGCTGGTGGTGATGGTAGTGGTGGTATTTGCCCCGCATTTTGCTATTTCTACAGCATTGTGTGGACCTGTTGTTCTTGAAGAGGACCAGTGACATCAGCAGGGTGATGTCTTGACTTGCAATTGAATTGGATTTAGGTAGGACAGAGCTGTAAAGAGCAATCAGCCTCATTCTCTCCTCCAGAGTCATTGGAGTCCAGTGGCGAGACATACATCAAGATAACTGACGATGGCCCCGGATGCAGTGGGAAACCTTGGCCTTTTTTAGTTAAGGTCTTTCCCAATAGTGATATTAAATATAAAAGCTTTTTTTTCTTTTCAAGGAGAAATTCAAGTCATTAAGAATGCTGTATTAGTTCCCAAGTCAATCTAGCTTTCTCTATGCAATTTCAAGAGGCATAAAGGTGGGCCCTAAGAACAACATTAAATAGACAGGTCCTCATGTAAGACATAAAGGAGGGCATAGTCAAGAGTCACATGAGATAACAAGGCACGGATGGGTCTTGATCCTCAAGTGCAACCTTTGACTGAATCCAAACTTCACAAAACAAATCCTTTTACTAAGGGACTGAATTTGAAGACATAGAAGAAGGTCACATGTGGCCTCAAGGTCACAGGTTCCCCACCCCTGCTGTAGAGACTAAGTGCAATAAAGCATTAAAGGATTACAGATTTGATCTGGAGGAGACCTTAGAGGTCATTTCATCCAACCCCCTCACTTTACTGATGAAGAAACACTTATGATGAGTTTGGAGAATATTTTGAAATTTCAGTAGTTTTACAATTATCTGGTTAATTTAGTCTTTCTAGGAAGAAAATGGAAGAGTTTGGGTGAGAAATATATACTCTATGGACTGAAGGATTCATTTTATATCTCTATGCCGATGGAATTTAAAGCCATTTGCCATTATTCCATTTCACTTTGAGTACATACAACCACAAATACCAAATAGGCAGCATTAGGTTTGCAACTATTCAACTTTATTCCTCCTATGGTCCACACAGTGCTGTAGAAATAGCAAAATGAAATTTTATATTTCCATTTCTGACAGCACAACATGAGCAGAGCCACCCTCCTAGCCATGCCTATCATATTTCTCATCCTACCACAGTGTTCGTACAAGGCAAACAGAGCCCACTCAGTCTATTCAAAGCAGCTGGAGACAGTTCACAGCAGTGGATCCTAATGACCTGTCTTAACCAATCAGTCAATCGATCAGCAAATGTTTATTGAGCATATGCAATTTGAGGGAAGGGAACGGAAGAAGAGAGGAGAATAAGACATGCCAACCATTAAAACCATACAAAAGTCGAATTGGTTCCTTCCAGCAATAGTAGGTTCTCTTTTTCTCAATGTCTCCAAGCAAAGACTGGATAGCACTTTCTAGGGACATCGTAAGAGAGGATTCTTAGTCAATTGCTTTTGGACTAAAAGACCTTTAAAGTGGCTTCTATCTAAGGTTCTCGGATCCCAGCTTTCAAGGAGCTAATTAGAAAAGTAAATCATATGCAAATAAAAAGATAACATGTAGTAAATGATGTTGCTGAAAGAACAGTATTGGAGAATGCTGCTATTTATAAATATGAAAGAGTTAGAAGGTAGGAAACAATAAGTTTGCTTTAGCCATTTTGAGTTTAAAATGATGGCATTATATCAAAATGAAATAATATGCTCATCACACAGCTAAAGATGGGGGACTTACTGGGCCTGGAAAAAGATGATGTCACAATTCTCTCAGGAAATTTTACCTTGTATTGGGGGCATGCTGGAGCCAGCTTTAACCATCTCAAAAGCCAATTATTAATTTTTTATTGTGAGTATTTATATCTCCAAAATTGGCAATCCCTACAAATAAGGGACTGATGGGTTTTTTTGGGGGGAGGGGGTATGGGATGTTCAGAAAGGACTAGTACCTCTGGTGTAAGGGCTTGCCCCATTCACCTTTGGTGACTACCTGGCACTCAACTCTCACCTGTGGCTCCAAAAAGCTGTAGTATATGCAGCGGCCACCATCTGACAAAACTTTCTCAGAAGACCGGCTAGAACAGGTTGAGGGTTACTGGCAGACTTGTTGGTGAGTTAGGAGGGTGTCTATTCCAAGCATGAGAAGACTTTACCCAGGGGATTGGAATAATTTGTTCCAAAGGCCATGAAGGCAGCTGAAGCAGGTGCTGTGGAGTACTTAGAGCTTGGTCAGACATTGAAGACACCAAGGATCCTGGGCAGTCACCAGACATCTTGACCTTTGTCCTGCCACTCGACTTCAATGACTCTGGAGGAGTGAGGCTGACAACTTTACTGGGCAACTCTGCCTCGCTTAAATCCAACTGACAGGCAAGTCAATACATCACCCCAGGATGTCTTTGAACATTAAGAATGAACAACAGATTTAAGAAAGTGTTAATAATTCAGATTAAACTTAAAAGTGTGTGTGAACAGCCCAGTTATTAAACATTTGCCAGCACATAGGCAGGGCCCTTATGTTGAACAAAAATCTGCCTCTAATTTTTCTCCAGAGTTTCTTCTCTTTTTTTATTTCCTTTAAGGCCAAGCAAAACAAGTCCAATCTCTCTCTACATGACAGCTCAAAAGATTGGTGCCAACTTTCCCATCAATTGCAGTATTTTTTCAAACTACTTGTTAGAAGTCATTGATGTCACCAATTATCCCTCTTCCCCCTTAAAATTAAATTAAACATTATTAATGAGTACTTATTTGCAAGCAAGGAAGCAAACATTTATTAATCACTTAGTAGGGGAGCAGGCACTATTCTAGGCACCAGAGGTTTGAAGAAAAAATGACAAACAATCCCTACCACTGAGGAACTTACATTCTTTCAGGGGAGACAATATGTATACATATAAGAATATGTGAAGTGTGCATAAAATAAATACAAGGTAATTTTGGAGATGGGCACTAGTAGCAGAGGGTTAAGAAGGGATCATTGTAGGGGAGGGAACAGAGCAAATATTTATTAAGCGCCTACTTTGTGTGGCAATTCTACTAAGTACTTTACAGATATCTATTTTGACCCTCGCAACAGCCTTTGGAGGTTCAAGATATTATTATCTCCATTTTACAGTTGAGGAACCTGAGGCAGGCAGAGCTTAAATGACTTGTCCAGAGTCACACAGCTTATAAGTATCCAGGTTCAGATTTGAACATATTTCTTCCTGACTTTAGGCCCAGCTCCCAGTCAACTGTGCTACCATGCTGCCAATCGATGTGCCACCATGCTGCCAATCAACTGTGCCATCTCACTGCCTTGGAAGCAGTGTTGAAATTGAGCTTTGAAGGAGACTAAGGAGTCTAAGGGACAGAGATGAGGAGGGAAATTTGAAGCCTTAAGGACAGCTTGTTCAAATTCATGGAGGCCAGAGATGGAATGGCATGTGTAAGGAACAGCAAAAAGGCTAGTTTACCTGACATATAAATGAAGGGGAGAGATAGGGCATAGCCAAAAGTAAACAGCTGTAAATGCCTTGAAGGGGAGTGCACTGGATCTTGGCAGTAATAGGGAGCCACTGGCATTTATTAAGTTAAAGAGTGATGTGGTCAGACCTATGACTAGGAATATCACTTTGGCAGCTGTGTGGAGGTTTACTAAAGGAGGAGAGAGATGTGCGGCAGGGAGACCAATTAGAAAACAATTGTAGTAATCCTGGCAAGTGATCACCTCCTGAATTAGGTGACCCTGAAAATGGAGAGAAAGGGACAAATGTGAATTATGTTCTAGAATTAGAATCAATAAAACTTAGCATCTGATTGAATATGTGAAATGAGTATGAGAAGACAAGTGAGGATGACTCTGAGGGTGCAAACCTGGGGGTCTGAAAGGGTGGTGGTACTCTTGATAGCAACTAGGAAATTCAGAAGACGATTGGGCTTGGGAAGAAAAATAATTACTTCTGTATAGGAAATGCTGAGATTGAAATGCCCACAGCACATCCAGTTAGAAATATCCAATAAGCTGTGGGTGATAGGGGTCTTGAACTTGGGGAGCCTAGAACTAGATAAATCCATGAGACTTAGTCATATCACCAAGTGAGAGACTATAAAGAGGCAAAAGGGCCAGGGAAAGACCTTTGAGATGGACACATGGGTGGGAGTGAAAAATAAATTATGATTTTGCCAAGGAGAATGAAAAGCAGTGTTTAGAAAAGTAGGTGGAGAACCAAAAGAGCATAGTGTTAGGAAATCTCAAAGAAGAGACTATTGAGGAGAAAAAAGTAGTCACCCATGTCAAATGCTTTAAAAAGGTCAAGAAAGATGAAGATTGAGCAAAAAACATCAGATTTAACAATTAAGATGTCATTAGTAATTTTAAAAAGGGCAATTTCTGCTGATTAATGAGTACAGAATCAGACTACAAGGGATTGAAAAGTGAGGGAAAGAAAAAGAAAGGGAGGCAACGGTTTTTGACAGATTTTTCTAAAAGTCTGTGCAAAGGAGAAGAGACAGAGGCAGTCGTCAAATGAGTACACTTTCAAAATGGGACAGACTTGATAACGTATGTAAATTGAAAGGAATTAGTAGTAGACAGAGAAAGACTGAAGACTCCAAGATTGACCCAGCACTGGCAGATAGAATATCTGTGGCCTACTTATTCTATCTCCTAGGTGGGTTACCTTTCTACTCTAGGAATCACTTCTCTTTCTCTCTCTCTCTCTCTCTCTCTCTCTCTCTCTCTGTGTGTGTGTGTGTGTGTGTGCCTGTGTCTTTCTCTGTCTGTCTCTCTCTCTCTCTGTGTATGTGTCTGTCTGTGTGTCTCTGTGTGTCTCTCTCTGTGTTTCTGTGTGTGTGTCTCTCTCTATCTGTGTCTGAGTATGTATCTGTGTGTGTCTCTCTCTGTGGGTGTCTCTCTGTCTCTGTGTGTCTGTCTCTCTCTGTCTCTCCCTCCCCCACCCTCTCTCTCTATCTCTGTGTGTATGTGTCTCTCTGTCTCTGTCTCTCTCCTTTCTTTCTCTCTGTGTCTGTGTGTGTGTCTCTGTGTCTGCCTCTCTCTGTCTCTCCCTCTCTCCCTTCCCCCCTCTTATATCTATACATACTACTAATGGTAAAGGCCAATCTTGTGAAGATAGACAAAGATCAGGAAGTGTTTCCATGCAGTCTTCTATCCACTTGCTCACCCTGACCACATTTCCTCTCTCTCTTTAATCCACAGCAACTCTGGACTTGAGGCTGCTACAACGGAGAGGGTGAGGGACTGGAGCCAGGAAGCCTGAATTCAAATCCAGCTTCAAACACTTATTAGCTGTGTGACTGTGGGCAAATCTCTTCACCTTCTGGTGCCTCTGTTTCCTCCTATGTAAACTGGGGACAATAAGAGTACCTATCTCCCAGGGTTTTTTGAGGATCAAATGGAAAAGTACTTCTAAAGTACTTTGCAAACCTTAAAGTACCATATAAATACTAGCTATGTTCAAGGATCTGGACCCCACAGCTGCAGAAGCAGGAGTGGTACAAGAACATAACAAGACCAGGTAACAATCCAAGAAAGCCTGGTATGCAAATTGTCCACATTGATTTTTAGATCCCACATCCTGAGCTCTGATGTGAGCACCTTGACTATCTTTGATTTCTCTGCAGGGCTCTTGGAAGCCTAGTATAATAGAAATAGCACTAAACAGAAGACAAGTTTGAATGCTTGCTTTGGCATTTACTAACTACATGGTATAGAGCAAATCACTGGCACCTCTTTGGGTCTCAGTTTCTTCATCTGTAATATGAGGAGTTGGGCCATCAGGCATGGGGAACCCATGGCCTCCTTTTATTGAGGGGATTTGTTCTGTGAAGTTTGGATTCAGTCAAAGGGCCACACTTGAGGACCTAGAAGGTCCCACATGGCCTCCCCACCCCTGTCAATAATCCCTGTGGTCTCTGCTACCGCTGACATTTGATGATTTTGCTTTTCTTATCTCAGCATCTTCCCTTCCCCTAACACTACCTTCCCAATTCCCCTCCTTCACTGAATTCTTAGTCTAACAGATCCTAGGATAGATATCATTCTCATCTGACCATTCAGTCCACTTTGAGCCACTTTCTAGCTAGAGAATGGGGGAGGACAGGAAGGGGTGAAAATGAAAAAGCAAGGGAAAATAGGAGGTGGGGTGGAAACATGTTCAGTCTGGATGAATTGGACCTGCTTTAAAGTGATGGCATTGGGATTACTCATAAGAGAAACAGCAATGCCCTGTCTGATTTTCTCTACCACATTAAGCCCTAGTGTTCACTCAGTCAATGCTTTGACTAATGTCAAACGACTCTTCTGGATAATCAGAATGAAGCTCAGCTCATTCACAAATTGAACTGACCCCATCTTTAGCAGATTCTATAGGGGGAAAAAAGCATGACTAGAAGGTTGTGACAGGGAAGCTGTCAAGAAGGTTGGTAGAATGAGATGGTGAACCAAAGTAACTCAAGGCTGCCCAGGACTCTTGGAAACACTGTATCATAAGCTCCGTGAGAGGTGATCATTGGAGTTGGAGTGTCACTCTTCCTTTGAGATCTATTTAGCATACATGAAATGTGTGGGCCCTTATTAACTAACACTTTACTCATAGTTTCCTCCATTATAAGTAGGCTTCCTCCTTCTTGTAAGTCTTCATACAAATCAAATCAAGAAACATTTATTGAGTGCTTACTACATGCCAGGCTATGTGCTTTGCACTGGAAATAAAATACAAGTAGAAAAGAGAGATGTCACTTCCCTAAGGACAAATAGAAGACAGCACATAAAAGGAAGATGAAAAGGAGGAGAATGAAGGTCTCTTGCTGGACTCATAACAGAGAAAGTCCATAGAGTGAGGAGAGGAGGAATGAAGACAGGGCTGGCCTCCATATTTTCCTTAAAATGGAGGTTCTAAGGGGAGTGACAATCAAGGGAAGGCACTGCAGGGACCTAGTGTACTTCCAGTGTTAGAAGTGAGGGGTAGAGTGAACCTCCAGGGTGCAGAGGCTTCTGTGGCACAGTGCAGAAAGTCCAGGGAGTGAAGAGTAGAGCCTGAAGAGGAATGGAGGCATATTTGGCCTAAAATCACAATTACAATCAAAATCAACCATGCATGCTGACACAAGTTCCATCTCCTTAAATCAAAACTTTCATCATGGCCCCTCCACTTTAAAAATCTTCAGTAGCTCCCTACTACATACAGAATTAAGTCTAAACTCCTGAACCCAGCTGTAAAGGCTCTCTACCATCAGATGTCAACCTCATCCAGTCAGGTCTTGACTTAATATTATTCTCTATTGGTCTCATTATGCTCAGGGATACACATTATACTTTACGGAATCACAAAGAGAGGTTGCTATAACCCTCTTCCTTCCTGTTCAATGAAATTTTAGCCATCTTTGACTGCAATTACACTACTTCCACTCTGAGGCCTCTCTGAGGCCTTTCCTGGCCATCACTGACCAAAATGACCTCTCCTTCCTCTGAACTCCTGGAACACTTTCTGTATATGTGTAGTTATTAACTTTATATATGCTACGTTTATCTTTGTGAGTACTTGTTCTTTCCCCATTCGATTATAAGCTCTTTGTGAGTAGGCATTGCTTCATTCTTTGTATTTATATCTCCAGTGCCTAGAAAATACCTGTCATATGGTAGGCAGGTAACAAATATATGTTGATCTTGCTTGTTTACCATGCAACTTTTAGATGCCTATATCTTAAATTCCCAACTGTATTCTGAGGGTTTTGAGTATAGGGACTGTAATGAGAGAGAGAAGGGGGTGAGTGAGAGAGAAATACACACATATTTTATTGATATATTCGGACATATATATACATATACTTGCGAAGTACGTACACTTTACATAAATGTGTAGAAAATGTGCATATGTATGTGTACATACATATCTATTTCACATATGTACATATGGATGCATACTTCACATATATGTATACATTATATATTCATAATATATATTATCCCTCATAGTACCTAACATAGTGCTTCTTTGTTTTAAGATAGGTGCATAATAAATAATTGTTTAACTGATTTATTGTTTTAAGTAAGGCAGGCATTTGAAAACTGCTCTACTTTTCTGGACATATCCTTAGTTTATGAATAGACACCCTTTACAGAGAGCCAGATATGAATGAGTATAATTGAACTGTGGGAAAACCTGAAAAGTAAGAAAAGATTGTCTCTGTCCCTCCAGCCCTGACATTCAGTGCACTTTTTGCCATTCAGCAACAGAGACTTCCTGTGTGAGAAAGGGTCACTTTATCAGTCACTTAATTTGGGGGGCCTCGGCTTCCTCATATGTAAGATTAAGAGAATTGCCATAGTACCTACCTCAAAGGGCTTTTGTGTGGGTTAAATATTATATAGTATATAAAACATTTTGCAAATCTCAAAGCAGTAACTGTCAACCATTATCTTTATAGAAAAACTGTTCTCCTCTTGTCCGGTGTTATTCAGTTAGAACAGCCCCAGGACAAGTCATTATGCTCCTATTATCTTTTACATTTAACATTCTATGAACTATCGTGCAATAAGATAAAATAACCCTTTTGTAGTTGAATAAAAGTATTAGGACATAAACTTATCTCTTGTAGGCTTAAAAGAAGCACTCTCAGTATAGTAGGATCAACAGACAACATATATAATATTCACCTCATCCTATCTCTATGTGATTCTGATCTCATCTCCTAGGTCTCTATATTTTGAAAGCTTTTGATTCCAAGTAGCTTGGAGATTATGAGTATCTGGTAGGATGATGTTTATTTTTTTTAAGTATTAATGAATTAATGATATGTGCAGGCATTAGTGGAAAACGATTTACCCCATTCCAGGAAAGTTTATTGGTTGAGCTTTCAAGGGTACTGTATTTGTAATGCAGAGATTTATTATTTGTCAGAACACTAAAGAGTTCAAGCTTTGGATTCATAATTCTAGTCACCATGTTATTCTTTCTAGGTATTCAGACAGTATTAAATTTGTACAGCCTGAGGTCAGGTGCTACACAATTTCTATTTCCTTGCATAATATTTGTTGCTCAACATGTCTGGGGCTCTTTAAAGATAACCTTTCTGTAGTTAATGGTGGTGATAACCTGGACTAAATTGCCTTCATAAACCCTTCATTTACATCAACAAATCTGCATGACTTAACAATCTCTTTGATCCTTCTTTATTAACATATTGCTGGTTTAGTTCATGTGAATGTCTCCCACTGTAGCCTTGTGCATTCTACCCTAGGATCTTAACCATTTAATAGAATCCATCTGGAGGCGAACTGCTTTTGGTTACATTCAAAAAATCAAATAAGATGTTCTGGTTATTAGTCCCTATCATTTGGTGTACTAAAATCTGCTTCATCCAAATGTGTTTATGTAGGATTTTTACACGTTTGCTATGTTTTCTTGCAATATCTTTTTCATTGTTTTTGTTCAGTCATTTCAGTCGTGTCTGACTCTTCATAACCTATTTGGAGTTTTCTTCACAAAAACAATGGAGTAGTTTGCCATTTCCTTCTCCAGATCATTTTACAGATGAGGAACTGAGGGAAACAGTGTTAAGAGACTTGCCCAGGGTCGCACAGCTAGCAAGTATCTGAAGCTAGATTTGAACTCAGGTCTTCCTGACTCCAGGGCCTATTGCACCACCTACCTACTCTATTCTATTGAATGATCTCTTCCTTTTTGGTTAGGAAATATTAATTTTCCTCAGGTGGCTAAGGCAATGGAATATTTTTTTTGAACAACTGAGGTTCCTAAAGAAATCTTCATTCATGAGTGGTCTCTTGGCACTGGCTTTGTGAATGTTATATGCACTGTATTACAATTCAGGGGGTTTGATTGTTAGTAGAGTATATTTCATTTGGTCAGCCAATGACAACTATTTTATTCATCACCCAAACTAAGATTTCACCTTCTTGACTTAGAAATGAACAACAGTTGTTTTGTTTTGTTTTGTTTTTCCTCTCTGTTCATTTTTATATTGCTTTCTCTGACCTTGTTGGACAAATTTTACAACTATGCCATCAAAGTGAAGTGACATGAGGGCTTGGTCTTCTTGGTGTGGTGCTTCCTCACTTCACAAAAAGTTAGCTGGCAGTTCCAAGAAATAAATGGTTTTTGCCGGGCTCTTAAATAATATGATTTGCATGCTTGAAATGAGATCGCCAAAGTAATTGTAGAATATTGCTTGCCATTACAGTCATTAAAAACAGGCAGATGTAGGATCACTCCCAGGGAAAATCTCCCTGCTGGGTTTTCATGGAGATAAGTGCACAAAATCCACTTTTGAAAAGATGTTGAATAGAATGAATTTGCCATTCACTGACTGTCTGATGATGATTTGCTTGTTAATTGGAAGTTTAGGCTTTAGAGAAGCCTTAACAAATTTGATTGCTAAATTCAGTAGGTTTACTCCCTCCTTGCGAACCATATTCAGAGGCATAAATTCTTTCTCCATGTATGTATGGGCATTCACTTTGGATTTACATGGAAAAAAAAAACCTTTCACCAGTCCTTTTATTAGTAGTACTTTTTGAAATAACTTCACCGAGCAAGGACATGGCATCTTGCCCCATTAGCAAGTGTCACAGGTAGCTAAATATTTACAAATAACCCAAGAGAGACAAAGCAATGAAGTAAGCTGGAATGTTCAACTGAAACTTTGCATTAGGCTGCCTAACCATACTCATTCTGATTAATGTCACCTACTGTGTTGCTAACAGCTGAGCGGATGGACAATGGCTTGTAGGTGAAGTCTCATTTCCATTCTAAATCAGCTCAACTGCTGTTAATGAGCAAAAGTCCTGGTTCAAAGACAGAGAGAGAAAATTTGTTTAGAAATCCTGCTGGTGTTTTTTCTCCTCTATTCTGACATGGTGCTGAGTGTCCTCTGCTCCAAACAATGTCAACTGACTGGCAAGGTTGGCAGACCCCTGAGAGGGGTCCTATTTTATTTTTAATGACTACTGCTGCAATCCTAAAAGATGACTTTATTCATCCCTGGCATTACCTTTCCAGATTAGTTTCCTCTAAATGACAGTAAGTCTGTTTCTTGCTAAGGAGAACAACAATGGTCTTTGTCATTAGACAGTGAGGTTACATGAAAAATCCAAACAATGGGGCTTAGAATATTTCTTTCTATTACTACAATATAGGACTGTTTGTCTTTTCTTTTTCAAACAGACTAAACATAGATTCCTATGAAAGTACTTTCTTCTGAAGATTTTTGTAGGAACTAAAAGGTGTGCCCATCATATGCTGCAATGAGAAGCATTTTATGATAAACGTATTTAGAATTTTATATTACAATCACATATACATACACATGCATACTTAGCCACATATATAACTTTATATACTTATATGTATACAGATACATATATACATACAGATTAACATAAGTGAGAGGAAACATGGTTGAGTTGATAAAGAGCCAGCCTTGACAGACTTGGATTCAAGTCCAGCCTCTGACTATGGGAAGTCATATAACCTCTCAGTAACACAGGAAATTCTTTAAGACTATATGTTACATATGAAATTCATATCTGAATAGGTGGAAGAAATTTCTTTATTGGAAGTACCCCATAGCAATGAAATCACTAGTCTGTTCAAATACACTCCCATTGCCCCCTCCTCGTCCCCAAATGATAGCTATGTTTAAAGGCTATTTGCTTGTTTGTATTGAATTTCACATTCATATGGAATAGGGAATTCTCAGTGAGGAAATCCCTTCTACCATTGTGGGCTGGCAACTATTCTGAGTGTTTTTAACGTTTAACCAAAAATGTCCACTAACAAATAACAATCCTCCTAAATTTCTTCCCAGGCTTAAAAGTGAAAAAAAGAAAAAAATCACACTTCAAGGTACCAAGTTCCCCTTAGGGTAGAAAGCTCAAGGCTTTCCATTTCACAAAGACCAGTGAAAAACAAACTAGACCTCACCCAGAAGATGGCAAGTAAGATGCTGAGAGGAATGGCGACCATACATTACGAAAATGTTGATGTTTACTCTGAAGAAGAGGACACTTGGGTAGATAGAGAGAACATGAGAGTTGTCCTGTTTGAAGGGTTGCCTCATAAAAAGAAGAGTATTATTTTTTCCTGGCTCCACTGGGTCTCTATCCATGATCTTTAGATTTAGGCTTCATATAACTATTATAGCTGTCCAAAAGTGGAATGAGCTGCTTTAGGAACTAGTAAGTTTCCCATTCCTAGAGGTCTTTAAGCAGAGGCTGAATGATCACTTTGTAGGAATCTTATGAAGGGAATTCCTGAATAGCCATGGGTTGGACAAAGTGACGTCTGAGCTAGCTTTAAGAATCAAAGATTCTATGACCTTCTATAGATATCTAAAATTTAAAGAAAGAGGAATATTACAGGCCTTTTGGGTGGAGGCGGAATCCTAGAAAATAACTCTTCACTCCTTCAATTGAATTATACTGAATGAACAAGCCCCATAATTAGAGTATGTGATTATGTATATGTGTATTAGTGGTTACTGAAGGAGTAGTGTTGCAGGTTATTGACACATCATTATATCTTTCATTTTAGTAGAAATCAGATGTTAAGATACAATGATGTAAATGGGAGAAATAAAAATAGGCAATGAGGAAACAAACTCATTATTCTTTACAGATGACATGATGGTATACTTAGAAAGCAGTAGACGAGCAACTAAAAACTGGTTAAGAGAATTAACAACTTTAGCAAAGTTGCAGGATATAAAATAAAACCACATAAATCATCAGTATTTCTAGACACTAACACTAAAACCCAGCAGATAAAAAGAGAAATCCCATTTAAAATCACCTTAGACAACATAAAATACTTAGGAGTCTACCTGCCCAGACAAACTCAGGGGCTATATGAACACAATTATAGAACATTTTTCACACAAATAAAGACAGATCTAAACAACTGGAGAAATATTAATTGTTCATAGGTAGGCCAAGACAATATAGTAAAATGACAATTCTACCTAAGTTAATTTACTTATTCAGTGCCATACCAATCAAACTACCCAAAGAATCATTTTATAAGAGAGAAAAAAAAATGACAAAATTCATCTGGAAGAAAAAAAGGTCAAGAATATCAAGAGAATCAATGAAAAAATATAAAGCAAGGTGAACTATCATAACCACACTTTAAAGAACATTACAAAGTGGTAATCTCAAAAATAATTTGGTACTGGCTAAGAAACAGAGTGGTGAATCAGTGGAATAGATTAGTTACACCATACACGGTAGTAAATGATCATCATAAGCTAGTGTTTGATAAACACAAACAAGTCTTAGGGGCAAGAACTCAGCATCTGACAAAAATAGCTGGGAAAACAGGAAAACAGTTAGACAGAAACTAGGCATAGACCAATACCTCACACCATATATCAAATAAGGTCAAAATGGGTAAATGATTTAGACATAAAGGGTAGTATCTTAAGTAAATTAGGAGAACATGGGAAAAAATGTACTTATCATATCGACGGATAAGGGAAGAGTTTATGTCTAAACAAAAGATAGAATCACAGGAAATAAAGTGGATAATTTTGATTATGTGCAATTAAAAATGTTTTGCACAAATAAAACTAATGCAGCCAAAATGAGAAGGAAAACAAGAAACTAGGGAGAGAAAATTCACAAGTTTCTCTGATAAAGGCCTCATTTCTCAAGTATAGGGAAAACTGACCCCAATTGACAAATGGTCAAGGGATAGGAACAGGCAGTTTTCAGATAAAGAAATCAAAGCTATCTATGGTCATATAAAAAATGTTCTAAATCACTATTTATTAGAGAAATCCAAATTAAAACAACTCTGAAGTACCACCTCACACCTATCAGATTGGCTAACATGACACAAAAGGAAAATGACAAATGCTCAAGGGGATGTGGAAAAATTGGGGCACTAATGCACTGTTGGTGGAGTTATGCACTAGTCCAACCATTCTGGAGAACAATTTGGAACTATGTCCAAAGAGCTATAAAACTAGGCATGCCCTTTGACTCAGAAAAAATACTACTTAGTCTGTATCTCAAAGAAAAGAGAAAAGGACCTACTTGCACAAAAATATTTGTGGTAGCTCTTCTTGTGGTATAAAGGAATTGGAAATTGAGGGGATGTCCATCAATTGGGGACTGACTGAACACCCTGTGGCATAGGATAGGTGGAATAATATTATGTTATAAGAAGTGACAAGCACAATGGTTTCAGAAAAACCTGGAATGACATATATGAAGGGATGCAAAATGAGGTGAGCAAAACCAGGAGAACACTGTATACAGTAACAGCAGTCTTGTAAGGATGATCAATTATGAAAGACAGCTACTCTGATGAAGACAATGGTCCAAGTCAATTCCAAAGGACCCATGATAAAAAATGCCATCCACTTCCAAAGAGAGAACTGATGAGAGCAGACTGAAGCATACTCATTTTTTAGTTTCTTTCTTTTTTGTGTATGTTTTCTTTTGCAATGTGGCTATTATGGAAATGTTTTGCATTACTTCAGATGTATAATCAATGTCATATTGCTTGCCTTCTCAAGGGGCAGGGAAGAGTAGATGGGACGGGGAAAGAAGGGGAGAGAGAATTTGAAAATAAAAAACTTAAATGAATATCAAAAATAGTCTACAAATAATTGGGAAATATTTAATGAAATAAATAAAAATATATTAAGATACAATGATATGCCTACAGAAAACACTAGTCAGGGTAAGGAAGCTTGGGGAATAATCCTTCTCACTTCCATTTCCTCCCCTTTCTCCTATACTCCTACTGTTCCTAATGATAATTGTATCATTGTCATTGTTATTTATTTCAGTCCAAGAATGATGGTTTCAAAGAAGAACTTCTGTGGGAAAGTTAGAATCTTGTTCACAGTGTTTTAAGACCAAGAGAGGCAAAAATAGAGGCATTCTAGTATAATGGATAGAGCACTAGACCTGGAAGTCTTGGGTTTGAATTCTGACTCAGATAATTACTAGCTATGGGACCCTTGACAAATCAATCAACCTCTGTGGACTCAGTTTCCTCGTCTGTAAAAAAGAGTATTAGATTAGATGGCTTCTAAGATCCTTCCTAGATCTAATTCCATGATCCTATGTATTATAACTGATCAGGTAAGGGGATTCAATGGTTAAAAGGAAAAATATCCTCACTGTCTCCTCTGTGTGTGCTAGAAATAAGAATATGTATATTTTTGTCTTTTTCCAGTAGGCTTGGAAAGGGGAAAGAAATAGAGGTAGACAAGGAAAGAGAGAGGAGGATTTTTACAATCATCGTATTTCCAGCCTTTCCATGATGGCTTTTCTTCCTGATATCCCTCCTTTCCAAAAGATGTTAGAATTTATAAAGGAAAGCTCACCCTCCCTTAGTTGAATCATACCATGAGACCCTAGGAAAAGAATCCATCCTACCAGAGGAACGGGCTGCTTGCTTGCCTCAGAGCCAGGACAAAGGAGAACCAAACCCAATTTGCCACGAGAGCAATAATAACCCTCTGTGCTACGTGGAGTACTCAGCTATCCCTTCTAGGGGAGAGATTGCACTGGCTTCTATATAGACCCCAGCACTTTGCTTTCAGATGATGCTTTTTTCCTGTAAAATGTCTGTGCAACATGTTCCCTTACCCCTGGCTTGAGATAGATGCTAACCCAGTGGGCACTGGGGGTAAAACAAAGAGATGATGCACTAGCATGAAGGGAGGGAAATGTAGGGTGTCACAGCAGCAAGCAGTTATAAAGACTTGCCCAAGGTCAGCTTAGCAAGGTAGTAGCTGGAAATAAAAATCAGGACTCTTGCTTCCACACTCCACTCTCTGCCCATTAGACTACACTGCTCTTAATCAATAAGCAGCAAGTTATGACGGATTCACATTCTACCTGGTGTCGATAAAAACAAAAATCAAGTTTTAATCAAAACACATAACCAAGATCTACATTTCTCTTGGCTGCAATAAATCTTCGCCAAAGGAAGCGGGTTAAAATTCTTTACATTTAAAAAATGAGCTCCACTGGGACTCCAAATTCCAGTTCGATTTTTGAGCTGAGACATTTTTTTTTCTTTATCATGCACTTGGTGCTGTAGTGTGATAAGGGCCCCATGCAGACCATAAAACTAATTTATCATCTGTAAGGTGTACAAAGAAAATGGTAGCTGCCTACTTGTCTGCTTGACATATGAGGTCATTTTTGCCGCTAGCTTTCTAATACTGAGCAATTTTATCAGCTATTTATATACATTAATTGTAGGTACCCATATGCTCACTGTTATATTTAATAATGCATTGCATTGAATATGCATTCCTTAAGTTTTAGCATGCAGCATGCATCTTTTATTTAACTATTTGCTTTGCCTATTAAAGCCCATTATTCAGCTATGCCATGTTACCTTCTCTCTCTCAATTGAATTTATGTTTCTTTAAATCTTGCTAACCATGGTGAAACCTATTGAAGTGGACAAGGCCACCTCAGATGTGCCAAGGCTCCAAGCAAAAACAAGCAAAGGAAGTTCCATGGTCCACTTAATAATACTCAACCAAAAGGATTATTTGATGAATCCCTTTCCCCAAAGGACAGCAGCATATTCACGCTTCACAGTGTAAATATAAATATGGTTCTCCGGGAACAGAGACACAGGATGCTAGATAAAGTGTGAAAAATACAGCAGCAGCAAGCTACGCCACAATGACTTCTTAACTAGCAATGGGGAATCATTTCACAAATTCAAAGTCCCCCTACCCACCCAAGCACCCCGCCTCCAAACCCTCCTACATTGTCTTCCTCTTAGAGAAGAAAATAAACTTCAGCCAGATCCTTGTGGGCTGGATTACTCTAGGCTCCCTTCTATACTAGGAAATGCACATTTCCAAAACTGAAAGAGAAGAGAAGTAAGGCTAGCCTAATATATAGAGAGATAAATTGTCTATATGCATTGTTCTTCGAAGGGCAACCCAAGAACCTATCTGCCCCCCAAATATCTCCTCCACTAGGTCACCACAGTACCTAAAATTCTCCCCACAAGGGTAACTTCTTTGGGTTTTGTCTCTAAAGGCCTGGGATCAAGTATGGAGATGGGGATACTCACTTGACCTGTGATTTCATCAGTATAGGGAATTTCTAGTCAAGGAAACTCCTTCTTCCAATGAACGTCAGCACAATCAGCTAGGTGACACAGAGGATCAGGTGTTAGATCAGCAGTCAGAAAGAGCTTAGTTCAAATCCAGCCTCAGATGTTCATCAGCAATGACCCTAGGTGAGTCTCTTAACCTTTCCCAGCCTCTGTCTATTCAACTGTAAAATAAGGATAATAATAGTACCTACCTCCCCATGGCAGTTATGAGAATCAAAAGGGAGCATAAACACAAACCTTAAAGCACTATAAAATGATAGGAATTTTTATAGCACTGAGACGTTTTCAGCTACTATGTGTCACAGGGAGGATATATAAGAGGTAATCAAATATGATATAAGTGGGACAAAATATCACATGAAGTACATTGACTCAGAATTAGTCAGATGAACTTTAGTCATTCAGTAAGAGTCAGAGGAAATGGCAAACAAAATTGTTATTGTTTTGATGCTGGAAAAAAGGTTAGGAAAGTTCTAAACCAGAGGTTCTTAACCTGGGGTCCCAGGACTTTCAGAGGGTCTGTGGATAGATTTCAGGGGGCCAGTAAATTTGAAAAATAACATCATTTGCGCTGTACCACAAATAAAACCTAACACCTTTCAATTAGGAATCAAAAAGGGAAAAAAAACTTATAAGAAAGAGCTGATAGATTTCAACAGACTGACAAAAGGGTCCATGATTAAAAAAAAATGTTAAATGTCCTTGGTCTACAGCATCACCCAGGGTCAGCTCAAGGAACACAAGCCTAGATCAGGCTAGTGTGGGGATGATGTGGAGAAGGAGGGAATTCCTGGAAGACAAGGCTTTCCTGAACCACTTAAATGCCATTGTTCTTGTTTCTCTCCCCAAGAAAAGTTACCTTCTGTTCATTTGGTGCATATTTTGTAAATGTATACAGAATATAAGCTCCTTCAGGAAAAGGACTATTTCACTTTTGTCTTTACATCCCCAGTACCTAGTATAGAGCCTGCTATGCAGTGGTCAGTATGTGTTTGTTGATTGATTGATTGATTTATGATGAGAGTACTGGATACTTCTGGGGGTCAAATGGTTGGATGAAGCATAATAGAGACCTAAGGCAAACAAAATTCAAGTATTTCCCAATTTTTTCAAAAGGCTAAACTTGCTTGATCAGTGCCATATCATCTCACATTGATTATGCATATAGTCTTGGATGAATGTTTTTCTCCTAGGTGCATGTTTTATTGCCCAATCTAATTTGTAAACTATTAGAAAACAGGGACCTCATCTTTAAAAGTAGGAGTTAGGTTGTGGATTCTAGTCACAGCCCTGATTCCTTAGAGATTCCACTTTAAATTCTCTAGACCTCAGTTTCCTCATTTGGAAAATGAGAGTATTGGATCCTTAAAGTTGCCTCCAGCTCAAATATTTTCTAGTGTTTAATATACAAGTTTTTAATGAAAGCTTGGCTTTCTCACAGCTTTCTGGAACATTCATACCATGTATATGATCTCTATCTAAGTCTTAAATCTCTTCTGGGAAAGAGGTCCATTGATCCCTCAGTAGCAACTATCTTAACCTTGACAATCAGGAAGCAACTTCTTAGCTCTAATATGAATCCCCTTTTGCTAAACTGACACCTATTTCCTTTTGATATAATCATCTATCAAAATCCAAAATGGCAGGTACTCATCCTCCCTGACATATACCTGCACATATCTGTAGATCGTTCATGTCAGTCTTTTCTTTCCCAAGATAAAATATCATATCATGCCCCTTTACTTTACCTTCTTTTCTTCATTTTGATTTCCTACCTCCTTTTGCACATCTCTCTCAAACTATGGAATAATAAGTTATACAACGTATCCTAAGAAAGGGTCTGGAGAGTGCTAATCACCACGCTAAATAAAAGTCATTTCATTGATCCCTGACCTTGTTGGTGGTTATTCTCCCTACTGGCTCATACTACAATCTATCTAACTTAGTATATGTCATCAATTGTTATGACTGCCAATTTCATCATCTGGCAAACAAATGCCTAGTGACTAGTCCTTCCAAAATTCACTAAACTGGTTTTCATATAGCAAGCATATAGAGTTTCTGGACCCATTTGTGGAGCTTTTTTTTACCTCATTAGAACTCACAGTGTTCGTGTTGCACTGGCCTAGCCTCCAAGAACGAATTCATGATCACCTTCCCAACACGATGAATCATCAGAGTAGGACTATAATAGAGTCACCATATTGCATGCTTGTAGAATTACATTTTCCAGAGATTTATAAGCTAAAATTTAACCTAAAGGAATTAAGAGATAGCAGTGTGTTTTAGAAAAAAATGATCAAAGGGTTTAGAATCAAGCATCCTGGGTTCAAATCCAGTCACTTCACCTCTCTCTGGCTCTGTTTCTTCATCTGTGAATTGAAAGGATTAGAACAGACAAATTTCAAGATCCTACCAAGCTCTAATTTCTTGATGCTAAAATCTTATTAATTAGACTTAGTCTGTTCCATGAGTTCCTAAAATTATAAGGAGTTCATAACAAAATTATGGGGCTTGCAGAACTTGTGAATCCATCAAAAAGAATTGGTGCTCACAGTGTGCAAAACATCAGTCATGGCTCTGTAGAAGACAGAAACTATCTGGCATGGTCCCTGCCTTTAACCTACTTAGGATCTTCTGGGAGAAGGGCATATACCATGTATAACTAAAAAGTTAACTACCAATTCTCAGTGGGAAATTAGCTGTCAAATGACGAGTGAAGATTATAAGTATTCTCAGAATCCAAAGAAAGCAAAAATCGTTGTGATATGAGGTGGTCAGAGAAGGCCTCAGAGAGGTCATATTTCAGATGTAATTTGGTAGGATTCAAATAGAAAGAAGTGACAAGAATATTTTGAGTGAGCAGAATAGGGTGAACAAAAGCATAGAGACAGGAAAGTACAAGCCATGTTTATGAAACTGGGTAGACTGCTTTGACTAGACAGTTTATGTTGGGGAGTTTGGGGAAATTAGGTAGGAAAGGAGAAGGACAGACAGTGTGATATAGTAGATAGAGGGACCAAGGAGCCTTAGAGGTGGGAGAAACTGGGTTCAGGCTCTGTGCCTGACACACGCTAATTCTGTGACTGTAAGCAAGCCATTTAATGTCTCAGTGGATCCAGACAATTGTCTGAGACTAAGTAACAAATGTGTGCTTTAAAAAGAAGAAGAATTGCATTTATAGGAACTTTTCACCAAGTTTGGGCTCATCAAAAAAGGGGAGAATGTGGATTGGGAACATATTGTGAAGGGTGATAAAGGTAAATCTATATTGTTGGGGGGTGGTGTAGAATAACAGAAGGGACTTGCAGTAGTAAGATGACAAGGAGAAAGCTAATATACTCATCTCCTATCTTCCAATGTTATTTTTTATTTGGACTGGAAAAGACAGAAAACAAATGGTTCATAGATTTAAAACTCAGAATAAGTAAAGAGATAACAAAAGAGTCTCTTATTCAAGTCATTAAGCCCAGGAGAAGAGAAACTCAGGATACTAAAAGAGTTGGTGAATATGAATTCTGAGTCCACTTTAGTGATCTCTGAAAGATCATAGAGAATGAGACAGAAGGATTCGGGTCTACGGAAAAACAAATATTCATCCTGATTTTTTTAAGCACTGCGAATTCATAAACAAAGAGGATCTTAGAGTTCAGCTAGCCCAACCCCTTCATTTTACAAGTGAGGAAACAACTATAGAGTGGTTGAATGAGATCACATAAGGTAGTACATGGAAGGGCTAGGATTTGAACCTGTGTCATCTGACTCCAAATCCATCCTGCATTCCATAGGAATAGTTTCACTTAGTTTCAACACCAGGGAAAATTCTGGAAAATAAAAAGAGGTAGTATATGAATATCTATAAAGGGAAGTTGAGATTACAAAAGAACAGAGCTGGCTTTATCTAAAATAGGTCACGTTAGATTATTCTCATTTCCTTTTTTATATTTTTACTGGATTAATGATCTGGGGGATGTTATAGGTACAGCTTACCCAGTCTTCAACAAAGCATTTAACAGGTTTTTTTTTCCATTTTATTTCCATTCAGGACAAAGCAGAAGAAATTAAGAAGAGGTGGAAAGAATATACAGAAAAACTATACAAGGAAGATCTTGACATTGCTGATAACCACAATGATATAGTTACTGATCTAGAGCGAGACATCCTGGAGAAAGAAGTTAAACGAGCCTTAGGAAGCATTGCTAACAATAAGGCTAGTGGAGGTGAAGGAATTCCAGCTGAGCTAGTTAAACTAATAAAAGATGATGCTAAAGTATTTCACTCAGTACACCAGCAAATTTGGAAAACCCAACAGTGGCCACTGGATTAAAAGAGATCATTTTATATCCTAATTCTAAAAAGGGCAAAGCCAAAGAATGTTCAAATTACCAAACAATTATACTCATTTCACACGCCAGCAAGGTTATGCTTAAGATTCTGCAAGCTAGGCTTCAGCAATATGTGAACTGGGAATTAGCAGAAGAGCAGGCTAGTTTTCAAAGAGGAAGAAGAACAAGAGACCAAATTGCTAACATTTGTTGAATTATAGAGAAAGCAAGGGAGTTCCAGAAAAAAAAATGTTTACTTCTGCACCTTTGACTACACGAAAACCTCTGACTCTGTGGATCACAACAAAATGTGGCAATTCCTGGGAGCACCAGGTCATCTTACTTGTCTTCTCAGAAACCTCTAGATTTCTGCATATGTGCAGGTCAAGAAGGAAAAGTTAGAACTGAACATGGAAAAATGATTGGTTTAAGATTGGAAAAGGAGTATGACAAGGCTGTATATTGCTACCTTACTTATTTAACTTATATGTAGAGTACATCATGTGAAATGCCGTGCTAGATGAATCAAAAGCTAGAATTAAATTTACCAGGAGAAATATCAGCAATCTCAAATACACAGACGATACTACTCTGACAACAGAAAGTGAAGAGGAATGATGAAAGTGAAAGAGAAGAATATAAAAACTGGCTTGAAGCGGAACATCAAAAAAAAACCACTAAGATCTTGGTTTATTTTGTTGATTGTGTGGACTTAAGGATGAGATATAGAAAATGCTAATAATCAGATTAAAATTAAAAGTCCATCCTGTGTACATTATTCCCCCCAGAGAATGGGTTGTTAAGCTTTTACCAGCATACTATCAGAGGTCCCTCTGCAGGGAATTAATGAGCTCTGCAGGCACGGATGGGGTATGATCTGAATTACTGAAATGAATCCCATGTTGAAGAGTTCATATAAAATTGTAAACGGTCATTATTTCCTGAACTATTTATCCACTATGAACACAAAGTAAAAACTTCAAGCCCACTCAAATCTGCAATAACAATGAACAAGAATTCCTGAGTGTCTAAAATGTTCAAGGTACTATGCTAGGTGTCACTGAGGATAGGAAAGAAGACTAAAGTTTGGTATTTGCTCCCAAAGATTTCACAGCCTAGTTAGAAAGTTAAGAGTAAAGCCTATGGAAGTAGAGCCAAGATGGCAGAGTAAAGGCAAAGACTCATTTGATCTTTCCCAAATTCCTCTCCAAACAACTTTAAAACAATGCCTCAAAATGATTTTTACATTGGCAGAACCAGCAATAGAATGGTGTCAGACTATTTTCTAATCCAAGACAACTTAGAAGGAGGGCAGGAAAATTTTGTCTCACTGCGGTGGAGGTGAAGTAAAATCCAGAGTAGGCTGTGCCCCAGCCAGCCAGTAGCAGGTACCTAAAAACAACTAAATCAGCAGAGGCAACTTCCAGAGCTCTCAGCCCACAGACCATAAACAACTGATCAAAGGGAGATTACAAAAACAAAGCACTAGGAACAAAACTCTGCTGGGTCCTGGTCCCAGAGCAAAAACAAAACGAAACAAACAAACACCTGGTCACATTACCAGGGCAGAAAAGAATGCTTATGGTCGCTCACAGAGCAGAGCACAGGCCAAGAAAGCTATGACCATACATCTCCTTAGACAATAACAGCCCATAAGAACTTAAACTTTAGAGACCCCCCAGAACTAGCTCTGAGAATAGCACCACAAAGAAAGAAAAAAAAAACCTGAAGCTTGGGTAGTGCCTCTCCACCCTGAAAGCAGAGCCAACTTTAACATATAAAGTTAAAAATCAAGAAATAGGATGGAAAGATGAGGAAAAAAAACAACTTGACCACAAAGAGTAACTACTATGGTGACAGGGAAAACCAAAACACAAACTTAGAAGACAATAAAGCATGAACAGCTACATCTAAAGTCTATAAGAAAAATGTGAATTGGTCTCAGGTCTAAAAGGAATTCCTGAAAGAGTTCAAAAAATTTTTAAATCAGAGAGGTAAAGAAAAAATTGAAAAAAGAAACTACAGCGACACAGTGATATGAAAAAAGAGTCAACAGCTTGGTAAAGAAGGCACAAAAATATTGAAGAAAATGACACCTTAAAAAACAGAATAGGCCAAATGGTAAAAGAGGTACAAAAATCCAATGAAGAGAACTACTTAAAAAGCAGAATTGGCTAAACAGAAAAAGATATGCAAAAATTCATTGAAAATAAGAACTCCTTAAAAAGTAGAATTGGCCAAATTAAAAAGGAGGTACAACAGATCACTGAAGAAAATAATTCCTTAAAAATATGAATTGGGTAAATGAAAGGTAATGACTCTATGAAACATCAAGAAATGATAAAACAAAATCAAAAGAGTGAAAAAATAGAAGAAAATGTGAAATGTCTCATTGGAAAATCAACTGACCAGGAAAGTAGATCAAGAAGAGAAAATTTAAGAATTATTGGGCTACCTTAAAGCCATGATCAAAAAAAAAGAACCTAGACATAATATTTCAAGAAATTTTCAAGGAAGACTGCCCTGAAATCCTAGATCAAGAAGTTAAAATAGAAGTTGAAAGAATCCACTAATCACAAATTAAAACTCCCAGGAATATTATGGCCAAATCTCAAAAATCTTAGGTCAAGGAGAGAATATTGCAAGCAGCCAGAAAGAAATAGTTCAAGTATAATAGTTCAAGCCACAGTCACTATAACTCAAGATCTATCAACTTCTACATTAAAGGATCAGAAGGCTTGCAATATGATATTTCAGAAGACAAAGGAGCTAGGATTACAACCAAGAATCACCTGCCCAGCAGAACTGAATATCATCCTTCATGGAGGGAAATGGATTTTTAATTATATAGAGGACGTTCAAGCACTCCTGATGAAAAGACCAGAACTAAATAGAAAATCTGACTTTAAAATAGAAGACTCAAGAGAAGCATAAAAAAGTAATCAGGAAAAAGAAATCATAAAGGATTCAATAGTGTTAAACACTTTACATTCCTAAATGGGAAGATGACACTTGTAATTCCTAAGAACTTTATCATTTAGTAGTATACACAGACAGAGGGTACAGGTGTGAGTTGACTCTAATGGGATGATATAGGAAAAAGTGAAAGGATGAGAAAGAGGGATGCACTAGAAGAAGTGGGAAGGTAGAGGTAGAATGGGGTAAATTATCTCACATAAAAAGAGGCACAAACGAGCTTTTATAATGGATAGAAACATGGTTGGGGGGTGGAGGAATGGTGGTGGTGGCAGACAACCTTAAACCTTACTCTCATAGGAATTGTCTCTAAGAGAGAATAACATGAATACTCAATTGAGTACAAAAATTTGTCTTATCTTACAGGGAAGAAGGAGGAGAAAGGGATAAGAAAATGGTGGGATCTGACAGAAGGGAGGGAAGATTAGGGGAGGCAGTGGTCAGAAACAAAACACTTTTGAGGAGGGATGAGGTGAAAGAAAGAAAGAAGGATAAACATGGGAAAGTGAGATGGAAGGAAATGTATAGTAATCATAACTGTGAAAAAATTATAGCAATTTTTTCCAATAAAGGTCTCATTTCTCAAACATATAAAGAGGCAAATTTATAAAAATACAAGTCATTCCCCATTTGATAAATGGTCAAAGGAGAAAAACAGGAAGTTTTGAGATGAAAAAAATCAAAGCTACCTATAGTCATAAAAATGCTCTAAATCACCATTGATTAGAGAAATTCAAATTAAAATATTTCTCACACTTACCAGATTGACTAATATGGCAGAAAAGGAAAATAGTAGACGTTGGATGGGGTCTGGGAAAATTAGGGCATTAAAGCACTATTGGTGGAGTTGTAAACCAACCCAAGCATTCTGGAGAGCAATTTGGAACTGTGACCAAAAGGCTATAAAACTGTGCATACTTTTGACCCAGCAATACAAGTTCTGTAATCCAAAGAGATTTTTTTAAAAGGGGAAGAAAGAAAGGACTTATATGTACAAAAGTATCTGTAGCAGCATTTTTGTCGTGGCAAAGAATTGAAAATTGAGAGGAATGGTTGAACAAGTTGTGTTATATGATTTCGATGGAATACTATTGTGCTATAAGAAATTATGGGCAGGATGGTTTCAGAAAAAAACCTGGAAAGACTTACATGAACTGATGCAAAGTGAAGTGAGCAGAACCAGGAGAACATTGTACACAGTAACAGCAATATTGTATGATAATTGACTGTGAATGACTTAGCCATTCTTAGCAAAATGATGATCCAACATAATTCCAAAGGATTTATAATGAAATATGGTATCTATCTCCAGAGAAAGAACTAATGGAGTCAGAATATAGATCATATCATATTTTTTTCTTTTCTTTTTTTTGGTTTTCTTTTTTTTGGTCTGTGTTTTTTTTAACCACATGACTAATTTGGAAATGTATTTTGCATGACTAGTGTATAACCTATATTAAAATTGCTTACCTTCTCAATAAGGAGTGAGAGAAGAGAGTGAGGGAGAGAATTTCACACTCAAAATTTTAAAAAATGAATGTTAAAAATTGTTTTTACATGTATTTGGTAAAAAAAGAATACTAATTTTATAAAAAGAGTAATTCCTATGAAACCATTAGTAGAACTCCAATTCTACATTTTCAACTGCATTGTGGTTATCTTCATATGCATATTTCACCAGACACCCCAATTCACCATTTATAAAACTAGTCCACTGCCTCTCAACATGCTTTAGAAAAAATCACTAGATCTTAGGTCAGAAGACCTGAGTTCAAATCTCAATTCATCTACTTACTGTGGGTGGCAGGACCTCAGTTTCTCACCTATATAATATTACATTTGGCATATTTTCCAGCTCTAAAATCCATGCTATCTATGAGCCTTGAAATGAACTGAATTAGCTACAACTTAGCACTATAACTTCCATTTTGCATCTACTGCTCTACCTGCTATTCTGTGCTTGCCTTTGCAGTATAAATTTATCACTTTTAATCTCATCTCCATGCTGCTAACACCAGCCTTGATGGACATCACCACCCTTAGCTTCCTCTCCCCTCTAATTAGAGAGTTGGAAGATAGAGTACCAAACTCCTCCTAATGCCTTCCTTTATAGAGTTTTAACTTCAGAGAACAAGATGCTTAGCACAGTGTCTGGCACCAAGTAGGTGCTTAATAAATGTTGATTGAATTGAATTGAATTATAACCAAGTATTAAATTGTGTAATGTTGTCCTTAAATGTACTAGGATTTTGGAGAACAGTTGAGGGCTGGAATAATGAGGGATGACATCACGGAGGAAGTAAAACAGGGTAGGGTTTTGAGGGGGGAGGACAAAGTCCATCAGGGTAATCCTGATAAATGTTTAATAACCAGCTCTCTGAAAAACTACACTTGACATACCTTGAAGTTTAATCAATATTAGTAACATTCCCTCCATCGCTTTCTTGTGTCTAGACAACCAAAACAATGAATCAATCCCTGATTTGTAGTGTTTTCAAATTACCAGGGTGTAAATGTTCACATTGAAAATTTAACAACTAATTCTCCTAGACCAGTGAGATCTGACTCCAGTAGACTCTTGGCATTGGTAACTAATGATTTCAGAGCTTCAGGAAAAATTCAAGCTATAGAAGAGGAGTGTTCCATCCCTTGGAAAGTTCATCGTATAAAATAGCCAAGAACCTCTAACCATGTAACCTCTGGAAGGAATCAATGCAGATGAGAAAGAGGCAGAGGGTATGACAGTGCATATTAAATGGGTCCTGGAAAAGGACCATGAGAGTACTAGGACATTTAGAATAGCAGCCCTAGGCCAAATAAGGGAGTGTGAACTGTCATGTTGTTGTAAGAAGGAACTACATAGCATGTAGGAGAGAGGACAAAGGTATGAAAAAATTGAACTTCCTAAATGTCAATACCCTGGGAAAAAGCCCCCATCACCCCACCCTAGTTATGTGGTTCTGAGTGAGAAATAAACAGAGGCATGAAAGAATACTTTTAAATATATGGGGTTTGGATAGAAAGAATTTTCATTGGAGTTGGATGGCTTTCTCCTTTGTGAACTAAACATCATTCTGTTATCCAGCATATTAACAGTACAAAGTACCTTATTTTATACCCTCCTTTCTTACCTACACCCTCCTAAATCTGATCCCCAAAGCAATAAACCTTTTTTGACTCAGATTCTAAAACAAAACAAAATTAGATGCTAGTAAACTGTTCTGAGAAAAAAAGGAATGAGAAGGATTAGTCCAAAATAGAAAGGAACCCAACCTATTTGTCTTTCATATACTTTTTTGACAAGTTCTTTTTAACCTAAAATCAGAAGTTTATATTTCAGACATAATAAATTACATATCTATGATAAATGAAATTCCTGCAGGCTAACTTTCTACATTTTCCTCTCTTTAAAGAAGATGTTAGAGTAATATGGACTGTCTTTGTAAGAGGATTTTATTGGTTTGTGATAGGTAGTAGAAAGCTATCACTGAAATGTAGCCAACAGATCAGAAAGAAAGAAGCATGGTTTGACTACTGAGTATGCCAGTCTTGTCTTTAACTGGCCACGCTTACTTTACTCTGTGTGTATGTATGTGTGTGTGTGTACATGTGTGTGTGCACACACACACATATGCATCACATATTGCTCTGAATCTCTCATGTTGGACCTTGTTTATCAGCTCAGAGTCAAATAATCCAAACTGGCTTTGTTTTCTAAACACTGCAGAATCTTTCTCTTTGACTGAGAAATCCTGTCAAGAGATCTGGGAAAACATTATCCAGCTCTGTCAAAAATGGAAGGATGAGAAAGTCAGCCCCTTACCTTTGAAAAGGAGGAATATGAAATGGGCTAGCCTAGATGTCCTGGTCAGATCAGAGTTGGCAGGATTGTTGTGAAAGGCAGAACTGTGTCTCCAATCCTTAGGCAAGGCTAATGCTATGGCATTGCCTGCTCGGTGGGAGAGTGGAGATAATGAGGTATTTTGAAACAGTGGACATGGTCAAAAAGACAGAAACTAAGAATAAAACCTAGATGGGGAGTGATTATTTCACAGTAGAGTAGCAGAACACAAAATGGGTCTCAGTTTGGGTAAAGGAAAGAAGAGAAAGGGGAGTTACTTCTGAATTATTTACCATCGAATATGGTTTGGCTTTGGTCCTGGTTCTAATTGTTAGTGTGTCTTGGTCTGTATGAACTGCTATGGAAAAGATTTGCACACTTTTCTGACTGTGTAGCCCTATAGTCCCAAATCTACCTTGATACATCTTATAGACTGTCCTTGCACATAAAGAGATTAGAACACCTACCTAGAATGAGTCTAGGACACTAGAAAGAAGCCTCTGCCCTCAAAGTATTTCCCTTATCCTAGTGCTATGGTGGCTGAAATTCTGACATTAGGATTTCATTTATTGAAGAGAAGAAATGCCCTATTTTCTGTCCTTATGTATTAAAATAAACACACACACTGCCCAGGAGCGGTAGCACATTAAATCTGTAACATCTCAAGGCAAATCACTATAGTTCATAAGGAAAAACTAAGAATATCATCAAGAGGCAGCCTGTCACAGCAGACAGCTCTGCCTCTGCCCCATACTAGCTAGATAACCCTGGCTTCCCATTTAACATCAGAGTGCCCTAAAACAACTCTCTAAAGCAGTAAGTTGCAAAGAAGGCATTAATCTGTAATGGGAGAGGAAGTTCTGGGCATACACAATGGCCGTGCAAAGGTACAGGGATGGGAGATTTGCTAGAGGTAAGCCTTAAATTCAGGTCTTCCTAACTCCTAACTCCTAGGCCTGTTCTCTTTTCCTTCTGTCATATTACCTCTATG
The DNA here is from genome assembly GCA_028646595.1 of Phalanger gymnotis. Classification (NCBI taxonomy): domain Eukaryota; kingdom Metazoa; phylum Chordata; class Mammalia; order Diprotodontia; family Phalangeridae; genus Phalanger; species Phalanger gymnotis. The sequence goes on from CM053622.1 coordinate 302,086,639, forward strand.
TACCATGGCACATAAAATGAGGTTAATGGATTTAATTTCATTCATTGCATTTCAATGACTATTTATCAAAAAGTACTGCAGTAGCCATTGGGAGAAGGACAAAGTTCAGATAAGACATAGTTCCTACCCTTTTGGAACTTGAATTCTACTGAATGCATAGGACATGAAGAAATTATTTCAATACAAAAGTAACATATAATATATTCATTAGAGAAATTTGAAATACTATATGAAGTTCAGGGGGTAGAAAGGCTGTCAGTGAATGGGGAGAAGCTTTCTGGAGGAGAGAATGGCATTTTAACTAGGCTTTAAAGGATGAATAAAAACTCTACAAATAGGGGCATTTGTGTTGCACTGTGTTTCAGTGTTTTTCTTTGTTAAAAAGGAAGCTTTCAACAGAGGTTAACGGGCTTGAAGAAAAAATGACTGTAGTGTGAAAAAGGCAACAATAAAATTTAAAATAAATAAATGAAAAATTTACCACTTTAATATCTACAATGATGGCAAAAAACCCTGCTGGGAGGTTATAATGATAGTACAGGTAGATGGTAATGATAGTTTGTGTAGGGTAGTGGCAGAAGAAAGATGTGATGATAGATGTTAGAGAATCTAGGTTGCTAAGGGAGAGAGTTGCCAAAGAGAAGAAAGGATTGAACAAGAGAGAAAAGTACAAGACAGGAGAGAAGAGAAAGGAGGAAAGGGGAAGAAGTCAAGAAAGAAGTGTGAGGGGAGGGGAATAATAGAAAAAGGGATGAAAAACAGTAAACTTTGAAGAGGAAAAGAGGCCATTAAATTCCATGATTATGAGGTCACTGAGATTCTCTAAGGGCAGTTTCAATAGAGTAGTGGTGGAAACCACGCTGGAAAGAAGCTAAGGTGGTGATGAAAAAAAGAAGGAGAAATGTAAGTTTTTTCAAGAAGCTTAGCCAAAAAGGAGTGGAGAGTGATGAAACAGCACCTTGTTTGTCTGTAAAAATAGTGACATATCTTCTAATGAATAATACTGTTTGATTATTCGAATGGAATAGGGGAGCTGTTCACTATCTTCTTCTGATTGGAGAAACTTTATCAGTTCTGAATTTTTACCTGAAATTATGTTATTATTTGTTATTAAATGTTATTATTTTAATCATCTTACAGACTCTTGGGCTTGCCAATATGCTAAGACAAATTCTCAATATTTCAAACACATCTTCAGCTCTACCCCCTGCCACATATACACCAATCTTCCACTTGTCAGCTCTACTCATTCTCCACTGCACTGACACCCTGATGACTGATATTGGTTTTGATTTGACATTTCAACTGTAAGTTGTGTGTGTGTGTGTTTCAAATTTGCCTTCAGTTTCTTGAAATCCTATGTTTGATTGGCATAAGTCATTTCATAACCTATCTCTTGGAGTGCTGACCAATGGACCTTTTTAAGGGCTGCCTTACTAAACTGGTTCTGATCAGACATATGCCATAATTCATTCTTGCTAATCTTCTTAGAGGACTTTGCCATTCTTAACAAGCCTATCTTTCTTTTTCTCTATTCTCTCAAATTATTTTCTCTAGATGCAAGGTGTTTAAAAATGATATTCTGAATTGCTCTACCTAGCTCCTGTGAGAAATGGAATTCACAGAACTTTGCATTACTGCTACTTTTATGCACTTATTTGTGAATTTTCACATCAAACATGAGCATCAGCATGTCTGGAAATTACATTTTATAGGCACAGGAGACTTGAATTCAATTCAGCTAGTATATAATAATAAAATTTTAGCGTTGGGAGAGACCTTAGAGGTCACCTAGTTCAATGTCTCTTTTACCCAACAACCACTACCACTAGCCACCTCTCCTATCTGCATACTACTGAACACCACTGGAGAAAATCATGCAAACTAAGTCCGCTACAATTTTATTATACAATCTTAACTGGGCTTTTGGTTCTGCATAACAACTCTTTTATTCTTTGCTTGACTCTCTATTATATTCCCCATAGAAGCTATTTCAAAATTTCTCTTCCTTCCCTTCCTCAAGGCCCTTAGATTAAACTTACTTGAGCTGCCTTTAGCAATGGAACAAACCTTCTATTTTCCTGAGAAACTATAGAGTCCAGCTATACTGAACTCTGTCTTCCTTACTTCACACCTCAAAATCCTCCCACATCATCTTTCCCACCTCACATTCTCTCCTCTTTTTGCTAATCTCTGAGGAAGATTTAAACATTCTCTTTGTCAAGACCTGTTCATATCTTTCATTTCATTCTCTCACCTCCCTTCTCATCTGGGACCTTGATCCATTAGCCATTCCCCTTCCTGGGACAATATTCCCAACTGGATACTTTCTTCTCTCTTGGTTCCTGTGATATTTTAAACCAAAGTTTAAAGGTTATTTGCATAAGTCTCTCCTCATTGGTGGAAAGCAATTACTCAGCATTCTCTTCCTGTGTGAGGGATGGAGCCTGAGAGAACAGAGATCCCATTCTTCCTGGCTTCTACCTTAGAGAGAAGACAGATTCTGGAATCCTGCTCATGCAGGCTCAGAGCACTGAGAATCAATCTCCAAGAGAGCTCTTATGTAAAAGATCTTGGAGTCACGGCAATATTATTCTGTTCTACTTCTTTTAATACTTCCCAGATGGTTCCTTCTCCAGATTCCTTTACTAGATTGGCATCCCATCTCCTATACTCCAAGGTTCTGATCTGACCATTTTTCCTTTGTGATCTTATTTACTCCTGTAAGCCCAGTTAATGGCTCTACAAAGATAACTTCCAAATGTTTATCTCTAGTCCTAACTGCTCTCCTACATTCCAGTCCTGCATTATCAACTCATGCTAAATCTCTGTGGTTGGTTGTCCAACCAACACCTCAAACTCAACATGTCAAAAACTGTATTCCTTATCTTCCCCTCTATGCCTTGCCTCTCTTTCACACTCCCTCACGTTTGTAGAAAACACTGCCATTTTTTCAGTCATTCCAGGTTATTAACTTCCAAGTAATCCTTGATTTTTACTTGTCTTTTACTACCCATATCCAACTGGTTCTTAAGTTTTTTTCAGTTCTACCCCCAAAAAATGTCTCACCCATCCTCTTCCCACCAGTCAAATAGCCATTTCAGGCCCTCACTGGCTCCTATCCTAACTATTATAATAGCTCCCTAATCAGTCTCCCTACTTCCAATATTTCCTCTCTCCAATCCATCCTTACCATAGCTGCAAAAGTCATCTTCCTGAAGCAAGGACTGAACTATGTTACCCTTCCCCTTTTTATGAAAATCCTAATGGCTCCCTATTGCTTTTACATACATACATATATACTACATACCTATTGCTTTTACATACATACAAAATACAAACTCCTCAGATATATATAGATAGATAGAGATGTAGATATAGATGTAGATGTAGATATAGATTTCGATATAGATATAAATAGATATGCGTGTACAGAGACAGATGCAGAGACAGAGAGAGAGAGGGAGATAGAGAATAAAAGAGAGAGAGGTAGGGGAGAGGGAAGGGCAGGACAGGAGAGGAGAGGAAAAGAGAGGAAAGGAGAGGAGAAGAGAGAAGAAAAGGAGAGGATACCCTCCACAGACATCAGTAAAGAGGTCCTCATATATACCAAAATATTTACAGCACATTTTGAGATAGCAAAGAATTGAAAATAAAGTAGATGACCACCTATTGGGTAATGGTTAAACATATTGTGGTATGTGAATATAATAGAATGTTACTGTGCTATAAGAAATTATGTATGTGATGAATACAGAGAGTCATGGAAAGCTCTATATCAATGGTGCCAAACTCAAATAAAAATAGAGCCATGAAACTGTATATAAGAATCCCTGCATGCAGCATATTGACTTAGAAAACTACCAACTAGCATTATCTATGTTTTATTGTACTTTTATTTATTTTGTTAAGTATCTCCCATTTTAACATGGTACACTGCATGTTTGACATCTCTGATCTACATTCACTGATGTAGAATGAAATAGAGTCAAGAAAAAATATACAAAATAACCATAACAACATAAATTAAAAGAACAGCCATTAAAAAATAAAAATTGAATGTTGCAAAATTACAAAGAACAAGCATGGCTTAAAAGGAAAGCTATGAAAAAACACCCCCATTCTTTGCATAGGTGGGAGGTTCACAAGTATTGTACATTGCATATATATTTATACTTTTTTTATTTTTTGGTCAGTTATGCTAATTTTTTCCTCTTCTTTTCTCCCTCTCATTTTTTAATCTTTAAAAAATATGATTTGTTCTATGGAATAGCTGTCTAATAGGAGGAGGGATAGAGATACTAAGGGTGTATGGTGATGTAAAAAATGAAAGATATCAACAAAAGTTTTATTAAAAAAACAATTTATAAAACCCTTCACACTGTGCCTCCAACTGACCTTTCCAACTTTATTTTATATTGCTCCCTTTCATGAACTTTACAATCCAGCCAAAATAAACCACTGAAGCTGTTCCCTAAACTCAAACCTGAGAAAAGATGTGCTTTAAAAAAATTTCAATCAGTCAATAAGTACCTACTATGTGCCAAGCACTGTGCTAAGTGCTAAGGATACAAAAAGAGGCAAAAAATGATGCCTGTCATCAAGAGGCTTAAAATCTAATATAGCAAAAGCTCCTAATAAGATTACAAAAATGAGTCCTGGAATGTGTCAGATCAGAGGAAACAAGTCAATAAGTCCTCTTTCCCTAGAATTTTTCAAGTCTTTCAAGGTTTAGCTCTCAAGCCACCTTGTAGGTACAGCCTTTTCTGTCCCCCACCCACCCAAGTTGTCCATGCTCTTTCCCTCCTTAAATTTCCTTGCATTTATTTACCTGCTTGTGAACATGATTTAAACTCACTCCCTCATCCAAGAAGAATATGAAGTTCTTAAGGGGAGGGACTACTTTGTTTTTGTCTTCGTATCTCCAGCATCTTGTGGTGTAGAATTCTGACTTTGGAGTCAAGAAGTCCTAGGTTCAAGTTCCACCTCCAACAAATCCTGGCTGTGTGACAAAGTCACCTAGGCTTCTTACCGAGACTCTCAAGTGCAAAGAAGAGGGTGATGTATATTGATAGAGAGTTCCCTATTCCAGTGAAATAAATCACAAGCCCCGCACCAATTCCTTCTCTATCCCAGCACCCAAAACTGGGACTAGCCCATCGGCATCCTTCCAGTCACCCACTTAGCAACTTCACAGTCGTCCTCAGCTCTTTATTCTCCTTCATTTCTCATATCCAATCTGTTGCCAATTTTTGTCAGTTCTACCTCTATGATATGTCTCACATATGCAATCATCGATTTAGAACTGTAAGGGACCTTAGATATCTAGTCTAACCCCCTCACTTCACAAACAAGCAAACTGAAACCTAGAAAAGTTAAGTAATTGATTCAAGGTCACTCAGCAGCAGATAGTAAGTAGCATGGTAAGTATGATGGAAAGGGCACAGGACATGGATCCACCTCCGAAGCTTGCTATCTGTGTAACATAGGGCAAGTCACTTAGCTGCACTGGTCCTCAGCCCTGGCCTCTGAAGTTCCTTCTATCTTTAAATCTGTGATTCTCCCATGGCATGTTATGACTCTAGATCCTTCTCTTTTCCCTAGACCACAGTTTTGTCTTGCCACTAAGAACTATGAAGAAAATTCTGGTTCAAAGCCACTTACATAGTTATATAAATATATATGTATGTATGTATGTATATAGATATATGTATGTATGTATGTAAAGTTATAAATCTGTATAAATCTATATAACTGGGCATTTTAAGTCTCACCCTAGTGAATCTGATAAGAGCAAGGCAGGGAATAAGGTGCAGCCAGCGAAGCATGATGGATTTGCTGAACTTAGGTTCAAATCCTGCTATTAAGTCTCAGGGTGTTATTGTTGTTCAGTTATGTTCAGTTGTGTCTGATTCTTTGTGACCCTATTTGGGGTTCTCTTGGCAAAGATACTGGAGTGGTTTACCATTTATTTTTCCAGCTCATTTCACAGATGTGGAAACTGAGGCAAACAGGGTTATATGACTTGTTTGGGGTCACACAGCTAGAGTCTGAGGCCAGATTTGAACTCATGAAGATGAGTATTCCTGACTCCTGGCCCAGTGTTTTGGGCCCCATGGCACCACCTAGTTGCCCTAAAAATCTCAGGGTGACCTTGGGCAAATTACTGATCCTTTTGGGGCCTTAGTTTCCTCATGTATAAAATAAGTGTGTGAACTAGTCAGTTTCTAGTATCTAAGATAGGCCCAAATCCTGAGCTGTTTCTGAGGATTTACAGTATATTTTTATTTTTTGTGTGTTCTGTGCAAGTCTACCTTTGAAGTACAATACTGTTGGGTTTTCCCCAAAAAAAAATTCAACTCCACCCCTCAAAAATGCTGGAAGAAAGTTCATGAGACTTATGATAACCCTCAAATCGTCTTGCATGCCCTAAGGCAAATGTTAACGTGTTGTCCTTGGAAACCACCGAGTATAGTAGAAAGAGAAGAGGATTAGGGATCGAGAATTGGCTTTTGAGTTTGACTATGTCAGGACCACTCTCTCTGCTTTGGATAAGCATCGTATATACTTTCCTGGGCTTTAGTTTCTTCATAACAAAAGTGAAAATGACATCACCTACCTTCCCAACTTTATACTCTTTTTTCTATTTTTTTTCTTTTTTGAAACTATGGAACAAGAAGCAAAAGGCATGTTGTAGCTCTCCCTCTCCAACAAAAGCTTCAGAAGTAACTATTAAAACTTCAAATGACTTCAAAGTGAAACTAAGTTTGCTCATCCATATTGGCTTCATTGTTTCCTGGCTCCTTGAATGTCAATGACTACATACCTCAAAATTACTCCTGTCAATTATCAAGGTCCTTATCTTGGCATTGATTTTTACATGCACAAATCAATGGCAGGATATGGCCCAATAATTAATATTGGGAAAACTGAATTGCTTTTTTTCCCCCAGGCACTTTGTATTAGCCACAGAAACATTATTCACTTTTTTTTTTGGGGGGGGGGGAAGGGTAGGGAAGAAAGGGTTGCTATTCAATTTCACTCCCCATCACCCTAGTTTCTAGAATTAGTCTTTTCCAAGAAACTACTATGAAACGTTTTTAGTGATCAGAAATGTCAGAATTTGTTCAGTCTTCTTGTTCATAAACAAAATACCACAGATACTTGTGTAGCAATAGGTAAGTCATTGATTTCAAACAGGCTGCTTTAAATAGAACTTGTACTTCTCAGGCAAATTTGCACACATAAACACATATTCTTTCATTACTATTGTGTGTACCTATTTTTTAGGATTATTTCATCAACTTGAACATCCTGTTATAGAATATTTCACTGAAGATTCAATGATTCAGAATGCTCTTATCAAATATGATTAACTAATCAAATAAAAATTCAGTTACATATATAATCTTCTTTTCTTTTGTTATATATGTATGTGTATGTATATATGTGTGTATGTGTTTATTTCTGTGTAATTGTATGTATGTATACATACACATACACATACAAATACACATACGTTTACAAATATATATACATACATGTAAAATACAAGCATATGGCACATATACATATATGCACAAATATGTGTTATATAAAATTGTTCAATATAGTTGGGTTTTTTTGTAATCCTTTTCTTATGCATTTAAAAATATCGTACTGAGAAAGGGTCACTAGACTTCACCAGATTCCAAAATGTTCCATAACACAAAAAAATTAAAAACCCTGGGACTTTTGGATCTAGGATACAAACATTATGAATGAACATTTCTGAATAAAACTGAAAGATCAATAATCATACAGGCAGATACCAAGGAAGATATAAGAGTAAGCAGTAAATTGCTGTCACTCTCCCATATTCACCTCTGAATGAACATAAAATAGCACCCCAAAACAAGTGCTGAAACCAGCAAAAACATAGGACAAAACAATCTTTTAGACAAAGGAACTTTGAAGATTGTCAGGAAATGTCTGTCTCACTCAGGTGAAAAAGAAGCTAAGTCCAGGACAGGAAGTGTCCTAGCAAGGCAACAACAAGCCACACCTCAGCAAACTGGTGGGAGATCCTGAGCCCCAGGATGGTGCAGCAGGCAAACACCAACACCAGGCCTCCACCACACATGCCTCAGCATCCCAGGGGAATGGGAAGACTCCAGCTCTGAGAACCACTACCTTGGCTTCAGCATAGTCCCAGGCAAACAGGCAACCTCTAGCGTCCAGGCCTCCACATACTTCAGTGTAACCCTGAGAAACACAGAAATACCCCACCAGCCTCAGCACATCAGCACATGACAGATGCCAGCAATAGGACCCTGGCTCAGCACCAGGTAAGCTGACAGTCCCCTACAGCACTGATCAGTGCTAGCCACTCCCCATCCCACTCCCTCAGCATGACACCAGACAGGAACGATTCCCATGGGTCTCAAGGCAACATCGGTACAGCACCAGGTAAAGGGCCAGGGTTACAGCCTGTGGCACAAGAAGCCAAAGACAGTGCCCCTCCTACCCCAGTAGCAGAACTCAAATTTAAAAGAAAGGAAAAAGGCCAAAAAATGGGCAAAAAAACCCCAAAACAACAAAAAAAGAATCTGCCCATAGAAAGTCATTACGATGACAGGAAGGATCAAGACACAAATTTAGAAGAGGACAATAGTGTCAACGCCTATTGCCAAAGTCCTGAAGAAAAATGGGGAGTATTCTCAAATGCAGAAAGAACTCATGAAAGAGCTGAAAAAGCTTAAAAATCATTTAAGAAAGGTAGAAGATAAATTGGTAAAAAAAAAAAAATGAGAGTGGTGCAAGAAAAGTTTTTAAAAAGAATCAACAGCTTGGAAAAAGAAAACAACTGCTTAAAAAGCCAAACTGGCCAAATAGAAAAGGAGATACAAAAATCCACTGGAGAAAACAACTCCTTATAAAATACAATTGTGTGTGTGTGTGTGTGTGTGTGTGTGTGTGTGTGTGTGTGAATAAATTTAAGGGACGAGAAAGAGGAGTATGCTCAGTGCAGAAGGAAGGGAAAGGTAGAATGGGGTAAATTATTTCACATGAAGAGGTATGATAAACCTCTTACAGTAGATGGAAAGATAGGAGGGTAGGCGATGGGCATTATTTGAACCTTACTCTCATCAGTATTGGCTCAAACAGGTAATCATATACACAATCAGTTGAATATTGAAATCTATCTTTTCCAACAGCTAAGTAGGAGGAGTGGAAATTGAGTAAATGGGTGGAGAGAGAGGAGAAGGGACCTGACAGAAGAGAAGGCAGACTGGGGAGGCAATAGACAAAAACAAAACACTGTCCAGGAGGGAAAGGGTGAAAGGAGAGGGAGGACAAACAGGAGAAAAAAATAGGATGGAGGGAAATATACAGTTAGTAGTCGTAACTGTGAATGTGAATGGGATAAACTATCCCATATAATGGAAGCAGATAAAATTCACTATTTGGAAAAAAATCTCTGAAACAATAGCGTAAGCACAAACTAGGTATAGACTAACAGCTCATACCATATACCAAGAGAAGGTCAAAATGGGTACATAATACAAAGGGTGACACCATAAGCAAATTAGAAGAGCAAGGAATAGTCTACCTGTCAGATCTATGAAAAGGGGAAAAATTCATGAACAAACAAGAGCATCACAAAATGATAATAAATAAATAATAATAATAATAAAAAAATAGATAATTTTCATGATACTAAATTAAAAGGCTTTTGCACAAACAAAACCAATACAACTAAGATTAGGAGAGCAGAAAGCTGGGAAAAAATCTTTACAGTAAGTGTCTTTGATAAAGGCCTCATTTTTCAAATATTCAGAGAACTGAGTCAAATTTATAAGAATACAAGCCATTCTCCAATTGATAAAAACGGTCAAAGGATATGAACAGGCACTTTGCAGATGAAGAAATCAAACCTATCTACAGGCATATGAAAAAGCACTCTAAATCACTGTTCATTAAAGAAATGCAAATTGAAACAAATCTGAAGTATCACCTTATACCTATCAGATTGGCTAATATGACAAAAAAAGAAAATGAAAAATATTGGAAAGGATATGGGAAAATTGGTACACTAATGCATTGTTGATGTAATTGTGAACTGATCCAACCATTCTGGAGAGCACTATGGAACTATGCTCAAACAGCAACCAAACTGCATTCGCTTTGATCTATCAGACTACTAGGTCTGTATCCCAAAGAGATCAGAAAAAAAAAGGGAAAAGGACCTACATGTGCAAAAATATTTATAGCAGCCCTTTTTGTGGTGGCAAAATCTTGGAAATTGAAGGGATGTCCATCAATTGGGGAATGGCTGAACAAGCTGTGGTATATGACTGTAACTGAAATATTACTGTGTAATAAGAAATAATGGGTAGGCAGCTTTCAGGAAAATCTGGAAAGACTTATAGGAACTGATGCAAAGTGAAATAAGCAGGACCAGGGAAACATTATACACAGTATCAGAAAGATTGTGTGATGATCAGCTATCTCAGCCACACAATGATCCAAGACAAGTACAAAGGACTCACAAAGGAAAATGCCATCCACAACCATATAAAGAACTGATGGACTCTGAATGCAGATTAAAGCATCCTTTTTTTCACTTAATTACTTTTTGCTTTTGACCTATTTCTTCTTTCACAACTGTGATTAATATGGAAATATGTTTTACATGATAGCATGTGTAACCTGTATCAAATAATGTAATTTCCTGATCTCATGTATAATTTATTTACATGGTTAGATATTGCTCCAAGGAAACCTATACTATTGTAACCTATATCAAATTGCCTACCATCTTAGGAAGAAGTGAGGGGAAGAAAGAAGGGGAGAAAATTTGGAACTCAAAATCTTATTTAAAAAAATGAATGTTAAAAATTGTCTTGACTTGTAATTGGGAAATAAAATAAAATATTTTTCTCAAAAAAGCAAAGGATGAAAAAAGCAGATACCAAGGCAACTGGGCAACTGGTGGCACATTGGATAGTAGTCAGGAAGAGCCACATTCAAAATTGTCCTCAGATATTTACTGTCTGTATGATCCTGAACAAGTCACTTAACCTCTGCTTGTCTTGGTTTCCTCCAATGTAAAATGGGGATAATAATAATACCTACCTCGTAGTATTTTTGTGAAGATCAAATAAGATAACATTTGTAAAAGGCACTTAGGCTAGTACCTGGCATACAGTAGGTACTATGTAAATGCTTCTTCTCTCCCTCTCAAGGCTATATAACTTGAATAATCAAGAGCTTAGTCAGGGAGTCAATGAGACAAACATGGAAAAGTTGAAGACAAACCCAATGAATTGAGATAGTGAAATAAAGTGGTTGTACGTAGTTATAGAAGATAAGGGGGAAAAGCAGATATCTAGTTGACAGGCTGTGATCATTCATGTTTGTCTATGTATCTCCAATGTCATGCGTAGTGCTTGAAACATAGTAAAAACTTAACAAATGCATGTCAACTCATGGATGAATTAATTGATTGGGGTTAAAATCCAAAAAGGAGAGAAGTTGGAAGGCAGTGGTCATTTTGAAGTTAGAAGCAACATCCAGGATTACTCCCAAAGAGAATCATTATGTTCATTGATATTTGCTTCCAAATACTACCTTTTTATTAACTATCATAGGAACACTCAGCCATCCATGCTGGGAAGATCTAGCTTGGTTTTTAAAAGCTTATTGACTATGGAATGTTTGAATCCATTGGGGCAGTAGATTCTCCTCCTTTGGACCAGGAATCCTTTAAGTATGTTTCCAGAAAAGATGTCACCCATGCAGTGGTACAGTTAGAGATAGGGAAACATGGCAGAGAAAAGGCCTTGCAACAGGCTTAAAATTATATGAATCCCCAGAGTTGTCAACTTATTCATTCCCCTAGCAGCAGGCCTACAAACTTTTTAAGATCAGAAACTATGTCTTATCCCTCTCCCTTTTTGTAATCTCCCAAGGTCTCCCAAGTATACTATAAGTACTCACTAAGTACTTGTTGAATGAATGAACACTAATGTTCCCTTTCTAAGAGGTCAAGTTATTCAAAATCTCATTGCTCATCTATTACCACAATGTCAGGTTGAGAGAATCACTAAATGTATATAAAGTGTGCCGGACAGTAAACAAAAATTAGATATGTGTTACCTTGCTAACTACTGTTATTTTGTTAGTCATCATAGATTCAAGCTGCAAATTGTTAGAACACAAATTTCTGTGAACAACATAAATTTTGTTGTTTGTTCTCCTTTTTAAATATTACCATCACAACCCTATTAAAATGGATCACTTTCCACAATTGTTTAGCCACATTTGTTTTTGTGCTTCACAAGCTAAATGCTTCTTTAGCTGATGGTGCCAGATCTTAACTCTCTCAGATATGCTCTTTGGAGAAAGTTACAATAGTATAGGTTTCCATGGAAGAAAACCTAACCATGTAAATAAATTATACATGAGAACAGGAAATTACATTAAAGCAAATTGGCCAAATTGAGTTTAAGAGCAGAAAACATAATTGTGTAATTTTAGGAAGAAATAAATATTGACCAAAAAGCACATTCCTACAAGTAACATTATCTCTGATCAGCAACAAACATGTTTCTTGATCAATATTTGTGGTTTGATACATTTCCTGCCATATAGAACTTGATGGCCTATTCAATATATCTGAAGGTAAAAATAAATAAATAAAGTGATGATTTTAAATAGGACTCATAAAATCCAAGGATTGCTTTTCATCTTTCAATCTGTTTCCAAAATGTCTGTGGCTAATACGAGTTTCAAATACAAAGAATATATTTTTTTCTGAGAAACTAACATATCTACAATTCACATTTGCATGAAAAAAGACATCTATGGCGTGATTTTTTTTTAACTTGTCAGACAGCAAGCCAAGGAACTGATAGGGTATGAGTGACGAAAAGGAGCAAGTTAGAAGCTTCATGCCATCAAGTAGAAGCCAGCATAGTTTATACATCATGCATTTGTACAATTCCTCTCAGATCCAAATCTAGCACTCCTGGGTCCTACATAGTTGGTATTTTCCATGACCTTGAATAGAAGACTGTAGGTTGAGTTGCATGACAAACAAATCATTGAAAAAACAAATCCTTTGGTTGTTTCTGCATTGCCAGTAATCTTCAGGTATCTTCGCAATCATCTTGTTTGGATAAGACAATCCCTGGAATCCTTTACTAGACACTCCATAAAAGTCAAACATCAAAACATGGTTAATTTGCAAATAGAGATTCTTTAGCCAATCTGATTTCTTTCCTTCAAAATATGTGACTTAGGGCTTTTGGGTTTCCAAGCAAATCAGATTTACCAGTCATTCTGAATTTTGCCTTTACAATATTATGAAACGGAAAGATAAAGGGTGGACATCTCACCTCAACTTTTTATCAGTAAGCAACATTTTTTACTTTTATATCTCTGGTCATATTAACATTGTTCCTTGGCAGAGCCAAGATGTCAGCTGGAAAATAGGTACTCACTTGATCTCTCCCCAAATCCCCCCAAACACCTGTAAAAATGACTCTAAACAAATTCTAGAGCTACAGAACCCATGAAATAACAGAGGGAAGCAAGTCTCCAGCCCAAGATGGCCTGGATGGTCACTGGGAAGGGTCTATAGCACTGTACTGGGAGAGGAGTGCAGCCCAGCATGAGTCATGGCAGGACAGACCAGGCCGGAAGTAGACTGGGTGGAGCAGGCCTCAGGGCCCTGAATCACTGAGCTTTGGTAGTTACTAGATTTTTCAAACCACAAACACCAAAGACAATGGAGCAGGTCAGTGGGCAAACTGCTGGATCTGGGTGAGAGTACTCTGTCAGGCCCCAGCCCTGGGGGCAAGGGTGGCAGCAGCAGCAGGAAGCTCCAGTGGCTGCTTCCAGAGCTCCAGCAGCACCCACTTCCAGAGTTCCTGGCCCACACCGTGGGAAGAATCAAGTGGCAGATCAGAGTGGGAGTGCAGGGATTGCTTTGCTGGTGCAGAGGCAGGGTTCTCTTGCTTTGCCCTGCTTAGATCTGAGTCGCAGTCCTGGTTGACAGTTCTTGGGGAGGAGGAGCGCTGCTGTGGCAGAGCTTGCAGTGACTGTGGAGTAGAAGTAGCTCTGAAAACAGCAGTGCACAACCCCTGAAGCTTGGGACAAAGCACTCTTCACTCTGAAAGCAGTCATACCCTGACAAAAAGCTCGAAAGTAAAGTAATTGGTTGGGAAAATGAGCAAGCAGCATAAAAGGACAGACTATAGAATCTTTTTCTGGTGACAAATAAGATCAAAACATACAGCCAGAAGAAGTCAACAAAGTCTAAGATCCTATAGCAAAAGCCTCCAAGAAAAATATGAATTGGTCTCAGGCCATGGAAGAGCTCAAAAAAGATTTGGAAAATCAAGTAAGAGAAGTAGAGGAAAAATTGGGAAGAGAAATGAGACTGATGCAAGAAAATCATGAAAAACACTTCAACAACTTGCTAAAGGAGATCCAAAAAAATACTGGAGAAAATAACACCTTAAAAATGGACTAACCCAAATGACAAAAGAGCTCCAAAAAGTCAATGAAGAAAAGAATGCCTTAAAAAGCAGAATTAGCCATATGAAAAAGGAGGTCCAACACTGAAGAAAATACTACCTTAAAAATTAGAATGGAGTAAGTGGAAGCTAGCGACTTTATGAAAGATCTAGAAATTATAAAACAGAACCAAAAGAATGAAAAAATGGAAGACAATGTGAAATATCTCATTGAAAAAGATCAATCACCTAGAGAATAGATCCAGGAGAGATAATTTAAAAATTACTGGACTACCTGAAAGCCATGATGAAAAAAGAGCCTAGACATCATCTTTTGAGAAATTATGAAGGAAAACATTGTTCCTCCTACATGGAATTTCCTTCTCCTTCTTTGTTTTTCTAAGTCTTTTCATTCCATGAAGGCCTATCTTAAGGCCTGCCTTTCCACAAAGTTGTTCCTGACTACCACTAGACCCTTTTGGTGGCCACACCTATCATCATATTCCCATAGCACTTTTGGTATATAACTTCATTTGTCACTAATTGTACTCTATAATGCACTCTTTTTTTTTCATTTTTTTTTTTTATTTTTAGATTGCAACATACAGTTCTACATAATTTTGGGTTCCAGATTTTCTTTCTCCCCAAGAAGGCATGGCGTCCCATATAACTTCCAGGTATAACTAGGCATTGAATTAATTTATAAATTTTCTCATGTCTCATGAGAAAGGCGAAACAGAACCAAAAAAAACCACAACCCAACAACAAATACAATAGAGAGAAGAAAAAAAAAAGTGGAGAGGAAAAATGGCGAGAATGAAGTGTGCCTCGATTTGCATTCATACTTCGTAGTTCTTTCTCTGGATGTAGATAGCCCTCTCCATCATA
>CM053622.1:302102530-302137919 GCA_028646595.1 Phalanger gymnotis
CCTCAACTGTAATCATAATAATGCCTACCTCCCATGGTTGTTATGGGGATAAAATGAGATATTTGTAAAGTTTTTGTTTTACAAACTCTAAAACACTATATAAATGTGAACTATCAGATCATGAATCCTAGATCTAGAAGTGCAAGGAACTTCAGAGGTCATTTGGCAGCACCCTTACTTAAGGAACCTATGGTGAAGGGATATAATTGATTTATCCAAGGTCATACAGGTGATAAATATCAAAGGTGGAATTTGGACCCAGGCTTTCAGATTTCAGAACTAGGGTCCCTTTCACTGTTTCACTCCTTCTCTAGGCTAAACTTACCTTTTAGGCATTTAACTTCTAAAACACAATTTCATAATAGTTAGGAGAAATAAAAGGAGATTAATCTCAAGTCTGTCATTGGACCTATTTGACAGATTTTTGATTAACAACTAGTGAAGAAGGAAATTGAAATGATAGCTAACCCAGTTATCTACGTATCATAGATCTATCCATTCCCCACTGTTCCTGTGGAAAATTTGTTCTCTGTAGTTGCCAAACTAGCAATCCCATATCACTCAGCACAGCTCGGGGAACAAGGTGGCTTAGGTGGGTCACAAAGCCCAGGGAGACATCTGCCTGATAAATGAAGAAATTTTGGGCTAATACAGAAAATGAGTTGTTAAGTGCATTTGGCATAACATTAATATGAACTCCTAGACCTCCAGAGGGGTAATGAAAGATGCAGAGAGATTAATGGATTTGCCTAAAGTCCAAAGAGCAAAGACTAGAACAAAAACAACTTTTTTTTAATCCACCTTGCCCAGAGTTTTCCAAAGTCATGCAGCACAAAATTTATCTATAAAGTTCTTGAGAGGCAGTGTGAGGTAACAGAAACAATTCTAGGCATGGAATCACGAAGCCCTGTGCTTAAATCCTACCTGTGACACTTACTAGCTGACTATGGGCAAGACATTTAACCTCACTTCAGTGTCCTCAACTGCACAGTGAAGTAAATAATACTGAGACTAATACCTAAATCACAGGGTTGATGCAAAGCTCAAATGAGATGATGTATGTAATGTGCTGGATAAATGTCAATTATTACTATGCACCTACATTTCCCCAGTGTTTCCATCTCCTAGCTCCTAGCTATCTTTTCATCTGCTATGCATATATGCCTAGGAGAAATGAAGGTAAACATCTTCCTAGAACATATACACTCAAAGTCCCCCTCAGAGGAAACACACTTCCATATGAAAACTAGATTGCAACTGGGACAAAGAGGAAAGAATAAAGAAGCCAGTGTAGGGTCTTTTTTAAAGTGTCCAGATTGACATTAAATGAAATGTCACTAAATTGTGTGTGTGTGTGTGTGTGTGTGTGTGTGTGTGTGTGTGTGTGTGTGTGTGTGTGTGTGTTGTAAGGGAATGAGATGAAATAAAACCTCTAGTTCACATGAAATAAAAGCTGGTATGGCAGAGATGGCGAAGAAGCAGTCCTTGCTTGAGAGTTGCTTAAAGACTCATTGGTGAGGACAGACTCACAAATGGCTTTAACTAGGCCTTGAAGAATGAGAAGGGTTTAGAAAGAGAAAAATGAAGAGGGAGTGCCAAGAGGATAGAACAGCTCAATAAACACTTTGTGATTATAATAGTAAGAACATTGTTCAAAAGGAGCTCGGGAGGGCATTGTGCATCAGACTCTAGATAGGGATACACTTCTCTCCCAGAATGGCAGTACCTGACCTTTTCATTAAAAAAAAAAGCATAAAATGCAATTCCACAATCTTCCTTCATTCTTTTACAATCCCTTTTGAAGTTTAACATAAATCCCTCTTACTGCGACTTTGACTTTTTTTTCTGATTTTCCTTCCCTCATAGGAAATAAAAAATAGGTACTCAACACCACCCACACATTCCATATACTTGCTAGTGGTTATTAAGTCCCAGCCTCCTGAGCCTTCTTTTCTCCAAATAACCCAATATTATTATTGGCCTTATACTCCAAGGCCTTGATTGCCAGCACTTTAATTATTTTTGATAGCCCTCTCCTGGACTGTCTCTTAGGTCCCTGCATCTCACTCTAGCTTCAAGGTTCTTTCAATGTCCTGAATCCTTTGAATTAGTTCAAGAGGGAAAAGATCTCTATAGATAAGTTTGTACATATTGAATACTCATAAAAAGCAACTGTGTCATCTAATATCTTTCCTTTTTTGCCTTAACTACTAGAGAATTTAGAGCCCATTGTATGTCCAAGTATTAAAAGATACTGGCCCCTAAATGGAACTATTCCTCTTTTTTCTATCATATAATCTTCATTATGCTTTTCCTTTTCTTATATTTTAATCTCATTTATTAGGAAAATAACTATTAAGTTTCTGTAATGTGAAATGCCCTATGCTAGATACTGGGAGAAAGAAAGAAGTGTGTATGTGTGTGTATGTGTGTGTGTGTGTGTGTGTGTGTGTGTGTGTGTGTGTGTATGATGTTGTACCTAGCTTCAAAGAACTTAAAACTGAGATGTGATAAGACATACAAATTAGTACATAAGTAGAAAATGAGATAGGAAGGTGTAGTAGATAGTGAAGGAGCCAAAGAGTCAAGAAGACCAGGATCCCAGTCATACCTCTGACACTGTGTCCCTTGGAATGTGACTTAACCTCTCAGTGCCCCTAGGTAACTCTCCTAGACTGTAACTTCTAGAACTCCTGTGCATTTGTGTACAGAATGCCACAGCAGGAACTGCCTATACCACTGAAATCACATGTTTGGCTACAAAAAAACAATAAAAGGACAGGAGAGGGCCTTAAGTTGCTTTGAGATCACCTGATACAGAGGTCATATTCAGTAAAAGAATGTTTTCATGGAGGTGCTAGCATCTGAAATACACAAGTGGGTGCCAAAGATTGAATACAGGTGGAAGGTCATTACAGATTAAAAAAAAAGAATGGAATGATGCATGCAAAAATATGGAATTGGAAAAGTATGGGCATAGCTTTAGAACAGTGAGTGGTCCAGTTTGACAGAAGCAAAGATTATGTGAGGGGGAGCAGTAAAGGAGAAATTGATAAAGGCAAATTAGAACCATATTGTAGAGGGCCTTAAATGGCAAATTGGGGAGTTTTGAATATTCAGTAGGCTACAGGAGTCAACTGAAGGCTTTTAAATGGCATGTGACCAAAGCAATGTCTTAAGAAGATTAATCTAATGCAGATGTGTAGGATACATTAGAGTGAGAGAGACTAGAGGTGGGGAAACTGGTTAAAAGACAATGGGGAAAATGCACAGAGGACATATGGAGAATCTGAACTGGGACAATGGCAGTGAGATTCTTCAGGAAGGAGAAGATGCTAGAAGCATTTCAAAATTAGAATTCGTAGGATTTGATGACTGATTGGATATGTGGGATAAGGAAAAACGAAGTCCTCCATATCATCAAAGAGGACTCCAATAATATAAACACTAATAATGGTGAAAATGGTGATATAATTGATGTAACTAGAGAAATCTGAAAGAGAAACCAGTTTTAGAGAAAGATGACAAGCCCAGTTTTAGACATATTAGGATCAAGGTGCCATGGGACGTGCAGATGAAGAAATCCAGTAAAAAACTAGAAAATATAGTACTTCCAGAAGAAAGCTAGGTACAAAGATTATCAAAATATATATTGGCAACAATAATCGGCTATAAGTTCTCCTATTTGGGGACATATAAGCACATCCCTCTTTGGTTTTCTTTGGCTAAGTCATCTCAATACACATCGTGTGCCATGGTATACATAAAGGGAACTGAGATTCTACTGGGAGCTGGGACAATTGGAGTACACTTCTCCCATGCTGAACAATGGGTAGTCAAGCACAGCCTGAGACACGGTTTAAAACCATAGAAGTTTGTCTTCACTCACCTTTCTATGCCTTTTTCTCATTCTGTGTTGTTCCACTGTCATTCTGCATGCCTGTTCTTTCCTTCTAATCTTTCTCTACTGAGACATGTTTTTGAGGAATAATTTAACTCTAATCACTCGCATCTTTGTGGGAAGGTAAGTCTGTGTGCCATGTTACTTTTCCCAGGGTCACTTATGAGATCTCCTTTCCAACTGGAATAAAGGACTTTGCCCTCTGGCAAAGGGAGCTGGAGCATCAGGAAATAGGGAGGAGTGGCATTAGGGGAAGACTAGGACTTTCCCTGCCCCCCAGATACACAACCAGTAGGCAGTCATCTAATCTGAGCATAGTAGAGCAGTAGGAATGGTGTTCTTTTATGCATCAATAGGACCGAAAGACCCCCACTCTCTGGACTGACTGATGGCAATCTCTCTTCCCCAAGACAGAGCTAGTCATAGGAAAAAATAGGCTGAGATTCCAAAAGGGAAAACAGTATGTTACCCAGCCTGTGCTCTGATAAGGTAGGCACCTTTATAAGGGCTGTGATGTTCAATGTCTATACTTTTCGCTCCTCTGATCTAATTTCCTGCTTCTCCACACTATTTATGTTCACCTGTTACCCAATTAACACCCCAGTAAGCTGAACTCCTGTAGCTGTTTTTACCCTAGCAATTAACCCTCTCCAGCCCCACCCCCTCCCTGCAAGGAACTCCTGATTAAAATAAACTGCTCAATTATTCATCTAACAACAGGAAGTATGCCACAGTAGGCCAGGAGGAGAACATTTTCCCCTTAGATCACAAAAAAATGTCCACTAATAGCAGCAAAAGGAACGTTTTTTGGCAATGATCCAGAAACCTTGGCCAAGGTTGATACTGGGTGGGAACTTGTAAGATTTCAGCATCCTATTAATTTGAGGCATAATCACTCTTGAATTTATAGGCTATTATTTGGAGGGAAAGAGAATGCATTTTCTGTTTGTTTTACTTTAAAGCCACAGCAATTTATTTCAGAGAAATATAGAAGGAGGGGAGGAAGGAAGGAAGGAAGGAAGGAAGGAAGGAAGGAAGGAAGGAAGGAAGGAAGGAAGGAAGGAAGGAAGGAAGGAAGGAAGGAAGGAGGGAGACGGACAAAGGAAAGAACTGAGGGAAGGAACACATAGTTAATGTTCAGTTACCTGTCATCAACAAGAATAAGATTTCCTATTTAATCAAATATTCTGATTGAGTTAATATAGATGGTATCTATGTGTGTATACACACACACATACACACACACACACACACACACACACACACACACATACCATAGATGATTTTCTAATTTTGAAAATATAGATTACAATAAAATATACTTAATACTCAAATTGCACTGGACATAATTGAATCTGGCTTTGGTTATTCAGAAGTTGCACTGCCGTCTTGCATCACCTTAAGGTCATAATTTGTGAACATCAATTATCACTGTGTGGAAGTTTCAGTTATAAATATTAGGTAATGGAAAGTTGTTGATGTCCACATACTATGAAGTCATGGTAATATATTAAAAGTAGTGGTGGTTAGGATCCCAACTTTGTGATTCTATGATTTTCCTGAGGATTATGTCCAAGTAAATGAAATGTTGATGAAAGGCATAAGTGTATTTGTATGTAATTTGCATGGTTTGAGCCTTGATCACATATCTTCTTAAGACTATTGCAATATCTTCCTCATTGGTCTCTTTACTTCAAGTCTCTCTACTATCCAATTCAACCTCCACACAGCTACCAAAACCTTCCTAAGAAACATTTCTGACCATGTCTTCCTTCAAGTTGCAACAAAAGCTTCACTCTCTATAAGAAGCCTTTTTGTAGTCCTTAATCTCAGTGACTTTCCTCTGAGATTATCTCCAATTTACCATGCATACATCTTGATTGTACATAATTTCTTTCATGTTGTCTCCTTCTTAAACTATGAGCTCCTTATAAAAGCAAGGAGTGACTTGGGTTTTGTTTTTGTTTTTGTTTTTTGCCTTTCTTTGTATCCCCAGCACTTAGTGAAATGCCCCACACAGAAGGAACTTAATAAATATTTTTATTTGATTTTTTTAAAGCTTTCCATGACTCTCCATTGCCTTTAGGGAAAAATAAAAGCTCCTTAGCCTGGTGTTTATGATCTTCCACAATCTGACTACAACCTTTCTAACCTTATATCATTCCTTCACAACCTTCACAAACCAAATACCTAAAAAAACAGAACTACTAGGTGCTCTCTAAACTCAACACTCCCTTTTGCATCTCTATGCCTTCATACAGGCCAGCCTTCAGAATAAATAAACAAACAAATAGATAAATAAATAAATGGATGAATAGAAATACACAGCTCTGCTCATCTCTGTATCTCAGAATCCTTTTGATCCTTCACTGTTCAATTTAGGTGCTACCTCCTCCAGGAAGCCTTCCCAGATCCCTCAGTTATTAGTTGTCTCTCCTGCAATTTTCCTTGTATGCTAAATCTCCTAGATCCCAAGAAGTGACTTGGATGATCACTGTTCAGGGATGTTGTAGAAGGAAACCATATATTCGATATGGGTTGGACAAGATAATCTCTGAGAGTCCCCTCACTCTAAAAATCCTGGATTTTATTACACATGTAACCAACACAAACACAGAAAAATAAGGAAGATGAAGACTGCCTCAGCAGTAGAGGGTTCCACTTCATCATGGGTCTGTAAGAAGCAGTTGGATATGGCGGACATGTTTTAATTGCAGTCCTTTTCAGGTATGGATTTGACTTGATGACCACAGAGGTTCCTGATAACTCAAAGATTCTATGACTGGGAGGATCATACTAAATCTTGTCTCAGTATCTTGGAGAGATAGGCACATTAAGAATTACAGTTACTTGCATTTCTCTACCTTATTTGCAGAGACAGTGAGTTTGGAACTCTGCATATACTATTGGATTTTCTTAATGAACCAGTTAGTTTTTTTCTGAATATATTTCCCTTTCTTTTTTATTCCATATTATAAGGAATGACTCTCTGGATAGGGGAGGGGGAGAGATGTGTTAAAAAAAAATGGAAGTAATACAAAAACAAGAGATATCAGCAAAAATTTAAATTAAAAAAATATAGTCTCGATGCAGCTTCTGCCCTAGTACACAGAAGACTGTTTCATTTTATTTCAAAACAACACAATTTCAAAGTTCTGAATGGAAATTTCCCTCTCCAAATTTGTTCAAACATTTGAATGCTCATGTACTAGTCTCACAAAGCCAAAAAGAGACCTTAGAGGTCATCTAGTGAACCTTCTGCTTTTACAAGTGAAAAAACCAAGGCCTGGAAAGGCGAAATAAATGGTTCCTCAGATATTCAGTGGTAGAATGGAAGTTAGAAGGAAGGTTCGGCAACTTCTTTGTCTTCCTGAAAATTCTGCACAATCCAGTGATGCTATGAGATGGCTGGCACTAGTTTTCTCTTGCATTGTGATATATCTATCTCTATATAGAGAGGTAGATAGGGAGTTATATGTATTTAGATATAGTTAATATGTGTAAATGTAGATTTCTGGGTATATTATATGTGTGTACACATAATTATATATGTATACACATATACACATATGTATATATATGTATGTACATATGTATGTGCATATGTATGTATATATATAAATACTTCTAAATATATATATATGTCCTTAGAAATATTTTTAAAACTACAGTTTTAATGTCGCCTAGATCTTAGAAGTAAGGAAAACACCTTGATCCGAATTTTCAAGATCAAGGTACATATTTGATGACATGGGGTGACCTGGTATTTTGCCAGTGATGTCTCTGACATAGAATAAAGCATTCTAGAATAAAGCATTCTAGAACGTATCTGGTGGCAGTGGAAATAAACACCATCTATAAAATTATAACTGTTCATTAACTGCAAAAAGACTAGGAAGAGATAGAGGGAACTGTATCTGCTCCACAGGCAGTGCAAGGCTATAATATCCTAGAAGGGCAAGAAAGCAAACAAAACACACACACACACACACACACACACACACACACACACAAGGATTGGGGGAGCAAGTAATTGGAGGCAAGATAAGAAGGTAGAAAAAAAAGGGAAAAGAGAGAGGAGATGAAAAAAGAATAAAGAGAAAGTAAAAGAGGTGGGATTTAGAAGGGGAAGCAAAGGAAAATGGATGAGCAGGAGATATTCAGACCTCTAATCTGATCTTAATTGGGAAGGATACACTTGTACAAGATAGAGAATGCATACTTTAGTATGTTTCCATGTCTTGGTCTTGTCGGGAACCGCTGGCTAACCGAGCCACGTGTTAAAAACAGTTTCCCTCTTGGAAGGGATTATGCCCTCTGACTTTTCAAAGCCATCTCTCCCCTTCCCCACATCAATAAAGACAGTGTTGTGTGTGCAGCTGCTAGTCTGAAGAGTGAGGGACAGACTTGGGCTGGGAGGGAGTGGGGCCTTTGAAAACCTCAACCATCCCTGGCCATGAAGCAAGATTTCTTTATACATACACATAGCATGTACATGTTCATGTAAATCTAGGAGTTTACATACAATTGCCAAATGAGCAACATGAGAAAAATAGTAGATTTTTTTGTTTGTTTGTTTGTCAAATAATGATCCAGGACAAGAGAGTTTGCAGCGGCAGCCGGGGCAGCAGGGTCTGATCTTTGAGGCCAAGCTGCCATCTAGTGGTCGTTTTTCCAAAGTCCTTCCCAAACTGACAGTCTGCCTCATTTACCTTCACAGCTGGAGATGAGGGAAGTGTATTCTCCTAAATGTGTTAACTTAGCAGTGCTATATGCTAGAAACAAATTAATATATAATTCTTCTGTGTCTTAAGGTCATTACTGTCGAGGCATAAATTAATAGAGCTATTCCAGTTAATTCATTTTGGCATTTGCTTCTGCATGTCTGAGCGCATATGTGGAAAGAGGCCTGTGCTCATTTCTTCAGGGGAGGGGGTAGGAAATGAGGAAGTCCTAAAAGCAGCTTAGCCAAAGGAACAAACTCCATGACCTCAAAGCCTGGTGAGGGTTGTGAATTTCCGATTCACCGGCTTCTCCATTCTCACTTGCCTAAGCTGGGTCAGAGCTGTGCACTCTGCCCCTGACAAGATCCAGGCTGAAAACGAAGGGCATGATGAGATATCCCTCCTCCCTCGTGACTTGGGAGCTTTTTCCGAGGGGCTGTCATCAACTCATCAAAAGACCAGAGCTTGGCCATTTGCTGATCATAAATGGCCTTATAGAAAATGCAAGAGCTTTGCCTCCAGACCCGAAAATGGCATCATTAGTGTATTCAGAGCAACCTGGTCATTGACGAGATGGCAAGGATAATTACTAGCCCTGACTCCTCTTACTGGAGTGCTTCATGCCCTCTTCATCACCATCCTCTCCTGCTGCTCCCAGGACTGCTGGATTTCAGAGCATGTCTCTGCAACAGAGTTCCCCTATTAACACCTATTGGGAAAACAATTACAGCCCTAGGAAGGAGATTGTTCTCTGATTCCTTTAAGGCTCGTTTGAGAAGGGGCTTAATAACAGCCCAAACTGGACTAAAGGTCATCTTCCATGTTTGTTTATTCAGAGTTATTCTGACACCACCTTTTCTAGCAGTCAACTCTTTGGCAGTGGGCTCTCAATTATTCATAACCAGGCAAGGATAATATGGATCAGAATCCATAGTTCTTTTCAAACTTTATTTTCATCAATAGTTAGTGCCATGAGTATATAAATTAAAAAATCCCAAGCCAAAGTCTCAGAAGGGGCACTGGGGACCTTCCTTTGCTATTAGCAAACTAAACAGACCTCCATTGAAGAGGTTCCCCCCTTTTATGGATTCCCCACTGGGTGATATTTACAATTCTGTCAATAATTATAATTCCCACCCCCCTCCCCCGTTGTTATGCCTTTTAGGAGAACTGCCACTGAGAAGCAGAATGGACCACTCTGAGGTTCATTTCCTGCTAGTCTGATCAATTTATCAATCGATCAGCATCTATTTATTAAGCACTTGCAATCTGCTCAGAAGAAATATTAGCTATATATCCACTCTTCAAGGAGCTTAGGGCTTAGCTGCAGGAGAGAAGACTGCCCTCATGAAGCAACAGCAAGCATTATAAAATCCAACATAACGAAGTGCTAGACTTTATGATAAACTCTAAGTGTTATAGCAGTTCAGAAGAGAGGGAGATCAGTGAGGGTTGAAATAGTCAGGGTGCCCTACTGCCAACTTCATATCAAATCTCTGTGTCCTGAATCTGGACCATATGCCTTCACTCATCCCTTCAGACTAGTAATCATGGCACAATTCCTGTTGACACTCTGAGCAGTACCCTCAGCTCAACCACCTCTATCCTAGTTACTGAATTTGCATTATCGCTCTAGGTCCCTAACTGTGGGACCTTTCCAACCACAGCATTCCTTTATTCTTTCAATCTGTGCCATGGAAACTTCTCAGTCTCAGGCTCTGTCCCCTATTCTAGCTCTGTAAACAGAGAGACATACAAGGAAAATGTCAGCTGTGACCTATGCTTTGAAGGAGATGGATTTTCAGAGGGTGAGGTGAGATGAACATCATCAAAAGCAAAGAGCTGGGAATGAGATTATTTTATTCATGTGACAGTGAGAAAAATAGTCCAACTGGAGCAAAATGGAAGAAGTGAGCCATACTAGGCTCTGCTCAGGCTCTAGGGGGATACAATGAAGCCATCAAAGGATATGATCTCTAGAGCAAGAGGGAGACAAGCCTAAAAACAATTGTCTACCTGAGTCCTTGCCCACATTTCACTTTTGTCATGGGCCTCACTTGCCTCTGACCTACTTCTGGGGAAGTTGGATATGTAAGAAGCAAATGATTCGTTTTTCCTATTGCACTGTTACCAGGAGCTAGTTTCCTACTCCAGGGTTGAATAATGCATTCAGCCGCATTAAACAGACAATTAATTTATCCCCATGGCTGCCCACTACCCAACCTTGGTATACTTAAAAAGAAGAAGAAGCAAATAATGCTTAGTTAGTTTTAGCTAGAGTGGTATCTAAAAAGTAAAAAAGAATACAGGGAAAGAATATAAATTCGCCGCAATAAGAATCATCCTCATCATCTTTGGATCATCATGTCAGATATAGCTTCATAATATTATTACAGAGACAATTACAGAGACAATCAGAACAGATGGGTGAGAAGAATCTTCATGCAAGCCAGTGGAGTGTTATTACTTCATTTTGTCTTTATATACTGCAATTACAAGATGCACTAAACTTCAATAAGGTGACCAACACATCCCTTGCTAAGAAATGTGAGGCTTTCAGGTTTCTAGATTAATCTGACACATCCCCAAATGTGCCCAATTCAAATAAGGCCAGGCCCTGATCTATGAAATGCCCACTCAAATCCATCCTTCCATAAACCAAGGAGGATAGTAATGAATTTGGGGGGGGGTGAAAGACACCTAGTGAACTCTATAGCACAGAGGTACTAAGGAAGTTGCTCTCTCAAGAAGACACACTATTCTGACCCGAATGGTTTGATACTCTCCTGCCAGAAATTGATGTTCTCTAAAGGATCCTGCCCATTATGACGGTATGTAATTTTGTGGACTTTAATTTGTTCATCATCTCTTTCTCCTCAACATCCTAAATGGTTCTCTGATGTCTACAAGATTTGAGTCAAATTATTTGGTCTTGCATTCGAGGACATTCATGATCTAGCCCAAACAAACCTACCTATACAAACTACCTGTCTCCTACTCATCCATATGAATGTTTAGTTCATTTTGCCTAGTTGACTTATCATCCCCCGAACATGCTTTTTTCTATTCCATCAATGAGTTTCTTCATACTGTTTCCCTCACTGGAGAGATCTTCTCCTTTCTTCTTTCTGGACATAAATGGTTATTGTTTTTCCTTCATTCACAAAAAGGACCATGACATCATAGAAGTGATGCCATTACTTGCAAGTGAATTGGATTTAAGTGAAGGAGGGCTGTGCAAAGACACCAGCCTCACTTTCTCCTCAGAGCCATCTGGGTCCATTGGCCAGATACACATCAGAACCATTGGAGATAGCCCCAGATGTGATGAAACACTTTGGCCTTTTAAAGCTTAGGTCTTTAGCCGGTCTCAGTTTCATATAAATTCAACTCACTCACTCATTGAGACACTGATCCAGTCCTAACTTTTCAGTGAAACCTCTTTCCCTGACTAGCATTATGTGAAATTATCTCTTTCCCATCAAAACTAATATTTTGGCATACCTTCTCTGTGTTACTCATATGTCATATCTCATACACTATTTTTAGCATTAGTTGTTTTTTTGTTTTGTTTTGTTTTGTTTTTATCTCCACAACTGGATAATAAGTTCCCTGAGACAGAGTCTTAAGCTGCTTTATCCCCTTCATAGCACCCAGCTCAGTTCCTTGCATATAGTATGTGCTAACATAGTATAGTGGGAAAATCACTCCATCGGGAGTCTGGAGACTTATAATAAAGTCTTAGCTTTATTACTATCTTGCTTCGTGACCTTAGGGATGTCACTTCTCACTGGGCCTCAGTTTGGCATATGTAAAATGAGGAATCTTAGATTAAACAACCTCTGAAGTCTAATATACTGTCTTCAGAGGGATGAAGACTGGGCATAGAAAAGATGGAAATACAAATTCTGATACAAATTATTCTTAGTATGAGAATTTGTTCCTCTACCAATATTGCAAACCTCCCCTTTTCCCATCCATTGATGAGGCATATAGAGGTGCAACACTTACTCTATATTCAAGTTACATCTTTGTACAAGTATTTCCAACATGTGAGGTGCACAGTAGAGAAGGAAAAAGACATGATTTTTGAAGGCAAGTCAAGTGTTGAGCCAACAAAATGGGCCTCAGTCTTCAGGTCTAAGTTCCTTCTGCTACTTGGTAAAAGGAAGCATCATATATAACAAACATAATTTTCCATTCCCCTTACAAATACCACATAGTAAAGGCTATTGGATCAATCAACAAATATTTATTTATTGAGGGACTAATGTGAACCTGGCCATGTGTTAGGTAATAAAATAAAAAAACTTGTTAGAGGGGTCAAACTCATGGCCTACAGGCCCCACACAGTCTACATAATATCTTTTAAAAACATGTCTGTTCCTCCATCCTTTCTCTACCCAATCTTTATCCTTCCGACAATAGTAAATTAGATCTTAGAAATTGTTTAGTCTAACCTCCCTTATTTTACTGCCCAAATCGGATTAAAAACTAATTGGGAAATGTTTAACAGAATAAATAAAAATATAATAGAACATACATAATGTTAATTTGTGGTTTTCTAGGTTAATTATGTTGCCATAGCTTCGATCTGTTTCTATTTGGTTTTAACACCACTTCAAGTCTACAGGACATACTGAAAATAGCAGGTAAGAGAGATACTAGGACATTTGGCTCAGTCTTGAGCTCACCCAATAGCTAGGATGGAGTTTCACTCTAATCTGTATGAATTACTTTTCTCTGCCATAGGTTTATTTATGCTCCTTGGCCCTGTATAGATGAGAGACTTGATTTGTCTCATCATAACCAAGTCCCTACTTTAGTGAAGCATTTTATATGGAAAGGGGTTATCTGCTCCTTCTTGATTCCCACTCTGCATGTTGCCAAGAAGAAGCTAGAGGCAAGATCAGCTGATGAAGGAGCCATATTTAGTGTATTAATGCTTTATTCTTTAGGAACCCAACATGTTACTAGGTATACATATTTCTAAATGAAGCTTTATGGACAAAGCTACTCTGAAACACAAAGAGAACCTGTCCCTTTCCCCTACTCCTTCCTTTTCTTGTCATCACTCCATCTACCCCATGATGGATTTGTAGTATTGGCAACATTGCCACTTTTAATGATCTGGACCCCTCTACATAATGGCCTCACGGTACTAGCCATTACAGATGAGATGTACGTTATTTATAAATTAGTTCTCTTGTTCCTGCATATTCTTGAGTTTATCATCATTAAAGAGAAAAAATGTTTCTCAACAAAAGGCCCAGGTACTATGGTGATAGACACAATAGTAATGCTTAGATACATAGATAGGCATGTTTCCATTTTGGTCTTTTGTATCCATTTTCACTTGTCCCAGATATGCCATATTCTGATTCTCAGGGTGAAGAATGTTTTGAAATGCATTTGCGTATTCATGGATTGTTGGCTGTATTCAAATTTTTATATTCAGCTAATATTTAAATGTATTTAGGAAACAGGCATCAATTTAGATTTGCAATGTGGTATGAAATATCATAAAGGGAAATCACTTTCAGGCTGTTAGATGTAGTGCAGCCTGGGAGATAGATAGGTTCAAAACATCTGTCAACCCACAATATTTTTGTGAACCCTTTCCACTCTCAACAATGTCATAGCTGTGATGCATCTGATAATAGAAGCATAAATGCCTGAAGAAATATCGAAGCAATGGAGTGAATCGAGTCTACAATTATTTTATTAAAATTCTTACTTGCTTGAGTTCTTTGAGGGTCTGAGCCAATTCGCCTGTGCCCATTTCTATGACTATTCCAATAGTCTGAAGAGAGGACTGAAAATCAGGACCTCAGTACTATTCCTGGAACTCAATCAGCATATAATAAGTTATAAACCTTAGTACCTTGGTTTACCTGCTCTTTACTTAAGGAAAATTAAGAGAGTTGATTAGTAAAGGAAGCTAAAAGGTCAGTACAGTTGGTCTGATCCTTAAAGTCACAAGTTATGCTCCAACTCCTCGTCAAACATTTTGCCTTTCCATTAAAGGCTTACACTGTGTCAGGCATTGTGCTAAACACCGGAGGATACACATAAAAGCATGTAAGGTAGTCCCTGCCCAGAAGGAACTTATAGTCTAATGGGGGAAGATAACACATATTGGGGAGTTGGGGGACTGGGCATCACACCTGCAGTGTCATGGCCAGAGATATCAAAGAAGTTCTATATCGTGCTAGTGCTTGCAAGTGTGTGTGTGCGCACGTGCATGGGTGTGTGTGTGTGTGTGTGTGTGTGTGTGTAACATTCCCATCCATCCAGGAGTGGAGCCAGCTTTTACAGATGGGGTTAGTAAAAACATTCAAATTCCATCTGTGGCCTGAGACAAATAATACCCTGTGGTGGTAAATGTCCTTTTTCCTTGATGTGGCAGGGGGCTAAAGATAGACAATGAAGAAGGGGCTGCCTGGCTACATTGATATCTGCCTTCACTAGAGAAAAGATTACTCACAGAGCCACCCCTGGCCCATACCCCAGATTCCAGAGGCACATAATCTATATTCATAAAGCACTTTAGGATAATTAAATATCAGATTCGAGGACAGTACAAGCTACAATTAATCACAGAAACAAAGATGCCGCTCTGCAACTAGATTCAGCACACAACTAGTAGGTGCTGAGGAAGGTAGTTTAATTCTTTCAGGGCAGTGGGCAAATGCATTAAGGTGCCAAAGCTGTAATTCACTATGTGACCCCCCCATTGGCCTGAGTGAGTTAATTCCCTTCCCTAGTCTCCAGACTGACTCCTAGTCAGTAATTTACAAAGGGAGAGGAGCATGTAAGGAATCATTGCTACAAGCCAGATTCTAGGTCCCCCTCAAAGGTAACCAAAACAGCACTATATGTAACTTTTACCTTAAGCTGACTCATATTGTAAGCTTTGTCATATGCCTTTATCATGTCACTCTCAACTAGTTTTAAGCTCCCTGAAGACAGCAAAGGTCTGCATGCTTCTTCTATAGACACCCACCTAACGCCTAGTAAAATGCCTTGTATGTAATAGCTACTCAATAAATATTGATTGACTTTTTTTTAATTTACTCAGAACTGAGCAGATGTTGTCATGGTATTAAATTCAGAGCTCTTGCCCCCTCCTTCCCCATTCCTAAGACTTCCCCACCCCCAACACATATTGGTGGCTTCAGTGTGTGATCCAAAAAAGGACCACCTGTCCCCCTTCAAGTCACATTTATTTCTTCCTTCTATTTATCAGACACGTTATATGATTCTCTGGCCTGTCAGTTCCAAGGAAATGACCAACAGCCCCCAGCCTCCACAAAAGTACTCCTAGTCACTCAGCTCATTTGTTGGAGATGAATAATTGAATCCAATTAATACATCCTGGCTATTCGTGGCCAAGCAAGCTCTGACAAGAGTCATAGCAAAGCGGAGGTGGTAGGACCATTAAATCTAAGAGCCCATGCTTTCCCCATAGCATTAGAGTTAAGTGCTGTGTTTAGCACAGTGTTGCTAAAATGTGTTTGGTTAAATCATGGATAGAAAATGTTCACATCTCCCCGAGCCAGACCCATTCTTCTCCTCTTGGGTCTCTCTCAGAGACCTCCCCAGGAAATTTCTACAGTCCATCTTTACAACTTGTTTCCAAGAGAAGAGCTCACTGTTTAGCATTTATGTGCATCTCTGCTGACATTCTGTTTTTGTGAAATGTGCAGTGTGGTCTAGTGGAACTAGCATGGGGCCAACAGGAGAATCAGGAGCCCTAGATGTTAGGCCTGCTCATATCACAAGCTAGCTCTGTGAATTCAGTCAAATAATTTCCCCTTTCTGGGCTTGCGTTCCCTTATCTGCAAAATGGAGATGATCACAGCTGCCCTTTCTGCCTCATAGGACAGTTGCTGGAAAGAAAATTAGATAAAAAAAAAGACTTCGAGAGAGCAAAATAAATGAATGTACTATGTAAATGAAATATATTCTTCCAATCTGATTGTTTAGCTCTGTAGGAGAGGTAAGAAAATGTAAAGACACGCTGAAGAGGTAGTAATAGTGGGGAAGGAAAGGGAGAGGACCTGGTCAGTTGTTTGCTCCCACATTTCCCCTTTCTCCCATCCCCCACTCAGATGGAAAAACAGGTAGTTTGGAATGTCTCTGTTTGCATCTGTAAAATTCCCGGAGAAAAAGCTTTGCAGAGGGAGAAAGGCAGCTGAAATCAAACCTCAATTACTTTTCTCTTTCCTTTCAGATCCCCTGATTTATTCCCTCCATGAGACGAGTGGCATTTGGAATTAAAAACTCCAAACCCAGAGGAATAAAGAATAGGAAGATGAGAAGATAAGCCATCCAAAATAGACAAAATAGAGTAATAGAGTAAGTTGGAACAGGAGAGGAGGGGAAAACAAGGACAAAGAAAAAGAAGAAAACAAGAATGAGAGGAGAGAGAGAAAGAAATGTGTTCATGCTTTATTTTGATACTTAGGTGAGTTGCCATTTAAAGGGCCAGATGTCTTCATTTTCTACAGCTAGGATTTAAAAGACAGAAACCCAATTTAGTTGCTCTTTTCTCTAATAAAAAATATGTTTTATCCCAATGGAGGAACGTGTTTCTTTCTGCCAATAAGTGTCAGCAGCTAATCTGAAGCCTTCAATAAAACAATCCCGTTAAATAATTTAACCAGGAAAAAGCCACTGATGGCTGTGAAATAATGTATAGATTTCAGATGGGTCAACCTTTAAAGCCGCAAAAGAGGAAATGTGAGAAATGGGTTTCTGGAAGCACTGGGGCATTCCCTAGCAGACTGAAAAGGAAACCCATTAGAACCAAGGAATGGTAAATAGCTGCCTTAAACATATTTGCTGACACAGAGTTGTGTTAATGTACAAAATACACTTCTCCTATAGCCATGAGAGAAATCTCTCAGTACCCAATTCCTATAAAATAGGGACTGTGGGACTAAATCCATTGTTCTCTCTGAAAATCAATGGGCAGTTTACCCCATAGGTCATTCAGGTTTCAAAGGGCAACGGCCTTAAAACAGTATTCCAGTCCAAGGGAACCAGTGCAGAGGAATGAAATTCAGATTAGGGCCAAAGTGACCTGGACTCCAGGGATAGGACAGTCAGTCACTAACCTTGTGAGCCCAGGCAAGTCATTTGCCTATTAATACAAAAAAGACAACCTAGTAGGGATGGAATGAAGCAGGTACAGCTGCAATGCAGAGAAGCAAATCGGTGTTTCCATTTCAGCGGCCATTGCAATGGCCAGTATTTAAATATATGTTGCTGGTGTTGACCCTTAGACTTTATGATTCTGCAGGCACAGAATGATCGATTTGAGGAAAGAGAGGAGCTGAGTAAAACCTTCACATCAATAAAGTAGAGCAGCTGCAGTGGTTTGGGGGCCCTGAGAGTTTTCTCTTCTTTGTATAAGTGTACCCTGCTAGAGCATCTCCCATTCTGGGAAGACCGCCAGAAGCATGGGCCCTTTGTGGTTTTCCCTGAGGACATTTTGGATGCCTGAATCCAAGTCATCAAAGTGGCCTGAAGTCTGGGCATGTACCACATTACTCAGGAATTTATCTCTGATGATTAATGCCTCAGGTTCAGCAAGCTTGTATTCCTCATGCTGTTTTTCGAGACCCTTCCCCTTCCCCATTCCCCAGGGCATGTTCAGCACTTCCTTTGCTTCAGTGAGGACTAGGAAGGAGTTATAGATCTGAAATTACCCCCTCTTGGCCTCAGTTTCTCCGATGGTTGGTGGAGATGATAATGCCCTACCGATTTGACAGTTGTTGTAAGAACAAAATTAAATAGTAGCTATGAAAAGTGCTTAGGAAACTATAAAGCTCTATATGAATACAAGATATTATATGACCACATCTATCCTTTTTTATATTTCTTATTAATGTCCATAAAAAGAATTGTTATTCTTTTTCATTACTGAATATTTCCATTTGTGGCTCTCAAGAACTTTTAGGGTGTTGGGGTAGAGAGGCTCAGTATGTCTCAGAATATACTTAGCACAAACTCAACCTCTTCCAAAAAAAACTGACCAACCCCCTTACCAGTAGAGGCATTACCAAGCACTGTCATAACTACTGCCTTCTCTTCCCAACCCTTGCGCTGAAATCAATCACTCCATGCCTTCAGAATCACAAAGTCTAAGGGTCAAAATCAACAACATACATTTAAATAATAGCCGATTGCAATAGCTGCTGAAATGGGAGTACCAGCGGGCTACTAGTCATTACAGCTGCACCTGCTTCATCCCATTCCTATAGCTGATGTTGCTTTCCTTGCTGCACTAAAAAGCTAATGGTTTATCTGGATTCACAAGGGTAGGGTCTGACAGAACTGACCCTAGAATCCAGGTCTCCTTGGTCCTTACTCCTACAATTGAGGAAAATGACTGAGGAAGGGGGACAAATGCAAATACATACTGCTTCACCAGTGTTCTTCCTACTGGTCAATGGACCAGAGAGGCACAGAGAGATTTCCTTGTTAGAGACACTCCTCACCCTCTGCCCCTAATAAAACAGATACATCCTTTCTGAAACGTAGTTAATCTTTATCTTATTCTTATTCTCACACTGCAAACAACAAAAGTCACCAAGACTGTGGCCACTCTGCTATTCTACCAACTACTAATCACTACCTTTCTTCCTCCCAAAATACTCAAGTTCATATGGTCTCCACATTCTCCCATTGTATTGGAAGCTCCTTGAGGACTAGGAATGTCTTTTGCCTTTTTATATCTCTAACACCTAATATAGTGCCTGGCACATAGTAAATGTTTAATAAATGTATATTGATTAATAGATACATTTTCTTGGATTGTATTTCCTTGATCCCCCCAAGCTTCTCTAATTATGATGTTAATAGAATTATTGCTTCTAAGATTTCTTGTCTCCTGTTCCGCTCTACAACTGGCTCACACCAAAAAGACCATGAGTATCTCCCTCCTCTGTTTGGGGGCATGTTAGATAGTTGGCTATATCTTTAAAACTGTCTGTTGTTCATTGGCCATCTTTCTTAATGGTAGCTGCTATACTTGACTAAAAGTCTTCATTGCCCTTCTTAGTGCTCCCATGTGGGGCACTTTCTTCCCATTGTATTCCTTCTTGTCCTTTTTTGAAGGACTAGTTAGTGCTAATGTCCAATCTACCTGCCTTCTCTGAACTTTCAGAATTCTGAAAAGAGGAATCAATTTCTGATTCACAAACTTCTCCACTTCTGACTTATCACTCCCAGGCAGAAGCTTGAATTATAAATTCCCATGCAACTAAAGGTATCTCCCCACCATTGTAAGCAAAGTCCCTAGGACTGTCATCCTCATAGAGAGAAAGAAATCAGTTGGTCCCTATTCTTAGGCTAGTCTAATTCAAGTCTCTAGCTTTTAGAACTGTAACTAAGAAATGTTGTGTTAGGACAGCATAAACTGCCCAGGGAAAGTAGCAGGAAACGTGCCATCAAATCATTTTTTTTCAACATAGATGCTATCCTGCACGAGCAGATGGCACTGCTAAGGTGGCCTTTGTGAGCAAGGAAGAGAGGAAGGGCTCATTTTGAGAATAGTTACTAGGAAAATGAAATAATCTATATATGAGATTCCTATTTTAATAGTCTTCTTTCTAAATAGGTACTAAGTCTCATTGTTGTTGTGATGCTTAAAAACAAGTACTTTTAGCACCCTTTAAATCTGGCCTGGGACAAAACTCCAGTCTTCCTGACCTAATTGCTCAGCATTTGGCTTTTCCAGATGTTGTTAGGCAGCATTATACATAAGAAACAAGTTTGGAAAAGAATCACTGACTCTGAGGGCTGAGACATGGATTGTGCTGCCTAAGCCATTGCTGCCTGAACGCTATTCCTGAAGACCTATTGACCACAAAACTAGCCAGTTTGAGTGATATCCCATTTGCAAGGCAAATGGATTGGCTTCTTGTCACTTCAACCCTCTAAGTAATAAGACTTTCTTCAGCTGAAACCATTCACTTAGGGAAAGTTTTCCTCTTGAATGGTATGTCCCACCATGTCACCAACTATATGTAATATAATTTCCTGGCACTCCAGAATAAATCAGGACTTGCATTTGTCCAGTATTTCTTAAACTCTGATCCTTAACCCTAGGTGAACAATCACTCCATATCACCATATAAGCAAGGGGAAAGCTTTAGTCATGCCAACAGGACATCTCCAGGAACTGGTTGTTCTCCTTGCCCTAACTACTAAGCCTTGTATGGCCATCTTAGGAGAGACACTGGGGCCTGTGGCAAGTCTCTCTTTATCCAGTCTTCAGGTCCCTTCCCTGAGCCCTAGGATCAAAGAGAAACTCCCCTTCAAATGCCAAAAAGGAAAGTTCACGTTTGATCCTAAAAGTAATAAAGAGTTTATTGAGTAGGGGAATAAAATGGTCAGACCTAGGCTTTATGAACATGATTTTGTCAGCTGCATGGAAGATAAATTAGAGTAGGGAGATACAATTAGGAGACCTTTGCAATAGTTCAAGTCAGAGGTGAGCTAAAGTTCTGACTGTGAAGGAGATGGAAGTGAGATATGTTATAGGGGTAGAAATTATAATATTTGGCAATTAGATATGCATGATAAGGAGAGTAAGGAATCAAACATAATGTTAATGTTGCTAATCTGACTAGAAGGATACATGTTAAGTTACTCTTAATGTGGATAGATATGTTTGGAAGAAAGGAAGATTTTGGGGAAAAGATGATGAATTCTCTTAGGGACATGTTGAGCTTGCAGTATCTCAGAGACATCCAGTTTGAAATGTCTAAAATGTAGTTGGTGCAGTAGGACTAAACCTCAGGGGCGAGATAGAGGCTGGATATGTACATTTTGTAGCCATCTGCTAGAAATGATAAATAAAATCCACATGAGCATACAAGGCCAACCAGTAAGAACACATATAGAGAAAAGAAATCCAAGAGAGCTGTTCAACCACAATGAGGGTGGGGTGTGATACAGGTGATTATATAGAAAAGAAATTCAGAAGGTGGAGTTGGCTTGATAGAAGAATCAAGAGAATGATCATTGCCATAAAAAATCAGAGGGGAATGAGTATCCAGAAGGAAAGGATGTTGAAGAACAGGGTCAAACACTGCAGGAAGATTGAGGAAGATGAAGATTGACCAAAGGCCCTGAGACTTGGCAATTAAAACATTATCAGTAACTTTGGAGAGAACAACTTTCATTGAAAAGGCTGGGAACCAAATCGAAAGGGGGTGGGAAGCAATTTTAAATTGTTCCTCAAGCATTTTCAAAATACTTCTATCAATTCCACTTTCTCTAAATCCAAGATGCCTCTGGGTTGGTAGAACTCAATGATGTAGGCTCACAATACCATCCTTCCTGTCAGATGTTCCAGTATGGTTATAGCAATATTGTTCTTACAAAAGGCACAGTCCCCCACACTCTAAAATCCTGCCTGAACTGCTGATTCTTTCCTTTGGAGGAGCAGCAGAGGCACTGCCCATTCCAGGGTACACCCACCAAAATTCCCCATCACAAAAACCACCTGTTACAGATACATTGCAAATGAGCAAGGTGACATCTTTAACACTAAGACACAATAGACACAAAGCCAGCAACTTTCCCACCAATCTTTAAACACAGGTAGTGATATTATAACAGGATCATGAAGGAGGGGGTGTATTATAGCTAGATTGAAGGCATCTAAGGTTATCCTACTGAGATACTAGGCTGACAGTCAGAATGGTCCTACAACTCAAAAACAAGGATTGGGTCAGCCTGTGGCAGTGGACCGCCTGGAACCATATGGGTAGTTAACACTAGCAGGAAATAGGCTAGTGAAGACAAAAAGAAAAAAAGATAGACTTCCTAAAAGTATCTTGAGTTCAGATAAAGTACCAACTCCATATCATTCCCTGTCCTCTAGCTTTGATCTTTCCCAGGGATCTATAGACAAAACAAATATGGGGGTGGGGGGAAGGAATGAGGTTTTTGTCCTAGCTAGAGTATAACTTAAAAGTCAGTGTCTCAATGGTCTGTTACCAAATAAAGGCAGTGAGTTGTACCAAGAGGAATGGAGACAATGACCTTACCTCCTTCACTTACCTTTTGTTTTTATTGAATTTCACTTAACATGGTAAGTAAAAATAACTTGGGTATCAACTATGGTACTCCAGTCTATACACAGTTTCTATGAAGTTTGAGGGGATACAGCTCCATGTGATGGGTCTTGATAACACAGAGTTCTCATTAGGGGTTTAATAGTAGTTACAAGGAACTTCATAACACAATGCTAAAAAGCTGCCTGGGGCAACAGAATTCAAATTGGCACCAGACAGACATAGTCAAAATAATAGACTTAATCTTAACCTGGGGTTACCCTGGCTTTTGTCTAGCTACACTAAGGTAAGTGTGGTGGGTTCATAGACTCAGTTATAGATTAAAGAGCTGTCAGTCAGCCCTTGTCAGGGAGAGGCTTTCTAGGCATCACAGACTGGTAGATAAGAGCAGAGATTCAGTAGTTGGTACTGCAGGGCTGAAATCCAATAGATAGAAGCAGAGAGAAACTCTGAAACCAAAAAGATGCAGCCCAAATAAACCTACCCATTGAAAATTCAATTTCTAACACAGAACTGGCATATCCAGCAGGAATATCATATTAATAGAGATGAAAGAACAGTTTGATATCACCAGAAATTATCAGCAGCCCTGCAATGGCCAATCATACAGTGACTGTAACCTCTCCATTCAAAATCCTTGGTCCTGAGCATATGCCCTTCCCAATGCTCATGTGGTAACCTGTGTACTCAGTGTCCATGAGAAGATCTTTCATGATTTTGTTTGCTACGTTGGTTAATTAAATGCCAATTTTAAATTCATATGCACTCTATCTAGCTGGTAAATGTAAATGCATCAATGAGT
The DNA here is from genome assembly GCA_028646595.1 of Phalanger gymnotis. Lineage (NCBI taxonomy): Eukaryota > Metazoa > Chordata > Mammalia > Diprotodontia > Phalangeridae > Phalanger > Phalanger gymnotis. The sequence goes on from CM053622.1 coordinate 302,126,054, forward strand.
TCTTGGTTTTAAGAGGGTTAACCCAAACATTGCCTCAAATCTGGGGTAGATTTTCTGACAACTCATGTGGTGGGGAGAATGCCCCCAATGCAAATGAACCATACTCTTCTACAATCCTGGAGACTTCTTTGGATTTGATTCTTACTCAGTGAATAGCTCTTCCATACACCCAAACTGCATTTGGTTTAACTATTCACTAAAAGAAGCAAGCCTCCCTTTTGCCCTGTTTAAATGCATCAGCTAACACTGCCTCCCACACATTTGTTTGCAGTCTATTTACTTGTGCAGGGATCCTAGATATCCCTGTGATTCGGCAATCTCTGAAATGCTTCTCTACTTACAGTGCTAATAAAAGGGGAGTATGTTGAGTAGGTGGTATATGAGAGGTCTTTGGCCCAACTGAAATGGTAGATAGATTCAAAAAATGTTGAAAACCACTGTAACAGACATTATGTTTAAGTCTCTTATTCAACATGGTAGAATGTCTCTTTAGCATCCAGGGGCACAATGGGAGTTTATTTCTCTATTTGTTTTTGATTGGTCCTATCAACACAGAGATCTCCAAACAAACGTGTCTATATAAGTTAATAGATCTAGCACTAAATGAGACCTCAGTAGTCATCTAATCCAACCTTTTAATTTTATAATTTGGGAAATTGGGACATTAAGTGAGTTGCCAAAGGTCACACAGCTACTAAATATCAACACCAGGATTTGAACCCAGGGTCTCTGACTCTAAATCCAAAACACTTTCTGATGTACCAAATACAAAGGGGTTACCATTGGTTATCATTGGTGAGGTAGTGAGAGGAAATACCAATCCGTGGTTACCTCTATCCTTCAAAGCCTATCACAGGTTCAAAATTCAATTCAATTATCGCCTCAAACACTGTATTTCTAGATGCCATTCTTTACTCTGAGATTCAAAGCCATTATTCTTTGTTATCGTTCAGTTATTTTTCTGTTATGTCTGACTCTTTGTGGCCCTATTTGAAGTTTTCTTGCCAAAGACACTAGAGTGGTTTGCCATTTCTTTCCTCAGCTCATTTTATAGATGAGGAAACTAAGGCAAAGAGAATTAAGAGACTTGTCCAGGGTCACACAGCTAGTAAGTGTCTGAGGCCAAATTTGAACTCAGGAAGATGAGTCTTTCTGACTCCAGGCCCAGTGTTCAATCCCCTAAACCACCTAGCTGCTCCTACATCAATCTACCTGTCCTTATAATACCTATCTCCCAAGAATCTTCAGCAAAATCTTTTTTAAACTAGGCCAGTCATGGCACTGTCTTTGAACATAACTCCATACCTTTCCTCCTATCATTTCCTCCACCAGTGATATCATTCATATTTCCATCTTGCTTTTGTATTTATATCTGTAGTGCTTAGCACAGCTCTTAGCATATAGTAAGGACTTAAGTACTTTTTTCATTTATTTGTTCATATATAGGTTCTTCCAATACAATGGTAATAGCCTTATTGTCACTTATTAGTGATGATGGGAATTTCAGGCACTGTGACAAGCCCATTTGAGAGATATTCTGGAAAAAATGGTATTTTGGGTGCACATACCTAAGACAAATTCTAGCAAAATTTTTGCTTGCCTAGACCTGTACAGTCTTCTACTTAAGGCCTCTGAGAGTCTTATTATTTTATCTTATGGATGGAGAAAATTCCTATTTTTGCAACCTGAAAATGTGCTTAAGGAAGACATTTAAAAGTAAACCTCTTTTTTCTCTCCTCTTTCCTCTCCTTTTCTCTCTGTTTCTTCTTTCTTTCTCCCCTGCTTTTGATTATATTTTCCTCTTTCTCCTTCTTGCATTCCAGTTTTCTCTTGTTTCCTATTTTTTCCCTTTTTCCTTTTTCTTTTATCATTAATTCCCAAGCTTCCTCCCTTTGGTTATTATCTGGATGTGCTTTTTTCCTTTTCCCTTTTCTTCTTCATTCTTCATTTTCAACCTTATTTTCTTTCCCAAAGACTTCTTATTCCCTTTCCTTTACCAGAGTATATAGAGTGCAACCTTTATATACTGGCTTGTGAGAGCAATTTGAGGCAAGAGTGGGCTCTGCAGCTGTCAACGGAGAACCATTAATTGGACTAGGACATAATATGAGACTAACTCAGTAAAGAAGCTTAACTTCTTTAGGAAAACCTAGAATCATAGAACTTTTAGGGGGCAAGAACTTTAGATTTTATCTTGTCCTATGCCCTCCTGTCCTCATAGTTGAGGAAACAAGCTCAGAGAAGTTCAGTTTCATATTCTGTCATTAGCTTATTGTATGACATTGCCTGAGATCTCATGAGTTAGTAAATGGCAAAGCTGAATCTGGGCCCAGCTGCTCTAAATGCAATGAAAGTATCTCTTCCTCTGGGCCACTCAACTTCTCAGGTTCTTGCCAAGACATTGAGAGGTTAAATGTTTTTCCTGTGGTCACACATCTAATATGTGCCAGAGGCAGATTTTCCTGACTTAAAGACCTGTCCTCTATTCACTAAGCCACCCTGCTATGCTCATGCCAATTAGGCACTCAATTTCCATAACCTGGCTGGGATCGTGGTGTTAATGCTCACAATGGGACCAAGGAGTGAAAGGAAAGGTAGAGAGGGAAAAAGAAAAACCGGAGAGGCAGAAGGACTGAAACACAATACTCTCCTTTCTTTAGAGCAGTGTTGGCAAAGTATTAGATTTACTAGTTAATTTCACTCACTTCCAGCTCCATAACCCCCCATCCCCACCCACACACACACATACACACACAACTCTTCTGTGAGCTAGAGATTAGGGATTTGTTTCAAGGCCTTACCAATCATATGCTAAGCTGGTGCATCACTAAAGCATCTTTTGGGAGGACAGGTAGAAATCCAATCTAGGATTGAAAGCTCCAACTGTCATAGGTAAAAAATGCCCCCCACAGAAAGCTGCTATTGAGTCAGACAGTGGGAAGAATTATGGCAATGCCATGAGTGCTTCAGGGAAGCCACTGGTTAGTTCTATGCCAATATGCCAGTCGCTATGACACTCCCTCACGCACACCACACACACACACACACACACACACACACACACACACACACACACATACACACACTCAGCAGAAGATGTCACCTTACTCACCCCTCTTAGGGCTGCCCTCCTAATTTCCCCACCCCATCGCCCTAGTCAGTCGGTAATGGTATTCAGTGCCATGAATTGTGTTCCCAGGCTGTTATCAGATAAGTGTTGGAAAGGGCAAAGGGGCTAAGAGAATTGATGCTGGTGATTACAGTGGTGGAACTGTCCCCACTGAATCATGACTAAACCAGACTCCCAGTCTGTTGAGAAAAGGCTACATTCTAAAAAGACATGGTCTTTAGGGGGATGAAAATGCCTCAAAATCTGGCCCATTCTAAGGAGATCATGTTTTCTTTCAATCAATCAACAAATATTTATTCAGAAAATGACTCCATCATCACTCATACACATTCATTGAGAGTTCTCATCAATGTAGAAATGAGGATGACACCCTTTGCACTCTCTGCTCTCTAGGAGCTCCTAGCTGAAGACAGAAACACTGACACAGACACATCTGTGCAGGAAATGAAGATATTGGAATAAAAACATGAAGCCAAAGCATAAGGAGCCGGGGCTAATGTCAACTATATAGGTACATATTCAACAACAACCCCAAAGGTCTCATGATGGAAAGAGCTATCTCCATCCAGATAAAGAACTATGGAGTATGAATGGAGATTGAAGGAAAGAACAATGAAACAAAACTGAATGTTGTGAAATTGTAATGATCACATTTGGCCCTAGAGAAGGGATGAGAAAATGCATCCACACACACCCCCGCCCCTTTTCACTGGAGATGTGGAGGTATGGTGAGAATGTATTGTTACACATGCTATCAGGCACAGTCAATGTTTAGGTGGGTTGTGCTGAACTAAAAAATAACATCTTTGTTACAAAGGAGGCTCTTTTAGTAGGGGAAGGGGAAGAATGTATTGAGAAATAAATATGATTTTAAAAACACCAATAAAAATCTGAAGGCAAAACAAAAAAGTTATTTTGGCAAACATTTTTGGGGGGCAGAATTATCAGATTAATGGAACACTACAATTATCCCCAAACGTTGATTCTGGCAGTACATTTTCCAGAGTCTTTCACAATATCCTTGTGTGCAACATGTGGAACAAATGATAATACAATAATAGGATAATAGGAAATCAGAACAGGTTGAATGAACAAACCTGAAGACTGGCATTGATGTTAATCGAATGGAATTCCATAATGGAGTACCACAGGGCTCTATCTTTGGCACTGATGATTCAAAATTTCTAACAGTGACTTGGATGAAGATGGAGTGAACATTCTTATCAAATTTAAGTGATTTGTTGAATGACAGAATCCGAGTCTAAAAGGCCTAGTGGAGGAGCTGTAATTGCATCAACATAAGGGGTTCCCAATGTGGATATCCCCCCATAGATAATTACCTATCTATGACCAGATAATTGTTAGACTCTTTCCTAGGATAGTAAGGACAAAATATACTAAATATACTAAGATGAAATTTAATAAGGTAGATGTGAAGTTTACACTTGAGTTTTAAATATCAATTGCTCAATTACAAGATGAGAAAGCAACAGCTAGAAAACAATTGAGGGTTAAAGTACAACACAAGCTCAATATGGGTCATCACTATGATGTGAAAACAAAAAAGAATACAATTCTATTTTACCTTGATGGATGTTATTTCATTGGTGTGGATTTTCCCTCAACAAATAGAGATTATAACTCCTCTACAATATGTCATTTTGGATGATTCATATGCAAGTCTTTCCAGCTATGTAACTAGAGCTCTGAGCCTGGAATCAGGAAGAACTGAGTTCAAATCTGCCTTTAATTATTTATTTACTATTTGGCTCTGAATAATCATTGTCTGTCTCAGCTTTTTCATCTGTAAAATGTGGATAGTAATAATTCCTTTCTCCCAAGGCTGTTGTGAAGATAAAATGAGATGTCTTTGCAAAACTTAAAGTGTTGTGTAAATGTTAGCTATTATTATTATCGTTATGTAAATTCTCCATAGATCATTTACCACCATACTGAAGGTCTATATACTATTCTTTAAATAGCTCATGGATCCAGTGGGCCATTCGTGCTCTCCATCTGTTGTCATCTATTGTCACATGTCTCGGGTACCACCTTTCTGGTCATTTATGCCCTTGATATATCTTTAATACTATTTCGTGCATGTGAGTGATCATTGGTAACATTTTCCAGTATGCTAATAGCCATGATTTGTCTTTCCATTGTTTTAATTTTGATTATTCTGAGACAGTTGCATTTTGTAATTTGCAGTCATGTAGTACGTTACCATTACCATGAGAATATTGGTAAAACTAGAAAACAAACTCGAAGCACAATGCCCAGAACGAGACAGTATGCACTGTACTGAGCCCTAGCCAAATTACTTCAAAAATATTTTGTTCAGTCCAAGGCACCACATTTTAGAAAGACCTCTGAAAACCAGGAACATGTCAAGATAAGAGCAACCAAAATGTTGAGAGAATTTGAAATTATGTCGTATAATATTTATTTGTAGGGACATAACCATGTTTACCCTAGAGAAGAAATGATTTGAGAAAGAGAGGCATAGTAATTGTTTTCAAGTATTTAAAGAGATGCCATGTAGAAAAAGAATCAGCATTGTTTGGTTTAATCCAAAAAGGAAGATCTAGAAGCGATGGGTAAACTTTTAGAGAGGCAGATTTAGATCAGTGCAAGATTTTTTTAAAAGCTATGCAAAAGTGGATTGAACTGCCCCAGCAGACAGTGGATTCTTCATTACTGGAAGTGTTCATGTAGAAGCTGTATAACCAGTTCTCAAAGATATTGTGAAGGAAATTCCTGCTCACTTCCAAGTTGGGCTAGATGACTACTGAGGTGAGTAAATTGAAAAAGAATACACACAGGAGATGGGAACTCTAAGCTAGATGTTAACTATAGGCTTCATAGCCCATAACACCATAGGATAATACATTTAGAGATGGAAGGGCACTTAGAGGTCATATAGTGTGCCCTCTTCATTTTATAGAAGAAGAAATTGAGGATCACAGAAGTTAAATGATTTGACCAAGGCCACATAGATGGTAAGTAGCCAGAATGTTGCTCCGACTAAAGGATTCTGACTTCAAATTCAGTGACAAGTTACTTAACCCTGTTTGCCTCAGTTTCCTCATCTGTAAATGACCTAGATGGAAATGACAAGTCTCTCCAGTATCTTTGCCAAGAAATCACCAAATGGGGTCACAAAGAGTCAGATATAACTGAAACAACAAAAAACATCAAGAATCTGGTCTACAAGGTCTCATCCACAAAGTATTGGGTGTGAGTAAATGAGGGTTTCCCATAATTCCCGTGATAGCATAATTCATGTTCAAAATGAGGAATTAAATTGCCTAGAAGATACCCGATTTATGGACCAATAAGGAAAATATATTCTTAATGAAAGAACACTGCATTTGAAGCCCAAGGACTTGACTTTGAACCCTGGCCTTTCCTCTCTGAAACTCTGGCTCTGCATCCACCACATAAAAATAAAGGATTTGAACTATAGGCTCTCTAATTCCAGATCCTGGTCTATATTTCATATGAGTGAATGAGAATTATTAAGAGTTGGACCAAAATCTTGGTAGTGTTGTGGTGGGGGGAAAGAATGCCAAGGTGGAGCTGTCAAAGGTAGTAAAGAAAATGCAGGCAGGATCAGCCTGAAGCTGATAATTTTATGGTGGTATTCTAGGCAAATCACCAGTCTCTATCTCCAACACAACTAAAAGTATTGTGGCTAAGTGCTCAGACACGATACCTTCTCTGAGCATTCTTCCCTGAAGTCAAGGCCGTGGAGTGATGGGATCTTATTAATATCTGATTTCTAGAAGCTCCAGGAAACAGAGATTGCAAGCAGACATCCATGTTCTTTCTCTGGGACCATAACACTTCCCATATAAGGAAGCTGGGGCCATGATTTCCTTACATACATTCATTTTGTCCACCTGTAATTTGTAGGAGTGGGCAAGGGGTCAGCTAATACATGTTCAATTTGAAAAGACCCACTGTGAAAGATACCAGGGGAAAATGGTAGATGGAGTGAGCTGAGTGCTTCTAGTCCTGAAGCCATGAAGATCGCTATCTGAGCAATTACCTACTAGGGACCTATCACTTGGTCTAAGTAGTTTTCAGAACAGTTTGTCTGAATGTAAATATATGAATTCTTAGTTGAGCAACTTACAGTTGAACAAAAGCTGTTTGCCCTTGCCTTTTATGAGGGGGAAGGAGAGAGAGAATGAGATCTTTAGGTGACAAAGAGAGACAGAAGTGTGCGATAGGCCCAACTAGGGGCTACTGTAATATGCAGGGGTCTGAGGTACTCTCTGTGACAAAACTTTTCAAGGAAGGTACAGAGATATGTGAAGTTGCTGTTGGTTTGTTCGTTTGGTTTTTCCAAATGTTTATTCTTTGGCTATTTCCTCTTCCTTGATGGCTGGTATTCACTGGACATGGCTGCAATACCATAAGAAATTGAAGGTATCTGATCACCTGGGATATATCTTGGAGCCAGGCCATGGAAATACCAAGGAGCTGAATGACTTTTCCATTTCCACCAGTGTTGGTCGCACATTGTGGGAGAGATAAAATAGAAGCGTCAGAGAAAGGCATTGGCTGCTTGGGCATCCTGGGGGAATGTGGGAAGTAGCAAGGTGATTGCTAAGTACAGCAGGCTCCCCCAGTGACAACCTGCTAAATTACCAAATACCCTGGCAAGATTCCAAATCCAGTCAAATCCAGTTAAAAAGTTTTTATGAAAGAAGTGAGAAGGTATATACTAATCATGGCAGGACATCCCCTTCTCCCTGTGACCTTGATGTCAAGAAATACTTGGATAATATGTCTGCAAAAGGCCTTGAGTGTGTCTGTTCCCCCTTTTTCTGTGAAAGCAAAGGTATATAATTATATAGAAATGGTGAGATTATAGATGATAGATCATAGATTTAGAGCTCAAAGGAATCTCAGAGGTCACCTGGTCCTATCCCCTCATTTTTCAGTTGAAGAAACTCTGCTCACAAAAAGTAAAGTGATTTACCCAAGGTCACATAGGGATTAAATACCAGAGTGAGGACATGAAGCCAAGTGTTCTAACTCCAAATTATGCACTGTTTCTACTGTACCCCACTTTCACAAATTGAAAATTCTATCTCTGACAGATCAGTATAATTTTAGAAATTTTATATCTACTGGATAGGAATACTGAATTCAGAAAGTACCAGGAGGGAAAAACTAGAGAGCTATTGGGATGACCAAGTACTTTTTGCACATGTTGATTTTTTGCGCATTTTTTGCACATGACTCTTTAGATAAGAGTTGGTCTGTCAGTAGGATTTATTAAGCACCTACTGTGTGTCAAGCATTGTGATAAACATGGAGATACAAAAAAAAAGGCAACAGACAGTCCCTGTTTTTGAGAAGCTCACAATATAATGGGAGAGACAACAGGCGAACAAATATATACAAATGAGCTATATATGGGATAAATAGGAAGTAATGAATAGAGAGAAGGCATTCAAATTATGAGGCAATGGGAAAGGTTTTATGAAAAGCATGGCATTTCTTTGGGACTTGAAGGGAACAGGGAAGCCTAACGGTAGAGTTGAGGGAAGAAAGTATTCTAGGCATAGGGGACTGCCTAGAATAGCATGCTCTACAAATGTAGAATAGCAAAGAGGACAATCTCATTTGATCAAAGGTGGGAGAGGGGGCTTAAGGTGTAAAAAGGCTGCAAAGATAGAGAGTTAGCTAGGTTATGAAGGGCTTTGAATGTCAAATAGAGGATTTTCATTTCATCATGGAGGTAATAAGGCACCACTGGAGTTTAATGAGTATTGAGGTGATATGGTCAGATCTAAACTTTAGGAAAATCACTTTGTTGGCTAAATGGAGGATAGACTGGATTGGTAAGAGGCTTGTGGCAGGCAGACCACCAGCTGTCTCTCATAGTAGTCCAGTTTTGAAGTGACGAGAGCCTGCACCAAAGTGGAGGCACTATCAGAAGAAAGAAAGGGACATATTCAAGAGATGTTATAAAGGTAAAATCGACAGGCCTTGGCAATAGATTGTATATGGGGAGGGAGAGATAGTGAGGAGTTGAGAATTACACTTAGGTTGTGAGCCCAGGGCAAGGATGGCATAATGTCCTCAACAGTAATAGGGAGTTCGGAAGGAGGAGGATTTAGGGGAAAAGAATGACACATTGAGTTTAAGGTATCTACTGGACATCCAGATCAAGATGTCCGAAAGGCAGTTGGAGATACAAAATTGGAGTTTAGCAGATAAATTAGGCCTAGATAGGTAGATTTGAGAATCATTAGCATAGGAATGATAATTAAATCCATGGGAGCTTATGAGATCATCAAGTGAAGTATTACAGAGGGAGAAGAGAAGAGGATCCAGGAAAGAGCCTTATGGGATACCCACAATTAGTGAGCTAGCCTAGCTAGCATTGCAAGCCTCCAGCATTCAGTGAATAGGCTTCTTCAAGAAATGAGTCAAGGGTAGCAACAAAGAAAGTATCTAAGCAATGGGCTAATGCATATTCTTCCATCTGATTGAGGAAGTGGAAAACAGAGTGGGGTTAAATCTCAAGCCCTGGTCCCTGCAAGGAGGTGGGTCATAGAAAGAGAAGACGGGAAGGATGCAGACAAAAGCATTTACCAGTTTCAGATTCAAGGTTTGTAGTTGGGTGTCTTCATGTCCACATTCCATACACATGCATATAGAGTATCTGTAAGAGAGTCAACAAGCATGGGGTATAGAGAGTTGGGAGTGGGGAGAAGATATTACATAAGGCATGTGCAAAATACTACGCTGGGATGTGATGATACAAAGATGAAAAATGTCATAAGTCCTGATCTTACATATCTTACAATGCAGTAGGGAGGATGAGACATACAAATAAGTATAAGTAAAATTTGAACATGATTCAGTACACAGGGAAAAAAAACAGAGGTGGAAAGAAAGAAGGGTCACTTCTAAATGGAGGATCAACATCTGAATCATGCTTGTGGTTTCTATTCAAATTGGTCTTTTTTCTTAATCAGGAGATTGACATGTCCAGTCCTTAAAAAAGTAAGATGTTGTCTTAGACTCAGTGAAATCTGACAGGATTAGATGTAAGCTAAATTTAAGAGTTGTTTAGCTGACAGTTCCCACATGAGACTCTAAGTATTCTCAGCATAATATCAGATATCCCCAAAATGTTAAATACAAAAAGACCTTTATGTATTTTCCAATGCAATGCCTTTCTCAACATGCCCGTATATCTTAACTTTCCTCCTCTTTTTTACTAACCTACAAATGCCACAACCTTTCTTTTCCCTGTACAAAAGGATATCAAACAAATTGCACTCTGTGATATATGTCACTACCTTCACTCAGGAGAAATGACATAGCTATTTTATTAGACAGGAAGTCTCGAGAGCTCCTGAACCCAATAGATAGTCTCGTAAATTACCAAGAGCCCACACCAGACCAAAACAACAATAAACTTGAAATGGGTTAAGTGGCTTTGTTATCTAGACTCCCCAACAGATCTCTGCAGGTGGTCCTACTCTTAGGAAGTACTCTGAGTATGAAAAATCATATATTTCCTGGTACTTTATCTCTAAGATAAGAAGACTTGAAATATCAGCTTGCTATCTTCATCTTGGGAATTTGCTGACTGCCTGTGGTTAAGGGCTCCCTTGGATGGTTTGTTGGTACTCTGCCAAGATCTCAAATCCACCCAGAGGAACATGGTCCTATCGTCCATGACCTTAGGTCAATTTTCATTGACCTTTTCCTTCACTTACTTTACTGTTTCGAAACATCCATGATTTCACCACTATGGATATGCCAGCCACCAAAACACATCATAACATCTCTGTGTTTTAGTAAATTAGTATTAGGTGATTCGTGAGTTGCAAAAGCCAAATATTTTATCAGCAAGTGGCCAACTATTTAGCAATAAGCCTCCCCAAACTCAGCTAAGCTGGTCCTTGGATGACCAAAACACTTTGGGTGCCAGGCCTGGCTCAAAGTTGTTTTAACTTCATAGGATTTGCCAGAGCAGGTAGTATGTGCTAATTTAACCTTTGAAAGCCAATAGTGATACTTCCACACCATAATAAGAATGGGAACAAAGGATGAAAGACTTCAGCAAAAGACAATGAGGAAATCAGGTATCAAATTCTATTATTTTCATATTTTACCCACTTTAATAATAATGTTTCTTTTTATTTATAATAAAACTATGTTTATTAGACTTTGAGCAGTCATCTCTAGTTTTAGAATTTTGCACTGATCTAGCACGGTTCAATTAGGAAAAAAAAAGTAAAATCAAAAGAGTTTCATTACAGACCAGTGTCAGCTGTGCGCAACTGTGTCCTCAGAACAGACACTAGTCAAAGGATTTGAAGAAGAAATCTCACCCATGAAAGGGAAGCATTCACCCACACATATAAAAATATTTATAGCAGGTCTTTTTGTGGTAGAATTGGAAATCAAGGGGATGCCCATCAATTGGGAAATGGCTAAACAAGTTGTGGTATATGAAAGTAACGGAATAGTATTGTGCAATAAGAAATGGAGAAGACACAGAATTCATAATAACCTGGAAAGAACTACATGATATGATGATGAGGGAGAGGAGCAGAACCAGGAGAACATTGTACGCAACCACAGACATATTGATTCTGTGATGACTAACTTTGATAGACTTGGCTCTTCTCAGCAGTACAAGGTTCAGAGACAGCCCCAAAGGTCTCATGATGGAAAGAGCTATCTACATCCAGATAA
>CM053622.1:302138419-302155511 GCA_028646595.1 Phalanger gymnotis
GTCTTCGCTCTTTGTGGGTTGAGAGGTCTGGTAATTGCTGCAGCTCACTGATTCAGGGTGCTAGGGCACACTCCGCCCGGCTCCTGGTCTCCTTGGTCCGCGCCGCCCACATTAGGCTCTCCTCTGCTCAGCTCCGCTCCCCTCAGCTCCCAGCTCCGTGAGGAATAGACCTTACCCAGAGACCATCCAGGCTGTCCTGGGCTGGAGCCCTGCTTCCCTCTGCCACTTTGTGGGTTCTGCAGTTCTAGAATTGGTTCAGAGCCATTTTTTATAGGTTTTTGGAGGGACTTGGTGGGGAGCTCATGCTAGTCCTTGCTTTCCAGCCGCCATCTTGGCTTCCCCCCCACCCTGCCCAAGTTGTGTTATACTAATGTAAGAGAATACTATTGCTCTATAAGAAATGAGGAGCAGGTAGATTTCAGAAAAACCTGGAAAGACTTATATGAATTGATGCTGAATGAAGTGAACATAACCATGAGAACACTGCACACAGTAACAGCAACATTATGTGATAATGAACTATGATCAACTTCCCTTTTCTCAGCAATACAATTATCCAAGAAAATTCCAAGACTCCTAATAGAAAATACTAACCATACCTAGAGAAAGAATTGTAGAGTCTGAAAGCAGATCAAAGCATACTATTTTTACTTTTTAAAATTTTTTTCTTTCTCTTGGTTTCTCCCTTTTTTTCTAATTCTTTCACAACATGACTAATGTGGAAATATGTTTAGCATGATTGTACACATATAACCTATATCAGATTGCTTGCTGTCTTGGGGAAAGGGAGGGAGAAAAATTTGGAACTCAAAAATCTTACAAAAATCAATGTTTAAAAATATCTTTACATATAATTGGAAAAAAATAAAATACTATTAAATGAAAAAAAAAAGATGTCTATTCTGCCTCCCTTTGAGTCATATGACAACAGCCCTTGCAACACCTGGGCCTCTCACTACACATGGAGGGCTCACTTCTTTCTTACAAGTAGGAGTGGGCTAGGTTATGAAGGGCTTTGAACACCAGAGGATTTAGTATTTGATCTTGAAGGCAATAAAGAGCTACCAGAGTTTACTGAGTAGGAGGGGTGACGTGGTCAGACCTGAACTTATGAAAATCACTTTTGAGGCTAAATGGAGGATGGATTGAAGTAAGGAGAAGTAGGGGGAAGATAACACACAAAAGGAAGCCAAAAATCAGTAGGGTGGAGGAAAGTGATGAAAGTATCCAGTGCAGGAGTATGATGGAGTGGAGAAGTCCAAAGAGTACAGCTAGGTAGAAAATGAAGAGGTGGCTATCCTGGGTCCCCTCCTTTAATGGAAATTTTGAAGTTTATGGTTCCTCTCTCCAATGAGAGGGGTAGAAGGTACTGATGATACCACTGCTGATTAAGTCTTGTAGGATGATAAGATTTCTCAATAATGAATGTCCTAGAGCATAAGGGAGAAGTCTAAGGAAGTCTGAAAGAATACAACTAGGTGGTAAATTATTTGCCGAAGAGAAGAACTTTATAGCCATTAGCTCCAAACGGGCTTCCTAGCAATTGGCTAAAAGACTTAACTAAGGAGAAAATGGATATTTTTGATCACGTGAAATGACAACATTTTTATACAGACAAATCCAGTAAAGCCAAAATAAGAAAGCAGGAAACTGGGGAAAAAAATTAAAAGTTTCATTTGTAATAGGACTCATTTCTCATTGACAAAGGTTTCATTTTTCCTAGAAAGAGAAATGCTTGATAAACATGGCATTCCTAAGTAACAAGTGAGGCTGAAACAAGCACCTCAACTAATAACTAGCTAAAGTACAGTAGAAAACTAAAAGCCAACTGAAAGAGCTTCAACCTTCCTGTGATGGGCTGAAACTTACTAAGACTAACATTTCAAGTAGATGGTGAACGGATTATTGAGTGAGCATGAAGATAACTGGATAATTGAAAACAAGCTATAACAGAGAAAATGATGCGTGGGAGTAACACACATGAAATATTCATTAGGGTACAGGAAAGATTCAACTCCTAGCAGGACCAGGCCAAGAAGAAGCATTGTGATGACATCACCCATTCTACTGCAATGTAGGCTTGGGCTGCTCTTCTACACATGTACCAGTTATACATGTTCCTTGTATGTACATTCCACATGTGATACACACGCACAACTATTCTCCCTACTGAAGCTGTGTGTATTTGTGGGAAGCAAGCTTCAGGTTTATATAAGGAAATATTGCTGTTATTATTTTAATTGCTATATCTTCTGACTGACTGGTAAAAGTAAACACACTAATAGGGGCTCGTATTGTTTGGAAAGTTATGTTCTACAAGGCACCTAGAACCTGAGATACCTTTCAGAAGATACCTAAGTAAGGTTAAAGGTGCTATTTGTGTACTCAAAAGAAGTAGATTTTCTATCTTATTGAATTGGAAGTTCCCTCTAGCAACGAAGATCACAACACATCCATGTTGTTACATGGACACATGTGAAGTATCTTATGTGACTCACTCATGCTCTTCCATAAAGTCTTCAGTTGGAACCTACCCAACATACTAGAGGCCTTCTGTCTCTCTCTCTCTCTCTCTCTCTCTCTCTCTCTCTCTCTCTCTCTCTCTCTCTCTCTCTTTTCACTAGAGTATCAGCAGAGCACTCTGGCAGTTCGCCTGTCATCCCTAACCCTCATAACATGTCTTTGGGCACAGTTTCAAAATTTTCTCCAGAATGGTTGAATCAGTTCACAACTCTGTCAACAATGTAGTAATGTACTACTTTTCCACATCCCCTTCAGTATTTACCATTTTCCTTTTCTATCATGTTAGCCAATCTGATAGGTTTCACAAGGTAGATCACAGTTATCTTAATTTGCATTAGTGATTTAGAGTATTTTATATGACTATTGATATTCTTGATTTCTTCATCTGAAAACTGCCAGTTCATATCCTCTGACTATTTATTAATTGAGGAATGACTCTTTTTTCTATAATTTGGCTCAATTTCCTCCATATTTGAAAAAATGAAACCTTTATCAATGAGAAACGAGACCTATTACAAAAGAAACTTTTAATTTTTTCCCCAGTTTCCTGCTTTCTTATTTTGGCTTTACTGGTTTTGTCTATACAAAAATGTTTTCATTTCATGCCATCAAAAATATCCATTTAACCTCCCATGATCCTCTCTAGCCCTTGTTTGGTCATAAACTCTTCCTGTATCCATGGATCTGACAGATAATTTTTTTCCATGCTCCTCTAATTTGTTTACATCATCCTTTATGTCTAAAGCATGTACCCATCATGACCTTGTCTTTGTATAAAATGTGAGATGTTAATTTATGCCTGTTTTCTGCCCAAATGCTTTCTAGTTTCCCCAGCAGTTTTTGCCAAATGGTGAGTTCTTGCCCCCAGAGCTTGGACCTTTGGGTTTATCAGACTACATAGATTATTAAAGTCATTTATTTCTACTTATTTTTATGTCATCTATTCCACTGATCAACCACTCTGTTTCTTAGCCAATGACATGTTGCTTTGATGATTACTTTTTTGCAATATTATTTAAAATCTGGTACTGGTAGGCTGCCTTCTTTCACATTTTTTTCCTTGGATTCCTTTAATATTCTCGACCTTTTGCTCTTCCAGGTAAATTTTACTATTATTTTTTCTTGCTCTATAAAATAATTCTTTAGTAGTTTGATTACTCTTGTTCTTGAATGTTATTCATTGGTGCTGTAGTTCCAGCTGGACCAGGCAATGTGAGGAGCCCAGCTGGGATTTTCCCATCCTCCACACCCTTGCCCACCCACAGTCATCCACATCTTGTACATCTCTTATTGGTCAAGGACATAGTCACTCATATGGCTTGGTAGCAGAGAACCTCTATAGAAAATCTTTCTAATAAGATGATAGGTAATAGACCTTCACCATGTGACCTGTCACTTTGCCTCCAGACTCCTAGGCCTTGCTCTCTAACCTACTGCTGCACCTAAAGGACAACCAGACCTTTCCAATTACCCTGAAGCATGTCCCTGCTATGTACATTGTCTACCCTACTTAAAATGTTAGCTCCTTCCAAGCTGGGACTGGCTTGATTTTCTATTTGTATTCCCAGCATTCAGTGTAGTCCTTGGCACACAGTAAGCACTTAATAATTGTTTCTTCATTCCATGATGTAGTCTGCTTAGACCTACTCATTTCTTTAGGTAATATTCATTTTTTATTTTTGAAGACTTCCATGTTTCACTAAGTGAGACACGTCATTGTATTTTATGTATTATTGACATATAAGATGAATAAATGCTACTATAAAAGGATGGACCTTTGCTTTTATGGGAGTTATAACAGCAATTTCCTGTAGTCAATATATGTATATATGTATACGTGTGTATATATACACACAAATGCATATATATGCATAGATATGTACATAACACATCTAGAATACATTAGCAGTCAGGGCTATAATAGACATTGATACAGAAATGCTTATAGAAAAAAGTATAAATTATTATAAGTATTATAAAAATTGAGTAAAATCTGTAAGTTTGAAGACACAAGGAAATGTTTTTAATGAATACTCTGACAATGAAATAAACTCTGACAATGAAAAAACTACTTTGAATATGAAATATAAAATACAAAAGAAATGCAAATGTGTCAACAGCTATCCCCCATTTGGGTTTAATTCTAGTGATCCAGATGTGCAATGAGTGTCATGTTACTAGATTTTTGAAAAATAGTTCCATGGTTCTGGCAAAAGTACAAAAACATTTACATACCAAACATGGCTCATTTAAACAAAACTCTAGAATTTTTCAAGTGGAAACACAATGAACTGAAACAATCCTAAAAAAAAAAAAAACACTGGCTAATGTAAGAAAAAGAGAAGATTAATTTTGATGTGAAATATCAAGCACTAGAGGTATTGCAACTGATATCATTCCCAAATATAGAACAGAATTGCTAACGAACTGTCAATTGTTCTATCGGCAGATATTGAACAAAACACAGCAGAAAATAAGAATTGTTTTTAATCATAAAACCTGATAAATCATAATAGTAATAATGAAAGTAGTAACTAGTATAAGAAAAATGGGACTTTGTCTCAGTGTATTCATATCTAAGGGAGTGCCTTTCCTCCCCAACAGAAAGTGCTTTCCTCTAGAAGGGCATACTTCTATAAGGGTTACCTGCTATCCCATAACCTCATCTTCTGGTCCTTCAGTTGCTCCTGCCACTTTTTAGGGTAATCATTCCCAGACTGCCACTCCCAAAGTCACATCATTGAAACATTCCTCTTCCTGGACCATTCTACCTTCCAATCACCCCACCTAGACTAACTCCACCTATGGTCAGACTGTTTTCTGCATGCTGCATCTGCACCTCACACTCAACTCCTTTTTCTCCAGGTGAAAGAATTCCTATTCACTGTTGTTTACAAAAAACAACAACAACAAAAACCAGCAACATTGACATTTCTGCCCATCTTCCATGTTAAGATAGGCAATAGCAAAGTAGGAATTTTTCAGCCTAGGTAATATACAGTGGAAATTTTGAATAACCCAAGACCCTTATGGCAAATAGGAATGTCTGGTAGAAACCCTGATATGCCAGCAAATTGTGTTCTGCTGATAGCATTGATTGGATTAGCACTGGAATCTTGATGGCATCCTCAGTCTCCTTTGATAGAAGGCTCAGAATGCCCAACTAACTCTTCACTTCTCACAAGTTGCTCTGTTTGGTTTTTACTCCACCATTATCATATCCCTGAGTCAGGTATCCTCTGGTGACCCCTCCCCAGATGTTCACCTTCCTTTTGGGTATTGTCTTCTCCCCATCAGATTGTGAGCTCCTTGAGGGCAGGGAATTTTTCCTTTTCTTATTTGCATTGCCAATGCTTAGCACAATTCCTGTCATATATTAGGGGCTTAATAAATTTATTGTATTGTAACATAGTGTATTATGTCCTATCATGTTGTATTGCAGACGTAAACCACAAGCACCATAAAGTGGCCAGAAAAATATGAATGCTTTCATGATGTACCAGTGATACATTTTTGCAAAATTATAAACAAGATATTCATGATGTTTTTGGTCAACAATACCCTCAGCTCCAAGTTAAACAAGAAAATAGTACAGAGCAATACAGGGCAATAATAAGGAATAAGTTCAACATGAAGTCCAGATTGGACAAAACAAGAACGTAAGTCAAGGACTGATTTAAATCTAAAGAGGCAAAAGCTGAAGAAACTAAAGTCACTGAAGATGACTTCACTTAATGCCAACTACAGAAATTAAAATAATAATAAAAATAACTAATATTTATGTAGTATGTTCCAGGCATTGCGCAAAGCACTTTACAATTATTATCTCACAACAACCTTAGGAGATAGGAGCTATTATTATCCCCATTTTACCAAACGAGGAAACTGAAGCAGACAGAATTTAAGTGACTTGTACAGGGTCACACTGTTGTGGTCACAGCTAGTGAGTGTCTGAAACCAGATTTGAACTTAGGTTTTCTTAACTCCAGGCCCAATAACCTATCCACTGCACCACCAGCTGCCCCTAATACTGATGAAGATGATGGAAAATAGTTCCCTTAGGTCATATGATCTTGAAGAAGAGATGGGCATACTTATATTGGAATTTCTGAGAAGCCCTTTTAAAGCTTGATGCCATGAACCTGCCTAGTAGATCAAATATACCAAAATAAAGTCATTTTTAAAGTTGTTATTTGCTCATATTTTTCCACAATGCTTGACAGCATACATTGAAACATCTTAGTACCTGCACACAATAGCACATGCTGTAACCATCATTTTAATAAGGACCATGGGATGAAAGGTAAAGCTATCTAGGAAAATCGATAAAAACAGGTAATAAATACCACCATAGCAGAAGTAGGTTGAGAAAAGCACCAAATACCTGTGGAAATACATGAATGACTTTGTCAACATCCACCTAACACTCTCAGTAAAACTTGATCATATCACATGACTAACAGCAACAAAAAAGGAACACACTGAACTCTTATAGCAAAATTTTAGTCATCAGTAAGGAAGCTTTCTTCTGTACCTGAGCAGAGCTTCTTAGGGTGCTCCTACAATGACATCATGTAGGCAGATTCCTCAGCTACTTCTATGTAGTGCTAGCCCCAGTTAGACCAGAAAGTTTGGGAGTGGGACCACAGTGGGCCAAGCACTCAACTCCGTTATAAACTAAGATAAGCAAATCATCCTCCTGAGTGAACATGTCATGATTGCTTTTTAAAGCAGCCCCACACCTGTCAAATAAATTCCTTTCCATTGCTTAGTGTTGCCTCAAAAAGTATTGAGAACTTATCAAAGGAACCTATTCTACTCTGCATTTGAATGTTAAACTAATCTTCAGCTTTCCTGAAGCAAAGTTTTCTGGATATCCATCCTGTACTTAGGGTTCTATAGTGAGATTCTGTAGCCTATTACATCAACTTCCTATTCCTCTTTCTGGAAATTAAAACCTTCCATAATCTAGCACCACACTGCTAATTCAAATTTACATCAATCAGTCAACAAGCATTTATTAAGTACTTATTCTGTGGCAAGTACCACATTGGAATTTCATTATCATCATCAACATTATCAATAGATATTTATTGAAAACATTCTCTGCAGGATCCTGGATTAGGCATGCTTCCCCTACTCCAGTGGAGGTGGTCTCCTTGATATCTTCTAAACCTCTGCCCGCTCTTGTCTCTGTATCTTTGCTCATGTCTTTGTCCCTACTTGAAACATCCTCCCATCTATTCTTATCCAAGTCTTATCCATCCTTCAAGGCCCTACTTAAGTCCCCCTTCCTTGGTGTAGCCTGTGCAGTCCGCTCTCCCCCTTAATGACAGAATTGTGCACTCTGGGTTGGACATTTATCCCCATAGGACCAGAGGCTAGGAAAAGCAATTTAAAAAACACCCTACATGTAAAAACTATAATTTCTGTCCCCTTGAGCCTCTGGATTTCACTGATTTTGAATCTTTTCTGAGAGACATGTAGCATACTAAGGCACAAGACTTGAGTCAGAAAGATAGGGGTTTACTTCATATCTCTGACACTAGTTATATGATCTTAGGTGAATCACTTAATCTACATGGGCCTCATTTTCTTCATTTATAAAATAAAGTTGAATTTGATGGTTTCTGAGATACCTTCTTATTCTAAAGGTCTGATCCAGAGTTGGTGATCCAATCTAACCCCTTCATTTTACAGCTGAGGAGACTGGGCCCCTGGGAAGGTGGCCTAGGTCACACAGCTTGCAAGTATCTGAGGTAGGATGTGAAGCCAAGTCCTCTGATTCTACAGAGTGTTCCTAAGGTCTGGACACATAGGCGAAAATGCATATTTTCAAGAAATGAAACGAATGAAATTTTCGACCACATTTTATTTAATTGGAATACTAACAAATAACATCTTCAATATGATTTCCATCATTTGTAATGCAAAAGTCGATGTGCTTTGCAAGATTCATGTGAACTTGATGCAGTAACTCCACATTGCCATCAATTTTCCTATGTGTCTAGACCTTAGGGACACCCTGTACAGCCAGGGAGCTTTCCATCACACTTCAGTGCCTCCTAAGGTTCAGTTCTGTAAAAGTGTGACATAACACCCCTGGTACCTACCTCACGAGTTGTGAAGCTTAAATGAGATCTTAGAGCAGTAGATAAATATTGATTAAAATTATTTACTGTAACACATACAACTTATCTTAGCACAAAATAAATGTCAACATTTCATGATGAATGAGATTTTCTAGCATCAAAAATAGGTGTACACACACCAAAAAAAATGCATTGCTCGTTGTACTCCTGAGCAGGTTGCAACCTAGGGATCTGCCCACCTTGCCTACCTACAATTTAGTCCCTGTACTTTCTTACACAGTTTTTAAATTGTTTCAAGTGCACACATGTGTTTGTCTCCTGTCCCCAACCAGACTGTCACCTCCTTGAGGCAATTTATACCTGCTATTCACTCTTACAATGTTACACTTCCCTCTCATAGTATCTAGAACAATTGAGCTATTGTTTCTCCTTCATTTTCGAAGAGCACCAGTGATGCTATAATAGGGTGATACTTAGACTTGTGTGAATTGGATTCAAATGAGGAGAAGTCATAGTCAGCCTCACTCTCTCTTCCTGAGTCACTGGAAGTACAGTGGTAGGGCAAAGATTGAGACAATAGGTGAGGGCCCAGAATACAGTGGGCAACCTTGGCCTCTTTGATATCTTACCAAGCTTAAAGTGCTCCACAGCACCTGCTTCAGCCGCTTTCATGGCTGTTGGAACAAATTGTTCTCATATTCCCATTCCACCAAGGGAAGTCTTCACGTGCTTGGGGTAGACATCCCCCTCACTCACCAATGGGTTTGAGGCCTGTCAGTTACCCTCAACTCAGTTTAGCCTATCTGCCAGACAGTTTTACCAGGGTATAGCCTCTGTGCATTCTACAGCTTCTTGTAGCCACAGGTAAGAGCTAGGTAACAGGTGTACACCAAAGGTGAATGAGTAGCCTTGAAAGGGGCAAAGCAGGGGTAACATGGTCACACCTGTGCTTCACGAAAAAATAATTTGGGCAGCTGAATGGAAAATTAACTAGAGTGGGGAGAGACTTACAGCAAGCCAACCTAAAAAAAGCTGTTACACTAGTCCAGGTGTGAGGTGATATGAAACTGCACCAGGGTGGTGACAGTATCAAAAGAGAGAAGGAAGCATATTCATGAGTTTCTGCAAAGGTTAAATCCACAAGCCTTCCAAACAAATTGTACATGAAGGATTGAGACAGAGTGAGGAATTGAGTTTGACATCTAGGTTGCAAACCTGGGGAACTGAAGAGATTCCAATATTAAATATAAAGTCCTTGTCTTATCATTAAAATCTCTTCATCTAGAACACTGCTAAAAACAGATGTACCAAAAATGGAATTATTTCATAAACATATGCACAATCACATTCTCAACTTTTGAGGCATGTGCATTGTAGATGCTCATTTGTGTTCCCTATGGCCAAAGAGGCAGGGTGCTTTTTCTCTCAAGAGGGCCCTAGTTCTGGGATCAATGAATTCAGAATTGAGGGGAGCCTGACCTTAAAGAGAGGGGTTTCAGATTTCTTGTCTTCTCTGGCTAATTATCCTTCCATCCAAGAGTTGAAGAAAAATCTCCTCAAAAAAGCTTAGAGATGGCACATGTCTAGGGTCTCCCCAAAAGCAGACAAATAGCCTCCTTTCTAGAAATGTACCTGGTGCATAAAGTAGTAGCTATAAGATATAGGACAGCTAGTTATTTTCTTTCATATAAAGAGATGGTTAAAATTCTCCCCCCTCCCCCTGCAAAACAAAACAAAAAAAATCAAAACAATTTTTCATAAGTGTGTATTAACATATATCTAAAACATGAAACACTTTGTGGGACCGCTGAACAGATAATTATGCTTTAACTTCTGGCCTGTACTACCTACACCAAACACAAATCCAGTCATCCTTTTAGCCAGGGTATGACTGGGACTTTATCACTTTTGCTTTAGAATCCTTCTAGTGGTAATGCTCTTCCCCTTCCAAAATCAATGAAATTGCGAGAATCACTCCCTGCTGGCAGTCAGCATCTGACCGTAGAGTTGTAGAATCCTCCTACTCATGAGGTTGTCACCAAAGCTAGAAATATCCACCTCAGGATAACTGTTTAATGACCTATGCTCAGTGAAAGAAGCACAAGGCGTAAGAAGTAGACTGGGATTTGCGATCCAGTCTCTTGTTCATATAGACAAGCACATGTTTTCAGTACCATGTATATGTAACCTCTGTAGTTGCTACTGGGAGGGGAAAAGGAAGAAGGAATAAATCCCCATCCTCGATCCTCACTAGAAATTCAAGGGGAGAACTGGAATTGGATAACTTCTATAGAGGCCACCTTAAAAAAGAAATTAGAAATCATCTCTCACTCACTGTAGATGACTATTCCTGAATAAGTTACCAATCCTTTCTGACATACACTGCCCATCCCTTCCTCCTCAAATCAAGGAGCAGAGCACGAGTGGTTCACTGGTACGGGCTAAGATATAAATAATCCCCACACAGACTCCACTTCACTGTAATCAATTCACCCTTAAGATTTTAGCTTTCATAGAGAGGAATGTAGAATTCCTGCCCACATCAACTTAATACCTAAGCTCTATTGCCCTGGCTTCTGAGTCTAATCTGAACCTCAGGAAAATTAAAGGATATGTCAATCACTCCAGTGCAGGCAAGAAGAGAGCGAACAATTGAGAAGGAGCAAGCTTTGAAGTAGCTAGGAGTGTAATGAGGAGAAAATGCCAAATAAGAGTTACAGATATGAGATAAAATGACCTTTCATTGATGTGCCTGTGAATATCATTGAGATAAAAAGATAGTAATAATAAAGTGGAAAAAAAAAGTTCCCAGGTTTCATGAGGAGCTCAGCAGTTTGACAGGAAGCACAGATGGCTTGAGCCAGTCCAAGCAAAGACCCCAAGCTGCACCACAGCTGCAGGCTAGAAAGACCTTCAATAGAACCAAACAAAGGCCAGTCAGACATGTCAGGGAGGCGAGCAGGAGGCAGCAAGAGAAGTCGAGATTAATGAGGAAGAGCATAATGAGAAAGAGCAACAACTGGAAACCCTGGTGGTGACATCAGGAAAAGAGCCAGAGAAGACAACCTTGTTATCACATCTGTTCAGTCATTATAATTAAATGGTAATGTTCAGCTCTTGTTGGGTTACCAGGGTGGAATTCCAAGTGGGAGAGACGCCCGCTGCTTACTTGGTCCTGCTGTCGCTGCCCTTCTCATTGAAACTGAGGAATCATTCCACGAGCTAATGGGCAGGGTGTTTGGAGCAAGTGTTAATTTTGGATTACATCTGAGTGGAAATAAGATGAAGGTCTGGGGAATGCTTCAACTTCACTCACATGTTTCATTTCCATTTGCTAGTGCTATAGAATACCTAGGGACATTTTTCACTCCAATTTGGAAGATTTCATAAGCCTCCAAACTTGGAGGTATTGATCCAAATGTCTGAGCTGTGCCCACCTGCACACGTGCTATAAAAGAGATTCTACAGAGTTATCTGGAAAGAATAAATGAAGAGAAAATATATAGATTTTATTCCATAGTCAAAAATATTTTTACTTATAATAGCCAGATGGGCCCTGACCAAATTTCAGAGCAATTTCATTTAGAGATATTCAAAATCGTTAGGACTATTATTTCAGACTTGATCTATCCAAACAGAAACCTATGTCCAAATGGAAAATAGTTCACCCACTGTATTTAAAAAAATCAGAAAATGACTCAATGCCCAAGTGTATAAAAATACATTCTAAGGGGTTTGTTGATTTGGTGTATTAAAAAGATCTTGTGTGTGTGTGTGTGTGTGTGTGTGTGTGTGTGTGTAACTCTTTGGTATATTAAAATAGATCTTAGAGTTAGGAAGCCTGGGTGCAAATGCTGCTTCTTAGGCTTAACTATATGATCTCCAATGAGTCACTAAACTTCTCTGCACATCAGTTTTCTCATTTGTAAAATGAGGACATAATGTGTTTACACGACCTACTTAACAGATTCATTTCCAAGAATGCATTTTATAAAACTAAAAGTATCATCTGTGTAACCGGTGTTTGACCAATGGGAACCCTGTTCTCAGATTAAGGATCCTCATGCTCTGTCTGCTGCCAAATCATTTGGGGAGGTTTGATGAGTATGCTTTTGGAATTGTGTGATGACATGTAATGGAGGGCATTGCTCTTGACCATGACCTTTCATTTTACTCCATGGTGACAAAAGGACTTTGATCGGCTGCTGAGTTGGAACTGAGTGTGCATTCAAAAGGCACTAACTCATCAAAACAAATTGCTTTGTCTTTCCTGCCTGATTGCATTTGCCTGAGGAGGCAAGCACCAAGGTAAGCCTCTAGGTAGAGAGAGAGTTGCAATGCCAGCGACCTACTTTCTCCACCTAGATCAACATGAAGCCACGAGCTGCCTCTTCTATTGCTTTTGTCCCTTTTATGTCTATTTTGTAATCCCTTAAACAAAGGAAACATACCTATACTCCTTAAGTAGGTAAGTAACAAACATTTATTAAGTACTTAGAGTAGTCAGGCACAGAGCTAAGCTCCAGGGATATAAATATAAACGGAAATTAAAAACCGTTGCTGCACTCAAAGAGTGTACATTCTAACAAGGAAAGATACAAAAAGGAGATGAAAATCATGGTATTGGGAGGGGGTGGAGAATGAAGGTATCCACATAGGGGCTGTGGCACTGGTGCTGAAGTTTGGAAAGTAAGAAGTGCAGCTGGGAAGGAAATGAAGGTTGTCTTGTCTGGATATATCTCCAAAATGGAGGATATACCATAGTAAAAACTCACCAATGGTAGAAAGAAGCTAGCGGAATAGAACAATGTCCCAGGTTGAGGAGGTAGTACTTTAGGTTTCAAGGGAGAGACTGTAGCTGAGGTATCATGTTGAACTCCAGGAAGTCAGAAACGCAGTTTCTATTTTAGAGCCAGAAGAGATTAAGCCGTAACTTCCTGAGTTTTGAAATGTTGGAAGAACAAACCACCAGAAGTCCAGCCAGGACTTCCATACCAGGAATCCATACCAGGGCTGGGAAGGGGGAGGGGAGGAGGCATATGCAGTGAAGAGTTGAGGGCAAAGCAATTTGCTTGGCCTAGTATATCAATAAGGCAAAGATAGCTGAAAGGGAAAAGGTGCGGGGGAGGGAGAGAGAGACAGAAAGAGACAGTGAGAGGGAGGGAGGGAGAGAAGAAAGGGAGAGAGAGAGGGAGAAAGAGGGAAAGAAGACTGAGGGAGAAGGAGAAAGAGAGAGAGAGAGAGAGAGAGAGGCAGAGAGACAGAGATAGAGACAGGAAACAAGCAGGATAATATGGCATATTTAAAAGTTAACTTCATAGGAGATGAATGCTTTCTAACAACTACTTTAAGTACAACTCCACTATCCCAAGGAACCAAGTTGCTATAAAGGTGAATATGTCCTTAGGTATTAGGAAAAGATGCAATTGAACTTTTCCTTTTTTTATTTAATTTTAATCAATTCACTTATTTTACTTGCATTACTAATTTCTCTCTCCCACTATGCCTCTAATATAACGAAAGAAAAAAGAAACTCTCGTCTTAAACATACATAGTCAAAACAAATTCCTACATTGGTCAAGTCTAAAAAATGTACAATTTTTAAGTTCATTACTTCTCTGGAAGGAGACAAATCACTTATTTCAACTTTAATCCTCTAGACTCTTGATTTATCATTGCATTGATAGTGTTCTGAAATCTTTCGATGTTGTTTTTCTCAACAATGCCACAAATTGTTCTCCTAGTTCTGCTCATATTCACATGTATCAGTTCATAGAAGTCTTCCTGGTTTCCTCTGAAATTGTCCGTTTCATCATTTATTGCAAAATAATATTCAATTACATTCATATATCACAATCTGGTTAGCCATTCCCCAATAGGACAGTTTCCAACTTTTTGCTATTTCAAAAAACATCTGCCATAAATATTTTTTGTACATATAAGTCCTTTTTCTCTTTCTTTGCTCTCTTTAGAGTATAGGCCTAGTTATGGTATACTAGTTAATAAAGAATTTTAGTTTAGTAGCTTTGGGGGTTATAGTTCCAATTTCCTCTCTAGAATGGTTCAGGCAGTTCACAGTTGCACCAGCAGTGTACTAGTATACCAGCTTTCCTGCAGCCTCTCCAATGTTTCTCATCTTTGCTAAGTTCTTTTATTCTTGCCATATCTTCTCAATAAACATCTCTTTATAAAAGCTAATTGATATTAATTGGTTCGGTGATGCTAAAATACTCATTACTAGTTCGATCAATACTATAAAAGAGATACTAACTGAAATTGGTGATTGACATTAGAGAGAACACACCAGAACAGTGGCCCAAGGCAATCATGTTGAAAAGATACCTCTGGAGTAATCCAGAATATTTGGGGCAGGAAGGAGAGATATAGCCAGCCCCCTGGGAAACCTGAATCCTCAGTATGGGTAGACTTTGTGATAAGAACCCCCAGAATCTAAACAAAGTAAATATAAAGTAACTTGGGTGTACCAATAAGGAGTGGGAATAGGTATCAAGATACACTAAGAGTTGCAGATGACACTGGAGCTGCCCTTTGAAGAGACCTGTGAATTCTGGGGGTGGACTAAGAAGAAGGGAAAGCATTCCAGGAATGGAGTATAGCCTTTAAAAAGGCATGGAACTGGGAGACATTTCAGAGGACTTAAATCTTTCAATTTCGGAATTTCAACCCGGGTCCTAGCTGGTAAGTACTTCACAAATGGTTCACCATATCAGGTTGGCAAGAATTAAAAGACAGCAATGTTAAAAATAGACATGAATGCTATGCAAGCCAAAGTGATAAATACTTTTATAATCAACAAATAATACTTTTATAGTCAATATACACGATGGTATCTTGTTTTGTCTACATTTTCACTTATTTTTGTGAGGGCAAATATATAGTCTTGTATGGAGTATCACATGCAAAAGTGTACCTGTTCTCTTATTAAAAAAAACCTTCGTCAAGCATATTCTTGACGAATGTGTTCATTTTTCTTATAAATACATATAAAGTGGAGAAAGTAGGCATTTTGGCCAACAGTTATTCAGGTTTTCTTGGTTTCCTTTTTTGATAAGAGGACCTGAGGTTGCTCTTCCCCACTACCACCTCTTCCGCTTTGGCACCATCTCCTCCTTCAGATACCTTGAAATATATTTGTCAAAATGCTTGTAGTTGTATGCATCTGGGCCAGACCCCTTTGTGGGCTTGATCTTTAATAGCCACATTGGTACCTTTCTTCAATGTCATTATCACTTCCTCTAGCTGTACATCCCAGAATGCATCAGTGGAGTACAAATATGGGCCTCCACTGTTTTTGATGAAGAAAACTTTTTTATAAAAATCTTTTCATAAAATTTTCATCTTCTCTCTGTTATATCCCTTCTGCTTTAATCTTTACATGTCCTTGGATGATTTTGCTTAGTTGAATGTCTTTTCAAGTTTTCTTTAAACTGGTTCTTCCTAATATTACTATCTTGCATAGTGATACTCTCTAAAATTTTCTACCATCTTTGCCTGTAAGATTTTAAAATAAGTTTATATTCTAAACTGTGGTTTCCTTAGGGTGCCAATTACATTGTTTTACATTGGTTAAACTTCTATATAAAACTGAAACATTTAGTTTTAATATCCTTTCTTCCTCCATTCATTTTGTACTTTTTCAGCATCAATAACTTGTTTAAATAGTGCAGATTGAATTGTTTTAATTGCACTCTAGGTCTTGTTTTTACTTTTATTCTTTCTTCTAGTTATGTTTTAGTTTTTATATTTCCTCTAACAAGTGGGTGAAATGACTGTACACAGACCTCTGAAACAGAGATGATGCGCACATCAGTAACAAGTAGTTTCTTATAAACAATGTCATCTTAGTGATCTTTCCTGATATTCATAATATCTAGTAACTTCTGGTTTTCATCAACAAAGTATTTATGATACTTAGACATGAAATTTCTGTGTAGTCTACCCATCTCAATTATTACACCTGACCCATATTTCCCAATGTATTTTTTGCTTTCCATATTTCAATCTTTCCTTCAAAGTTATTGTTAAAATGCACATTAATTTAATTTGGTGGATCTTAACATGTTCTTTGTAGAATTCCCCTCTTTCTTTATCACTTGAAACAGATGTTGGCACATATTCTTCAATTTTCATGATTTTCTTTTTGCAAAAATCTACATGTATTACAGCAAGAGATAACCGACTATCCCATGAAATAATGTTTCTTGTCTTCTTTGAATGCACAATAAAATCAGTTCCTCTAATTCCTTTATTTACTTCTCAAGGCAAATCTGTAAGGCATCTTTCTATTTAGTTGCAATTTCCTTCTGCTTTAGGTTTCATTTAGAATGAGAATGCAGGGGCGGAGCCAAGATGGCGGCTGGGAAGCAGTGACTGGTGTGAGCTCCCCACCAAGTTCCTCCAAAAACCTATAAAACAATGGCTCTGAACCAATTTTAGAGCTGCAGAACCCACAAAGT
>CM053622.1:302156011-302218922 GCA_028646595.1 Phalanger gymnotis
GGGCTTTCTGGGCCTGGAGTCTTTTTGTCAAGATGTTGGAATGGGGAGGCTGGTTCAAGTTTTTGCTGCGGTGGGGCCTAAATAAATTTCTTGTTGTTTTCTCCTTAGAGAATCTCTCATACCTTGCGATTTCGGACCATTCAAACATATACATGATTATATTTGAGATCATAAATTCGGCCTTCCTACTACAGGAAACTACAGAGATCATTGAATGACCCCAAGCTTCTCCTTACCCAAAGGCCCATTGCTTAATTCTGACATTCTTGTGGTGTTGTTTCATGGCTGCAAGTTATGGAACACTATCGTCTGAGGAGAACTGAACTTGAAAATTTCTCAAAAGACAATGGAGAAGCATGTGGTAGACATGAGCAAGTAGGAACACATTTTTTAAAAAGAGAAATTATGAAAGAGAATATCATTAAGAATATGAGCAGAAAATAAATTGGATTTATGTGGAAAGAGCAACGGATAGGTAATGAATAACTTGTATGATTCTTCAGTATCCTTGTAATATCAAGAGAGTGATGAAAGCCTCAAGAAGATTGGATGGACTCCCCCCAGCACCACTACTCACAGAGAACCTATGAGAGGACATGAATGAGAAATGGTCATGCATGTCACAGATCCATGTTTTTGAGTTTGGGGGAATCCCCTATACTTAACACAGTGCCTTGCACAGAACAGACAATAACCATTGGTTGACATTGAATTGTGAATTATGATTCCTGACTTATCTACCTAGCTTAAGATTGAAATGAAGTTGTATTTGTGAAATGGCTTTATAAAATACAATATAAGATTTTATTATTATTATTTTAAATAACATGCTATTCATAGAAATTTATTTGGCTGAGATTACCATCATAGTAATTTAGTGCCAGCATGGATTCAAAATTCTTCATCTTAGACATCACAGAACTGAAACTCAGAGAAGTTCATTGTTTGTTCAAGGTCCCACTAGGAGTGAGTGATAGGGCCAGAACTATAACCCACACATGACTCTAAAATGAAGGCTCATTCAAATCTTTGTTGAATGAATGAATGTTCTATAGAAACAACCAAGACAAAAGTGTTTAAAATGCTCCGAACAGGCCAAGCACGTCTGTAATAACAGTAGAAGCTTATATCAGTGGATGCTATACAGTAACAGTGTGCTGTACTTTCATCCTCTCTTTTGTTTCTTACAACAGCTCTATGGCAGAGTGTTAGTCATATTTCACAGATGAATTTCTGTGACCTAAACAAGTTAAGCAACTTGTCAAAAGGTATACAGCTAGTAAGTGGTCAAGCTAACTTAGTCCAATGTTCTTTCCACTATTGTTGTAATGAAAGAGCTAAAAGCACCTAAGAATGTCTACTAGCATTCTTCTTTAACCCCAGACCTGCTTTTAGACACAGGGACTAAGAAAAACACAGCCAAAATGCGGGCAAAAATAAAACAAAGACAGAAAAGAACAAAGTTGTGATCATCCTGATTTGCATCATGGTTTATATTATCATGATTATCATCCCATTGTTGTGGGATGAATGGGTCTTTGCCTCAGGGCATTGAAATCAGTAGGGAAGGGATAATGCTTTCATGATTAAGTGACCATTGTCCCATATGCTTCTAATGTTCCTCAGCTATTTTATGGTATTCAATTGCGCAACCACCCCCAGCTGTCCCCCAGGATCCCTTTGCCATGGTGTTTCATCCTTAAGAACTAGTTTTTCTCCAAACCCCATGGAGGCAAGGGCCGAAGAACTTCTCCAGTGTGACATCACCTACAGTGAGACTGTCCACTGATCTACACTCACTGTTTTCTCCTCTCTTACCCCCCCCAAGAAACATTCCTACTCCCCCAATGCTGATTGTCATAAATTATGAAAAAAAAATCCTAGTTATGGCTCTGGAAGAGAGGCACAATTACTCCATAAACTTGCTATTACCACCATCTTCTCCCTCTTACCCCCTAATAATGAGAGGTTGGCTAAAGACAAATATAGTTCGCTTACATCTAATTCATCAGTTTTATTTTTTTTATTTATTTTTTTTCAAAGTCTTATTTTTAAAAGTCCTTTCTACCTTACTTAATTGTTTTCTTCTTTTCTTAAAAGGAGAAAGGGAACTGAGCTTGAACTGCAAAAGGTTTTCATTTGGATCAGAACTGAAATGGGGGAGAAAGAATTTTTTAGGGTACCTTTGAAACTTAGAAAGACAGATTCAGTAATGACCCATCTGAGATCAAAGAGAAACATGATAATGGCAGAATTGTACAAAGAGCTGCATACAAAATACATTTTCCCTTCTTTTAAGGTTGTCACTAAAATACCTGTTACCTTCCACAAAAATTAGGGAACTCAGAAAACAGTGACTTTGTCAGGGTAAAATGCAATTAAGAAAAGAAAACTCAGAAAACAGCGGCTAGCAAGCTAGGTGTCTGTACCAGGTCCAGATTCATTAACAGATGCACATGCCCCCCATAGCCTCTCACCCTGAAGTAATGAGCCATGTGGAGACCAGGTTTGGATGCCAACCACATCTGTGACTATAGCAACATGGGCACTGCCCGATGAAACCTTCTTTCTGCTGCTCAGCAATGTTCTTTTGCTTCTTCCAGGAGGGAAAAGATATAGTGAACAGACTCCACAGACATTCAATTTTAAACTCAAATTTCTTCAAACTTTTCAAAATGTTCTTTTCTTTCCTTAGACTCCTTCCACACCAGGGTGAAGGCTTGAGGCCCCTTTCAGAGTGTTCATGCATACGAAGTAAAATGTTACATTGTCTGAAATGGAAAGCAAAACGCGTCCTTTTTTTTTTTTAAATTGCAAGTTCATTAATTTTTATCATCAACCAATAACATTTTACTGAGCACCTCCTGTGTGCAAAACATTATGCCTTGTGCTGTGAAGATAGAAGGGCACATATGATACATTGTCTCCACAAGGTGCTAAATTTCCTGCAAGCCCTAAAGATTTCATCATTCTATTATTTTATAACAATATTAACAATCCTTTTCATTAATATAGTGTTTTATATTTTGAATAGACTTTTCACATATATTAGCTTGATTTGATCATCAAAAAATCCCAAAACAACAGTGAGAATATATACATATATATATGCATATATATTAATCTCCATTTGACAAGTGAGGAAACTGAGGCCAAAGAAGCTATAGAAATTGTTCAAGATCACAGAATTCCTGATAGAGTCAGAACCAGAAATCATTAAAAATGATGAAATTGTCAGAATTGAAGAATGAAATTAGTATGAGTGGAGAATTTTCTCTTCCTTTCTTAGAATCCCTTTGGCCCAATTTCTAACCTCTTGGGAATTCTAATTATCTCTCCTAGCATCAAAGCTCAGATTTTAGTTCTTCTCTCATACCCTTCAAGTTCACTCAGAAGTTAAATCATGACACTTCTTGCCAACTATGTACACATTTTCCCTTATTTCTTCATCTCCACTAATCTTTCCCTTGAATTAAAAGAAGTACAGATTTCTATACTATGCATATTTCATACGCACTTATCCTTGACCTCCAGGATCCTAGCATGAAAAAATGTCTTGGGGCTCACCTCTTCCTCCTGGGATTTACTTCCTTCTCCCTTTAGATATGGAAATCTAGTTGCTACTTTTTTTTATCTTCATCCCAAGCATGTACTGTCCCTCCCCAATACAGTCTTAAAACCCTCTAACCCTTAAAGTACATGTGATATGCATACAGTTATTCACTGACCAGTCTGTGCAGCACAAAAGGCAGGTTGGCATAGTGCGTAAAGAGCTGACCTAGAAATTAGCAAGACCTGGGTTCAAGCTTCTGACATACACTGGCTGGGTGACTTTTGGAAGGTCGAAACCTATCAGTGCCTCAGAAAATCTCTAAGACTCTATCGAAGTAGAGAAAGAGGTGTCAATATGCGTTGATCAAAGAACTTCTCTCACTGGGAGTTCCCCAGGAGAGTGAAGTCATAGGTCTGGTTCCCCCTACCCCCTGGCAAAAATATTCCAACATAATAGAAACACCACATTATAATAGATAGTATACTGGCATTAGAAATAGGAAGCTATTGGTTGAATCCCTGTCTCTGACACTTAGCTGGGTGACTAGTAGAATCACTTCAACTCTCTGTGCCCTATGCAGCTTCATAGGTTATAATCTACAAATAAGTTGTAGGTGAATTATTTTTCCCCATCAATGGAGTGAGTTCTCACACTGAGATTTGCCCGCCCTGACAAAATCATAGATATTTTGAACATCCATATATACAAAACATAAATGTATTGGTACATGCAGCTCCACATATAAATTGTTCTTAGAAAGAAGGATCATGCTCTATCTCTTTTCAGGGTGCCTGGTACCTGTGCTCTATGTGACTGGCTACAACAAAACCTTCCTCATCATGGTCCTTCCTTCTACTGCTTCTACTGCTCATGCTGCTGAAACCTTACCATGCTCCATTCTTATTGCCCAAATGCAGAGATGTCAAACGTACATATGGCAACAACATTTCTGAGTGCTAATTAAAATGCAATTGGGAAAAGATTTAACAAAATAAATAAAAATACAATAAAACATAGATAATGTCAATATATGGTTTTCTAAGTCATTAAACATCCTTACTTATTTGAGGACATGAGACATACACATATGAAATAAGAGAATGCCTAATTACTAAATGCTAAGTTAAGTGCTAAGTACCAAATTAAGTAGCACTGATACTTAGCTGCTGTTGGAGCTCAGAAAAAGAGGGATCAGGAGTGGGTCAGGAGAACTGAGGAGGACCTTCCTGCTTCATGGAAAAGCCTTGATCCTACTACTTGTCAGCATCTAGTTTCTCCTCCCTGTCCCAGTTCTTACAAATCCTCAATTCACTCTTTCAATTCTATCAGCTTACCTCAAACCTTCCTCTTCCAAGAAATATCTTCTACTTTTCCCCATAGCTTCCTCCACTGAGTGGAGTAATCCATCCACTCATAAGAACAAAAGATCATAGATCTAGAGCTGAAAGAAACCTTGAGTCTACAGAACCTCATTTTACAAATAAGAAAACTTAAGCCTAGGGGAGCTAAGTGACTTGCTCATATTTACACATGGGAGTAGAAAAGGTGAGACCTGAACCCAGGTCCTCTGAATACAGAGCCAATGATCTTCCAACTAATCTTCATAATTCACATTCTTTAAGGTACAACATTGAGGGCTTTTTCTCAAAGTAGCTTTCTTTGAAAAAGAAGCCCTCATGTTTGACCTAGTCCAGTAGCAATAGCTTCTGGAGGTCATACAGGCAGCAATCTATGTATAAGATTGATGTTGAACATAGAATGTCTTCTTGGAGTGCAACCTTTCCCTATCACGAAAGGAAACGAAACTTCCACTCCATACCCCTTCCTTTATTTAAGTTACCTGAGTCTAGGGAAGGTTTCCATCTTTGTCTTTATTTCCACATCACTGGCATAATTCCTGTCACGACATGCTTAATAAATGCTTATTCATTGACTGTTTGTTTGATCTGATTCAGCTATATGTGTATAAATTTTTCTCTCTTCTCCATCTTATAAAGTAAGACATTAAGGGTCCAAAAGATCAGATGGCTCACTTAAAGTAATTGTTTGTAAGTTGATAGGACACCAAGGAATGGAATCTGGAACCCTGATTCCTACTCTATGTTCAATCTTTCAGAGACAAACATGGACCAAGAATATTCATTCATAATAATTTATCCATAGACCGGGCAAAGAACAATCACGTCAAACATAGTTTCCCCAGAAACAAAGAATTACAAATTGATATAAAAGTCTTTAAGACAAAATTCCCCCAAGACTCTTGCCTAAAGCCTGGCTTCATCATTGATAAAACTGAAGATAATGGATCTCAGTTCTGCAAAGCATAGGACACCTTACCCAAACACATCTCCAAATACAAAACTACTTTAAAATAATTAATTAGTGAAGCAATACATCCTGCAAGCTGCAGTCTCACAATAAAACCTGCAGGTATCTGGATAGCATGGAAACGAGCTGATCAAAATGGAATGCTATGCTTTTCATAATCATGGCAGATCATTTAGTTACAATAGAAATTTAGGGTTTAATTCTCAGTTTCTGTGGAAGAGAATTTTCAGCTACATGTTGCAGAAACTCCAAAGGCTTTGCTCACCACAGGTGTTTAATCATCAGGGATGCTCTGGGGAATATGCAGAGGAGGCTGGCCTGGCCTGAGTCTACAGATGGGGGAAAGCTGAGAGGGGAGAGCGACAGGTTAGAAGAGTATCTAAAGCTGGACAAGCTCCAAAGAAAATCTCATCTCTCATTTCACACCTTTGCTATTTGCTGTCAGTCTCTCCCCAGAAAGCGTTATTACTTTGCAGTGCTCAACGGGGGTTGATCGGCAGCCTCGAAGCTGCTCCTCAGTTTCATTGCTGCGCCGATGGACTTCTTCATTAAAACTGACACCACAGCTCCCCAAACTTACCATGCATAAATATATCCTCCTAAAAGGAGGAGAAACATATTCCCATCCATGAAGATATTACATCCAAGAGACGAAAGAAAAACCTGTTAATTGAGAATCACACTTCTGTTAATTATGCAGATGCTAAAATAATGAAACTGAAGCTCCTTAAAAATATAATTACCCACCATACACTGTTTGAGATTAGGCTTTATCTCCCTGTGTTTAGTGCACATGATCAAGAGAGAACCAACAAAAGAATCATTGCTGGTAATTTGGGAAATTGGGACACACATGGGTTTGAAAGATGTTTTAGAAAGAACCCTGCCCTGGAAGGAATCATCACAGGTATTTTGTAAATTGCTGCATGTAACTATCTACCTTCTTTGGTTATATGATTCTCCTCAAAGGCATCCGGGAGGTTCCTTGGTGAGCTATACTTCAAAGATAGATAAAGAGCAGTGAGGAAGCCAGAAACCTTGTCATGCTCTCCTCTTACCCTTTACAAAGGGTTGGAAACAGGATGCAACACAGAATTCTTGGCATAGGGCTAGCCTCAAACATAGGTGACTATATATATGGCATGATTTAAAGAAACACAGAAAGGACCCCTTACCAAAAATACTGTAATCATAATGCCTTTAACTCCATCGTTACTGATTCAAACCTTTGGATTCAAACACAGCCCTCTGTTAAAGCCTAGACACTCTTAAAAAAAAAAAAAGCAAACCTAATTGGTCATCAGCCATGCCCACTTTAGTATGAATCTGTTCTTTTCCTGGCTATTCTATGACAGCTAACTAAAAATAGTGCCACGAGCAAATGAAACACTAAGTCACCCTGCCCATCTAAAGGGCCGAGGGGCAGAGATCCAGAAGTGGAATGGATCCAGAGCATGGATCCAGAGTGGCCTGTGGATACAGATTTTAAGTCAAATCCTGGAGTAGATGCTCCTTGGACAACCAGGTCCAAAGGTACTAAGGAAAGAAATCAAATCAAATATGTGATGCGACAGCCAACAGTCCCAGTGAGGGCACCAGTCGCCTAGGTGAAGGATGCAGAGTGGGGAGAAGAAGGATGCTAAAGGAACAAATGAGTACCAATGGAAAATTTCATGTACTGCGTGATCTAATCAAAAGAGCCCTAGGACTCAAAGATTTTCCCATAGCTTTCTCACTAATTATATTTCCTTTAACATACCACTGACCTTCTCTGTGCTTCAAGATTCTTACCAATATAATTAGAATTAACAACATTTTTCTTATATACTCTATATATACTGTCAGCATAAAATGATATAACACAAGTGAACACGTGTAGAAAGAATCATTATCCTATATAAATGTATTATTGACACATACCAAGTTCTCCATAAGATCTTAATTTAATACTTTAAAAGATCTGTGATTTTCTCCAATGCAAGGAAGATCACCTCCAAGGCAGATAGCAGTTCCTCCATGCATTAATGAACCATTTCATTAATTGCAGAAGCCCACCTCCCCACCCCGCACACGCACCCCGCCCAAAAAAAATTACCTGGTAGTCAAAACTCTGATGATAATCTGCATTTAGGTACTGTAGGCTGAGTACAGAAGAAATATAATCTATCACTGGAACTTTTGTTGGAGCCTTTCAAACATCGTAAGATTTACCAGAGCTTACACTTCACAGAGATAATCTTTATTCCCAATCAAGTACTTTTCAATCCAGTGACAATGGCCCCCTGGCTCTTCCACGAGACATTCTATCTCTCAACTTTGGGTATTTTTTTTGGCCATCCCTGGTTCCTGGAATGTTCTCCCTCCCCTGCTCTATCAAATGATCTCTTTGGCTTCCTTCAAGTCTCAACCGAAATACCTATCTTTTAGTGGAAGACTTCCTTAGTCTCTCTTAATTCTAGTGCTTTCCTTCTGTTAATTATCACCTATTTCCCATATATAGTTTGCTTTGTGTCTATATGTATATATATATATGTATATCTATATACACATATATATGTACATATATATGTGTATATATAAATGTTTGCATGTTGTCTCACCCATTAGAGGGTAAACTCCTTGAGGGCACATAGCAAAGGGCGTAAGTATAGCAAAGGGATAAAGATAATAGAACCATGTGGATTTGCTCTGGGTAGGCATCTTTGTTGGTGGATGAGTTTTGAACAGGGTTTTGAAGGGGAGAAAGCTCAGAGAGGAGAACGACCAAAAACGAAGGCATAAAGCTGAGGGTGGATTTTTTTCCTGCTCAAGTTTAATTAGTTTCAGGAAGAAAAGAACAATGTTTTAGAAGTTTATTAATTAGGATCGTGGTTTTTAATTCTCTCATGAAGGATAATCTCTTGTTCATTTAGCTATAACCCTGTGCCTTCATGGCAGTTTTTATTATGAGAAAATAGTGGATGGTGCTAGATCTATGCTAGGAAATGCAGGTGCTACACAATTCATCAATACTTATAAAACTCAAATATATTATCTGTTGGCATCAAAATGATGGTAGTAAAATAAGGTGAACTCATTTAAAAAAAAGAAAAACAATTTAAATAGACACTAGAAATACAAATGTGACCTTAATTTAGTAGTCTGGTAAATGTTCTATGATATTTGCCCATATGACATTATCAAGTTTTGTCTCTGAATTTATGTGGATAATTTGTGCTGTTTAAAAAAACAGAAACAACAACATACCTATCTGGGCTCAAGGGAGCAGACCTTAGCAAGCATAGTAAAGCCCTTCTAAATGGACATTCAAAACTAGCTGATATATCACACTTATGAGTATCCAAATAGAGCATTCATCGGTGGGAAGAGTTTATGCCCACAAGGTTCACAAGAGGAGTTCGTACATGAAAAGATACATGTGGCTGAGGCAACTAACAGCTATAGTGTTACCAGGCCCCCTGAAGACCTCCAAGGATATCTTCATGTTATCCCTAAAGGGAAATAGTGTCTTTGCTAGCAGCTATGCCATCGGATCTCTTGGACCTGTTTCTAGGTGGGTCACGTGGCTCCCATACTTGACTGTTAATCTCCATATCTCCAGCTTCAACTCAGCTGAAATCATATTCTAGGGTACTGCTATTCTTAAGAATGAACCATAAGCCATTACCTAGCACCAAAAAATGCTTAGCCCTAGAGCTTGTATTAGAGCTTGCCATCTCTCTAGAAGAATCCCAGCACCAGTAAACATAGTCTTGCCTCCTCTAACAGGGCAACTCTACATGATTCACTTCTGTACCCAGCCTCTGATCCATTGGGCAATGCCATGTGTTTCTGTTGTAAGACGTCATTGACAATGTCAGGAAGGAGAAGAGATAAATTTCTTTTGTCTCTTTACTATATGAAGATACAGAAGGAGAAATTTGAACAGCAAATTCAACAGCCAAATCCTTTCTCTAAAGCTGGCTGATTTAGAGTGGAACCAGCTTGCTTTTTAAACTTGGCCATAAGGGGTGTGGCCAATTTTTTAAACTGATGTGTTTGAATCAGTTGCTTTCTCTAATATCCAATGCCAATGCCCTACAATTCCATCAGGTTAACTTAAAGAGCTTGTTATAGAGCCATTTATGAAAACTCCTTTGCACTCTGCTCTCAAGTTGTTTAGGGAATTCCGTTATTTATTAGAAACTCATATACATAAAGAAAAAATGATGAAAATAATTATAAAATATTTGTGAAAAATTTAGGCTTTGGGAGATTAACATTGATTATAAAATCACACAGACAAGACATCCCTGAAAAGTGGTAATCCAAACTCTCCCTAAATATCTCTAGTGATAGAAAACTTGCTCCATATAACAGCAGCCCATTTCATTTTTGGACAGCTCTAAAATTAGCTGAAATTTGTTTTTCCATAGTTTCTATATACTGGTCGTGATTCTTCCTTCTGAGGCCAAGAAAAAAAAAATTAATACTTTCTTCAATGTAAAAACATTTAACTAATTGACAAAAGAAATGAGTTTCTTTTCTGGGCTAAACAAATCCTGTTATTTCAACAGAATTATGAAAGGTCATTCAAAAGGAAAAAGATGATTGATCAAGCTCAGCAATGGTACCCTTTCATTCAAAAAGGGTTTTACTATGAAGTAATAATATGGTGGTAGAGTATAAAGGTCACTGAACAAAAAGCTAGTTCATTTACTTAGCATTCATTCAATAATCATTTATTGATAAATTAATCCATATAAGTTACTGTGGTAGCCACTACGAAAAATACAATGAACAAAACAGCATCCTTGCCTTCCCTACAATTGGATGAATGACATAGTTGGTGACTGAGGCAGCTATATACCACAAGTGTATCAGCTCATGCTTTTCAATATTCTTTGCAAAACACCAGGACTATTTGCATTTGTAGGTTAAAGCAACTGTGATCTTATAATCATTTTTTGGTTTGGTTTTGTTTGGGTGAGGAGACCAGACCTATAACTTCATTGGTATGGGGAATCCCCAGTTAGCAAATTCCCTCTACGAATGCTGATCAGTGCAGAGCGCCTGCTCTGCAACATGTAGCTGTAGAAAGTTGCCTGGGACACTGAGAAGTTAAGGGGTATGCCAAATGTCACATAGCCAGTATATGTCAGAGATGGGACTTAAACCAATATCTTCCTAATTCTGGTTCTCTATCCATTATCCCACACTGCCTCTCTGATAGTAAGTTAATAAGCATTTATTGAAAGCCTATACTGTATACAGGCTTATATTAGCACATGGAAATGTGGCCCACTCCCACCTCCCCCCCCCCAAAAAAAGGAAAAATAGTTCCTACCTTTGAGCGCGGACCATGGATTCACTTTTGGTACTATTTTTATCACTCACTCATTTCTTTGTTAAATGCTTACAAAATGGAGAACATTATAGGATGTGTGGTATAAATGAAGTGGTCTCTACTTCTAGTTTTTAATTGGGGGAAGTAAGGCTAATTTATATGATTACCAATAAAAGACAATAACTCATATTTCTAAAAAGCTTAAAGATATGAAAAGCACTTTCCACACAATAAACCTGTGAGGTAGGGAATGTTATCATAATTATCTCCATTCAATAAATGAGGAAACTGAGGTTCTCAACCACCAAATGATTTGCTAAGGGTCACACAATGACTTATAGAACTTTGTTGTTAAAGACAGTTTTGCTGGAGGGGTACAGAAAAGAAAAAGATCACCATGGACTGTGATTTTTCAGGAAAGGTTGTCTTAACTTTGACCTTGAAGAAGAAGTAGGCCTTGAAGAGAAAGGGAAAAGACTGTATTCTTTAATGGAAGACCCTGAATCTCACTCACATTAATTCCCCTAATATAGATGATACATTTCTAGACCATGTATGAAGGTAGGCATTTGCAATTTCTGCAGAAATTTTTCTACCCTGCTCTCGCTCAAGGAGCTAGATAACCATTTGTCCAGGCGATTGATTTGGGTGAGGGGCAGGATTGAAGGGTCTCTTCTGTACCTTCCAGCTTGAAGAAACTTGATCATTACACCCATTTCAGAGATAGATCCCAGGGAACTCTCCTGCCTGGAGTTTGACTCTGTAGCATTGGGAACAGCTCATTCTCAGCATATTCTCTAGACGCAACCCTAAACAACTGTGTCCTGGACACCACTCCAATCCCCTAGGGATGAAGGGAAAAGAATTTCTTACAGTTTCATTTTTGTTGGTGAAGGCACTTTTCTTTTTCTCCCTGAGAAACTTTATTTCCCTTCCAGAGTGGCCTCAAAATTACCGCTAATTTCCTTCAAGGAACCTGTTCTTTGAAATATAGCATTTTCTTTTCTTTTTTTTCTCTTTGTAACACTGGCAATGCGTTGGCTGTGAACATGTAAGTAGAGTTGCTTTTGAATGCTCCAAGGTAAATGCAGAAAATGACAGCTTAAATGGGATCATTATAGCAGATGTAGGTATTATCGGAATGCTACCAAAGCCTTCTTTGCAAGGCAATAAAGTCTTTATTTTTGCTTCTGATGCCTTGCACTTTTTCAGAGAAGCTGACAACCTATCATTTCTGACTTTTTTTCCCCCTCATTTCAAGCATGAACTTAGGGACCACGTTTCTATCTTAAGTTGCAACCTGTTGATTAG
Source organism: Phalanger gymnotis (assembly GCA_028646595.1). Classification (NCBI taxonomy): domain Eukaryota; kingdom Metazoa; phylum Chordata; class Mammalia; order Diprotodontia; family Phalangeridae; genus Phalanger; species Phalanger gymnotis. The sequence goes on from CM053622.1 coordinate 302,168,530, forward strand.
TAGAAAAGGCAAGAAATATATACAGTTCCAGCCGGAATAGTCATTACCTGGCAGCAAAACAGTGGGGTCTGTCAGCTCATTCAAAGACATTAAGTGTGAAGAAGTCACAACAAAACAGTTAGCTTCTCAGGTATCAGGTGGGCCATAGGGTAAGAATTTGAGGGAGAGTAGAATATACCCAAGGGAGCAGGTTTCTGTCCTGGTTTTGAAGGACTGGGACTATCTCATACATGCAGAGATAATTTAATATTGTTTGGAATAATACCTTAAAGATGTATGTTTTTCAAAGCTCTTTCCCACTGGAGCTTTCCAGTAGCTTTCTTCCCTGAGAGGCAACAAGTAGGTGTTATTATCAACATTTTACAGATGAGGAAACTGAGTCAAAGAGAGAAAAGTGATGTACCTATGGTCTCACAGTTAAATGCAGAATCTATTTTGGAAACCAGGTCCCTGGTGCTCTTTCCTTAGATCAGGGTTCTTAGGGAGAGAGAACATATATACATATTTATCATATATAAATGTATTTCAATATAACAGAATTCACATATAATATATATGTATGTGTGTATATATATGTGTGTCTGTATATGTATATATATATACATATATATATATATATAAAACACAGTGTGTGTGTGTGTATTCTCTGAATCTCAATATAATGGAATTCCTTTCTATTTCTATGTATTTTATTTTATGTGTCTCAAAACATTATTTTGAAAAGGAGTCCTTAGGCTTCACTAACAGGATCCATGACACAAAAATTGTTAAGAACTCCTGTACTAAGTCATGACACTCTCCTATCATGCAAAAAGAAGTTATACAGGTTGTCTCCATATCCTTTAAATAAATAGTAAATTGAACCAACTCATTTCTTAAACTTTCATCAGTCACTGACCAAAATCAGTAATATAGCAGGAGTTACACTCAATATATTTTATTACTGGTTGAGAATCTACTTTGTATATAGCTTGATATTGGTAATTTTAGGAGGGATACACAAGCACAAAAAGAAACAGTCCCTCTTCTTAAATTGTCTATTGACTCCAACAATAGTTAACTCACATTTATTGAATAGTTCCTATGCACAGAGCATTGTGTACCTAGGGACAGTGTGGTATTCAAAGAAGAATAAGATATGGTCCCTTCCTTCATGGATCTTGTAGCCAAGTTGGGAAATATAAGGTATATATGTATTAAAAGGCATTTACCAATATAGAACCATTTATAAGTGGCAAGAAAGTGATGTCAAAAATAGGTACTAGAGAAAGTTAAAGGATGAAGAGATTATCACGGGTCAGAATAGCCAGAGATGCTTTCATGGAAGACATAAAGCATTACATAGTGCTTGAATGACAGGTAGTAAGCACCTGTATTTGTGGAAAGGCATAGAGAAAGCATTTCAGGTGAGAAGAACAGGATAAACAAAGCTACAGAGGCAGGACTATTAATGTCATAGTGAGGATTCAGTGACTCGTGTTAAAATTCTGAATGAATAGATTTTGCTAACATATTTGCTTATATGATGAGACTGAAGGGGGCATAGGGAGAGCAGTAGGAAGTAGAAGAGAGGGAGGAAATGGGGGAAAGAGAGGCCCAGCAAATCATTGGTAAAACCATTGTAAAACCAATTTTTTTCAAGTAGAATATAATCATTTAAGACTCTAAATGGCTGAAAATGATTTGTAAATTTGCTATATGTGTTGCCCATTTCTAGGCTTCCTAAAGTTCCTTATGTAGTAATTTCTTTCAATACTTACAATGTATTCTTACCATATGGCATCACATGACAGAAACATTCAAGTATTTCTTGGAATTCAGAACTCTGTGAACTCAATCCTTTGTCTGGCATTTGCACCAAATGGGAGTTGGGGTAGACAACCAAAAGGCACCCCAAAGATAGAAGTCACTTTGACCTTAGAAACAAAATATCACAAGTGAAAATGTTTACCTGGGTCTAAATTACTAACAGGATTGTCTTTTAATTCTCCATATCCTTAGTTAGTGAATATCCTGCTGTTGGCTAGATCAAATGGTGATAGATACTAGATGTTGTTCAGTCCTTGTACTCATAACAGAATACATAATAATCAACCACTAAAACTACATGATGCTTAGAACAACAAATCAGAGTCACAATGCAATTACTATTTTCAAACCATGTATGCTGTGTCTGTTCCCCAGCAGCCAACAGACAGCTCTACATCATTATCTCCCCTGCTTCCTTGGCTACTGGGTATTAGCATCATGTCTTACAATTGTGGTGACTAAACCAATTAAAGTACAATTTAAACAAGGCACTCATAAATATTGTACTGAGGTGGTATTGACAAGTCTAAACATTAAAAAAAAAATAGACTAAGGCTTCCAAAAATAGGTAATCCATCTTAGGAGAGGAGGCTCCATGGAGTGACTTCTGCATTATGAATAAATATGCATAATCAAAACGGGAGCCTGGCTCAAATCTCTCTCCTCCTCATTTGATATACCTCTCCATGTCATATCCATTTTCATATAAACAACGCAATAATAAAACATCTGCATTGCTAAATAACACTACTATGTTCTAATTTCTTTGGAATGGCATGAATAAAATTGTTCTACTCCTGTTTATTGGAATTTATTGGTGACGATCCTTTGCAAAGCAGCAGAAGGTGTAATTAATTCTGGTACAACCCTTAGTTGGATATAGAAACTCAACAGGGCTTACTTTTGACTTGAAATGATCTATCACTTGATAATGGGGGTGGGGGTAGGGGTGGCGGTGGGAGGGTTATGTGGAAGAGGGAGGGAGTCTCCATAAATTTTTCTAATCTGCTGCTACCATATCCCATGCAGTTAATTTTATATGTATATGTATGTATGTATGTACACATATCCCATGCAGTTAATTTTGTATGTATATGTATGTATGTATGTACACACACGTATATACATATACATATATACATAAAACAAATACATATATGTTAACGTATGTATGTATCCTGTCAGCCGTGTAATACAATTATACTTTCCTGGTTTCAGTATATAGCTTTGGTTATCACAGTTGGGGTATGGGACAAGGGGAGGCGATCAAAGGCGAGATTTTGTAGAAAAGAATAATTTCATTAGAATTAGAGTTTTAAAAAGTAGAGAGCTCAATCATTTGTTACCAGGATTCTCCACCAAACCAATACTTTTCAACAAATTATGTTCTCATAGGATATCAGATAAATTTAGGTGTTAACCTTTTCAAATCCCTAGAATGCCATTTAACACATCATATTAGAAGTATGTTGATGCTTCCTGTCTATATGCAATATTAGACTGGTACTCCATTGTAATCCACAGAAGACCTGGTCTCGTTATGCTACAAGTAGGACATCCGACAAATTCTTAACTTACTTTACTGACAATTTTAGCACTAGTGATGTAGAGGAAACACAGTGGGGCTCTGCTGTTCTGGACTTAATTCTGATTGACGTGAAAGAACTGGTTGGTGATAGGAAAGTGATAGGAATCTTGGGAGAAAGTGACCATGTCACTTCAGAAAATGTAATGCAGAGAAAAAGAGTGTATAACATTGAAGAAAGGCAAAATAAGGCCTTTACCCTAGACTTTAGAAAAGTATATTTCAAAAGATTCAGAGAAAAAGATATGATTCCATGGTCATAGACTTTCTGGCATGATAGCCCCTCTATTTGGAGACCTTAATCATGTTCTTCCTAAGTCTCATCTTTTCTGTGGTAACTTTCATATTTTTTACAGTCATCCTCAGGGGTCAGCTGACATAATGTTTAACCTGGAAAAATGTTAGTTTGGAATGCTTAATGACTTGGGGGTGGGTGAGCCGATAGTCATCTTAGATTATTTGAAAGACTGCTATTTGATTAGGAGATTAGATTAATTCGTCACAGCCCCAGAGGACAAAACTAGGAACAATGCATTTAAATAGCAGATAGACTAATTTGAAGATCTAACACAAAATGGTTTTATATTCCCCATCACTGGAGTTGTCCAGATGGAGACTGAATATTGACTTGTCAGGAATTCAGGTATAAGCCTTTCCTTCATACTCATACAAACCCAAGCTTCTGAGTTCATTTGTGTCCCTAGGTCGTCTCTATTTTCCATGCAGATTCTAAAGCCTGAAAGGGAGCTCAGAAACTTGCCAGGCAGACATACAGAATATCACCATACTTTCCCCATCCTGGCTTCACCATCCTGGTATCCCAGTGTAGTGTGACTTGCACAACATATCCCAATGCCCTGATACATTCACTCTCATGCTATTTCCACAGTTAAACTATGGTGCTGCTAACTCCATTCTTTACATCCGCTTAACCTTCATCTAACTATTGGTGCCCCAAGTTTCTAGACATTCTGTTACTATCTGTCTCCTAGACGTTTTTCTGAATTGCTGTTCCCATTACATAGCAACCCACTTCAAATGCCCCATCACAGACGTAATTCTCTTACTCCATGCCCCAGCTCCACACCCCCAGAAGCTAGTTTCTCCTGCCCCATAGACCAATAGTAACACTATCTAACTCATGTCTCATTGCCTTGTATATAAGGCAGGGTGATACCTGGACGCTATGGCCCCCTGTAAACTTAGACAGCTAATTATTACTGCTCTAACAGGCGTTTCTAGACTATCAATAATGCAGACCGATTGGTCTCTAAAGGAAGAGAAAGGGAAAGGGAACAAAATTTGATTAAGGTCCTATTATGTGCCAGACATTTTGTCAAGCATTTTACAAAGACTATCTCTTTTGATCCTCCCAATTACCCTGTAACATAGGCACTATTATTATCCCCATTTTGCAGCTAAGGAAACTGAGGCAGACAGAGGTTAAGTGATTTTCGTCACATAGCTAATAAGTGTCTGAGGCCTGATTTGAAATCAATTCTTCCTGAATCTAAGCCCTAATGCATAGACCCATACAGCTGTTTCTCTTCCTCTGACTCTGAGGTCCCTTCTAACTCTGAAACTACAAGGTTCAGGAAAGACAAAATAGTCATCTTCAGATATTTGAAGTGCTGTCATTTAGAAATGACTTTAGATTTTTTTTTCTGTATAGCTACCAACAGAATTAATTTGATTTTGGCAATATGTAATTAATTTTCATTTCAATACTCCAAAAACTGATGACTTTTACCTGCCATTACCAAAAATGATGCAAAATGAAGTAACTAGATCCAGGAAAATAATACATATAATAACTATGTAATGCAAAGGGAAAGAACTACCAGAAAATAATCAAAAATAAATGTTGCAAAATTATAAAGAACAAGTTTATGCCCCTAAGAAGATATATGAGATGACACCTCTCACCACTACTTCGCAGAGATAAGAGAGGGGTCAAGAAAATGTAATATTGTATATAATTTCAAATTTAAAAAATATATTGATCCATCTTGCTGAATTTTTCTCATCTTTTTTATTTTTAAAAATTATTTGTTATAAAGGATAGTTTTCTGGGAAGGGGAAGATGGAGAAACAGTAGTAAATGGTGATATAAAAACAAAACATCAACAAAAATCCATTTAAAAAATTTGTAGAGAGCGAATGCTAGTTTCTCTTAAATATGAATAACTTTCTAAGAAACAGTACTGTTTGACAATGAAAGGGGCTATTTCATGAAGTAGTGATCTCCTTGTCACTGGACACATTCAAGTAAATGATAATCCACATTTGCATAGCACTTTAAGGCTCAAAAAATATTTTCTTCATAACAGTTCTGTGCAGTGGATAACCTGAATATTATTATCTCCAATTTGCAGAAGAGCAAAGGGAGTCTCAGAAATTGATGACCATAGTCACACATCTAAGTAATCAGAATAAGGATTTGAACTCAGGTCCCCTGACGCCAATTTCTGCATTATTGCCGCTATAATAAACTGCCTCCTAAGACTAAATGGCCCCTTGTCAGTAATTCCATAGAGAGATTGCTTTATTGAGTACAATGTTGGCTAAAATGGTCTCAAAGGCCCCTTCCAACTCTGAGATTTTATGACTATGCATGTCCAAAGGAATCATTAAGAACTAGCTTAGCCCCGTTATCTTAGTGTACCTGATTATTCTATTCATTATGAAAACTGGATTGCATTGAACTTTCAGGTAATTAATCTAGGGCTCAGTAATAAAGTGTTATGACTGGCAAAAAAAATCTGCCATAATAATAGCTCATATTCTTCTACTACCATAAGGTTTATAAAACTCTTCCCTAACAATGACCATTTGAGGGGAAATACTTCAAGTGTAGCACCCATTCTGAGTTCACACTGCCAGCCTCAACTCACACTAGCAGACTAGGTTTCCAGAGAGCAATTGACTTCTCCCCAGAGAGTTCTATCAACGGATAACCCAAAGATGTTGAGATGTCTAACATTATTCACAAGCCGCATCCAGTGTGTCCTCCAAAGTCAACCAAATGGTTCATATCAATTAGTTTTTGCAAAAGGGAATATACTGAATAGGTACAGCAAGAATAGGATTTATAAAACACTTCCCCCAACCTTGCTCATGTGCATGCACATGCGCACACACACACACACACACACACACACACACACACACACACACACACGAGTTCCTGGGGACTGGACTCAAACATAAAGTACCATGCTAGTGGGGTATATGTTTAGAGAAAATGTGGGCCTCAGGGCCTACCTTGTGACTCTTTGACTTAGGAATACTTTTTTCCCTTCAAGTAGGCCCCACCATGTTTATCCCAAAATACAGCTCATGATAAATGAATTGCTCCCTTAATTAACAAAGCTAACTCCTTCCAGGATTCTGTATCTTCAGTGATACTTCATACAGTGCTAGATTGGTCAAGAAAGTCTTTCAGTTATTATATTGGCCTCTTACCAGGTTTAATCGTTTGCTACTCCTGGCTCCAGGATCTATTGGTTAGTGATGTTGAGAGCTAGTCTTCCTGGTCACTTGGCTATTCCTATCTCATGCTACTAATTCAGCCAAATTCAGGAAAGAATACAAAAGTAGTAGAGGCACCATGCATTTGTGGACACATGGTGGCTAGGTGGGGGAATGTATTTTTTGCCACTCTCTCTTTCCCATTCATCAAACCTTCTCCATTCAAAAGCCATAAGAGAAGAAAGAGCAAGACAGTCTGCCTTAAACTTTTATGTGCAGGCTCAGCCTGTCCTACATTAGCATAGCAGTCCTCTGGCTCCTTAGCCAACCAGAAGATTCTTCATTTCTCTATAGTACTAATGTCTGAGTTACTCATGGCTGGAAGAAGCCTCATTGAACATCTACACATTATATTAAACCATGCAAACAACATTGAACATGATTTGAAGTGGCGGGGGTGGGGTTGCCAGGAGGAAGGACCAATGCTTCTATGCATTTCAGTAGAATGCATGCCCACATCAAGGGAAGGGATGTTATACAAGTTACTCTCTTGTTTAATTGAGCAATGCATATAGATCATAGTTTTAAATTTATATAAGTTTGCCTCAGGTATACTTTTTATGACAATAAAGAAATATGTCACTATTTATTCTGATTGAGCTTTCAGAGAGATGAGAACAAGGCTGCTAATTGCTTCTCTTACCTAGAGAACTTACATACTATGAAGTTACAAAGAAAGGACTAATGTATTCAGTTTGAAATTCATAGGAAACACGAGCACATTTTTCTCGAAAGACAGAAATTCAGATCATTTGAGGAACTAACTATGCCACTCTTAAGTACAAAAGTAATCAGCCAAATAACTAAATAGCAAGTGTTTGGGGTGTAAAATTTACCAAGTGGCCCACCTGCAGTTCTATGGCTTAGGGAGATTGGCTGGGATCACAATGGCTGATGGGAGAGGATTTATTATCAATGTCCATTGCCTATACATTATTCCCCAACAACTGACAGCCCAAATCCTTGACAGTAAAATGAGTAGCAATGATTTCAGTCACTTTCTGTCACTCCAATTGCAAATCTTTCAGTCAGTAAGATCTGCAGACAGCAAGAAGGGAAGGGGAAGAAGTCCAGAGAAGCGGTCACTGTTAGAGGTGTCTCTTTGATAGGATGTCAGTGAATATAAATGTGAAAGTTAATATTGATTGAACCCCACCCCCTCACTGTTTACGAAGCACAGCACTGGGCTATAAACAGTTCGAAAGGCAGTAGAAGGTTGATGTCAGTCCCCTTCAGTTCTCTCACTGGTCAACAGCTTTAAAAGACAATGGCAAAGTTCATTAGCATAACAATAATAGCTACATTTCTATAGCTCCTCATGTTTTTACAATTTTTTTTTCCTCACAACATCCCAAGAAAGGGGTAATTAAAATGTTATTGCTCTAATCTGAAAGACCTAGAGACTAAAGCTCAGATAAATGAAATGGCTTAGCCAGACACAGAGCTCATGCCAGAGTTTCTGATGGGCTGCCTGCCTCTGGTAACCATGTTATGCAAGCTTTGTCACATTCTGACTTCCTGAACTCCTGAGATTCCAGGGATGTAGCAGAGGTCACAAAACAAGCTAGGTATTGGTAACATGAGCCAAGGCAAACAGGGGGCAGTGAAGAGTATGAATAGCAAACACCGATGTAAAATTCTTTCACCTGACGGCATTCCAGAGTAATAAGATCTGACTCCCAGGTTTAGGAGTGAGGTGAGAATAATTGCAATCCTTGTGGCTAGTTATTCTAGGAACTAGAAACTCAACCGTATCACCACCATCATCACATCAAACCGCTCTAAGTTTGGCAAAGAACTTTGCATACATGATCTTATTTAAGTCTCATGCCACGCTTCTAAAGCAGCTATTACCAGTATTATGATTTTTATTTTGTAGATAAGGAAACTGATGCCCAGAGAAGTTATCCAACCTTGGGAAGTATTAGAGATACCATTTGAACCCTGGTCTCTTGATTCCAAGTCCAGTGCTTCTCCAGTGATACTATGTTGCCTCTGACATGAAGAGTGCTCAAATAGAAAAAACCACCATCACCACCAACCCCAAAGGTTCAGACCCAAGAATAAAAGTTTGGAGTTAAAGGTCAGGTTCTAGAACCAAACGTGGTGGGAATGATGAGTTCAGAGTGCTAGCTGGACACAGATGATTAGAATTGCATTTTTCAGTAATTCTCTGCTTTCTATTCTTTAAGAGGAAGAGACCTCAGAGATTTTCTAATCTAACGTCTTTATTTTACAGATGTAGAAATAGAGGCCCAAAGTAACTAAATATGTTTTCTAAGATCATCCAAGTAGTAAACGGAAAAAAAAAAAAATGACCCTTGACTCTTAAGTCCTCTGGCCCTAAACCTAACATTCTTTTCTACCATTCTATACCCTTGGAAACCAACATTATAGACAGGCCCCTTACTGCTTCATTCATGTTTTCTACATGTGTATATGCCTTAATTTTTATAGTCAGAGTTAGACAGCTTGATATATAATATAGATATATAGATATAATTACGTATATATTTTATATCTATGTATATATATATATATACTCACATATATGCATGTGTGTATGTGTATCTGCTCTTAGATAACTTGGAATGTTTGTATTATACTAAACTTTCCCCCAACTAGTTCAAATATTATCTCTATATAGCCTTATTTTCAAGAATTATGATGGGATGGAGGGAGTGTTGTGGAAGAGATTTATTATAGTTTCATTTCTGAAAAGTTCTCTATTGTCAGCTACAGATGGTCTTAAGGGTTTTGCTTCAGAGAGAATTTGGAGTAAATAGTCTTGTTTGGATGGAGGAGTACTCTTCAGTTCTACCCCACCCACCCCCCATCCTAGATAGTACTTATAAGAGTCCTACTCCATGAAAAAATATCTGGATGTCAGTTTGCTATGATGCAGGTCATTAGAAAGAAACTAGCCTGTTCTTCTGAAATTCCCATACTCAGAGAAATCATTTACATTGAGTAGTGAAACTGAAATTTTAGGTTGCCAGGGGTAGTAATAATAATTAATAATAATAACAATAATAATAAGGTTCTGAGGTTTACAAAGTGCTTTGTGCATTTTAGTATCATACAATTATTAAAAGACAGCTTGGTTGAGCAGTGGATAGAGTGTTGGGCCTGGAGTCAGGAAGAGACATCTTCCTGAGTTCAAATCTGACCTCTGACACTTACTAGCTGTGTGACCACGAGTAAGTCACTTAACCTTGTTTTCCTCACTTTCCTCATCTATAAAATGATCGGGAAAAGGAAATGGCATACCACTCCAGTCCCTTTGCCGAGAAAACCCAAAATGGGGTCACGAAGAGTCAGACAGAACTGAACAACAACAACAAAAATGGTACAATTTGAGTTTAAAGGTCTACTGAGTCCAACCTCTTCATTTTAAAGATAAGGGAACTGAGGCCCAGAGAGATTTACATAAGGTCACACAGGTAGTAAAGAGGCAAAGGTAGTATTTGAATCCAGGTTCCCTGACACTACATTCACCACTACTTGACACAACACAATGCTGTCTCACTGTATTGTTAATACAATGGGAAGATCTTTCCCATCCATTAATAGGCCCATGTGACATGCCTGAGTCATATAAGTCTGAGTCACATGAGCTGAGCTTGCAAACAGGTAGAACAGGAAGGGTTGGAGCAGGAAATGAGGATGAGCAGTCAGAGCTAGGAAAGAGAGAGCAGGCAGAGGAACTGATGTGAGTGAGACAGGGAGTGGTTTTGCTTAAGGGAGCTTGGTTTGTGGGAAGGCCTGACAAAGGGAAGGCTTGGGGATGTAGTGCCTCATGCATTGGTACTGTGTACAGATTTCTTTGTTGCTTTGATGGATTTGGCTTTCTGTTTTTGAATAAAGGTTTTGGTTCTGTCTTCCATAACGAGAGTCTGTTATATTTTGCGATTCAGAACTACACAAGCATATTCACAGCAGCCATAGCTGCTGTGGATATCGCATTGGATATCGCATCCTTTAACATTATATCAGGGGAATAGATAATAATAAAGGAGTGAATAAACAATAATGTACATAATGTGGAAGGAAGGGCAAGAATTAGAAAAACTTAGAAAGATGAGTGAAAGAAGATAATGGTATTCTCCAGCCAGCAAGAACCTATCATTAATTATTCAGCTCCTACTGTGTGCTGAGCATTATGCTAGTGGCTCTGCAGGACACAAAATAAATTAAAACCAGTCCCTGTTCTAAAGGATCTGACGATCCACTGAAAAGACAAAACAATTCAAGTGAAATATTAAATAATACCAGGTGAGAGGAGTTGAGACAATAAGTGCTCTTGAGGGGAGGGAGCAGGTTGAGAGTTCTGCTAGCATGGAAAAGACCAAAGTTGAAAGGTCTGTCATTGAATGTGAAAGGATAGAAACTAGGCCCAAATGAAATGCTTAGCATTCACAGCAGGAAGAACATTTCTTTGCATAAGGCTTAGAAGATTGACTCAATCAGTGAGAATTTACTGGGTTCAAGCCCTATGCTAGTTATGATGGGAGATTCAGAATTGTAAGACCTGGTCCCTGCCCTCGTGAGTTCAATCTAATTGGTGGGATAAGAAGTAAATACAGGAAGATAATAAATCAATCAACAAACATTTATTAACTGCTTACAATGTGCCAGGCACTGTGCTAAGTGCCAAGACTAACAAACAGTAGAAGATAACATGTAAGTCCCAAAAGAATGACATTCTTTTTTTAAAGTGTTATAAAGGTCTCAAGGTGGGAAAAACAAATTCTAGCTATGGTGGTCAGTAAAAACTTCAGATTGGAGCAGGGCTTTGAATCCAAAAACAGGTTAACTACCAGGGAGGGTGAAAGGGACCCAACCAAGGGCTAGAAAAGGTCTTAATTATCTGGCAGGGCTTATGGACTAAAATCAGTCAGTCAATAAGCATTTATTGACTCCCTGCTATGAGCCCCACAAAAAAGGGAGGAATATTAATATGGTCTAGCAGTGGTGAGGGCAGACTCATAGCATGAAAATGTAAATTTGTAATGTGCCAGCACAGCTCAATATCTTTATCATCTTTTCTATTGAATTGAGCTGTTATGTGAAATATGTCCTTATGATATGGGAACTATGTGATGTTGATTAGAAAAACCTATGTAATATACAGTGTGAGGACTCAGTCAACGTTTGTTCATAAAAATAACAACACTGATTTGTGGCCAAAGATATTAAAAATTAATATTCCATGTGAAAAAAGTGAAGTATGCTAATGTTGGAAGAAAATCTCCCCATAATTATTATTCCATATGTTACTACCTTCAAGAGAAAATATACACTTCAGTATTTCAAAAGACTCATGATTTTATCACTGTTGGTTCTTCTTTATCTAGCATATTACAAGCCCTCCACGCCTCAGAAGATAGCCTTTGTGCATTTCTGTGGCTGCAAGTTCACCCTAGGATGATCAGTGCTCTCTGTAAGGCAGGTCCTCAGACAACAGTGCATCATGGGACCACTAGAACTCCCATCCTGTTGTCACAACCTTTGGGAATACAGCGTGTCAGCCTCTGTGCCACAGAAGCCACAAATGCTGCATAGCATCATCTCATTAGACTTATAGAGTTGAACCTGAATTCTGCCACAGACATTTACAAACTCTGTGACCCTGAGGAAATCAGTTTACCTCTCTCAGACTCAATTTCTTCATGAGGAAAATGGGATAATAAAAGCACCTGCCTCAGGATTGTCTTGAGGATCAAATGAGATCAGTTATATAAAATGATTACTGCATTCTTTGACTGTTACCTATTTATTATTTTCATTATTAATACTAATCTAGTGGTGAACCTTCTGATAATGAGTCTTCAGCACTTAGCTAGTCTTGCTCTCAGATGACAGGCAGGATTTATAATCACATTTTTTACAGTGAACAGTCCTGGGATTATAGCAAATTACTATCATGGTAGTGATTATAAACATACCTCAATCCTGGTCATGGAAATCTGGCTAACAGCGATGAATTCATTTTGAATTAAGGATTCATTAACCCAGACAGCCATGGACATGTACAAAGTGTACACTAAATTCCTGACATCATAATAGTCTCTAGGGCTGAAAAATGTCTTTAGTGTTCATCAGGTTTATCCTTTTTGCCCTTTTATGGGTCTCACCAAATTATTAAACTGTTCACATTATATCACAGTAATAGTGGGGATCAGTGTACCCCAAGGGACCATGAGGACTGATGGTACTAGTTGCCCTTACTCAGTACAATAGGAAGATAACAGATGGAGCTGACATAGATTGTGTTCCCCCACTCTCTGGGGATTATTTTTTTTTATGCCTGTTCTTTGACATCTCCAGAAAGAGAAAATTCAACACCATCCCTCAAAATTACCATCCCTCCTTACTTGATACAAGTTTTAATAACAGAATTCCTCAGATTCTTTCTTTAAAATCTTAATTTTCCAAAGATTTCCTTTTTAAAATGAGATAATATGTGAAAAGATTGAGTGTATTGCAATCAAATCAAATGTATTACTCTGTGAACTTATGTGCATGTACATGTGTTTATTTTTTTTTTCATTCCAATTCTCTATGGTGCAATGAACTGGCAAAAAAGAAAAGGAAAGGAAAGAAGAGAAGAGAAGAGAAGAGAAGAGAAGAGAAGAGAAGAGAAGAGAAGAGAAGAGAAGAGAAGAGAAGAGAAGAGAAGAGAAGAGAAGAGAAGAAAAGAAAAAAAAAAAAGAAAGGAAAAGAAAAGCAGTCTCATCTAGAGAAAGGAGTACCAGATTGAAAATAAGGAGACCCAGGTCCTCATTCTAGCTCTGCCACAAATAAGATGCTAATTCAGCAAGTCACTTTAGTACTTTGAGTATTGGTTTCTTCTGTAAGTAAAGAGGTTGAAATGCTATGATTTTATCACATCTTGGTAAATTTCTTCACAAAATTGTTGAACACTCTTTATTCATTCAGTAATCAATATAGTACATATCTATTCATCCACATGTGTGTATAAAATCTCACTGCCTTCCTGGAGCACATGCTCAAATATAAAGGTGAGACACAAACACATAAAATTATAAAATGCTTCATATAATGAATACATTGAAAGGTTGCAAGTTGAGTACTATCTAGTAATAAAACTGAAAGAGATACCATTGGGTCGAATGAAAGAAAGTCCTATTTTGAACAGTAGGCTTGTCAATCATCCCACTAACTATCAAGTACTAATTGAACACACAGCTTTATCCTTGTTCTAGAGGCTGAGAAGTTACTTTTCCAAGTCATTGTGGGATGAAAATGTTAACATTTCCAAAAGACCAAGAAAAAAATAAATATCAACTTGAAATGGTTTGTTAATGGACCAAAGGGATATTTGTAGCATACTCCTGTCCAGTTGAGATTGCTGTCATCAAGAAGGACAGCCATGGACCTAGTGTGACAATTATGCTCTTACTCTGTAGAACCTGGGTTTGAAAGGACTCCAGAGGTCATCTCATCCAACCTGAACAGAAATCTATAATATCTTTGACAAGGAGTCATCCACCCTCCATTTCTACTGAAATAGCCTACTCTTCTTTTGAATTGCACTATTATGATTTATTTCCTTATATGAAATAGTATTTCCTTATTCTTTTCTACTCGTGGTTTCTAGATGTGACCCCAACTCCCTGCCCAGAGAGAAATGGAACAAATCTTAGCCTTTATGTCAGCCCTTCAGCTATTTAAAGGAAATAACACACACATATACCTTAGTTTTCTCTTCTCAAGTTTAATATTCTCAGTTCCATTAAGCAATCCTGATGTGGCATGGTTGCCATCCCTCTTACCATTCTGCCAATTTTATGCCTAGAACATGGTACCTAGAACTGAATACTACAAATGTGTTTTTGCCAGGTTGCCATCCCTCTTACCAACATGCCAATTTTATGCATAGAACATGGTACCTAGAACTGAATATTACAAATGTGTTTTTGCCAGGATAAAGTATATGATGGCATCATCTACCTTATTTGAAGTACCTCTTTTAAGGCAGTTTAATATCATAGTGGCCTTTATTTGGTAGTTGTTATTGATTTATATTGAGTTTGTAGTCCCATAAAAACCTCCAGATCTTTTTAACCTGAATTAGTCACCTACACTGTACTTAAAGAGTCGATTTTTTTAAACTCAAGTGTAAGTTTTTAAATTTAGTCCTACTAAATTATTAGAATTGACCTATCATTCTAGCTTAAGATTTTTTGTATCCCTTCATCTTATGTGTTGATCTTTTTCAGTTTCCCACAGATAAAGGTGGTAGAGTGGAATCAAGAACTAGATTTGTATTCAGAGGACTTGGATGCAAATCCTAGCTCTGCTAGGTAACAGCTTTGCTGTTTACCACCTAATTTGACTTTGGCCAAATCACTTCAAGTCTCTGGGTGTTTCCTTATCTACAAAATGGGGGGGGGGGGGTGAACTAGATGATCTCTAAGATGCATTCCTACTCGAAATCCTATGTCTTTATATAATACTGGGAACACTCCTCAATCTAAGACCCAAATATTCTTCGTCTAGGAAAAATCAGACAGACCTTACAGAAGCTTTTTTCACCTTAATAGGCATTTTTATGACTTTGACAACTAGAAAGGTTCCTAACACATAGTAGTTACTTACAAAAATTCATGCTAATTGATTAACTGATAGGAAATCCTATCTGGATTTTTACCAATTTCTCTATTTATTTTTTAGCAAAATGGAAGTACAATGGCTATCTGGAGACATGGTTCACACCCTGGCCGGCCTGGCTCTACCGAGCTGGCCAGCCCTAGGCTACCATGAGGAGAAGAGGCCCCAAGGCCAAGGCCTGCTGCATGTGGTTGGATGCAGTGGTGCTGAAGAAACAGAAAGTTCAGGCTCTATTATTCAATTCCATCACCAGAATGCTGCCTCCAGCTCGAAGTGAGAGACAAACTATTGTTGGTTTCACTCAAAGAAGAGCTTAACCTGGAGGTACCAAGCAAACTCTCATTGCATCATTTTCACTTCAAAGTCAGGAAAGGCAAATGATGGTGGACAGGGAAGGCTTTCACCTAGTACAGCAAGTCAGATAAAGAAGGAACAGAAAAGAGATGTGATGTGGTTGAATCCTCCTCCATTGGTCCCCGGGGATGAGTGTGCCCAGTGTCCTGAAACTGTAGCTGCTTCAGTCACTAAGGAACCTCAGGGGCTCATCCGTCTCCCTCCATATCCCAAAGAGGTATCTGACTGTTGCAGAGAGGCAAGACCAGCTGTGCTCACTAGCTAAGGCCAGAAACTGTCTCTGCCCCAGTTGGACATCGTAGGCTCTACTGAGGTAGGTTTTGCCTTCACCCAGAACTCCGAAGGCCTTGGTGTGCTAGCCCATGGAAGAGAGAGTGGGAAAATACATCATAGACAAAGGCAAGAGACCAAGTGCCTAGTGGACGGGGCAGAAATGAAAAGGACAATATTTTCCAAAGAAAACAAACAGTTCTTTGTCCTTCCCCCAAGGCTACCAAGAAGGCAAAGCAGAAAAGGGAGAAAACAAGGAGCCCTGGTGGGGAAGGGACACAGAATTAGTGGAAAAAAAACACCCTGTTCCAGCCAGGTCTTTTCTCAGGATAGTGAGAGGTGTAACCCAGACTTGAGAAGCCAGTTGTTCACAGAAGATTCCCAGGGCCAGGGGATCCCTCCTCGAGCTGCTCTCCAAGATACAGCCAACCTTCCAAGAAAGCCCTTGCATACATCCTTTAGTTCTCAGGTTCAGTGCCAGGGCAAGTCTGTCCTGGGCACCTCTCAGTTAAATTCCCAGCCCCATATGCTCTTTACCCAGGACTCTCAAGGTAACAGAGTTATCAAGCACTGCTTTTGAACTTTTGTTTTGGTGACAGGGCATTAGACCCTTAAGTATCCAAATGATAGAAAAACGCCCTGATAACCTTGGGTTGTGTAGTCATTTGGTGAGGGTGGGTGGTGGTCTCAATATGGGTCTAATTCTGGATTTGAGAGGATCGAGGCAGTCCAGTGTTTAGCTTCATCTTATATAAAACAGACACTTTCACTTGTTGAGAGAGTACTGGAAGAGGTTATATGTCTCTCAGCTATTCCTGGAAGAGAACTACCATATTGATCTGAATATAGGCGACAACCTCTCCTAAATCTAGCCAATATTAAAACTTGAGTGTGGCCTATTATTGGTGTTATTTTTCAGTGTATGCCTATATGCCATTTCCTTTCAAAGAGATCTGTGGAGTGACCATAGCAATTATTCAGAGCAAAACACTTTAGCGCAGGCTGTTCTTACCCTGCAGAAAAACTGCAAGGTTTGACTCAGACCTTTCAAGTGCTTTGTGTCCAACTTCTAGCTTGGTTACAATTTGGTTTCACCTGGCTGTAATTCCATCAGTAGGTCCCTCATCCATAGACCAGAAGCCTTTATCTCTAGATCAATGGGTGCCAACTGGTTAAGGGCTTTGAGGATCAGTTGAAACTCAGGTGGAAAGTGTAGTCCATGATTCTTCCTTATAATTTGTTTTCAATAAACCAATTTCTGAGATTGGAGACATAATAAGCTAACGTGAACCAAAACAATTCAAGCACTTTGAAAGGCTGGGGACTAAAGCAGCTCCAGGGAGAATGCTTGAATATAGGAAGTACTGGGTTTCAGAAATGTGTACATATCCAACAGCTTTGTGAAGCAAATTAGGGCATGTGTCATAAGGAGGTGTATTGGTAATTAAGAAGGACTTTTAGCATTTGTTCAATCAAGTGCCCTTGAATAAGTGCTAAACCCTTGAAGAGTTTGGCCTTTGTTTCCTTGATTAAATTAGGAGTTCTTGATGACCTCCTTGCCTCAAGGAAAAGCCTAGTTTACATGGGTTTGAGTGACTTGTTTGTGAGGCTTTTAGACCATGTGGGTTTAAGTCGCATTTTTGTGGCACTTTTAGGTCATGTGATGACTCACCTTTGACTCTGAACAAGATATGTAAACCCAGAGGTTGGCATTCTCCCTTGAGACTCTCACTCCTGGAGGAGTGTTGACATGGGACTCTGGGCAGCCGCTCTAAGAGGCTCCCAGCTTGTCAACGCAGATGTTGATGGTTTCTTGGTAACTATGAGTTGTATTTGGTCTGCTTATAATGTATGTTTGTAATTTGTTAGTATTTCCTCTGAAGTTCAGGGTGCCGGCTTTTTCGCCTGAACTAAGTGAATGACATTTGTATGTTGGATTGAAATAAGATTGTTAACCCCCTAACATTACTTTCCTTAGTAAAACAGATCAAAAGAATCTGTGCCGGCAGCATTCTTGTTGTTGGGCTTGTGTTGGTATTTCACCCCCACAGCAGCTGCTAGCTGAATTGTTGCAATAGGAAGTTGAGACAGAGATGAAGTGATTTGGACAATAGTCACACTCTTTGTAGCTATGACAAGACTGTAATCCACATCTCTACACCACCACTTAGTAATACCAGAATTGTATAATAGGAATGTGATTCAGGTCCCAAGTACAAAGTCTCTCTAGAAGAGTAGTGTATTTCAGACTTGTATGTCATAGAACTATAATCTCTTCTCTGTTCCAACTCTGTGCTGGTCTGTAAATGTGTAGCTTGTACAAAGACAACAAACCTTTTAAGTACAAAGGTGAAAGCAAATTATTTTGGAAAGTTTGTTTTTTAAAAATGTACAGTTATGGTTTTATTTTTTGGTTTGCTATTCAATTCTATATTGTTTGTTGAATGTTAAATCTGTAATAAATTTTTTTTTTAAAAAATGGAAGTACAATGATTATCCGGTTATTCAGGGTGGGTCTACTTTTATAGTGAAACTTTACCCAATTCCAGGCCAGGATCTAAGACTGATTTTTCTAGTGGCCTTCGGCTTTGATAACTATTAGTCTCAATGGCAGATGTCATCACTGCCTGGAGCCTCTCTCTTCTTGACTGCTTCCTTCAAGGTGGAAATTCCCTTTTATTCCAGTTTTGATACCTATGCTGAGTCACAAAGAAAATTTTTTGTTTGTTTCCAGACTATGAACCACTTCTAGCTCTCATTTTCCTTGCTGAGCCTCGAAGAATGACTTGCCTTGGTTATGAGCTCAACCCATTTCTCAACATTAATCTTAATGACTTATCCCTCAGATGTCCCTCCCTCAATTCCCCTTGAAGTTATCTCCCAGAATCCTGACATAGGAGAAAAAATTACATTCAATTAATCATGCAGACAGGTCACTAGAAAAGTAAGAGATGAGTCCTTTTGTTCCTGGCAGTTGCTTTGCCTTGGATATGCCATGGCATAGATCACATGTAGAACTCGGATCTTTTCTAGCACCACTGAGTGGACATACATTTTTCTCTTTCCAATCTGATGCTATACATAGACCCTATCAATGGGGACCTACCTGGGCGATCTTCCTGATTTGCAGTTCCTTAAGTGACAAGTCTGTGAGAGTGAGCACAGAGCAAGGTATCTACATTTCTTCTCCTAAATGTTATCTAGATTAATGTGAGGCAAAGTATGTCTCTTTAGATTCTGGTAAACCTGGGGTGGTCAGAAAATGGATTTTTTTTTTCTGGGTATTCAGTTAATCAAACAATCTGGATAATAGGTACGACATGCAACATACAAGGATCAGAAATTTCCAAAGTGCTGAAATATCATAAAATATATTTAACATAAAAATGTTATTGGACTTAATTTCATCTTATTTGATGAAACAGAAATTAATTCAAGATCTTACTATGCCTTGGGGTACATAGATTCCAGTCAATCAAGTACTAGGAAGTTGAGTTCACTATAAATTGTTTATTCATTTAATTCATTCACCTATCAAGTACTTACTGAGCCCAGATGGCTCTGGAGGAGAAAATGAGGCTAGTGACTTTGCTCAGCCCTCTCTCACTTAAATTTAATTCACTCGAAACTCATGATATCTCCTTCCTGGTGTCATGGTCCTCTTTGAAAACAAAGGAGAAACCACAACCTGTGAGTAGTAGTAGCTGCCCCAGTTACCAGCAATTCCAATTGGAAATGCAGCTCCTTCCTTCCTCCCTCCCTCCCTCCCTCCCTCCCTTCCTTCCTTCCTTCTTCTCCCTCTTCTCCCTTTGTCCACATAGAGAATCATACCCTTTACCTGAGGGTGCTCTGCCCAAAGGAATATAAATTTTGATCTCTGAAACCTAGCAAGATATCTTGGGGTTAATGGGCTAGATTCCTTTTTCTAGAGACCATGCCTTAAAACCAAATCACTCTGGTTCTCATTGATTGGCCTGCAATGCGTCCCAGCCAAAGCCGCCCTTGGTCACTGTTTGGATTCTGATGGCTCAGAGTGAGTGTACATAGCAATTGTTTCTGTTTTGGCCAGAAACCCTGAGGGTCCTCCCCTCCCCAGATTGATCTTTTATTTTTTTTAAACTAGGAAAAAGAAGCCATTCTTCACCTCATTTCTACCTAGCCCTCAGTCAAACTGCAACCTGGGAGAGACTTTTGCTTAAAGAGGCCAAGGTCTCCCAATGTATCCTGATCTATATCTGGCCACTGGACCCAGATGGCTCTAAAGGAGAGAGTGAAGCTGGTGACTTTGCACAGCCCTCTCTCACTTAAATCTGCTGCCCTTGAAAGTCATTACATCTCCTTCCTGATGTCGTGGTCCTCTTCTGAAACAAAGGACAAACAGCAACAACAACCTATTCAGACTCTTCTCTAGGTCAGGAAGTTTTAAAATGGCCATTTTCCCCAAGGCTGGTTATCCAGAGGAGGCTCCTTAAGGGTAAGGAACTACTACTATGTGTCTAAGTATAACAGCATGCAGGAGCTTATATGGTTCTGAGATCAGCAGATTGTCTCATATAAACAGCTAGGTCTGAGACAGCTGGACTTGGAAGGAAGAAGACCTGAGTTTGAATCCTCTCCCCGACACTGATTAGCTCCGTGATCCTGGGGAAGTTTCTTCATCTCAGACTCAGCTTCCACATTTGTAAAATGGAGATGATAACAATCGGACCTACCTTGTAGGAATGTTGTGAAATTCAAATGAGATATTTAAATTACTTTACAAACCATAAAGTGCTATATAAAAGTCCAGTATTGTGATTGGTAAAAATGTGGTTCCCCACAGTGGAATGTAATCTCCTTAAGGCAAGTCTTTTTGTCTATGTCTTTTTTTCCTACAATATCTAGGCTGTTGATTGTTCAACCCTCTGCATTTTCTCCATTCTTGTTTGAACCCCCACCCCAGTTTCTTAGATATGCACCCTACAACATGTCTCTGACCCCTGATTCTACATGACTCACCAGACATTTCTGGTCTTGCCCTAAATTCAGATCTCTGGGCTCTGGCTTTTCCCTGATACCCAGCTTTAGCAACCTATGCTGTGGGGGAGATCTGGTCCATGACCTACC
The DNA here is from genome assembly GCA_028646595.1 of Phalanger gymnotis. Taxonomy (NCBI): domain Eukaryota; kingdom Metazoa; phylum Chordata; class Mammalia; order Diprotodontia; family Phalangeridae; genus Phalanger; species Phalanger gymnotis. Next base: position 302,189,822 of record CM053622.1, read on the forward strand.
TACCCTGACTTGTGGGCAGCAACACTGGACAATAGGCACAGCATTATGTATTAAATGGATGGACACCAAGTGAAAAGTTGTTTTAGAAAATTTTTTAAAACCAAACTCTCATCCCACTATCTGAGAAATATGCCTGATATTAGATCATGCCTAGAAAAAAATTTCAATACAATTCTGGTCCTTAAAGAATTTATCATCTAGTTAGGGATTTAGGACTTGAACTCATTGAGAGCACGGACTATTTTGTTTTGTTTTGTTTAATTTGTTTGCCTTTCTTTTTATCCCTAGTGATTACCACAGTCCCTGGCACATAGTAGGTGCTTAATAAATGTTTTCGGTCTGACTGGCACAAAAAAAAAAGAGACAAGGGATGTATTTTTGGAAACTGAGAAAAGATAATCAGATATATATGCCTTGTAGCAAATTCAGTACAATTCAAAATTTCAAAGTAATGAGAGACCTCTGTACTGACTGGGGAGGGGTTGGCTATGCCTGTAGATTTTTTCAGAACTTATGTTTTGCTCTCTATCAAAAAATGAAAGGGATAGGGATGGGCAAAGAGCGATATCATCTGTCACTGCTCCAATCTCACTCTCACTCCTCTGTGGATTCTCTTTTTGGGAAGCCAGATGCCAGGCAGCCGATGATATTTTTCCTGTAGCAACATCATCTGCTCTTTGGCAGCTTCCTCAGGCAAGTTGTGTTGGCAGAGGTAATGTCGCCTCCAGGTCTGACTCTGTCACATGCTGAGGCTATTAATGGGTGTGTGAGCCTGTCAGCTCTGGCTGGACGCTCTCTTCCTTGACTTCTCTTTGTGCTCCTAGAACTTGGACACTTTTACATTTTAAATTCTTTCCCACTTTTAGAGAAGTCTCTCACCAATTATTCTTCTGACTTCTAAATAAAGCCTTTCCAACAATAAAAGAATCTCCCATATGTCAGTTACTGATTGCACCCAACCCCTACTCAGGGTGGACACTCCTCCCCACTCCCCACCACCACCATAATACCCCACCATCCTATGACTAGTCCTCTGCTATGCTCATTTTGTGACCCTACAAACACAGAACAATAAACCATGGGCAATTATGTAGATAATTGACCAGAAAGGAAGGGAAGAGATGTCATGTTTATGATAAAGTAGTTAGTCTGGGTTGAACTTTATGAATCAAGTTCATTTAAAAAAACAAACCAAAAAAAACATTTAAAAACATATGCATTCCCATACTTGATAAGAACAACAGTCCACTCTTTCAAGTCACCAAAGGACAGTGAGTGGGAAAGTTGCTCTCCATGATGCTGCCCTCAAAAGTTTGGGAACACACCTGAACATCTCCTAATTTCCTTTTAATGCCTTTTCAATGCCCTATTGATCTAAACCTGCCTTAGATTTGTTAATATTTTTACCTGCTATAACTATTTTTGGAGACTATCTATTGTCCAGATTATGACATACAATTGGATTGACTACTGATATGTATATTTGAAACAGATGATATATACAGACATTGTTAGGCCCAGAATTAACAGGAGGACAAGAACAGGTTAGATGCCTCCCAAAATTGTAAAAATCCTTTAATGAGCCCTAACACCTCCCAGCCAGACAGGCCTATGTTTTTAATACCAATATCCTACCAATGTCATTGTATGACCATGAGACATGCATTCAGAGACCTGCAAATGAATACTTCATAGAGAAGAATACAGACATTCGTGGTTGGGATGAGCAGACTGTGACATTGAACAAATGAGGACTTTGAAGAACAGGAGTAAAAGATGTTATCAGGGAAAACTGTGATAGTGAAATAAGTTTGGAAGTCTTGAATGGGATGAAGGTTGGACGGGTAGGCAAACCTACCCCAGAATCTTCCAAATCAGGAGAAATCAAGGAAGACTTCAAAAATGTTAAGTGGACCCCCTATGACAAACCTATGGGAGTATATGGACAATTGTCATACAGAATGGGAAGGCATAGGTGGGTGATGATTTGCATTGTTTGAGAGAACATCTACGTTGATGATATTACTGACCCATTTGAGTATTTCAGTTTAACCTCCGGTGGGAACTATTTCCTTGGATTTATTGACCTCTCACTCTCCTCTTCGTGTGGAGAAGGTTTGCCTGAGTTTACTTACAGAACAGGAGTGAAGAAAGAAGCTGTGATGTTTGAGGTGATGCTGTCTTTGAGCTTAAGCTGCAAAGTTTAAAGGTGATGCTTAAAGGAAGGAATGTTCTCAAATCTCTTCTGGGGGAGAAATGTCGCTTATCTCAACAACCAAATTCAACAGCTATGGAAATATACCCAGCTTAGGCGGGAAGCTCCAGCAGGGTATTAAGAGAATTGAAAGAAGAAACTTAAAAAACACAGGATCTCTAGCTAAAAGAGAATAGATCTGGTCTGGAATAGGTGACAGAAGCATATGAATGATTGGACATCTCCCTTGTTTGATTCAATATAGTTATCAAACTTCTTATTTTAATTCAGTTTTTCCAAGTATCCTTCCCAACTGGAGAAACACAGAGATGGAGATAGAGAGACAGAAATGGAGATAAATATATAGATAGATAGATAGATAGATAGATAGATAGATAGATAGATAGATAGATAGATTTGTAGAAAGAGAGAGAGAGAGAGAGAGAGAGAGAGAGAGAGAGAGAGAGAGAGAGAGAGAGAACACAAAGTGCAGTTTAGAAAGTAGGAATGAGTTTCTCCCAGGTCTGATGAGTCCTAAATAAACTGGACAAACGTGTTCCTGAATGCATCTTCAAGACATGGAGATGAGAGAAAACTCTGACACACAAAGAAGTGGCTGCAACCTTGATATTTTTTCCTGATCAATCTATCTTCTCCACTACAACATGGGAAACACAAAGATATGTAAGACTTAGTCTGTGTCACTGCAAAGCTGAGGAGGTGGGCAAACAAAACACACACATACACACACACAAACACACACACGAAGGGCTATTTAATGTTAGACAGCATATGATTAAGTGCCTAATGAGTGGTACCAACAGTAAGTACAATGGAAGCTGAGAGGAAGAATAGAATAATGTAGCTGGGAGTGGTCATAGAAGCCCTGGTAGAGGAATTAAAACATGCACCAGACCTGAGAAAATAAAATAGGAAAGAATTTCAGGTGGGAGCACATAACCATGAATAGGGAGGGGAGTGAAAATGAGCATGGGGAAGAGTTAGTGGACTAAATCTGATAAAGAAGAGGGTTCAATATTAGGGAGAAGGAGTCTGGTAAGGTAGGTTAGGGATGGGCTCATGCAAGTACTTTTGTATGTAATTGATCTTAATATCTCATCCCTGCAATATGAAACTGAGGTGAGGACTTTCATTATACGGAATGTATCATTTTGTTAATGGTGCAGGTCATTAAGCAAATATGTTTCCTTCCTTAATAAAAAGTCAAATATCCTCTTCTTTGGTATCAATGCCAATAGTCTTTCTTGGTTTCTGGATACCCTGGAAATAATACAATGAATTTCAAGCCCATGTCTTTGAAGGGCTATAATAAACCAAGGGGGAAATGAATTTGAAAACCCATTAAAATACCTTCACAACGTCCTTTGAAGCCCCAACAGATTCCTCCAGTGTTCTGCCCTGAGTCTAAGACCCCATTCCATAACGTTTGAATTAAAGAGGAAAGAGATACTAATGATAAAAATAAAATCAGATACAGCATTGCCCCCATAGCCCACCTATCATACTTTCAGATAGGCTGATCACTTACAGTAGAGGTTATTTAGAACAAAGTGGAACTCCGGAGTCCATTTATTTGAATGTATTTCCATTTCAATCACTACACTTCAAAAGTGGCTTCTCCTTCCCGTCACATAAGGTGAATCGATATAATTTTGAGAACTTGCATCAAGAACTCCTACTCTGCAAGGGCAAAGATGGGTGGGAAGAGGGCTTTTTACCTACCCCCACCCCCTGCTATGAGATGTGTGATTCAAGAATCAGCTGTTCGTTTCTCACACACCCCCATGCTCTATGAAGACGTCAAATTAGAGTGAATATTTTATCCTTTTTCTCTTTGTACAAAAAAAAAAGGACTTTTCTTAAGGGAGAAAATAGAGTTCATGAAAGTTTTGTGAAATTTCTTGCTTTATTTGACATAGTCATTATGGACTGCTATGGTCAAAGAACTTATCACCAAGAAGGCTATTGATGATGTTTCCCTGTTCTCTGCTAGGCTGGTGTCAGAAAGTGAGCAAAAAAGCAAGAAATAAAATGGAGTGTCAGCATGTGCTATTAAAATGCATCCAATCTCAAAAGTTCTAGAGGAAGTTTCCTTATTTTGGGTAAACTGGGTAAATCCCTTCCAGTGGGTTTAACAAGGATGAATAAGAGTCACAAAGGACAGTCATGAATGGGTCATGATGCAAATCCCTGGAAGGAATGGTAACATTAATGAGATCCCACATAAACACCAAGTCATGCTTATCATAGATGTGTAAAGTCAGCCAGAATTATAGAGACATATCTGAAGAGTTTGTTTGTTTGTTTTTTTTCCACATAAAAATGGGTTTTTGTTTGCTTTTAACCATCTATACTTTCTTACTCAGTAGTCTAATGAACAACATTATACATTTGTGAGCTGCCTGCCTAAGAGCAGGACTACAGCCTATGTCCAGAGTATATTCAACAAAGAGAAAAGCTAACTGACCCTACTGGGGCCTAATTTCAGACTTGTTTTGTGTCAGGTATATAATCAACTAAGCTACTCATACTACATTTGGGTAGAAAATTATCTCTCATGAGCTTCTTAGATTCTATTTACCATTTAAAAATTATACATGGAGAAGCAATGTGGCATAGTGGATAGACCACCGGGCCTAGAGCCAAGATATGTTCAAATCCTGCCTTAGAGCCTCACTACCTCTGTGACCATGGGCAAATTATGCCATTTTTCAGTGCTCTAGGCAAGTAGCTTTCTAAGACTATATGTTATAGAAAAGATACTGTTTGTAGTCATCCAGTACTTAGCACAGTGCCTGGCACATAGTAGGTCCTTAATAAATGTTTATTGAATTGAATTAAATCATAGGCTGAATTTCCTTATCCAGGAGTTCAGTTTATTCATGAAATCAAAGGTCCATTTCTTAATCCTCTCCTTGAAAAATATAATTACCAAATTATATAGCTAAAAAGAGCCTTAGAGATTATTTAGTCCAACTGCCTTGCATTGTTTCAGTATAATTACCAATCCTCAGGGAGATTAAGTTATTTGTCTGGGGTCATGCAGTATTAGAAGCTTATCTGATTCTGATGAGGGTAGTAGTAGAAATGATAATAGAAGCATGGAATAGTGGAGAGAGTGAAGACTTGGAATCGAAGAACCTTTGTTGAAAAGCTGATTGCCATTTACTACTTTGTGATACCTTGGACAAGTCACTTGACCTCTCTGAGCCTCAATTTCCTCATCTGTATAGTGAGAGGGTTGAATTAGATCACCTCTGTGGTCCCTTCCAGCTCTAGAACAATAATCTCGTGACTCACATTTGTTTAGAACTTTGATACCTGGTAAGGATGTGCCAGAACACGGCATGCCAATGATTAGCCTAGAAGAGGAGAGAGGCTTACATAGCTTTCTCTTCAACCTCTTCTATGCATTTCCCTCACTAGTTAATTATTGCCTTAAAATAATCAACCTCACCCACAAGCCTGCCCCATTGGTTTGCTTCACTGACTGTCAGTTGCTTTGACAGTCATAGCATCTCCCTCTCCCTTCCCTGGCAAGCTTCTTCCCTTCCACCATCTTGGTACCTCTTCCTCTCCCCCTTGTGCGTGTTTCCTATCAGTGTACCCTAGGAAGCCTTAAGGCTAAGAAAAGAATTCATTAATGCCTGGGTATCCTGTTGGGATGCATAAAAGTAGCTAATGTTACATTTGGAACCCAAGTGTTTTGACTCCTGATCCAGAGATTCTTCCAATACATCGTATAGAGAAGTAAAGCCAATGCAGAAAGCTGAGGAGCAAGGTAAAGAAAATTCACTGCATTTCTGTGGTATCACTGCCTCTAGGCAAGAACATTGTTAGGGAATGCTTCTAGGGAAACATCATTGTTGTCAAAATATTTAGTGGGCATTTTTTAATATCACCATGTACCCGGCACCATGCCAAACAAAGTAGGGAATAGAAAAGAAATATAAAACATGCACCCTAACCTTGTGGGTCTTATAATCTAGATGGAGAAGTAATAATAAGAACACTGTAAGTTTTACAGGGCATTTTCCTCATAACAACTCTGTGAGATACTTGGTATAAGTATTATTATCCCCATTTTACAGATGCAAGCTGGGGTGCAGAATTGTTGAATTGCACCAAGGAAGCTATCTGGCATGGTGGATAGTGTACTATACTCAGAGTCAGAAGGACAAGTTTAAATCTTGCCTCATGTACATACTATATGTATGTCCCTGGGCAGGTTACTTAATTTCTCTTGGACTGTTTCTTCATCTGTAAAATGAAGGAGTTGAACCTAATGGCTTGCAAGGTCACTTCCAGCTCCAAATCTATGATTCTATCAGAGTTCCTTTATGTCATTCAACTAGTAAGTGTTACAGCTGGGATTTGAACCCAGATATTCTGATTGCAGGCCTAGTGCATTTTCCAACACACATCAACACACCAGCAAATAATGCATGAGATCAGTGAGAACTAGAGTAATCAAAGAAAGCTTCCTGGAGGAGGTAGGGCTTGAGTAGGGCTTTAATGGCCAAGTAAGACTTGGAACAGTAGGCATTCAGATGGGAGCAATGCAAAAAAAAAAAAAAAAGGCATGGTACATAGGATGTTTGGACAGTGGAGCCATCCTGATTACAAGAGGAGGATATGGGGGCAGCTAGGTGGTGCAGCGGATAGAGCACCCACCCTGAAGTCAAGAGGAACTGAGTTCAAATCTAGCCTCAGACACTTACTAGCTGTGTGTGACCCTGGGCAAGTCACTTAATCCTGATTGCTGAGAGAGACAGAGACAGAGAGAAGGATGTTAAGAGACCTTGAGCAATAGTTGGATAGGTATTAAAAGATAATTTCCTGTTGCTGTTGGTTTTTTTTTTTTTCCAATTAAGATCAGCCACATTTTCTTGAAAAGTCATTCTCCCTCGGTGTCATCTATGTCTGTGACCACAACAATGGATAATGGAACTGGAGTTACAAAAGGGCAGGGCAGGAATTTTAAGAGAGTTGGTAGAACTCCTAGCACAATGTTAGTCTATGGTGCTGATGCTTATTTTTACATGTGAGAGAGATTAAGTGAACTGGTTAAGAGCTTTGCCCCAGATCTTAAGAAATTGTCAGGAGAGGCAGGCTTAGAGCTTGGGGTTTTAGAGTCCCAAAGAATTAGACAATATAAAACCTTGAGCCCTCATTAAGAAGTCGATTTTCAAGAACCAAGAAAATGCAATGTTGTTCAATGTAGCTGAGGAAGGATTGACTTTTATCAGAAAACAAAACCCTGAATTTTGCATATCTCACCCATGACCCCTTGGGCTGTCAGGGCCCTTTGTTGTTTTTTAACTTTCCATTAAGCTCAAGAACATTGAGCAGGGCTGCCTTTGAGAAATGAGCAACCCGTGGAAGAAATATACACATATATACACATGCAAGCACTGGAGCACATCCACACACCCCCAGATGCCACACACACACACACACTCACAATGACCTAATGCCAGAGCTACAAGAGGGGCAGAAGAGCAGGAGTTTTTTAAATTTAATTATTTCCAATGCCAGTTTGTTAAGAAAGCTGAGCTCAATGAGAAAGCTCTTAAAATCGTTAATACTGTTGTCCCAGAAAAGTACTTTCTCTTGGCTGGCTTTTTGACAGACTACAGAGGACAAAGAGAGCCTGAAGACAGGGACCTGTCAGTCCTGATGCACAAAACGTCAAAGAAATCCCATGGATAATGTCCTTCCCCCTCCCCTTCTGCTTCTTTCTCTTTGTCCTTGAAGAAGGGTCTCTCTCTCTCTTTTTCTCTCTCTCTCTCTCTCTCTCTCTCTCTCTCTCTCTCTCTCTCTCTCGTCTTTAAATAAATTATCACATCCAATTGTCCCCAGCCCACTGATTCTACCCCTTCCCTCCTCCTTGCTCCCTTCCCAAGAGGCTTCAAATACACTCACTGTCTAGTGTCCTGAAGTTGGCCCATCCAACTTTGATCATCAGCTACAACTTTTCCACAGCAACAGTTGCTTCCCTCTCCAGCTCCTCACCCCCACTTTCCTCAGCAATAGAAGTCTCTAAACCAGCAGCCTGACTTGAGAGGGAGTTAGAGGCTACCTGCGTGGCCCAGATACAGGCAGCAAGGACCAACTAGTGGTGAGAAGGTTAGGCTTTAATTGGTCTCCTGTTGACTCCTGCCACATTTCCCCTCTCCTTGCTGCCTGTGCAATATGGCAGGTAGTTCACCAGATAGTACAAGTTATTCACCTTTACCGACATGCAACCTACTCTCTTAAATCAACATGCCCTTCTCTCCCTCTCTCCTTCATCTCCCAGCACACAACAGATCCTTAAATAAGCACTTAATGCCACAGTATTTAAAATGAAGAAACACATACTACTAGCTGAGCTAAGCTACAGAGGAGGATGAAAAAAAATTATATCTACTGGCAAATATCAGAAGGCTATAAATGCCAAAGGACATAAGAAACAGGTTTGTGTGACCCAAGGGAATATTAGTAGGAACAATGAAATAAGATTGAGAGAAGGTAAGTGTAAGCTATACTATTTGAAAAACTCCCTAACAATGAGTCTGCTAGAATGTGGGATAGCCTCTGTGGGGAACAGGTGAAAGTTATAGCAGCAAAGCCACAGACAAATAAACTGGACGAAGCACCAGACATAAGAGTAGCAAATGGTAATGTTCCCACTGAAGGACCCAGAGTTACCCAATGCTCACTAATGGCAAGTTTCCCAGTTTGGACATCTGTCACTCTCCGACTTTGATCTGAGAAAAGGAATTTGATAGACATTCTGCTCTGCATGTGATGGAGAGCTACTGAAACCTGTGAGAGGCAAAATATTACCTGCTGCCATCCTCTAAAAATACATTTCTTTGATAAAGTCGTCAGTTATCTCTGAGTTGCAGAGCTGGATGTCTACAGCACTGGTAGTGGTCTCTATAGCAGATCTGTGCCACTCATTTGAAAATGAATTATTTGATGCCTTATGACATCTCCTGTGCTGTTGCTTAACTTGTGTTATTATTTAATATGTATATATGTCTTGTCTCTCATATAGTTGCTTGTATCTCCCAAGGGTGGACACAAAGGGCATGGAAGATGATGTAGAAATGAATTGACCTGACCTGAGCCTTAATCCAAGTGCCTAACACCATGTGACATTGGGTGCATAAAACAAAGTTGGGCTAAACAATCCCTAAGGTCTCTTTAGCCTTATGATTCAATGAATTGAGTCATCAGTACTTTTTCATTGGAAAACACCTCATGCAGAGCAGAATTTTGTGCTTTTGATTGCTGTGCCATTTTAATTACTTTGTTTTTTATATTTTATTTAACTTCATATGTTACTTCAACTTCATTTATGGAAACTGCAGAGAAGAGATAAAATTCCCTTCATCTAGCTACCCTTACACAGACCATCTTTTTTGTTCATTTGTTTTAATCAAGAGATTTTACGGAGGACTTTAGGAGGACTGCTTTTTACTCTCCTAAGGCTGTTAACTACCAACACAAAATTTTTAGAAGCTATATTCTGTCAAATAACTAGCAATTTTTAAGAACGTGTTGCAAATCTGAGGATATGTAGTTTTGTGCATTTTTGGTGAACTTGATCACTTGAATGAAAGTAACTTTTTTTCCCCAAATTGGTTGTGTGTAGCTAGGCCCAGGCCCAGAAATTAAGCATCTTTGATTATGAAAACTATACTTACATTTCTAAAGTTTCTGCTTGGACCTGACATAATTCAAATTCAGTTTTAAATCCAAGAAAATCATAATTAACTCCTTCTATTCCTAATTATCAAGTCTTCTTTATGATTCATCAAAGAGAAAAGTGAAAGGAAATAAATTCCCCTTGCAGAGTTTTGGGGGCCCTGTTTCTGATTGCAGTAAGAATTAATAGGCCAACATTATTCTTCTAACTATCTTGATATCAGTCGAAAACATGGTGCTCAACATAAGATGTTGTTGTAGGATAAGACTTTTCAGAGTATAAATTGTTGTTAAGGGAAACAACTACATTAATTTTATTACCATGTATAACAAGCACACACAAAAAGCACGAGATTTCTGGAGCATTAGTGGGAATAGACAAGTGATGGAAAAATATATTCATACTTTTAAATTATAGCTAACAAAGAGAATAGGACTTATATATGAGTACAGCTTTTACTTTTTTTAAAAAAAGCAAATATTTCTTTGAATCACTTTGAGTTTTAGTTTCTTCATTTGTAAAATAAGAGAGATTGAATAGAAGCTTGCCAAAGTCTCTTCTGACTGAAGTTTATGGTCTTTAAGCATCTGACACCCATTTAGAAGTTAATTAAGCTTCTGACCTCTACAACAGTATTTTTTAAAAAAGGAAACATACTCTGGAGGAAGATTCTGAACCCCTGAAAAAAAATCACCACATCTCATCTTTCCATCTTATCTGGAGGCAGCTAAGAAGTGAAGTGGAAAGAGTGCTGGGCCTGAAGTCAGGAAGACATGAGTTCAAATCCAGCCTCAAACATATACTAGCTATGTGACATTGGGTAAGTCATTTAACACCTGTGTGCCTCAGTTTCCTCAACTGTGAAATGGGGTACTAACAAAACTTATTTTACAGGGCTGTTGTGAAACTCAAATGAGATAATATGTATAAAGTACTTGGCACAGTGCATACGATAGGTGCTTAATACATAGATGCTTTTCCCCCCCTAACCCATTCTGTAATGAAATTTCATCAGAAAGTAAACACTTAGCCACTCCTGTCTCTGTTCTTGCCCATTTCTGGTAAATATTTCTTGGACCATACCCTCTTCAATTCTTTACACCACACCTAGGCTACAACTACAACTAAAACTGAACAGCTTTAGGACATCAATTGCCATTCAAGTAGCCTAAAAGAGGCAATGCTGCTAAGAGATTTCCAACTTTAATTCCATGTGTCAGAGGAAGAAGTGTAGGTTCTTCTAGGTAGTAATGACATAGTTAACTTAGATCAAGATAAAGTACAGATTAAGAACACCAAAACCAAATTGCCAAGCATGTGGGATTCTTAATAAGATTACAAATCTGTCATTGGAATTATCTGGAAGGCAGCCTTGAGAATGTGAGGGCAGGTAGATAAGGTGAACAGGTAAGACAATAAGTATAGAAAAAGTGGTAGACTAGGCAACAGGATTGGCTCTCAACAAATTCCAAAGTTAGTTAAGTACAGTGCCTGGAACACAGTAAGTAATTAATATATGGTTGTTTCCTTCATTTTGAACTTCTCCTTTCCCTTCCCTTCTCATTGTAGAGTTTCTTTCCTTGTTCCTGGTGCCCCTGGCTCTAGTCTACCTGCCCTTTTCTCTTCCCCCCACCTCAGCTCTCAGGTATCTACAATGCATTCCATATCCCCAGTGTATCAACTAGCTTCCAATTAATGCCTTCTAAAATACTAGCTGATCAACTTATTCCTTCCAAAAAATATTGGCATTTTATAGAGCACAGAAGAAAAAAAAATCTTCAAGACCCAAAGAAATGGATGTATAATGGCAAAATCTCAGGCACTGTGATAAGTGGTAGATTTATTTCTTTACCTCTGAGAAGGCTGGTCCTTCTGATCAGGATGAACATTTACTTGGGTGTCTTGAAGTACTCGCTGCACCTGTAGAGATGCCTCCTACTTTATGCCTCCTACAAATGTTTATGCAGCTACTGTACTTCTTTTGTGAACTCTGATACCAGAATGTAATGTTTATCCTATAAGAATCTGCCTAAACATTTCCCGCTCACAAAAGTACCGCCCCCCCAGTATGAAAGGAGCATTTACCCAGGTATTTATTTCATTAGTCTCCATCTCTAACAAAATAAAAAGTTATAAAATCCCTTTCATTAGAAGCAGCCGCAACAGTAGCAGCAGCAGTAGTAGTAGTTGTTTTAAATCACATGCCATTCAGTTCAGTTTGACAAACGTTTCTTGAGTTTCTACAGTGTATATCATTCACTGCTGTGGCCACATATTTACTTGTGGTCTTTCATCGCCATCCCCCCAACATTCCATTGTAGGGATGGGAGGCAATATGAACAAAAACAGAGGCAAGAAAGCATAAAATATGTTCAGGGAATGGTGGGTAAACCAGTTTGGCCAATTAGGGTGCTTCTTCAAGGAAGAAGTAGATCAGGGGAGACCATGGGTATATGTCAGAGAAATGGAATGGGGTAATGAACCTCCTGGATCCAAGGTTCGTAGGGTACTCAAAGTGTTCTCTTTATAAGGAGGGTCTGACTTTGCCATAATGTCTCTGTCAGAAAGAACAAGCCCAACTGGGAGGACAGTGTGCCTCTTGACCACAGCAATTACTGGCAGGCAGAGGGGGAGCCAGTTACTCAAGAATGTTGATTTATATTTAAATGCTGTTTATTACTTTTAAAAAATTGACACCAAACCTCATTTTAAACTAGACAAAGTATCCTATTTTTCCCCTTCACAATGATTGACACTCAAAAGGTAATACTCTTTAAATTCATCCAATTAAAGCAAATTTAATTTTAAGTTTAATTAAAGGAAACTTTAATTAGAAAGAAGATTAAATTTTAATTAAATTTCTCTAAAATCTTCATACTGGCCTTTACTGCTAATATTTCCGTCAGAACCAAATCCCTTCTTAATATTCTTAAATTCTATTCTAGCATTCTTTCTTTGGAATTAAATTGGTGTCTCACCGGCAGTCCTTGCTACTGTGAAAATCATCCCCCATCTTAAAATACTGGAAATGTAACTGAGGAACCAGAGTCTCCCTGGACCTACAGGAATGGGGGAGGAAATGGTGATTCTATTGCCAATGTGATTTTTTCAGTCCCTTACCAATTCTTTCCAAGGCGATTAGGTATGGTGTACCTGCTGTGAGCCAGTTTGTACTGCATCAACATTATCCGCAAATATTTGTGGAACGCCTACTGTGTGTATGTCACAACATTAAATTTCCTCCTTGTCAGGGGTAGTATTCTTAAAATGGCAGTTCAACCAGATAATCGCAACAGGCAGATGATGGACAAAGAAAAACACCCAACATTGTCTCTGGTGAATCTTTGCCACTTCGCAATTCACATAAGCCTGTACTAGAACTCAGTTCTCTTAACTACAGTGCAGTGCTTTAATATTCCAAGATGCCTGAAAGTCTGCTCTTCTCTCTTAAACTAAACTATAGAAATACTGCTTCTGTTCCAAATTCTGCCAACTTGATACAGCTGAAAATACATTGAATTGGGAGCTCAGAGACCTAAATTTTAACCAGAGATTTATGCACACATACCCCCAGACTTAGGTAAATCACTAAGATGTCTGTGTCCCCCTTTCCTGATATATAAAATGAGAATGACAAGGCCTGTCACTCCTATATGGAAAGTTTGTTGTGAAAACAACACAGTGACATAAACTATGCAGTTAGAAAACTATAAACTGTTGTGCAAAGGTAAAATGTTATTAATATTATTACTAACTGATCTTTCCTCCTCCCCTGTGTTTCTACTCTATCCTTTTCTACTAATCTATGTCCAAACCCAACTAAGAACTCATCCCTTCCAGGAAACCTTCCCTGAAATCTCCCCTCCAATCTTCCCTGACTTTGGCCATTCCTCTCCTCCACCTCCCCTCAGCAGTTATTCAGTTTCTATCAAATTGCTTGTCACCTGTGATTATCCTTCTGCTTCAGAGATCAACCTCTTCCTCTGCCCCACAAAGCAAATTTCAAGAGACAATGCACAGGAGTGAAAATAAAAGAAAATGAGGATAAAGAACTTGACTAAAACAGTTAACTCCAGTCTCTTCTTACAGGAATGAGAAGAGCCAGGTGGCAGGAAGAGGAAGACACCTTTGGAGATTGTGTGACATGTAGCAAAAAGATCACTGGATTCGGACCAAGAACTTTGGATGTGAACCCTTGAAGAACCTCAGTTTCATCATCTGTAAAGTACTTATGATATCTCTACTACCTACCTCAAGGAATTATTATGAGGAAAATGCTTTATACCTCAAAGGATTACCTAAATGAAAGTTGTTACATTGTTAAATTCTTACAGCTATAGGAGGAACTATATTGAAAATCATTCCAGATTTATTAGTCAGTGAATATAATTTTCAATCAAAATCTATTGTATGCCAATACCCGTACTGAATATTATGAGGAGATACAGTGTTGTCTGGTCATGTCCTCACTGCCCTCCCCGCCAAATACATATAATATGCTAATTAATTAATACGATGTGGATGGTCCTCTCATCTGGAATTCCCCCTCTCACTTCTTCCATCTATTCAAATGCGACCTGTCCTGCAACTCTCAGACTAAATCCCAATCCTTTGATGAAGTCTTCTCTGAGCAATTGAGTCCTCACTGCCTAGCACTCTACCCAGCACAAACTCTCCTTTCCTTCGCATACAGTGTACCAGAGAAGTGAGTAGTTAATTCGACATTTTTATTATTCAGTGAAGGTCTACATATGCTAATCGTGTCTTTTCTACTGTATTGTGTGAGTTCCTTTGGAACAAGGACTGTGTTTTATACTTCTGTCCTCATCAGCTCCTAACAAATTACTGACATCCCAAATCAAAATAAATACCGGCTAAGTGACTGAAATGCAAGAGAAATCTTAGCCCTTGCCTTCAAGAACCACTCAGTCTAGTATAAAATGGAACTTAGATATAAGATTTTGGAATTCTCACAAAGCATCATACAAACTATTTATAGACGTACCAAAGGGATACTGAATAGAGGAATTATCAATGGTAGGAGGGAGTTTATTTGTGAAGGATTTCCATTTGAAGAAGATGAGTTTTGAGGGTTAAAGAAATGAAAAGAAAAAAATGAGACTCTTGGGAATGGGGGTGGGGAATATGGGAAGGAAGAGGAGGGAGTAAGCAGAATTTGTCTGAAGCCCTGGTGCAGAAGAGTTCATTCTAGCAAGAAACACAGAGAGTAAATTGATTTGGTAGAATCTTCTTCAGGTCTTCAGATTATCCATTATTCAGCTATAAAATGGGTACAGCATAATACTAATGTTCCTATCTTGGGCATTTTTGTGAGTCCTGATTATTTATTGTTTGTAAAAGGGCTTTGAACCCTCCAGATAAAAGGCACCAGTAAAGTTCAAAGGACCACTCAATACCATTATTAGTTATAGTTAGACTCAAAGTGGTAGGAAAGATAGGGCTGCTTCCAGTGCACCTGTCATCTAGCTTTTTTATCATTTGAAGGGTTTTCACAGTCAAATTGGAATTTCTCTTCATTACTTTTCCACTGGCAATTAAAAAAAGATCAAAATGGGACTTATAACAAGGAGCCTGAATGCTAAATTTTGCTCTCTATAGAAAGGCCCTCAAAATATGTTATAAAGCATTCTCTCTTTGCAAATACTGCTTGAAAAGGATTTAAGGGGGTGTGTCACTTTGCTGACTTTCTTATTGTAAGCCAAGCCAAATAAACCTTGCCATTTTTGAAAATTTAAATTTATTTCCCTCCTCTACCCCAACCAGTGAACAAATACCCCCAACCACCAACCTGATTATTCAGAATCCATCCAGTGCACAATAGGCAAAGCAGTCTTCATGGCTTATCACTGAAATTCTATCACCCAACAACTCTTACCCTGCTGCCTCTTGTTCCTGACCCTCAGACTCAGAGGAAGCTCTACAGGAGATAGGTCCTTCTCTATTTCCTGCAGGATCCCTTTCTGATACCTTATTGGTTCCTCTTATGTTGCTCGTGGACAGCAACTTCTTTTGGAATCAATTTCTTTTTCCTTTACTCACCTAGAGGTCATCACCTTCTTCCTACTGAGTCCTCTGAGTGATTTCTGATCTTCTTCCCTCCTCCTCAGCCTCAGTGCTACTAGGAGGCAAGGGCTGACCTTTCTCCTCACGGAGGGTCAGCTCTGCCCTCCTTGGACACTTAACACAGCCCTTCACCTTGCCTTGATGTAAGGGTTGAATGGAATCATTGCCTCTTCCTTGTTCCTAGCACTTTTTTCCTCCTTCTCATTCTTACAGATAAAACCAGGTTGAATGACCCAAAGAAAGAATGCATATTGATTCTCTGCTGATGCTGGAGCTTGGGAAAAAGCAAAAACTGTCTTTGTAGCACAGGTTGCCTGCTCAGTCTACCCAATTTCCATTTCTATCTGATCCAAAAAAAGAGGCATCTTAATTCAAAATAAGGTTCAAAAGTGACAAAATCAGCCCAGAAATGGAGAGGTGAAAATGAGCTCATTTGAAAACACAACCAGAGCTATAATGATTCCTTGTTTATTTGCCAAGTCAAGAGTTCAGGGGCTTATACGCTTTTTTTTTTCTTCTCTCTTCTCTGTCCCCTCAAGCATCCCTCCTTCCCCACCCCCACCACCACCAACAAATGCTATCAAAACAGCCAAAAGGAGTTGAGGGAATGAAGCTGTATAGATTGCTAGAGGGGTTACCTATGTCATTCCTATTTCTGAAGAGACCCAGGATCCTGAACTTGGCCCTGGGCAGATTAGAAACTTTCCAGTTCCCTTTCAAAGATCTAATTTCCATTTTCCGAGAACTCTCTGGACTTTCCAGTATTCTATGCAGAGCTTTGAGCTCTTTGGGTGACAGTTGTGTGCTAGGCAACTGATTAATCTAAAATAACTTGAAAGAATACTTGAAATCTCCATTTTCTCACTGGTTTCTCCAGAGGCACAAAGTTGAGGGAGGCAGGAGGATTGGTCTTAAGGATTTTCAGTAATCACTCATAGCAATAAAATGATAAGTACAGAATTTAGTTTGTTGCAATGACAGTTGGGACCTTGGCCTTTAAAAAAAAATTTCAGAACCTTTACCTTAGTTCTAATTGCATTTATCAGTCATACTGCACTTAAATGCCCTAATTATATATGCATGTGTGTGTTTATATGCAAGCGTGTATGTTCAGGTTATCTTTATTTCACATGCTACTCATGGCTTCCTTTCATACTTACAAATCCCTGTATCTATCTCTGGCTTTTTCTAATTGGAGTGGAAATTGTGATGGAGAGAAATATCTACTTGTTCATCTTACAGGATAGAACAATGGGAGACTCAAGTTCCCAACCCAGTAGTACCATGAGTTAGCTGTGTGACCTTTGGAAAGTTACAATTGTCTTTCTGGGCCTCAGTTTCCTCATCTGTCAGTGATGTTAATACCTAACCTGCCTACTTCTTAAGCATGTTGTGAAAAAGGCTTGGAAACACTTTGTAAAGGTGGTTTAATGGTGCAAAGTCCTATACAAATGTAAGGCATTATTGGCATTGCTTCATTGAAACCTGCCTTCTGATGTCAATCTCTGAATTCCTTTTTTCTATACGCCCTGTCCCCTGAAATACTGCTAAGCCAAGCATTGATCTTCATATATTTTCTTTCCCCATTTGTTTTTGTTTTCTTTTTGAGGCAGTGTGATATCATTGGAAGGGTACTAGCAATCAAGAAATTATGGAAAGGTAGAAATCATTATGTTTCACTTCCTTACTTTGTAGACAAAGAAAATGAAGCCTAGAAGGGTGAAGTGACTTTCCCAGGGCACACAGGTAGCAAGTTTTGGAACTTTGGTCTCAGACTTCAAATCTAATGCACTTCTACTCTACACATTTAATTTATTCTGATAGGAATTAGGAACTTTTAGAAACAAGGAAATTATGGGCCTTGGGGTCAGAGATATAGGGTTCTGATTCTTACTACCTATATGACATCAGGCGAATCACCTTATTTCCTCGTCAACCTGGACTTCTGTTTCTTCATCTGTAAAATTAGAGAGTTAGATTAGAGAATCTTTCGATTCATTTCCAGTTCTCATTTTTATGGTCTTATAAGAACTAGTTCCAGCTCTGCTACTAACTAACTGAGTCACCTATTTAGGTCTTGATTTTCTGAGCTGTACAGTGAGCACACTTTTCATGATCTCTAAGGTATCTTCCAAAGCCAAGATTCCAGATTTAATAATGAGCTTAATATGTTCAAGTCCAGCAATGGATAACTACAGTGTGTAGCATAGAACCTTTCTAGAAGGTAGGCCAAAGCATTATTTTTTCAGGCTACTTTATCGGTTAGATTCAATACTAGCTATTTCAAGTAGCTCCAGAAAAGAAAAGGTGGGGAAGCAGATCTTTCATTTCATAGTGTATTAAATGGCCCAAAAGGTCCTTTTCAGTTCTAGACTTATGATCTGACGATTTTTATTTCACATTATGTTCTTTGCTAACAAAGAGAAAGAAACCCTCTCTGGAAAAAGGGATAAAAAATAAAGTTGAAAAAACTAATGAAGAAGACTTAAAGGGGAGAAGAAGAAGGGAGGATCTACTTAACTAAGAAGGGAGGAATGGTGGTGAGAATTAATAACCAGATAAAAGCAAGAAAGAAAAAGGAACCAATAAGCAAAACCTCGGAGGGAAACATGTAACAAACAGGAGGAGGGACCAGGAGTGATGGAAAGAGAGCAAAGGGGAATAGCGCCACTGTTAAAAAGATTACGCTTAAGTAACATAGTATAAGGTTTACAGCAGAAAAAGGCAGGGGAGTGGATCATAACTCGAAAAAAATTAGACAAATGGATAAAAACATAAACTTAACTCTCAACTTTAAATATGAATGGATCAAGCAATCCAACAAAGTGGAAAAAAGCAACAAATTAGATATGAAAATAAACTCTACAATGTGTTGCTTACAAAACACACACACATGCACACTTAAAAAACAAACATACACAAAACAAAACTGAGGGAATGGAAAAAAATATTACTATATCTCAAGCAATTCAAAACAGCAGAAATTGAAATCATGCTATCTGATAAAGCAAAAACAAACATTCAAAAAATAAAAAGGGATAAACAAGGAGACTACATTATACTGAAAGGAACCATAGATCACAGACCAGTATCAGAAATAAACTTATATGTTCAAATGCCTTAACAGTCAAATTCATAAAGGAAACATTAACTGAGCTACAAGAAGACAAAGACAATAGCATAGTAGTAACAGAAGGCTTCAGTATCCCTCTCTCAGTTTTGTATAAGTCTAACAGAAAAATAAACAAAGGGGAAAATATGAAACTAAATGAATTCCTGGAGAAACTAAAGTTAAAAGCTTGTGACATCTTTTCAACGAGACTGCAAGAGAATATTCATATTTCTCAGCACAATATGGAGCTTTTACAAAACTTGACCAAGTATTGGGGCACAGAAATGTTGCAAACAAATGTAAAAAGGTAAAAATAATTAATACATCTTTTGCAGACCATAATGCAATAAAAATAGTCATTGCTTCAGGGATCACAAAAGACACAAACAGAAATGGAGACTTAACAACAAAATCCTAAATAATAAATCAAAGAACAAATCATAGAAAAATAATAATTATATAAAAAAGTAATAATGATGAAACAACATAAAATTTCTGGGATGCAGATAAAGCAGTCTTGGGCAGGGGAAGAATGGAAGGTCATATTCTTACAAGCATGCATTAACAAAATCAGAAAGGGCACTGGATTTGGATTCAGAAATATGTGTTTAAAAACTAACTACCTATGTGACTTTGGGTAAATCATTTTACCTCTCTAGGCCTCTGTTTCCTCATTTATAAAAAGAGGAAGTTGGATTAAATGATCTCTAAGGCATTGCTCAGCTCTAAACCTCTTTTACTTCTAAATCCTATGAGCCTAGTATTCATACCTCCCTTACTTGGAAAACCTTACTTCCCAGTACTTAGCAATATATACACATGATATAGCTTTCTTTTTTTTTTTTTTTTGGAGGGTGGAAGGCAGGGTAATTGGGGTTAAGTGATTTGTCCAAGGTCACACAGCTACTAAGAGTGTCAAGTGTCTGAGGCCCAATTTGAACTCAGGTCCTCCTGACTCCAGGGCTGGTGCTCTACTCACTATGCCACCTAGCTGCCCCCACACAGCTTTCAATCATAGTAGTTCCCTCGATGACAATTATCTCCTATAATTGATAATCATTCCCATCTTCAGTTGAGCAGCCCTGTATCAGTTTCTTTTACCCATTTCAGATGGTATATTCTGTGGCAAATGCCTCTCCAAAAAATGATTATGTTGTAACAGCATACACACTAGAGAGAGGAAAAGTATTGAAGTATACATACAAGACTTACCTATCTAAATGGGATTTATTAAAGAATATTCTGTAGAGTTGACTGAGGCCTCAGAAGAACTAGAATCAGAAAACAGTTGGGTGCTATATTCAACCAGATTTGTTTCCAAAATGAGATAGTGGTGTAGAAGCTCCCTCAAATATGTTTTCCTAAATTTGCCCTTTTGTACAGAAAAGTCTCATCTCTTATTTTTGTTGTATACACTCCCTGCATTCCAGGAGTTCTGGAAGCATAATTGCTGGAGAACGAGGTATTATCTGGTCCCTCTGCTTCCAGATCTACATTTTGGGATCTTTGAGTATAGTAAATAATTCATATTTAATGGAAATGAGAATATAGGCTCAAAATATTTTCCAATTTACTCTAGGTTGGCTAATAAGGAGGATATGGAGGAACTTATCTTTGATTCCAGGTGACGTTTGGAGCCAAGTAAACATTTCTCTAGTAAACATTTCACTAGTTGTAAAGGCAAAAGCAAAAGCAAGCAAGAAGTAATTAAAACTAGATAGGTACCCTGGACAGTAACTAATTAATATGGGTATGAATCTTCCCAGGAAGATCTGCCTTTAAATTGCTTGGCTAGTGCTGGGAGGATGGCCTTGGGTTATTATCTCCTGAGGATCAAAGGCTCTCTAATGGAGGTGCCTATAGCTTGTAGCTTTTCCCCCTGGGATTCTACATATAAATGCTGGCTTAGTTCAGATTCCATACAGGAGGAAGAATAAATTTCCATTACACAAAGAAACTAATATTGGGGGAAAATAACTACATTATGAACATATCTATATATTAATATATGTGTGTAGATACTAAGGTGGGGGTTAAGTCAATTAATCAAGTCACCCACCTCGCTTAAAATAAACTAAAAGATACTGTCATTTCTCAGGTAAGGTCAGTCAGTCAGAGGTATGAACACCTAAATAGCAATCAATCAACCATGAACTTTAAAATAAGTGTAAAAAGTCCATAATTAATTTGGAAGTTCTTAAAAACCATTGAACAAACTAAACTGACACCATGTAGGAAGTCTATTCAGATTGTTTGAGGGAATTGGTCATGCTCTGTGGAATTTGTAGGAAACCAAGGAACTAGTTTGGCATTGAGCATTCAGGTTTTTGGCAATTGGTAGAAGCCTCCAGCCAAGCCTCCGAAAGAAATCACTGAGGAGAGGGGAAAAAAGTTCCAGTTTCATCCTATGCCTCTCTATCTTTCCTCTCTCCATCTCCAGATAGAGAAGGAACTTATGGAAGAATGGAAAAGATTTTTGACCTATTATCTTCCCATCCTAGTGTCCCCAGAACATTTGATACTAGTATCTGCATTGGAAACGTTTAAGGACAGATTGGACATAGTGAGGAAAAGAATACTCAGCTTTCTACAAGGAGTCCATCAGAAAACTTACACCATCTCTAAGGGGAATATCTTGAAGAAGTCAGAAAAAGAACTTCCAAGGAGTTACCCACTTTGCTGTATGTCCTCTAAACTTGAGCCCACTTTCCCCTGGACTCTGTATTTTGTGGGGAGAGTATGATACAGACCTTTCAGGGTGAATACTTTGTATCACTTATACTGATGTAGCAAATAATTGTTTCTAAAAGCTAATTAAGCCTGGCTAACTGATAGCAACTGATGGGAGAAGCACAATAGTGGGAGCTTATGCATTAGAAAAACATTATTATAGCATTAGAAAAACAATTCCCCAACCCCTCAGGATCCCCCTGTATTGTTAATGTATTTTTGCTTAATTTGAAAATCTTCTTATCTATTAATAGGCCCATGTGACCTGCTTAAATCACATGGAAGCCTAAGCCACATGTAGTGGGAAGGTGGTGCAGAAAGTCGGTCAGAGCAGTTAGAGCACTGGGAGAGAGAAGACACAGGCAGCAGCAGGCAGCTAAGATTGTGAGTTTTCCTTGGGGTGGGGTGGAGGGCGCCGGAAGGGAGAGGTTTGGGGATGGTGTTGCTCCCTACAATGATAATGTGTATTAACTTCTTTGTTGCTATGATGGATTCAGTTTACTGGAGTTGGGATTTGGCTTTCTGGTGTCTGAAAAAATGTTTTGGATCTGTCTTCTATATAGAGAGTCTGTTATATTTTGCAATTCAGAAGTACTCCAGCATATTCATAGTTGCTGTGAATATTGCATTTGCAATACAGCCCCCCAGACTCTGATGGCATAAGTAGCAACTAAAGTCTGAGGACCCAGTCTTCCATTACAGGCTGGGGCTGAGCATGCAATATCCACAAAGATATATTTTTTTATCAAACAACATCGATTCACTTATATTCCTCAGAAGGAGAGTGGCATTTGCAATTTTATAATTCTAAGCAGCAAACATATCCTTACATACATAATAATAAAGGACAAAGAAATCACAAACCAAACACTATGAAATCGATTCTGGCAATCACAGTTGAAAGATACTTACTATGTGTAAAAGCACTAGACTTGGAATTAAGATTGGCTGGGTTCACGTACTATCTCTGACACTGCGTATTGGACAATTCTCCCTGAGCCTCAACTTCATCATCTACAAAATGGAGAAAGTACAACCTACCTTACAGGGTTGTTTCGAAGCTGTTACAGTAATTAGGGTGGGGCTATTTTATTGTTTTCTCTTTTCAAATGCTGAGATAATCAAGTACCTTTCATGAGTCTTGCCTTTCCAATGTAATGGCAAGCAAAGTAGGACTTTTGGCTGTTTTTTGTTTGAGTGCTTCTTAGCACTGAGGTAATCAAGTGCCCCAGGGCCCTGAGTTGTGTATGTAAGATCTGGGGTTGTTGTTTTGTTTTGGGAGCACACTCATTGAAAGAGTATTGGTGATGATGATCCTCTGGGTAGCCGTTGAAGCAGCACCCCCGACTTTGAAAACCCAGATGTTGGTGCTTCTCTCTCTGGTAACTGTTTGTGTATTGCTTGGACAGACAGCTAGAAGCCTGTCTGTTGATTCATGTTTATTTCTTCTGTTTATGTACTGTATGCTTGTAATTTCTGTTTGTATACTCTCTGAAGTTCAGGGTGCTGGCTTTTTCCCCTGAACTAAGTGAATGACATATGTATGTTTATTTAAAGTAAGATTGTTAACTCCTTAAAGTTGCTTTCCTTAGAAAAGCAGATCAAAGGTCCTGTGCTAGCAGCGCTCCTCTGTGCTCTTGTTGTTGGTCTTTCACCCTCACAACAGCTGCTAGTAACATTGTTGTTACAGCTCAAGCGAGATGTGTGCCATGTGCTTCATAAATTTTAAAGTTCAGTGATATATAAACGTGTTAGTCCCCACCTGTTCAAATCTAGCCTATACTCCAAAATTTGATCATGTCCCACCTTCTCTGTGAAACCTTCCCTAAACTTCAGTTCACACTGATCTGTCCTTTTACTGACATTTTTTCACAATTATTGTCTATTCTATACCATTCATTTTACAATTAGATTATATTCTGCCTTATATTGTTCTCTAATGGTTTCATGCAGATTCATTTGGTCTGCCTATACAGACATTAAGTTCCCTGTAGACACTTAGTAGCCTAGCAAAGTGTTGAATATATAGTAGGCTTTAATGATATCAGTTGAATTTAATGGAATTTTAATGCCATATCAAGAACTCTCCCTCCTCAGGAGCAGGTGGGCAGGAATGACCTCACCATACCTATTGATATCAACCCCCATACACACTTTTCTAAACTCAGGGGGTTGTCCATACAGATTTAGCAGCTATTTAGAGTTCATATGCCCAGTAACCTTTAACTGCACAGGGAAATTTGTTTTCTGAGAATAAGATTTAGTGATTGTTTCTGGAGAAAAGATACTGTTCAAGGGCTCAGCACTTGTCAGTTAGGGATTATAAGTGAAGACAATTTGAAAGGGAATTCAGACCAAAACCAAGAACCTGGCAGTGAGTATCTTAGAGTCCAGCTGAGTTCGGGTTAGGTAAGAAAGGGGGAAAAAAATCACTCTGTGCCATAGAACAAGTTGATCTAACTGAAGAATGGGCAGTCTGCTATAGGCATGACTAAAGAAAATTCCCCCTTCCCCAAATAAAATATTTCCCATAACCTTAAAATTATTTCAATTGCTTGAAATTCCATCAATTTGAGGTTAAGCTACTCTTCCTTTAAAAAAAAGCATTATTGCCTGTTATGAAAAATACAGTGGTGTAGTTCAGGGCTCTTAAACTTTTTTTCCATTTGAGGCTCTTTTCACATCTTGGCATTAATTGGCTTTGGGTGGCCTGAGGGCATGCACAGTGCAAAGTACCCATGCTTTGTGTTCAAAACCAAGGCTGCAGTGAAGTTGTGGGATGCAACAAGGGCAAGCACTGCCAGAAACACCTCCGATTCATTACCTATGTGATTTTAAACTAATTTTTGGTTGTTGTACTTCAGCAACCTTTTATTGTTGCCAAATTTTTGTGACCCCATATGGACTTTCAAGCCACAGTTTAAGAAGCAAGCACAGTTTAAGAAAGCTGGTCTCAGAGGCAAGACATAGGTCTGATTGTCACCTCTGACACATAATTGGCAGCATGAACCTGGACAGGTCTCTTAACCTCTGTACTCCTGACAACTCTTCTACTTAATTATTGAAAATGAGAATGAACAGTCATTCACATTCTCATGTTAATTAATCGTAGTGCTTTACTCCTATGGTTGGATAAGGAAGTAAGTTTTGGTTGGAGGCACGGGAAGGGTAAGAGGGAAAGAGGAAAGGATGGCAAAGAATAATTTTGTATTCTTTGTTGTCAAATCTTATTGAGTCTACTCTCACAACTTCTCACATTTATCCCCTTCTTTCCATTCACACAGAAACCATCTTAATTCAGATCACCATAAGCTCTCACATGGACTATTGCAATGGCCTCCTAATTTGTCTCTCTTCTCCAATCCACCTTCTACTAAGTGCCAAGTTAATTTTCCTAAGGCACATCTCTGACCATCTTACTGCCCTTCTCAGGAAGCTATACTGGCTCTTTATTGCTTTTACCAAAAATACTGGCCTTTTGCTTACCACCATTTTAATCACTAGAAATAATTGCAAATGTGCATCTCCCCCACCCTGGAATTGGGGTCCAAAATTCTATTGGATGAAATAATTAAGTCCAAACTATACCATCCCATCAGATAATTTACTTATTAGGAAACCCACTGGCCTAATTCCTGCTCAGGTGATGCTTTGCCAAGAGGAAACTCAACTTGCAAGATATTCAGCCTAGACACTTTTCTTCTTGTCATGAGTAAGAATACAAACAAGTCTCCTGAAGCCCCTGCCTTCTCACAATTTCCTTCACTTCTGTAATAAGAAGCTAAACTGAGAAGGAACCAATAAGGTGCTAGGGATTGAGGGGGTAAGAAACTCAAGTGGGATCTGCCAGCTTCTCTTAAATCAAGGCTCTGGGCTTTGAAGAGGAGAGTCTAGCCAGTATCACAAAGGTAACCAGGGACCATAACCTGGGATATTACAAGTGTAAGCAATTAGCATCAGAGTGTTTAAACATCCAAGTCACTGGTTCCAGGTGAAGAGGTCTGATATTTGAGGAATAATTTCTGAATCTGAAGAATAATTTAGACTGAAGAGTCTAAAACAGAAATTTCTTCAATCCATGGGAATACAGAACCACTGTCCTCTATGGCACCTCCTCTACCATTCCCCCAGTAGCTCACATTTAAGAACTAAGCTATGTGAAAATGAAGTACCCATCAAGACTAACTTTAAAAAAATACATTTTACTGCCTGCATCACAGGGTTAGTCCAAAGAAAATGTTATGTAAAACTTAATGTATGATAGAAATGTGAGCAATTGAAATAATGAGCAAACTTCCGGGAACTGTATCCACTACATGCGGATACACATAGAGCTGATGATATACAGAGAACACTGTTAGGTCTTTGGAAGAAAAGGAATGAATAGAAGCTGGAGTGTCAGCCCCAAAGGGATGGGAAGCCATAGTGATACTGAGAGTTGGGGCAGGGGGATAAGGACTGCAGGGATGTGGTGGGATTCAGTCAAAAGGGATGATGTTACAAACTCTTCTTCTCTTGAGATAGATCACTGACAAATATATTCCTGGATCCACTGTCCAAGGCTTTGTTAACAGAAGGCTATAGTGTCTAAAAAAACCTGGTTGCAATAGCTCACATTTTTAATAAAAGAA
The DNA here is from genome assembly GCA_028646595.1 of Phalanger gymnotis. Lineage (NCBI taxonomy): Eukaryota > Metazoa > Chordata > Mammalia > Diprotodontia > Phalangeridae > Phalanger > Phalanger gymnotis. Next base: position 302,216,293 of record CM053622.1, read on the forward strand.
TTTCAAGAAAGTACAGGGCTCCTGGGCAGCATATATATGTGAATTTAAGGAGAGAGAAATATTCCATCATTCAGTAAAACCCCCAAGCACCAAGAGCTGACTCCTTAATGAAGTACCAGGTGAGGTGTCCCCAGGTAGATTTGCAAACGGCCTTGAATCTTACCCTTCTTTCCCTACACCCTTTGTGTTCTTACATGACTCTCTAGATGAATGCAAACGAGTGGAATGGGCCAGGAAGAAAAGAGTCAGGAAACATAAAGCCCAGAAGGAACTGAGTTTGGCTAAGCATGCTAAAGGCAATAACAAAAAAAAAAGAAAAGAAAAGAAAAGAAAAGAAAAGAAAAGAAAAGAAAAGAAAAGAAAAGAAAAGAAAAGAAAAGAAAAGAAAAGAAAAGAAAAGAAAAGAAAAGAAAAGAAAAAAAGGAGAAAAAAGCCTTTCTTCAGCTATTTTCTGAGTAAGATGAAGACTAAGACTGGAGGCCTTGAATGATGAGTAAATACTCAATCAATACAAGTTCATTGTTAGACTTCTTGAAGGCCTGATTTGTACAGATGTTATAGGGGTCCAACCAGATAATATAGGTTGAAATCCCTTGAAAAAGTATGAAAGCACCATGCAAGTTTATGAAATTATTACAAAACATTTTAACACCAAGAAATCAGTAATGTGGGACTTACGGAAATTGATCTCCTGACCCCTGCCTTTTCAGTGGCTGTCCCTCTCAGCTGAGAACTTTGTGTCCTATTTTATGGAGGAAAAGATGAGCTTCCTATTCCCCCCTCTTCATCTCTTTCATCATGTGCCTTTTGCTACTATCTTCTCCTTCATCCCTGTCTCACATGAAGAGGTGGCTTTACTCCTTACCCAGACAAATCTTTCTACCTGCACAAGTAATCCCACTCCATCCCAATTCCTCCAGCAAATGGCCCCTTCTGTCATCCCTACTCTTTCATTTATCCTCAATAATCTCTCCTTGGCTACTGGCTCTTTCTCTATTGCTTACAAACGTGCTCTTGTCTCCTTCAACCTCAAAAAACCCTCACTAGACCCTTCTATCCCCAGTCTCTGTTGTTCTTTATCTCTTCTGTACTCAGCCCTCCCTCGCTTAAATCCAATTCACTTGTATGTCATGGCATCACCTCACTGATGCCATGGTCCTCTTCAAGAATGAAGGACAATCAACAACTTTATAGCCAAACCTCTGTAGAAGGCTGCCTACAAAAGGTGCCTCCACTTTGTCTCTTCTCACTCTCCTCTTAAGTCTTTGCAATACAGCTTCTGAACTTGTCATTCCACCAAAATTGCTCTCTTCAAAGTTACCAGTGATCTCTTTTTTAAATTTATTTTTGGGTGAGGGGTGATACTTTAAATATTTTAATACTTATTAAAGAGCTCAGTTTTCTTAAATGCTGTAACTACAGTACACTAAGATCTATTCAAACTATGCATGCTGCATTTAAATTGGTAATTATGCAAGTCCTGGTAATACCAGCTTACCTAAGTTTTGGGGAAGTTGCCTCTTTTTTTCATTTCCTGTTTATAAATAAGTAATGCCATTATATAGACATGATGCTTTCTAATATCTCAAGGATCTAAGATTTCATTGATATGGCTACTTCCTTTTCCAATATAAATTAAGACCTGATATGATTTATAAGAGGGTCTTAAGAATTTATGTAGCCAAAAAGCATTGCTATCAGTCTTCCTGGTGGTGAACTTACTGAAATTTAGGTTGGTGTTGAGATAACACAATTATTAGACTATATTTTAAGTTTTCTCAGCTTGGTCTCAGACCTGATGAAGTTCATTTTCCACTGGGCCTTCAGGAACCCATAGTCAGTCACCTCCATGCCATGATGAAGAATTAAGGGAAGGAATTTAGAATAGGGTGAGCAATATTCTTATGACCAGATTTCCCTTTATATAAAAAAAGACATCCCTGATAACCATTTTAAAACTTGTTTACAGGTGAATGAGTTGTAGAATTTGACCAGTGCTGAGGTGGCTATTCCTCATCATCAGCTATCTGCTAAGAATGATGAGGTGATTGTGAAAATAACCGGCCATTTCTACACAGGCCAAGTAAGTGGTAAACACATACACAAGCAAACTTTTTCCATCTATAGCCTCAGTATTAAATCTTCCTTCCTTCTTCTGCATGTGTCTCTGAGGTCGGTGGTTGTTTAACACTTTGGTTTAATCTCTCTTGAATGGAACAAATCTCTCTCTAATGGAACAAATGTTGAAAGCATCTTTACTTGTATAAATCCAACTATAAAATCTTCAGGCAATGATTCTGGTGTGATCTGAGCTAACTGATCATCATAAGTGTCCAGAATTCATAACTTCTCCAAGTCATAGGTTTCTCAGGTCCCTGAGAGCACTAAATGAATCACCATGCTGCCAAAATCCACATACAGAGAGCCATCTATAGCCTTCCCTTCAATCTGAACATAAGCATTATTTTTAGATTTTAGGAAGTTACGCATTTTTTTTCCATTTTTTTTTATTTTTAGATTGCAACATACAGTTCTACATAATTTTGGGTTCCAGATTTTCTTCCCTCCCTCCCCCCCCCTCCCCAAGAAGGCATGGCATCCCATATAACTTCCAGGTATAACTAGGCATT
>CM053622.1:302219422-302290732 GCA_028646595.1 Phalanger gymnotis
TAGATAGCCCTCTCCATCATAAGTCCTTTGGAGCTGTCTCTGCATATTGTGTTGCTGAGAAGAGCAAAGTCTGTCAGGGTTAGTCATCACAGAATCAATATATCTGTGGTTGTGTACAATGTTCTTCTGGCTCTGTTCCGCTCAGGAAGTTACGCATTTTAACCATGTATTAGGCCATAGCCAGTAAGAATCTTGTGGAGGGTCTATTCAATCACAAAATAATCCATGTATTTCAGTTCTGGAGAAACCTGGATCACATAGATGTCTCTTTTGTTTTCTTGCCTGAAGAGGAACACAGGAAGCTGGATGTCAGATTTGGCTCCCACTCCACCTGCCACAGCCTGTTCTGCTCAGGCAGTAACCTCATCCCTTCCTGCTCTACTCTGGTGTCTATGGGCCCCCACAGCCTAGGCAAGACCAAGGCCCCTGGCAGGGTAGTTCTGCACCTGCACCAATAATCTCTTAATTGTTAAAGCCAATGCCCTTTTATCAGTCTTCATTCTTCTTAACCTCTCTGTAGCCTTTTACACTATTAAGCACCTTCTTCTCTTTGATACTCTCTTCTCTCTAGATTTTCAGGACACCACTCTTTCTTGGTTCTCCTCCAACATATCAGACCATTCCTTCTTAGTCTTCTTTGTTGAATCTTCATCTAGGTCACATCTTCTAATAGTAGGTGTCTCCCAGAGATCTGTCTCTTGGGGCTCTGTCTGGGCCCTCTTCTCCCTTTATACTATTTCACTTGGTGATTTCATCACTTCCAATTTATTTAATTTTCATTTCTCTGTTGATGTTCTTAAAGCTACATAACCTAACTTAACCTTTCTGCTGGCCTCCAGTCATGTATCTTCAACTGCCTTTCAGATATTTGAATTGGATGACCAGTAGATACCTCAAACTAATTAATTTCATTTTTGCAACACCCCTTGAATACATTTGTTTCCTCTGATACACACACACGTAGGTCCTCGTCACCTCATGTATTTGGACTATTGCAATAGCCTGCTGGTGAGTGGGTCTGCCTGCCTTGTCTCTCCCCGCTCTAATTCATCCTTCATTCAGCTACCAAAGAGATTTTCCTAAAGCATATATTAGATCTTACACACACACACACACACACACACACACACACGCACGCACACACGCATGCACACATACATGCACACTCAACAAATTCTAGTGACTCCTCACCTCCAGGATCAAATAAAAAATCTTCTCTTTAGTGTTCAAAGCTCTTTATAACCTAGCCCCCACCAACACCCTTCCAGTCTTCTTACATCTTATTCCCCACCATATACACTTTGATCCAGTGACACTGGCCTCCTTGCTGTTCCCTGAACAAGACACTCCATCTCTCAGCTCCAGATGGTCTCATTTGCAATCCTCCCTGTGTCTAAAATGCTCTCCCTCCTCATCTCCAGTGCTTAGCATAATGCCTGACACATAGTAGGTGCTTAATAAATGTTTAAGGATTGATTGATTGGTCTCTGCCCCCGGGATTCCCTGGCTTCCTTCAAGTCACAACAAAAATATCACCTTTTGCATAATGCCTAGCCCTCACCCTCTTAATTCTAGTGCCTTCCCTTTTTTCTTTATTTCCTGTCAAACTTGTATGTAGCTTGTTTGTACATATTTGTTTGCCTGTTATCTCCCTCATTAGGCTGTGAGGTCCTTGAGGTCCGGGGCTGTCTTTTACCTTTCTTTGTATTCCCAGCCCTTAGCACTGTCGCCTGGAACTTAGAAGGAGCTTAATCAATGTTTATTGACTGACTGTTCTCCATGCCAAAAATGCTCTCCCTTTTTAGCTCCATCCCTTGGTTTCCCTGGCATTGTGTAAGACTTAGTGCAAATCCTACCTGCTGAAGGAGGCTTTCCACAGGTTCCCCCTCCCTCTTCAGGCCCTCTCTCTGAGATTACCTCTCATTTTCACTGTATGTATCTCATATGTACAGTTATTTTGCATGTTGTTTAGTCCACAGACTATGAGCTCTTTAAAGGCATAGGTTGTCTTTTTGCCTGTACATTCCTGGCACACAGTGATTGTCATATGAGCAATAAATGATCGCTAATAGACTAAGTGACTTTTAGGTAACAGCGGTTGGATAGTGAGGAAGAGATTTTGATAAAAAGGAGCCTTTGGATGACCCTCTATAAAGTAGGTGGCCACAAATCCATGAGGTTGGCACTGACACTGTTTTGAATGAATTGTTTGGTGGCTGAACAAATTGTGGAATATGATTGTGATGGAATGCTGTTGTGCTATAAGAAACGATCTTAGAAAAATATGGAAAGACTTGCATAAAATAATGAAGGTGAAATGAGCAAAACCAAGGGAACATTGAATATAGTAACAGCAATATTTTTTTAAGAATGACTTTGAGCAAATGTCATTTTGAATATTATAAATATCTAAATTAACTATAAAGGATATATGAAGAAAGATGCTATCTGCATCCAGAGAATGAAAAAGAAATGGTAAATAGGAGTATGTATAGAATAATTTTACATATATATAGAGAAAAAAGAAAAAAAGAAATTTATATGATAAACTTTATCATATACTTTAAAGAAATAGCAAGTTGTACATAATAGATTTGTAGTTTCATGTACAATCATCTTTTTTATTATATTGTGTTACTGAAATGCTTGTTTTATTCCACAAATTAAAAATAAAATAAATAAATGTGGAAAAAAATAAACTATCTGTGAAATAGTAACCACACCTTGATGATTTCTCTCATTTTCCTTTATTCCTACAAAGATAGCAGGTGGTACAGTGGATGCATTGCTAGGCCTGGAATTAGGATCTGAGTTCAAATGTGACCTTAGATACTTACTATGTGACCCTGGGCATGTCACTTAAACCTCAGTTTGCCTCAGTTTCCTCGACTATAAAATGGAGCTAATACTATGACCTATCTCACAAGGTTAAAGATCAAATAAAGTAATATTTGTGAAACATGCTTAGCACAGTGCTTGGCACAGAGTAAATGCTATAGAAATGCTTATTTCCTTCTCCTTCCCCTCTTCCTTAGGTACTGATCCTTACAGTCATCTTTTTTGGGGGGGTGGGGGGCAGGGAGTGTGAAGATAGGACCTGTGATTTTATTGACATAGGTAATTATAGCAGAGAAAATTCCTCCTACCAATGCAAATCAGCACCTGTACTCTACATCTTTTAGTCTTAGAGAACTGCTTGTACACTGAGAGATTGAGTGACTTGCCTCTGGTCACATAGCCATGGGTCAGAAGCAAGACACAAACCTAGGTCTTCTTGACTCCATGATAAGTTCTCTATCCTCTGTGTCACCTTGCCTCTAGAATCATCACACAGTCATCAAATGTTGGAGCTAAAAAGGATGTTGGAGATAAATTGAACCCACAAAGCATTCATGAACATGTGCAGTTAAGGACTTTCTACCTCATTTTAAAATTATTTATAATCTGGTACTATTTATCTGTACTCCCTAACACATGTCCATTCAAGTAAGGCAAGTCTACCCATAGTTCCTGTAATCAGTCAAACAATTAAACGTGTTTATTTAAATGCCTAACATGTATCAAGTACTGTGTTAGGACCTGGAGAGACAAAAACAAAAATGCCCTCTGCCCTCAAAGAGCTTAGAGCCTACTAAGTAGTACAACACATACATTCAGTGTGTAAATCTATCATAATGTACCACCATCCCTGGGATCATTCCCTCAACCCACACTGGGGCAGGCAAGTTGGGTCAGCAGAGGGACACATTCTAGGGATAAATGATGGCTATCTTTTTGACCCTGTCACAATGAGACCCAACCAATGCACATCCCTTTAACCATCAATCAGTAAATTCAATTAGCTTTTCAGAACAGACATTTACCCAAATGAGAGCAATAATAGTAACTAGAAAGAATTGTCCCCAAAACTAAGGCGCTCACTCCCAGGAGTACAGAGTCTTTGGTGAAAATAGTGAACACACATTTTAAGTACAAAGGTAGTGGGGCACACGTGTAGGAAACACATTTGGCCAAGGCAAATGAAAACTCTTGAATGACAGGGCCTTAATGTCTTTTCTTTCTCTGGATCATCCTCATGAAGTTCCTTGCAGGGTAGAGCATCAGTGTATCAATGCCTGCTATGAATGAATCACTCTGCTACTGACTTGGGCTGGCACCTCACAAGGCAGTGCCCCAACTAGACCAGTGTTTCAGCTTGGGATGCTTTTCACAGAGAATGGCGTCTGTTGGATAGACAGATCTGCTTCTAAGAAGCAGAATGCTTCCTTTTCATCTGAAAGTTCTTCCCTTTACATTTCAGTGTCTTTTCTCCTTATGGGCTTCAGCCTTGTTGAAATCTAAACTGGACAAAGTCTACCAAAATATATACAAAATAAATAAATATATACAAGCTAATTTGAAGGAGGGGGTAATAGAAGCTGCAAGGATTAGAAAAGATTTCTTGTCAGAGGTAATTCTCGAACTGGGCTTCATGAATACTAGAGATTCTAAGAGGCAGAGGTGGGGAGGGAAAGCATTCCAGGCAGCATGGACAGCCTGTATCAAGACACAAAGATGGGGGATGCTGTTTGAAAATCAGCAAAAAGGCCAGTGAGGCTAGATCATAGAGCGTGGGTAGGAGACTATAAAAAATCCAGAAAATTACGTTGGAGTCAGGTTGTTAAAGGCTTCAAATGACAAAGAGTGAAGTGTATAGTGGGCAGCCAGTGGGGTTTACTAAGTGGAATAACATCATGGTCAAACCTATGCTTTAGGATAATAGCTTTGGCAACAGTAAGAAGAATGCTTTAGAGAGAGGACAGACAAGAAGAAGACAGGCCAATCTGCTGTATTAGTCGAGGCAAGAGGGGTCAAGGGCCTGAACTAAGGCAGTGAGCATATAAATAAAATATTGCTTTATGCAATAGATGTGGTAGAAGTATAATTAGTAAAACTTGGAAACTGGTTTATGCTGCATATAATTTGTTTGTACCTAGTTGTTTGCATGTCATCTTTTTCCATCAGTAGACCATGAGCTCTTTGAGAGCAAGGATGGTTTACCGTTTTTTTTATTTCCACAGAACTTAGCATAGTGCTTGGTACATAGGTACTTAATAGATGCTTGTTGACTTGATTTGATTGGATTTGTGAAATGAAGACGCATGAGAAATTGAAGATGATTGAGATTGTGAACCTGGGTGACTGGAAAGATGGCCATACCTTTGACATAAATATGGAAGACTGGAAGTGATATTTTGGGGTGGGGGGAGATAGTAAGTTCTCTTTGGCATATGTTGAGAATGAAATGCCTATTGGAAATCCAGTTCAAAGTGTCTAATAGGTAGCTGGTGATGCAACAGGAAGGATAATACAATGGAAAAAGCATTGAATTTGGAGTCAGAAGAGCTGTGTTCAAGTAGTGCCTCTGAAATTTACTACCTGTGTGATATTGGATAAGCCACTTTACCTCTTTGAGCCTAAGCTTCCTTATTTATAAAACCAAAAGTACAATAATAGCTGACATTTCCATAGTGCCTTAGAATTTACAAAGCGCTTCCTCCTAACATTCTCTGAGAGTTCTAGTGAAAATAATAATGGAAGGTAGACCAAAATGGTGGAGTTATAGGAAGCAGTGCAATGGGCTGTCTTCCACAAAATCCTCTAAATAGATCTAGAAAATTTACCAGACAGAATCCTGAGAGGGCAATCCAGAAAAAAAAAAGATTTCACAGAGTCCTTTGTCTAGCCTAGGTCAGCATGAGGAGGCAGACATGGAGGACTGTGAATACTAGGGACAGGTCAGGCAAGGAGCACATTGTAGATGGAGTACTCCAACACCCAGGGAGAGACTTACACTGGGGCAAAACGGAGGTCCCAAATTGAGACCAAAGCACCACCAGACCCATATCAAAGTACAGGGACAAAGGTAGGTGCAAACTGGCAGCTCTGTCACACATACCCCCACTCAGTTTCAGGTCATGGATCCAGGAAGGACTGAGAAAGAGACTTATGTAGGTAGTAGCATTTCCTAATAGGAAGTCCTTGGATGGTGTACAGAGAAAAGAGGAAGTTCAGAAGTCAGCAAGAGAAGCATGATGTGGCTCAGACCTCGTGTGCATAGTGGGGTCTCAATTCCAACATGTAGCCTAGCCTGCATCAGAATAACCAGGGCAGAAATCTTGGACCAAAGAAGAGCTTACAATTATGCCTCTCTGAGCTAACAAAGCTTACTAGATGGCCAATAGGGACAGCAGCCAGGAGCATTCTACTCTTGCATAGACTAGAACCCAAGTCTGGAACTTGCAGCAGTCATACTTTGTCTTGGATCAAACCACTTTCAGAGCACTGAAAACTTGGCAATCCCAAGCCTGTCCCTGAGAACCTAGAATAACAAGACTCAATACAGTAAGCAAGGTGTATTGAGAGTAGCCTAGACCTTACCTCCAGAAGTTACTATAGGACCCAGTATTAACATTAAGTCTGAAGTTAAGAAATAGGGAAGGAGAAGAAGGAGGAGGAGAAGAAGAAGAAAGACAAAAAGGAGGAGGAAGAAGAGAAGGGGAAGAAGAACCCTACCACAATGAGCGTCAGGGACACTCAAGACACAACTGAAAAAGGAGAGAATGATTTCAAAACATCTACAAGCATTGCTCCAGAGAAAAACATAGCTTAGGAACAAACTCACCTAGAATTCCTGAAAGAGATGAAATAAGAGCTTTTTTATAAGAGTTTAAAGTGTTTTTTTTTTTTAATAAATGGAGTGAGAGCACTTGAGGAAAAAAATGGGGAAAATGAGAGCTATGGAATAAAGAATTGGAAAGGGGATTAGTGGCTTAGCACAAAATGTTCAAAACCTTGCACAAGCAACAATGTCCCTAAAAAATTATAATGAACCAAATAGAAACCATGACCCCATGAGGGAACAAGAAATAGTAAAACAGAGTAAAAAGTCTGGGAAAAATTGAAGACAATATAAGATATTTCATAGCAAAAACAACTGAATTGAAACACAGATCTAAGGGAAAAAGAGACTAGGTGTCCTGTTTCAAGTAATTAAAAGAAAACTGCCTCAAATCTCTTAGAACCAGAGCACCACCAAAGTAGAAATAGAAAGAATTCACTAGTTACCTCCTGAAGAAATTCTCCAAATGAAAACTCCCAGGAACAACATAGCCAAAATCCAGAGCTTCCACGTCAAAGGAAAAAAATATCAGTAATTCAAGTACTGAAGAGCCACAGACAGAATCACACATAATTTAGCAGCCATCACTCTAAAGAAGCAGATGGAATATGATATCCCAGATGGCAAAGGATGTGAACTTATGACGAAAAATAACTTACTCAGCAAAAATGAGTAGAATGCTACAGGGGGAAAATGGGCTTTTGAAGAAAGAGAGAACTTCCAAGCATTCCTGATGAAAAGACCAGAGCTACAGAGAAATTTTACAAATCAAACTTTGGATGGAATAGAAATATAAAAAGGTAAACATGAATGAATTAAACAAGGATAAACTGCTTACACTCAAATATGAAGAAATAATAAATGTGTTCCCTTTGTTCAAAGTCACCAGGATTCATAGAGGGAGTTCAATTAAACAAGGCCTGGGGATGGTTCTGTTATGTCTTAATGATCTTAAGAACGGAAAGAGAGGAGAATACAGGTAAAGAAGGTTAAGGGAAATTATCTAATCCGGTGTTTCTTAAACTGTGGGTCACAACAAAATTTAGCAACAGTAAAAAATTTCTGAACATGCAATGACCAAAAAATAATTCAAAATCAAGCACATAATGAATCCAAGGTGTTTCTGGCAGCACTTGCCTGTGTTGCATCGGCAGCTTCGCTGCAGCCTTGGTTCTGAACACAAAGCATGTGCAGTTTGCACTGCTCATGCCCTCGGCCAACGTAACTCCAATGAATGCTGCTAAAACAAAAAAAGTAAGGAGTGGAAAAAGTTTAAGAAAATCTGATTCTAATTAAGGTGTGCAAGCAGACATCTATACAAACAAAGAGAAGAGGGGGAGAGTAGCAGATGATTCTTAAACTTCACTTCTATCTGAACTGGTAGGAAAAAAAAGGAAGAATATATACATGCAATTGGATACAGAAATATATTTCACTCAACAAGGAAATAAGAGGAAAGGGAAGAAGTGAGGAGAAGGAATTAGAGAAGGAATAGATTAAGGGAAGGAATAGACCTAAGCAAAACAAATTCTAAGGATATACAAAAAATACTTAATTGCTCTTTTTGAGATGGCAAAGAATAGGACTCTGAGAGAGTGTCTTGGGGAATGGATGAACAAATATAAATATGACGAAATACTATTTCACTGAACTCATCAATGTAATTAATGATCAGCCAATATTCCAGAGGCCTAATCTAATGATAAAACATGCTATCCACCTCCTGACAGAGAAGTAAAAGACGCAGGATGCGGAATGAGACAAATGTATTTTAGGACATGAGGATGGTGGGAAATTGTTTTGATTGACTATATGTGTTTAAAATGGGTTTTGGTTTTCTTGCATTTTCAGTTGAAGAGGTGGGTTGAGGTGAGAGGATGAGAAGGCTGATATTAGCTGAACAAGACAAAATATATACTAAAAAAAAAAAAAACTTGAGAACTCTGATCAATACAATGACCAACCATAAGTCCTGAGGACTCTTGATGATGAAACATGCTGCACACCATCAGGCAGAGAAGTGATGGACTCAGAGCAAAGAATGAGACATCTTTTTTTAGATATGGCCAGTAAGAAATTTTGTTTGACTATATATGTTTATAACAAAGTTTTTTTTTTCTTTCTTAGTAGCTGTGGGGGAAGGGAAGTGAGAGGGAAAGAAGTTTGATCTTTGAAAATAAAATAATTTTTAAAAGAAAGTAATAATTTTTAAAGTAGAGTAAAAGACAGCATGAAGGATATTTATAATTGTAAAAGTGGGTGGAGTAAGTCTGTCATGGAGCAAGAATAAGGCACACAACGGTTGCACCAGCCAAATCTTGCGCTAGTGTACAGAAAATATTGAAAGAACCAGAAGAAGCTTCCCAATGCTTTGGGTGACCTTCTGTGGAGAATTTACAGAAAAACATGAACTTGAATCTCACAGGACAAGAAGGCATTGATGAATAGTATACCCATGCTAATGAATTCACATGGCTATTTCGATTCAATACATTCTGTCTCTCATGGTCATTGTACAGAAACTGCTTTATTGGCTTAAGTGGCTTAAGCCACTCTTTCTATTTTTTTATGGTGAGTGAGGAGACTCTCTCTCTCCTCATTGAGTGAGGGGAGGGATGTCTGGATCTATAATTTCATTGGTATAAGGAATTCCTTGTAAGGAAACTCCCTTTACCACTGTATATCAGCAGCTATTTTTCAACTTCTAATCAGAAGGTTTGTCTAGGACAAAGATTTCAAACAAACACATGGGCCAAGGCCAGCCTGTGGCTTGCAAAAATTCCCCAGTACTCTGAAACCAAATTAAAATGTAATTGGAAAATATTTAACAAAATAAGTAAAAGTATAATAGAACATAGATAATACTAATATGTGGCTTTCTAAGTCAATAGGCAGCCTTTTCAGTTTAGTTATCTGGTTTCTGCTAGAATGTGACACCACTGTCAGGAGCACTGAGAGGTTAAGGGCTATGTTGAGAGTCACCTAGACAGTTTATGAAAGAAGTAGGAGTGAAATCAACCCTCCTGACTCAAAGTCTGGCTCTCTGTCCACTATGCAACATTCCTTCTCAAAGCACTTTATCATGTGAGTAATTATCATTAAGCTGAATCCTATCAAGTAAAATCAGGTATTTATTGAGCATTTTCTCTTAGTTCGGAACCATAAGAAGGGGTCTTGGTGGATCAAGAAAGTATAAATACAGTCTGTTTATGTCAGAGTTTACAGTCTAGCCAGGGAGAATATGAAATAATTGAAGAACAAATCAAGATAATAATTAAACAAAAAAACTATAAATTCCGAATTTAAAGGCTAAGGGGTCCCTGCACGCTTTTGTGTAAATGCGTTGCTATTTATTTCTTGAAGGTTTGAAATCACTAGGGTTTATGTATGTGGGTGTAAGTATGGGTGTGGGAATGGGCAGCTATGTATAACCAGTAAACTTTCTGAGTACAGAATATAAGGAATGCAGACCTTCAAATCCCTGTATAGAATAGAGCCAGCATTGGTTCCATTTCTCCACCACTGGGAATCCCAGAAAATCACGGCAAAGGAACATGACTATAGCAACCAGCTTGGATACCTAGCTATTGTCAGTTGCCAACTTACCAGCTGAAGATCGCTGGTACAGGAATTCAGGGATAGGAGAGAGAGAGAGTAATGCAAACCAGAACAGTCAAGGAAAGCTTTGTGAAAAACATAAGACTTGACTTTAGCAGGTGATTTTTTTAAAAAGAATAACATAAAGGGAGGAAACAAAGGGTGAATGAACTAAATCCATGTATCCATAAACAGAAACACACATGTAGTTTCCTGGATTTCTCTCAGCCCCCCTTAGGTACCCACCAAGCTTGACTACCACCCTTTAGGTCACACCATCCCTCTCTTCCCTCATAAAGATAAATGTCATATCAACCCTGCAGTAAGCCATCATCTATTTTCAAGAGAGAGAATATAGCATGACCTCCCTTGAAATATTGGATCTATTTACACGGGTTTGCGTGGGCCACATTACTTATGAGTCGCCAAGGGGAAACAGAGCCTCCAGTAGATAAAGCGATCAGCACAAGCCACTGTAAATAAATCTGAAATTTCAATGAAGGTCATGCCAAGCCTGATTTATTCCTCAGCACCCTATGAAATAATGTTGACCAGGTAAGTGGTTTTCTTTTCTTTTTTTTTCTCAAGCCACACGAGAGAGAACCATTTAGCTACTAAAGCATTCGCCTACATGTTACAAGACATATCTGGTTAGAGAGATGGTACTTCCAGAAGGAAATGACCTCTTTTTATTATTATAGGTAACTAATGTAACCAAGAGGCCAGGTTATATAGTAATTCTGTTTTGTACTCACTCGTGCAGTACAAAATGCTACACAAATCCCATGACAACTGTTAATTGGCAAATGTCCTATTGTTCCACAATAGAAATTATTATTCATATCACAAGCCTTTGCTAAATTATACCTATTCTTGTGTAAGGCACCCATGCTAGATAACATGGGGGATACAAAGATGAATGAGGCTGTAAAGCTGCCTATATTTACATTGAAAACACCAAGTTGATCTGATATTTCAAAGTAAATATGATTGTATCTAAATCATGACAAACCAACCAGTTATTTTCATCTATCTGATATGGTATCTGCCATTAATCTAAATTCAGCAAAACTACTGGTAGATTGCAGGGAGGAAAAAGTGAAATAATCCAATTATTTTTCTGTGTTTTAAAGGGAAAAAAATTAAAACAACATAATAGAGTTGTTTCATCCGATTTTTCCGCTTTCTAATCAGTCCTGCTGGCATAATATAGACCTGGATTATATGTAAAGAGGGGACTCTGGGACGGAATGAAATATCCTCCAATCAGGAGAAGGTATCACAGTGGAGCAGCTTGAGAAATAGATTGGAGGAAAAATGCCAAAGAAACGGCTTAGGGAGGCAAAGTAACAATTAGATAGATAAGAATTGGTCATTAATTCATTTTTAAGTGGAGATAAAATGCCAATGAGGGAAACACCAAAAGTCAAAGTCAAGAATTCATATCTGCAAAGTTTCTCCTTGTTTCTGACAAGGCTCTTCACTTTTGGCTCTTCACTTTTGGCTCAGATTAGTACTTTTAACACAAGTGACTTTTCAGGCTATCCTTCTAACACTTCAAAGACCCCATTAGAAACAAAATTATTTAGATTTCACAACATTAAGAAACTGTTCCTCATCCCTGTGTTAAGCTGAAGCTCTATTTTGGCTCATTTTAATTAATTTCAACATTTATTGAGCAGCAACCACGGTCAAGGCACCATGCTAGGCCCTGTGGTCACAAAAGCAAAAATGAAATGTACCTTTCTTCTAAGATTTTACATTCCAGCAGAAGATACAACTTTTAAGCATAGGTGTTCTAGCCTGACTCAAGCCTGTCTCCTGGTAATTTCTGTTTGATATTAGAACAAAATGGGAGACTTGGAGATCACTCAATGGTTAACAAAAAGAGATTTACTTAGCCACAGCAGGAGGTTACTCAACAAAGATATGTCCTAAGGATACCTTCAGTTGAGCAAAGTACCTCTGCAAGAGTTGCCCATTGTGATCCACCAGCCAAGCATTAGAGAGGGTACCTGCAGGTCATCATGGCTATGTTGTACTTCAGAAGCCCAGAAGTGATTTCAACAGCCTGAGCCTTTGCCTCCTAAGGCAATCAAGTCTCAAAGCCAGTTTCAATGACTTTTAAGGAAAAACTAGTCTATATTAAAAATAAGGGAAAGACATGGTTTCAGAAAAACAAGGGAAAACTTGTATACCTGATGCAGAAGAAAATGAGCAGAATGAGGAGAACATTTTATTAAGTAACAACATTGTAAAAACAAACAACTTTAATAAAAGACTTAAAAATGCTGATCAATAATCAACCACAATTCCAGAAGAGTCGTGTTAAAAATGTCACCTATCTCCTAACAGAAAGATGATGAACTCAGGGAGCAAACTCATAGATTTTTTTTAGCTACAGCTAACTCTTATTTGCTACAAGGGATTTATATTTCTTTCTTTTTCAGTTGGGGAGGCAGGGGAAGGGGGAGGAAGGTGGAAAGAAGAAAGGGTAGATTTTTATTCACTGAAAATAAGAATAATAAAAAGAAAAAAACTAACCTAATTTCCAAGTGACAGGGCTAGGCTATTGCTCCTAGGGAAATGTTTCTTGTTTTGTTTTCTCTTCCCTAGACCCCTCCCACCCCATCTCTAATGGTCCCTTTAAGCTCCAAATCTATGATCCTATTATTCTATAGGCAAAAATCTAATTTTTGCCAACTCCCAGGAAATACATTTGGTATGTAAGATGGCAGAGAGAAGCCAAGAAGTTGCCTGAGCCTTCTGCAGTTTCCCTCCAAAACAACATTAAATCAAGCCTCTAAATAGATTCTGGAGCCACAGAACCTACAAAAAGACAGAGTGAAACAATTTTCCAGCTTAAGATAACTTAAAAGGATTTCAAGAAAGGTCTGTCTCACTTGGGTAAAAGGGGAGTACAGCCCAGTAAGATGGTGTCTGGGTCAAGCCAGCAGGAAGCTTTTAGCCATAGCACAGCTCAGCAACCAAGGTGCCTTGGTCCTGGTTCAACAGACCAGTGACACAGCTGGCCAGCTGTGAGGCCTCCAGCTCTACTGCAGGAGGTAAATCACCAGTCCCAGAACAGAGGGCACAACAGGCATGACTAGGCCAGGCCACCCCAGTGCAGTAAGCAAGTCTGTAGCACCTGAGGCCCCAGAGCAGAAAGTCAGTGACCAGGTTGCTGGTTCCCAGCACAAGAAGTTTGGGACAGTGCCCCCTGTGCCCCTGGCAGTAGAGCTCAACTTTAAAAGCTATGAAATAGGTCCTGTCTCAAGTGACCAAGAAACAAAAGAGCCTTTACCATAGAAAGCTACTACGGTGACAGGGAAGATCAAAACACAAACCAGAGTTCCATCATGTTTGCCCTTAGCTAGTTTTGTTCTGAGAAGCCTGGAATTGCTAATAATGATAGTCTTAAGAAAACAGAAACTATGACTACATTGAATTCAAGGAAGAATTAATAAAAGGAAAGGAGAGCAGAGAGCTCATATGACTGAAGCAAATTTGTTTATATTTTTGTAGGGATAACCTACCTGAAATTTTCCAACACTTGTAGGTAGATTCTTTCTGGGTTGTATGTCATCCTAACTTTTGCCTTACAACTGGACTTTGATAACTCAGGAAGAGAGAGTGAGGCTGACAACTTTTCACAACTCTGTTTCACTTAAATCTAAGTCACCAAGACAGCACCCATTGGTCCTAGTATTAAGATGGAATTAGCCCATTAAAAAAAAAAGTTATACATTATAGAAAAAAATGGAAACATTGAAGAAATTAGGAACTGATCATATATAGTAAAAAGACTGTTGAATCTGGAGTGAGAAAGAGTTGGTTCAAATATTTTTATTGCTCTGTTATTTCAGTCATGTCCAACTCTTCTTGACTCCATTTGGGGTTTTCTTGACAAAGATACTGGAACAGTAGGTCATTTCCTACTCCAGCTCATTTTACAGATGAGAAAACTGAGGCAAACAGGGTTAAGCGATTTGTCCAGTATCACACAGTTAGTGTCTGAGGCCACATTTGAACTCAGGTCTCTTGACTCTGCATATAAGTTAAATAAATAAGGTGACAATATATAGTCTTGCCATACTCCTTTTCCAATTTAAACCAATCAGTTGTTCCATATTCAGTTCTAACTCTTGCTTCTTGACCCACATACAGGTTCCTCAGGAGAGAAATAAGATGATTTGGTACTCCCATATCTTTGAGAACTTGTATGCAGAGTACCTCATGTGAAATGCCCGACTGGATGAATAAAAACTGGAATTAAGGTTGCTGGGAGAAATATCAACAATCTCAGATATGCAGATGATATCTCTCTGATGGCAGAAAGTAAAGAAGAATTAGGAAGCCCCATGATAGAGGTAAAAGAGAAGACTGTAAAAGCTGGCTTGAAGCTTAACATCAAAAAGAATTAAGATCTTGGCAACTGCTTCCATTGCTTCCCAACAAAGAGAGGGAGGAGAAATGGAAGCAATGTCAGAATTTATATTCTTGGGCTTAAAGATCACTGCAGACAATTACTGTTGAGACTTTTGCTCCTTAGAAAGACAGCTGGCGCAAATCTGGACAGCATACTAAAAAGCAGAAACATCACCTTGCCAACAAAGGTCCATATAGTCAAAGCTATGGTTTTTCCAGTAGCAATACATGCCTATGAGAGTTGGGCTATACAGAGAGCTGAGCATTGCAGAATCAATGCTTTTGAGTTGTGGTGCTGGCAAAGACTTTGGAGAGTTCCTTGGATAGCAAGGAGGTCAAATCAGTGAACACTTAAAGAAATTAATCCAAGCTATTCACTGGAAGGTCAAATACTGAAACTGAAGCTTAAATACTTTAGTTACTTGGAAAAGACCCTGTTATTGGGAAAGATTGAAGGCAAAAGGAAAAGGGGGCAGTAGAGGATGCAATAGATAGCTAGTATCATGGAAACAATGAACATAAAGTTGGCCAGACTTTAAGAGATAGTGGAGGAGAGAAGGGCCTGGAATGCTGTGGTCCATGCAGTCATGAAGAGTCAGATATGACTGAATGATTGAACAAAAACAACAGAAATTTCCTGACTCTAGTCCAGGCACTCTATCCACTGCACCACCTAGCTGTCCTGGTTCAAATCTTACTTTTGCCATTTTGCTACTGGGAAAGTCACTTAGTCTCTAGGTTTCAGCTTCCTCATTTGTAAAAGAAAGAGGCTAGATAGAATATGGAGCCTTGGAGTTTGTGATCTTATAACTAAGTAACCAATAAAAGATCACAATAGTTAGTAAAATTCATTTATACAATTTTATGCTTTGATTTACTACTGAGAATAATTGTAAGTCTTGTAATATAGTTATTTTTTTAATCATCAAAATGCATGGATTCTTTGTTTTCTGGTATTTCCAATACAGAAACACAATACTGCTATGTAGTATTATATGGGGGTGGGGGAGAGAGGATTTGATTAGGTATGCCCACTTCCTTAATGATTAGCTTCTTGATAACTGGATAGTTAAGGCATAGGATGATGGTAGACTGTTGTCAAAATGGGCCACTTCTCTCCTTCTTATACAGCTTTATTCCCAACACTCCCTCCCACTCCTTCCACTTCTCCCTGGTTCACTATATTGATGCCAGATTCAGTGTAGACATCTCACCAACTTAAGAAACAGGGTAGGGGAGGAGTATAATGGGCTGTTTGAGTTTTTGTGTTTTTGTATCTGCTCTTGGGCTCCTGGATCTTTTGTGTCTTTACACATTTTCTATGGAAATGAAATAAAGTCTGTCTCATACCTGGTACACATAGAACACATTGAATGCTAATGTAGGAATCAGGGGACCTTGCTAAACACATCTGCAAATGAGTTATATCTAAGATTTATTTAGAAATTTTTCTAGGGATGTCCAGGTGGGGAAAACAAGACAAAAAGAAAAACTGACCATCTTGAGGTCAAAAGCCATTAGGATCAGCTCCAGTTGGTGTGATCCCATAGGTTTTTTTGGGGGGGGGAGCTCTGAATCATGGGTTACAATCTATATGGTCCGTTATTGAGAATTTGAGATCATTTAGAAAATGACTGGAATGTCGCACTTTTATCAGATGAGCAAAGATGACTGTAAACAAAATTTGATGCAGGCAGGATAGAAAAGCAAATGTTTAAAGACTTCAAGGAAACAAAGCATTTCAGAAGACTCTTACATTAAAAATTGTTCAAATTATGAATTTTTTTTCTTTTCATGAAAACTAGTCTCTGAGAATCCCAACTTAGAAACATTTTGTAAGCCTACTAAATCCTCAACAGTAACAAAGCTTCATTGTGCGATTCAGGTGGGTCACTAATTTATATAGGTTTTGTGAATAATGATGGGAATTAGTGCAATTTGACTGGAGGGTAGTTAGATTTTTCTCCTTCTGACAGCAAGCATCCTCTATCAGTGGGATAGCCATCTATACCATCAGTGAAAAGGATACAAAAGTGTTCATCTTTCCAATCTCTTATAACTTTGATCTCTTGTGAATCCCCAGATAGCATTTCCCATTCTAGGTATGATGGATATGGTAATTTAGTTGGGTGTCAGTCCCTGCTTACATGGTTCTGGGATATTTCAGTGAACCAAGGGATTAGTACAGACCTGAGAGCTGCTCTTTGTCATGCTGAGGCATTTACCTGTATCCTTTGCCTTTTCTCCATTTGATTGGATTTTATGTATACTTTGATCCAGGCGAAGCGTAACAAGGATATTTTTCAGCTTCAGAATTCAAGCTATACATTCACTGAGGGTAAATCTGAAGCCTTCATTAGGCAGCAATGATGTTTTGAAACTCTAGCTCTACAATTTTGTGAAGCATTTTCTTCCTCCCCTTTGTATGAATAAAACCTTTTAGAATCTATCACATTCATGATGCCTCCCAGCTTCCCCATAATGCAGGCTTACTTTGTTATCCCTATCTCACTGCTAAGGAGCCAGAGGACAAGAGTGGCTAAGTTGATTGCCAAAAGTTACTTGAATGGATTAAAAGACAAATACCTAAAGTGCCTAAAAGAATGAAATGACTGCTCTTTGATCACAGGTTCTTCCTTTTGCACTCCTACCGTTCATTACCTGCAATCCCCTTCCTCCTTCCTCTCCGCCAAAACAACTCCTTTCCATCCTTTGATGTTCCACTTCCTTCATGGAAATTTCCGTTACTAGTCCAGCCTTCTGCAAATTCCTGTAGCACATACATATTGTCTGAATCATACAATAGAGTACGGGATCCCTGATCACAGGATCATGAATTTAGAGCTGGATGGGGCATTACGGTCATCTAGTTCAATCCTCTTGTTATTAGTTTACTAATAAGAAAACTGAGGTCCAGAGAAGGGAAGTGACCTGCCCAAGATGCTCTGAAGATTCTACCTTTTTCACTTCAACATATTAGAAGGCAAGTCAGCAAGCATTTCTTAAGTGCCTACTATATGCCAAGTAATATGCTAAGGGCTAGGGATACAAAGAAAGTCAAAAACAACCTCTTATTTTCAAAGGGCTTGTAGCCTAATGGGGGAGAGAATATGTAAACTAGTTACAAACAGGATACACAGGATAAATTGGAGATAATCTCAAAGAGAAGGTACTAGCATTGAGAAGGCCAGGAAATATTTTTTTGCAGAAGGTGAGATTTCAAATGAGAATTGATGGAAACCAGGAGATAGGGATGAAAAGAGAGAGAATTCTAGACATAGGAGACATGCAGGAAAAATTCACTGAGTCAGGAGTTGGAATGTCTTTGGAGAATAGAAAGGAGGCTATTATCACTGGATTACAGAGTACATGGTGAAATAAGGGTGAGATATGTTTCTAAGGTAAAAACAAAAAAGAAGCAGAATTTGGTAACACATTGGACGGTAGTGGTGAGTGAGAATGAGATGAGAATGACACCTAGGTTGTGATTTTGAGTGACTGGGAGAATTGTAGTGCTTCAACAGTTAACAGAGAATTTCAGAAAGGGGGAGGGTTTGGGAGCAAAGGTAGTGAATTCAGTTTTGGATATGTTGAGTTTAAGATGCCTGTAGGACATGTAGTTCATGACACCAATAGTCAGTAGGAGATGTAAGACTAGAGGTCATCAGAGAGTTTAGGGCTAGATAAAAAGATTTGAGAATCAGCACTGAGGTGATAATTGAATTGATGAGAGTTGATGAGTGTGAAAGAGTAAGGGGGAGAAGAGGGCCTAGGAAAGAGCCTCATGGGACATCCATGCTTAATAGGTATGAGGTGTATGAAGATCCAGCAAAGGAAAAAGAGAAGAGGCAGTCATAAAGGTAGAAAGAGAACCTGGAGAGAGTGGTGTCATAAAAATCTGGAGAGAACAGAATATCAGGAAGAGGGTGATCAACAATGTCAAAGGCTACAGAGAGGTGAAGAATGATAATGTCTGAGAAAAGGCCATTAAATTTGGCAATAAAGAAATCATTGGTAACTTTGAGGAGAGCAATTTTGATTAAAGGATGAGGCTGGAAGCCAGACTATACAGGTAAGAAAAAAAATGAGAAAAAAGAAGGTAGAGGCATTGCTTATAAATAGCCTTCTCAAGGAGCATAGCCACAAAAGGGAGAAGAGACATGGGATAATAGTTAGTAGGATGGATGAATCAAATGAGAATTTTTTGAGAATAAGAAAGACATGAGTATGTTTTAGGCCATAGGAAAGCAGCCAATTGGTAGAGACTGACAATAAATAAGAAAGTGGAAATGATGGAAAGGACAATCTTCTGGAGAAAATGGGATGAGATGGGATGGGATGAGATCACTTTGTGTATGTAGACATCAGTCTTGGCAAGGAGAAGTGCCACCTCATGTGACACAAGGGAAAAGGCAGAGATGGTGTCAAAAGGCATCTAGGTAACATGGGATGAGGAGGAAGGGAGATGAGGGGAGATATTGGGAATGGCTTCAATTTTTTTTGAGTGAAATATGAAATAAGGTTCTTGTCTGAGAGAGTGGGGAGAAGAGGAATTATGAGAAGCTTAAGAAGGGATAAAAAGGGATGGAAAAGCCATTGGGCTGAGTGGGATAGTGAGTCAATAAGAGAGATATAAAAAGATTGCCTTGCTTCAGTGAGGGTCCAATTGAGATTATTAACACAAATGTTAGTGAATGCAGTCAGCAGAGTTTCATGATTTTCTCCAACTTTAATCAGTAGTACATGAGTAGGAGCAAAGGCAGAAGATGGTAGAAGTAATCCAGGTTTGAGGCTTGACAGTGCAAGATCATTGATACAATAAAAAGACACGGAACTAAAAAGAGGAGGATAGTGTAGAACTGAATATGTTCACCAAGCGAACAAGATGGGGAAGAGATGAGAGTAGCCAGTGCAAGAGTGATGGTCTGGGAAAGAACTAAAGGGTTGAGGGATTGGAGATCATGGTGAAGATAAAGAACAGGGTGTGGGTTTGCAAAGGAGAGGAAAAGGTGTAATTACAATATGTTGGGTTGAGATATGGGAATGTCAGAGTTCATGAATATGGATTGATGGTTGATTCTTGGGTATTTGTGGGTATCAAGGGTATAAAGATCATGGGTATGACTATCTCTGTGTGTAGGTGAGGTAGGGTGGAGTAAGTTAAAGAACTAAAAGGATAGACTGTGCGAAGTAGTATCAACATGTTTGTTAAGTCCCCTAGTATGAGGGCAAAACTCAGGGAAGATAGAAAAAGTGTGAGCCAGGAAATGGACTCATTGAGGTCCATAGGAAACAGCTACTAGAATTTTTATTGGGTAGTAGATATGGATTGAGTGAACCTCAAAGGACGAAAGGTTACTGGAACAAGGAGTATTCTAAGTCCCTCATATCAGTTAGCATGTGTGGTAAGGGAGGAGATTAGGGAGAGGGGAGGAATCCATGAAAGTGTAGCCAGTGCTGAAATGGGCAACCAGGAAGTCACTGTCTTCAGGTGGGATCTAGATCTCAAAGAGAGCCAATCAATAAACATTTATTAAGTGCCTACAATGTACCAGGCACTGTGCTAAGCACTGGGGATACAAAGAAAGGTAAAAGGCAATACAGGTTTTCAAGGAGCTTATAGTCATGGGGGCAACAACATGCAAACTGTTAACAAAGAAGTTATATATAGGATAAGTTGGAAATAATCAACAAAGGGAAGGTGCTAGGATTAAGAAAAAATGAGAAGAGCTTCCAGCAGAAGGTGGAATTTCAGCTGGAACTTGAAGGAGGCCAGGGAAGCCTGGTGGCAAAGATGAGGATGGAGAGCATTCCAGGCATGGAGCACAGACAGTAAAAATGCTAGATACAGAGTTGGGAGAAATGTTTTCTTCGAGGAACAGCAAGTAGGCCAATGGAGAGCAGAATGCTGGGGAGTTGGGAGAGGTGGGGTGGGGTGTAAGATGTCAGAAGACGGAGCCAGAATATGAAAGGAATGAAAAATGAAACGGTTTAAGATGAAAGCAAGCCACCTGTAGACAAGTATTCTGGAGAGCATAGTGGAAAAGGTGGAGATCGCAAGTGTTTGAGTAGAATTGAGGAGAGAAGCTAGAGCAGTGAGCAGTGAGGGACAGAGAATAAGTTTAAATAATGATAAATGGTAGCCTGGGGTTCAAAATCTCTGGGATGGGGAAGGTATACCTGAGTAGTAGATTGTTAATCATTGACTAATGAGCTCAGGTGGGTGATTAGTCCTGTCACCCTGGGTGCTCAAAACTATTCTTCAATTGCCTAGGTCTCTCCCATAATAGCACTCCTCCCAGGCCTACCCTACAAATCATTTAAGTATCTCCCTCTCTCCGCCCTACTCTAGCATCAAAGGTTTTTGTCCCGTAGTTTATCCCCTGGGGGCTAGTTCTCCAAATAAAAGACCGTTTTGCTAAACTGATAAACTAATCTGTGCTAATGGGTTCCATGAGTGTTAATGGGTTAATGTGTACACACATTTCCATCTTAAAAGAAACCTCAAAGAAGGAACTGGCTTAATTCAAAGGTATAACAGTAATAGTGAATATTCCTAGGGGAGCAAATAAGCATCATCTTTCCTGTTGCCCCACAAATTCATACATTCATCATTCATTCAATAAATCAAAGAGAAATTATAGAGTAACTTCTATTTAAAGGGTACAGTACTAGGCACTATGGTGATTACATAAACCATTAAGGCACAGCTTTGGACATCTGTGAACTAGCAACCTTTCCAGGAGATAACCGCATATAAAAATAGCTGTTAATACAAGCCTGTCACTAAGAGCTACGTAAGTGGCACAAATAATAAGTACTAGACAGGTCCAGACATAATAAATTAAATCAGAAAACATCTACTAAATACCTAGTGAATGACACATAATATGTTGAATGACACATAAAATAAATATCGATATCTGTCTTTGAGGAGTTCATAATCTAGTAAGGAAGATCATATATACACACGGATATCTGCATGTTTTACAATATAAATAAATACAAAATAAATAAATATAAATAAATAAATAAATACGAAATGTTATGCCCGGGGTCAGTGGAATTTAGTAACAAGTATGTTGGATTTGGATTCAAAGTACCTAGATTCAAATCCTTATTCTTATGTGACTTTGGGCAAGTTATTTAAACCTTTCATGGTCTGAGATTTTTCACCTGTAATATAAGGGGTTTGGACAAAGTCACTTCCAACTCTAAATCTATAGTCCAATAACAAATATAGAGGTATCAGAGATTTTAAGGGTTGGAAGGAACCTCAGTGGGAGGCCAACCCATACATGAATAGAATTGCCTCTAAAATATACCCATGTTTGCCCAAGCCCCCTCTTGAAAATCTCCAGTAGAGGGAGCCCATCATGGTACAATCCACTATTACACAGTCCTAATTGTTAGAAAGTCATTTCTTGAGAAGAAACCTAGATTGGCTTCTTAGGATTTTCTTTGGCTCTGACATCAGAGGACAAACAGAACAAATCTAATCCTTCCTTCTGATGACAGTCCTTCAAATACTTCTGATAATTATGTGATCAAAGTTATAAACTAGGAAGTGACATGATTAGGAGTGATGTCATCAAAATTATAATTTAGGAAGATTAATATGGAAGAGAGATAGTAGGAGGCAGTAGACAGAGAATCTCCCTTGCAGTCAGGAAGACCTGGATTAAAGTCTTGCCTTAGATGCCTACCACCTACATGATCCTGGGCAAGGTTCTTAATTTGTCAGTGTCCCAGACAACTTTCTAAGGCTATGAATTCTAGAACAATCACCAATCTGCATTAGTAGGGGAAGGTTCCTTACTAGGAGTTCTCTATTTTCATTAATGATGAAATCACAGAGGCAGAGCAAAAAAAAAAAAAAAAAGCTAGAATGATAATTATACCCCAGTGAGGTATAATTAAAGAACAAGGAAAGATAGAAATTAAGTTTCTTGAGAATAGAATTGGTTGTTTTGTTTTGTTTTGTTTTGTTTTGTTTTGTTTTGTTTTGTTTAGTATCCTGGGCTTGACACATGGAAGGCATTCAATAAATGTTGGTCAATTGAATGAAATCATGGATTTAGACTTAGCACTTCAGGGTCCAAACCCTTCATTTTATAAGTAAGGAAGCAGAGGCCAAGGAAGGTTAAGTGATTTGCAGGATGAAATGAGCTTGGACTGAGCCTTGAAGAGAGGTTGGATTTCCATAAATTGACATAGTTGGGCTTCCTCATTCAAGGAAGTAAAAATGACATGACAATGCCCGTTCTAGGCCTCTGCTGTCCTGTAAAATATGGGGGTTGTACTAACAAGTTTCTAAGATCTCTTTCACTTCTAAAACCCTGTGATCCTATGACCTCTAAGTTTCCCTCCTAATTAAAAAATATTTATGAACCTAAGATACAGAAATAGTTCATGATGAGATAAAACTGTTTGGTAGAAGGTTTATATAGGGGACAAGTAGGAGAAAAGGCTGTTTATGTATGTGTATATATATGAATACATAAATATGAGTATATGTGCATATACATATGTGAGTAAGATTATGAACTCCTTGAGGGCAGGGATCACCTTTCTTTTTGCCTATATTTTACCTTATTAAGGCAAAAGACTTATGTATCAGTCCCAGTGCTGACTGATAGAACAAAACCAAATCCTCCCCTGGACTACTAAAGTATTTTTTCCTCTAGGACAAGATTTATTCACTAAATAAGTTTGTGGGTGATTTTTTAGATATTGGTCACTGAGTAAATACATGCATATCATATAAACATATATGCATATATACATACTAAGACTTTGGGAAATTCTGTGTATGTGTCTATGTATATATACATATATATGTTGTATGTATGTGTACATGAGTGTGAATTTGTGCATACCTGGAGTTTAAGTTTCATCTTCATAGGCCTTCATTCATTATTTACATGTATAGATAACACTAGATGTACAAGAGACTCCATTATCTATCTTAATATGGATCCTAAATAAATATTCACTTTACTCAGTGATCAATATCCAAAAAAACAACCCACAAACTTATTTAGTTAATATATCTTATCCTAGAGGAAAAAACACTTCAATAGTCCAGGGTTAGATTGGCTTTGTTCTGCACTTGATCTGACATTTAAGGCTTCTGCCTTAATAAGGCAATATACAAACAAAAACAAAGATAATTTCTGCCCTCAAGGAGTTTGCAATCTAATGGAGGAAGACAATACACACAAAAAAAGATAGAAAGTAGGGAATGAAGGGAATACAGATTCTTTTTGTAGAGTCGTTGTGTTGAAATCCCACAGTCAGAACCACAGCTGGGAGGGGAGTGATTAGTGTTTATTAATAAATATTTATTTAAATTCTCCATTGACTCTGCAAATGCTACACATGATTCATAACTCCTTGATGGTCAAATTCTATCCCTAAATCAGTCTATATTAACAACTGTTTTCATGTATACATTCATACTACTAGATAGTCCTTTGACTGTTACCAAGAAAATCTGGCCTGTACTCCATTTCATGTACTCAACATTCACTAGAATATTGATTTTCCTCAATGGTTTCACTTGTGTCACTTCTCTACTGATTGTGGCAGTTGAACCACCTTTAATTATATTGATTTATTTCTTATCTGGGCTTCCCAGATGAATCTACCTAGCCTATCTCATCTTTATTAGGGCCATCTTCCCAGGGCCAGGGCTCCCCCCGCCCCCGCCCCCTTCCACCCCACCCTCCTGCCCCTTAGTTATATGTTAAATTTCAAGTTACAGTGTTCAACATAAAATCACTCTATTCCAGCTTCTTGTGGTTGTTCAAGAGGATTTAGGGGTCACATGTATTTCCCCAGAGCATATTCTGGGAGATGAGGACGAGTCTCTAAATCTCTATATCTAGTAGAGATGCTCAATAAAGCGATCTAAGCAACAATATTCATGGACTGATAACTACAGAGAAGGAAGAAGAAAGGGAGAAAATGGCAATGAAGGAGGAAAAGGAAGAGGAGGAGAAGGGGGAAGGGAGGAAGAAGAGAAGAAAGAGGAGGAAGAGAATGGAGATGAGGAAGAAGAAAATGAGGAGGAAGAGGAGGATAGTAATATTCTTCAAAGAATTTTTGAACAAGAAATCTAGCCTATCTAGTTCAATTTATGCCTGAAAAAGATTCCCCCTTATAATATATCCACTAAAGTCATCATCTGGACTCTACTTGAAGACCTCCAGTGAGAAGGGGAGCCTAGTAATTACTGAGGTGGCCCATTCCATTTAAGAATTACTCTAATTGTTAGGGTGTTTTCTCTCCTCTCCTCTCCTTTCTCTCCCCCCCCCCCGCCCCTCCTCCCACTTCCTTCTTTTCATTCAAGTCAGAGTTGCTCAAGTCTTATTTAACTTCCCCCTCCTACATTCTCTATTACTGCAAAGGGCAGTACCATCCTCCTAGTCCCTCAAGCTCACAACTGGCCTATACTTTGCTGACTTTGCTTTCTTCCCTTCTTTGAAAATCTGGATGGCATTCACAATTTTCAAGTCCTGCAGTCTCTCTCTTATTTTCCATGATCTTTCATTGACAAGAGCTTAGCAATCATACCACTTTTAAAACTGAGACATATAGTTCATCTACTGTGTAACTAGAATTCCTCAAGACAGCTAGATGCTGTCTTATAATTTCCTTAGTTATTTTTGTTGGTAGCTTTCTGTTAGCTATTTTTGTTCTGTCATTTCCTGCTTAAGAGTCTTTCTCTTGGCAAAGAAAGCAGAAGCTAAATAAGAATTGAGCAGCCCTGCCTTGAATAAATAGACAGAAAGAAGGAAGGAAGGAAGAAAGAAAGGAAGGAAGGAAGGAAGGAAGGAAGGAAGGAAGGAAGGAAGGAAGGAAGGAAGGAAGGAAGGAAGGAAGGAAGGAAGGAGAGGGAGGAGGGAAAGAAGGAAGGAGAGGGAGGGTGGGAAGTAAGGAGGGAGGGAGGAAGGAAAGAAGAGTCAAACTTCTTCAAGGCGATACACCTAGTCAAGTAACAAATCCAGGAACGGAAAGGCCTCCATTTGTGATGTACAACAGTCTTTCTACCACATAACACTGCTTTCTACACAGATGGAAGAATACAGGAATTTTTTCTCCCCTTTCCTCAGAAGGGAATATTGATTCTTTCTACATGGCCTATAAGCAAAGTTGACTCCACACATTAGAAAAGAAAGTAGCTGCCTAGACATTATAATAAAAATAATTATGATGAAAACTAATAATAGCACCAACTGCCCATAACCATCTCTCGCACTGGGCTGCCATGGGGCCTGGCTACCATTGGAGTAATTTCTTAGGGCCCTTCTGGCCCTACATTAATTTTAACTAGGTCAAGATATTATGTCACATGGGGGGTATTATGGGAGAAATATCTCATTTTTGAGTTCAGGTGGTACATAACTGCTGCCAAAATAAATCTACTACAATACAGAAATTATAGAATTTTTTAAAAAAAAAGAAAAATCTAGGTTTTATTATACTTAAGCATAGGTTCAGATCTCAGACAAAATATTAATCTGAACCCCAATTAGCATTCTAACACAGCTTCTTATAGACAAAATTATATCAGAGTGACAGAATAACAATTCTTTTAAATATCACGGTATTACACATTCCTCTTAAGCCATAAAAGGTAAAGAAAAGATAGATTCATAATTCCATGATTGCTTCAATGTCTTAAAAGTTGAACAAACTTAAACAGAGTCATAATCTCATAATAAGGAAACATATATAAACAGAATCTATAGATAAGGTACAGATTAAACTATATTTAGAGAGTTTACAAATAGCCTGAGGGGGAAGATTTACATGTTGCCAAGGAGTCAGGGAGAGTTGAGATTCTTCCTCTGGCTTCCTATCTAAGAAATACTTAAGGCTTTAAATAAACTTTTACTTCCCATGGGACAGGTTTCAACCAGTTCAAAACCTTTCAACCAGGAAAAATGGCCCTCACTTTCCCTTAACATTATTATTCTATGAGTCAGGCTTTGGTCAGGTGAGGTTAATATTAACATAAGACAGGATTTTAGTTATCCGAAAGTTGCTGTAAGAATGGCCCTAATCCCTGAATAACAAAAATTAATTTTTAAAAAATTCCTATAATAGAGGTGATCTATTATTAACATTTTGGTTTATATGATCTATAACCCATTTCCAAGCATTGCTATCCAATTCTAAGTAAAAAAGGGCAAAAGACGGTTATATTTTCATAGTAGAGGCTGAGGAATAAAAAAAAACTATAACATGAGACAGAATTTCCTCAGTGGCAGAATTTAAGAACCGAGGCATAGGGATGAAAACTTTGGCTACCTGGAAGAAAGAGAAGAGAAGGTAAGTGGGGAGGAATATACTATAAATGGCTACAAGAAGACAAAAGAATATGTGGGAAGTTGTCCAAGGCATGGAGCTAAAACCAGTACCCTCTTAGATCAAGTTCAACATCGCAATGAAATGAAGCACTCATTAAACATTTAATACAAAGAGGATTACTTTTCTCTAACACAGCAAGGATATGCAACAAAGTTATGGCAGCACTTACCTTCTCTACATGCTCTCCTCCAACTTCACATAAAAATACATCTGGTCAACAGGGCAGGTTAAGGTTATTCATATGGGCTTCAGAAATCCACTCAGTCCAAGGGACTTAGACTCTGTATACCTGGAAGTTTTTATGCCCTTAGATAATCAGAAAGCTGCCCCAGAGAAACTGCAGCTCATGGTGAGTGTCATAGACCAATCATGTTCTAGGAACAGCTTTATCTTCTTTCAGATAAAGCCTCTCCATGAGTCGGGGTGATGGAGGGCAGGAGGAGAAAGCTACTTCAAAGAAATATTTGTTCTCTCATAGACACATATAGCAAATGAACTTTACCCATAATACTTTTCAATATAATTCTCACTGTAACTTATATAGCCATTTCTCTGACCCCTCCATTCCTTCCCAAAGAGTGCTGTGCCCTGACAAAAGCACCTGTAACTTCCTCCATCCATCTTCTTTACCTTAGATGTGACCAGTAACAGCCCTAGGTAATTGATTCAGTATAGTCTATGGGATTTAAGTGACATACCAGGGTTACTTTTACTGAGTAGGTATTTTATGAATGTTTATTAAATTGAATCAAAGTAAATTATGATGAATAACTTAGTAGAAAGAGTGTTATATTAGCTCCTAAAGGAATGTTCACTTGTCAGGGGGACATCCTTCTAGGTATCTGAGAAAGGATATTGAGAGGTATGGTTTCCATATCTGAACCAGATGTTGGTGATTCCACTGTCTAGGAGACAAAGAGTAACTGGCTCCTTATGCAAGCCTTTCTGAGGCCAGAGTTCAGCAGAAGAGGGAAATTGTCTCACTGGCAGAAGTTTCCTACCCCAGTCCTGTATTAGTAGAGCTGGAAGAGCTCACCTGTGGAGAACTGTATCTCTTGCCAGGCAGAGGAACTCTGGAGGTTTTTTCTTCTGCAGTGGATAGTGACAACATAAGAACAAAAAACATGCATTCCATCAGAAAACTAAGGCTGTGTCTAAGAGTGCTTCCTCATATTGCCTGAGGTCTGAGGGGACAATGCAGAATTGCTATGGGGGAGTGATATCTGATAACAATGGAGTCATCCAGGAACTTCAATAGGCTGTGACTTCTTCAATTTCTGCTTCACTATGACTCTAAGTGACTGAGACTTTCTCCAGATCATTGAGATATGGTTATTTATTGGAAAATGTACTTATTTTTGAAAAATGTGTTTGATTTTTGTAGGTTCATATAATCATAGATCTAGGGCTGGAAAAGGCAATTTAATTCAATTACATTTTACAGATGAAGAAACTGAAACTCAGGGAGGTGAAGGGATTTGCCAAACGTCACACGGGCATTCAATGTCAAAGACAAGATTTGAACTTCGGCCTCCCAATCTAGTGATCTTTCTGCTATACCACATTTTCATCAATATTTCCTTAAAGTGTTACTTTAGGCTTTTTGTGAACTTTGGGCTTGCAATGGGATTGGAGTGTAGCCCATTTAAAATCTGAGGCTTATCTCAGCTCCCATTCTCACTGAGTTGCATCCCCAGAACTTGGGTACATCTCTCTCAGAGGTCTAGGGGTACTCTGGAGAGTTCGGGAGTGATTTTCTAATGCCATTGGGTCAAGCCCCCATTGGCATGCTTCCTACCCCCCCCCCACACACACACCCAAATCTAGGATCATTAATAAAATGGTACAATAAGAAGAGTGGGTACAAAACACCCCAAGGACATACAGAGACAAGGAGAAAGTGGTTTCAAACTTAAAGAACACACATGGCAAAAAGGTCCTCACTGTTCTTGGGTGCTCAAAATCTTTCATTAACATTCCTAGCATACCCCCAAATTTCCCCTTAATCATTTGAATATGTATCCATCTCTCCTTGGCTCCTGACACAGAGACTGCCATCAGCTGATTTGGTAGTGTAGCTGTGATACCAGCGGGAAAAAGGAAGGTCCAGTATCCCCAGAACCCCTTAAATTTGCAAAACTAGCCTCTGGCCAAAGTTGTTGAGGGGCAGGGAGAATAGGCCAAGACTCCTTTTTCCATCCTAGGCAGTTGCTCCTCCCAGGTATCCTTGAATCTTATATGCGATCCAACTTTTATAATTCAATCCCTTCTCAATTCACTTGATAATTTTATATATGATTTTTCTTCTGGGCATGGCAGAGTTTCCTTGGCTTATCAGAATAAAATATGGTTCTTGTGCAACATCATCCTAATTTTGAGGCCTTTTAGCACTTAATCTAAGGCATCAAAGCTAAAATGAAATGAGACTGTTTTGGCCCCACCCTTATAATAGAATCATAGATTTAGAGCTGGAAAGGTACCTATTAGTACCTTTTACTACTTTCATTTTGCAATTCATTTAGTATCTTCATTTTGAAAATCAAGCATCTGAGACCTAGCGTGACCAAGATCACATAGGAAATCAATGGGAGAGTTAAGATTTAAACCCAGAGTGTAATCCTGCCTCCCCAAATTATCAACTACTAATCAAATTGAATTTTTTTCACAATACGTCATTCACAGATTTTCTGAGTCAGAGACAGAGGTAAGAAATTTCCAAAAGGAAACTTGACTCTTGGAACCCTGCAATTGAGCGGGCACGCACAAATCTCATCTCTTCTGTGAAGGTTCCTTTTGCTGCTCACACAAGGGTTATCTCTATCTCTATAGCCATCCTTTGAATGTCTATACTCCTCACTGGGCAAGTGTCATTTGCTACCTTATATTCCAACCAGATATTTTTAAATGAACATCTTATCTTCCCAATTACGCTCTAAGTTCCTGAAGAGTAGGCATGACATTGTTATTCCTTTTTATGCTTCTGATACTATGGTAGTCCCTTATATATAATCAATCGATCACCAAGCGTTCATTAAGTTCCTAGCTGGTATTTATTAATTAAAGGATTGGTTGATTCAGAATAGAATTTAGGACCAACCTTAGGCAACCAGTATGGCTAGAGGATTCTTAGAGAAAACCTGGAACATTCATAAAGGGACCCACACTTTAAAATTAGTAACAACAATAGTAACAACTTGCATTTCAATAGCACTTTAAGGTTTGCAAAGCACTTTACAAATGTTATCTTATCGTGTCCACACAATAACCCTCAGCAGTAAATGTTATTATCCTCATTTTATAGATGAGGAAACTGAGGCAGGGCAAAGTTAAGATTTGCTCAGGATCACACAGTTAGTATATATCTGAGGCCAGACTTGAACTTAGGTCTTACCGACTCCAGATGCAATGCTCTATTTACTGCTGCACCCAGTTGACTAGCAAAAAGGCCAGTAAACAGTCTCTCTGATTAATTATCATCTCACCACACGGGTAAATGAAAAATTGAGACATATGGTCTCTGACAAAGGACTTTTTTTTATTTTGGAAATAAGATAGAATATTTTAAATCAAAGCTGTCCCAGAAAGTCTAGGGCATATGCACCACACCTATAATAAGCTGATTTATGAGTTTGTGACCCTTGAGGTACAACACTGTGTATCCCTGAAGAGGACACATTTCAAGTGAATTCCTCAGAATCTTTCCCTTCTTGCTGTCAACTTTACCATCATTTTATCTGGATTGAGTTTAAGCTCTGGTTGATTTAATCCAGGAATTTATTTCTGAAAGACAGCTGGGTAGCATTTGTCACTGTGCTTTGAGTCCAAAGTCAAAGAGATTGAGAGTCAGGTGTCATGTCTGTTTGGGTGGTAGTGAATCACAGAAATGGTTTATTTCCATCATCAATTGTTATTTGTTGCTTTTACAATGTGCGTAAACCCACAAGCTAAACAACAGGCATCCTTCATACGTTTTACAAATAAAGAAGTAAGTGCCCTAGATTGAGGGCTCTGTTTTTGTATCAAAGTTGTGTGTTCTCCAAAGTAGATATGTTTTCTTTAATCTTGACTTTTTTCTCAGGCTGTATCAGTCAGTGGTGCCAACATAATATGTATGTGCCATCAAAACTACCCACTTTCTCTAAGCACATATTTCCTACAGGACACTGCTCTGCCTCACTTCTCACTGACTCTTTGACAGCCACGGCAGGAAAGATATGTGAGACGATACATAAAAAATGTGGGGTGAGTGTGGGCATTCTGTCAATGAGCAGAAAAATATTTTCAGAGTCCCAGCCAGAAACCAGCTTCCTAAAATATTTACCAACTCCAGTCAATTAGGTGGTTGGAGAAGGGAGCCATCGTGGAGCAGCTAGAAGCCCTCTCCATGCTACCACACAATCTAATTTTATAAATTATCTGCGTTTTCCTAATCAAGTTTCATCCCTCACCATAGCCACACATCAATTAAGCTGAAGGCTAACCAAACAGATGGGCCTTGCCTCACTCCCTGAAGGCTGATGAACTGGGATGAATCAAGGAAAGGGAAAAATAAGATGCAGTCCTTCACATATGTCTAGTTCTGATTTTACCAGCTCTAGACCTTGGATGAAAGGCATTACCTCCAAATCTGAGGGGAAAGTGGCTATTGGGGTAACTAGATCCCCTCAAAATCCATTGAGTTTATCTCACTAGATATACAGACAAGGCAAGCAATAGAAATGGAGTCTCACAAAAGCTGCTTTCTCAGAGTCTGCTGAGGTACCCTGCTTCACTGCACATCCGATAGTCCCTAGTTGACCTTCAGGGCTTTATAAAGACAAGAAAATCATTAATGTTTAGAATATTTGAAGGCCAGGAGATGAGCAGACAGATGTCTCTGGTCCTTTGACTCTCAAAAAAAAGTCATAATATTTCTTGACTGTACCTACAAAGAAGAAATGGAGTGAAAAACTATTTATTCAGATAATTCAGGCAGAAAAATCTGCTCTTAACCAAAACATTTTTCTGGGGCTGCAATAACCCAAACTGGCTATGTAAATCACTCAGTAATTGCCTGGAAATTTCTACTCCACTTGGCCAGTGAGTCAATTCCCCCCATGCATCAAGTACTCCAAATTAGACATTTTTGAAAGGCTTTTTTAGAAGACTAGAATAGTGGTTCTGAAAACTGTAGACCTCACCCCATGCAATTACCTATCTTCACATCCTCTCCCCATGTACAGAATTTCACTGAAATCCATTAAAAATAACAGAAAGCATATACCCATTTGAATAATTTTATCAGCAACCATTGCATTGCATAGCAGATAGTGCTAGGCTTCCAACTCTGCTACTCATTAGCTGTGTGACAATAGGCAAGTGTCTTCCTCTCTCTGGGCCTCAGTTTCTTCATCTGTAACGAAGTGATAATAATCCTTGTATTACCTAACATACAGGATCATTTTGAGAAATCCACTTTGTATACCTTAAGGGATTATGTAGATATGAGCTACTTTTCTATAATTTCTTCATTTGTACTCATCATATCCCTATAATCAAATCCTTGAGGGAAGGGAGGACAGATACAAAGCCACTAACTTTTCTCATAGTTGCTGCAACACACTGTCAATTTAGGACAGTTTGGGTACCTAATATGCTAAAGATACTGAGTCCAATCCTGTGAAAAGAGGGATATTAACAACCTGGAGCTCTTCCAGGAGAAAGTAACTTGGATAGTGAAAAGACTCATAGCCATATCACAAGTTATATGTTGTGTAAAAAGAGAGGGTAGGCAGGGAGTGGTCAATAAATCCAATCATTATATACATGTGCAGCACTCGGGGCAGACGTAATCCCCATCAACTTTGGAGCATGTGCAGACATTCTGTAACTGGTTACATTCTGCTAAACATATAGTGGGGAGGGATAATCATTTCAGATCATTTGAACACAACGCCAAAGCCTGAACTAATCAACCAGATATGCTTTGCTCTAAAAATACCCTTTTCTTTGTCAGCAACTTTAAGACTAGATGAGGCTGATCAGGAGTATTCTTCCTGTTTGTAACCCACTAAAGAACAGGATGCCTAGGCTTATTCTTGGTAACCTATGGACATATGCTATACAGGAGAAACACAGATATCCTGGCATTGTAATTTCCAATTGACACTTTGTCAATTGTCTTGTCTTATTGTATTTACAACTTATTCAACTAAGAAACTTCTTCTCTCATGGTTAAACACATGTGGAGACCATAAATATGAGGGACATCCTGGGATTGTCCTAAAATACATAAGAAACTTGTCCTTCTTTTATCACATGGTCAGGAGTTTTCTTCTGGCTCCATGATCATGTATCTGCTAACTTTAAGGGAATAAAACAATATGAATTTACATATCACCTAACCTGTTTGCCTCTTTTAACCAAACTTTCAGGTTGACAGGAGGAACCTTTTTGATTGACTGTGGAGCCTCAACTAGGGTGCATTTAAATGGCACCAATGAATCTCTTTTGCTATTTCCCCTCTCTCATAGAATTTGAGAAAATAAATGTTTTTATAAGTCTCTGACTGGGTAGAGACCTCACATCCTCCCTATCTAAGTCTGACACGTGGCCAATGTTCTTTGCCTCTTCATATTTGTTCTTTCCTACTCTTAAGTGAAGGAGTATTGATAACAGGTATGACCTTGTGAAATTTGAAAGGTCATAATGGTGATTCACCAGAGGTCCGGGAACCAGAATCCTTGCCATGCTTTTCAGGCAGACCAGACTGTGAGGACTTAAGTCCCAACTGACTTGTTTGATCCAGAATGAATTCAAAGCAGCATTCATATTTGAAAGTGAACTTGGTCAGTCAAATACTATGTGGAAATTTGAGCCCATTCTTTCCAGGGACAAAGGCTGTAAAGGAATGAGTGCTTGGAGGTAACAGGGAGGGGGGAGAACACATCTGTTCTTGCTATGTCTTTGTAGTAAATATCCCATTGTAAAAGCTAATTGATATTCACTAGTTAAAAGGAATTGGGATGCTAATCACTGATGGTTCATGGTGGAAGAAACATACCAAAATGGCAATCTGAGCAGAAAGCACTAAAAAAATCTCCACAACATTTGGGGTTATTCCTATGTAACATCAACCATACTGGCATATCCAGGATGGCTGCTAGTGCAGGTTCTTAGATCTGCTTTACTAAGGAAAGCAACTTTAAAAGGGTCAATGATGTTCTTTACATAGAAAAAATACAAAGAGAAATAAAGACCAACAGACAAAGCTCTACAACCACCACTGAACTGAGAGAGCCTTTACCTCTGAGGAGTTGTGGAGCTCTGAACATACAGCCATTCAGAGTCTCAACCAGGGAATCACAACATCTTTCTGAGAAGCAATCCCCCAAAGCAAAAGCTTACCTCTCAGAATATATATTCTTTAGGCTCAGTACCTAATTAGAAATTAACAAGCAAGCTTCCCTTAATGGGCTCCACGTGAGGTCTATTGATGGGCAGGGGAAGATCTTATTCCCCATTGACCTTACATCATAGAACCCTGATAAAGAGATGTTGTCTTGTTCAGGGACCCAAATTGTAAATGAAAGTAGGAGTTGAGAAGAGGATCCTTGGATTTCTAACAAAGAATGGAAATGTTCAAATAAAAAAATGACAACAAGAGAAAGAGCGGGATTGTTTAGCCTAGAAAAGTGAGCACATGATAGCTTACTGCAAATACTTGTGAGCCATAGATTCATTGGGATATTAGATCTGGAAAAGACTTGAAAAACAATTTCATTCCACCCCTTCCTTTTGTAGACATAAAAGCTGAGGGTGAAAGAGATTCAGTCACTTTTCCAAGGTAGCACTGTAGGAGAAAGAAGAACCCAGAGCCCTTAGTCCAAGCCTTGTGAAAGCCAGTGTGCCATGTGGATGGAGTAGTGGTCCAAGAGTCAGGAAGACTTGAATTCAAGTCATTCTGCTGGCACACAGTTGTGTCACATTTGAGACTGTTTCTTCATCCAAAAAAATAGGACCGCTGACAACTGCTAGCTTGTGAGGGTTGTTGTGAGCAGAGGCTTATACCCAACAATGAATAAAAAGATTTTCTCCAACTTTAGGCATAACAAAAATGTCAGTTACACTTGGTCCTTCTAGACCAAGCTGTTCTCAGTGAGAGGGTTGTGTCTTCTTGCTTGGTTTTTATTCCTTAACAAATGGGAAAGATGAGTTTTAAATCTAAACCATACTCTTCTACAAGACCCTAATGAGCTGATCTGCCCAGATACCACCTACCACTACTGCCTCACTTGACCAGCTAAGGATGGTCTCCCAACTCCTTCTGGCAGACAAAAAGACAGACTGTCATTCCTCCTATCCCTTTGGTCCCTGTTGTCCCAGAAACAAAAGCCCTAATATGTCTCCCTTTTTCCAGGATCTGAAACTGTAACTCAGAGGGAGATATACAAATTTGTTTATCCTCTTTGAGGAAGAAATCCCAGGCATTGTCAGGGCAGAACAACTCAGGCTCTAAGGTCCTACACAGGCATTTTGTTGCAAAATTATACTAAAATATTGCAGTGCTCTGTGACATCATTCATAAGGTCTCTCTAACAGGACCAATAACAATCTATGAATTCCTTCTTATCCTATACATCGTCCTCTCAGAAAGTCTTGATGTAATGTCTACCCTCTGCTGGAGGCCTTCCTCTATACCTTTTAATATTATATAAGTGCTAGTGCAGAATGCTAGATGGCACAGTGGATAAGAGTGCCTGGTCTGAAGTCAGGAAGACTTATCTTCCCGAGTTCAAATCCAGCCTCAGATGCTTATTAGCTGTGTGATCCTACACAAGCCACTTAATCCTGTTTGCTTCAGTTTCCTCATCTGTAAAATGAGCTGGAGAAGGAAATGGCGAACCACTTCCATATCTTTGCCAAGAAAACCTCAAATGGTGTCAGAGTCGCAGATGAGTGGGACAACAAAAAGTGTAGAACATGAGCTCTCTGTTATCCCTGGCTCTTGTTAGCCACTGCCTTCTTGGCTGTCTATACATACACACATACATATATACATATATATATATATATATGTACACACACATATATGTACATATATACATATATATACATATGTATGCAAATGTGTATATATACATATAGATTTGATAACATAGCTTACAATGTTTCTTGTGAATAATTCATCATTAATATTGCAGTCTATTTACACCTACCTTGTGTTTCTCAGTTTCTTTTTGGGCAACTCATAATTTTTATTCCTCAGAGATTGGATGTTGCATGATTTGCAGCTATATGCCATGACCAAAAGAATGTTGATGTTAAATGTATTGGCTTTTGTTCAATGAGAAACTGGAGTGATTGTGCTTTAAATGGTCTCCCTAATCTTTGTCTCTCATCCTCTATAATCCATCTTTTATGCAGGTGCCAAATTAATAGATGAGACAGTATGGCCTAGTAGATAGCTGACCTGGGAGTGAGGATGCCCTGGGTTCAGGTGTGACTCAGATACCTACTGATTTTGTGACCAAGAGAGAATCACTTAAATGATCTCAGACTATTGCTACCAGCAGGTATCCATATCTAGATTTAAAGTAAAAGTTTAAACCTGCAGGTTTAAGGTAAAAGATTACTCACTTCTACCTCTGTAATTTTGGCATGTTCACTTTTTTTCCCCAATTTTTCCTTTAGCCATGGAGAGTTCCAGGGAGGATAGGTAGAAAGAGGTGTAACTCACCCTAGGTCAGGGCCTCCACTCTATTCTTCACCAGGTACAAGAAACTGACCAGTTTCACAAGAAAGGTTAAACACTTCACTGGTTTTTCACAGATCTCAAGCAGTGAGAACAGTTCAGCATGCTTTCAAGTGTTTCAGTCAGACCAATCAGTGTGTGTATAAATAAGCAGATCTGGGCTTTGGTAGTTGGAGCCAAGCCTGCAGTGCCTGAGCTCTAGTCTCTAAAATCACATTACAAAAGGACCTTAAGAGACTTCTTGTTTTCCCTTTCTCCCTCCCTCCCTAGTAACTGCAGACTCACTTACTCTCAGAATTTGCCACCAGTATCTACTCTTAAGTGTCCATGCACACCCCACAAGAAGTAGCTTTCTCTTTATGCACACTAGTAGAAGATTCTTTTTCCATCTCTCCTAGAGTAGGAAGAAAACAATGTCGACTCCCTTGGACTACTATGACCAGAATTCACATTATGTTTCAGAGCTTTTCCCTGACTACAGCGAAGTGGGTCTGAATATATGGCTACAACATCAATCAGAGAGTCGTTGCTGATTTGCATTGACTGAAAGAGTTCCTTCACAGGGAGTTCTCTTACCTACTAAAGTCATAGATCCAATAATAATAACAAACAAAAAGGACATAGAAGTGATCATGTC
This sequence comes from Phalanger gymnotis, assembly GCA_028646595.1. NCBI lineage: Eukaryota > Metazoa > Chordata > Mammalia > Diprotodontia > Phalangeridae > Phalanger > Phalanger gymnotis. The sequence goes on from CM053622.1 coordinate 302,256,857, forward strand.
ACTATCCTACTAAAAAAAAAAAACTTTCAGTCTTTCCCTATTGCCTCTAGGATAAAATACAAACTTTTTAGCCTGCTACTCAAATGCCTCCATAATCAGGATCCCACTTACCTTACCAGACTTCTTTCATATACTTCACTCTTCTCACCTACAATTTAGTCAAACTGCCCTTTTAATTGTTGCTTGAATGCAACTCATCATCTCCCATTTCCACGCATTTGCCCAGGATGTACTGCATGCCAAGAATGGACTCCCTCTTTATCACTACTTCCTTGGATCCTTAGCTGCCTTCAAGGCATAGTTCAGATGCCATCTCCTACATGAGGCCTTTTCTAAATACCTCCTTCCTCCTCTTCTAAGTGTTTTTCTGCTCCTTAAAATACATTGTGTTTCCTTACCTGTCTCCCTGTTTTATCCATCCAGTAAAATGTAAGCTCCTTGAGGGCAAGGAGTACTTGGTATTTGTCCTTATATGACTAGGACCTAGCAAGGTACTTTTGTACATAATAGGTGATCAATAAATGGTTGGTGAATTGAACTGAAAACACTCCAAAATTTTCCAGATAAAATCTAGACTATTCTTCTCCTCCATTTAATCTGGGGCCCAGTTTATTGTCCATCTGCAGAGTCTGTTCAAAATATGACACTAGTGAATCAGTTCTATGGATTATTTGTTAACTGTATGTCATAGTTTAGGTGATTCTTTATTCACTTGTTCCAACACACACAACTGCACCCCACCCATACATACATACACACATTCCCCCGGTATGGAGAGTTAAACCAAACTCGTTTGGGTGTTGATGGATGTCATTTAGGAGGCTTCAGAATAACTTCCACGCATATTTTAAGACCATAAAAATTGTTTAATATACTTGAGAAAGCTTTGATAGAAGAAATTCTGATTATTAATATCAAGTAAGGTATAAAACAAGGAGACATGCTTACCAAGGTGTTTTCCACTGCCATGGGGGATGTCCAATGGAAAGTTCAAATGAAAGACATATTCCTCATTGATGGAACAGGCCTCTGTTTAAGTCTATTTGTGGAGAGAATCTTATTATGTTGAGCCCCAGAATATTGCAGCCCAGCACCACACACTCTGCAGTAACTTTTTCTGGTTTGAAGAGGTCAGATTGCCAGCCATCAGAGGAATGTCTGATGAACATATCTTCCCAGATAGAAGCAAACATCCTATGCGTGACTGCTCTTCACTTGCTACATGCCTGTATCCTTGCTCCCTCTTGTTGTTGTAACATGTTGTCATGTGTTAACAACAGGGTGAATGTAGCTGACTTGTGAGGATGACGAAGGAATCAGTTGCAGCCAGTATTTCTTTGTGCCAGTGGGGCTAAATTATCTGGTGTAATCAAGAAGAGGAATAGTAATCAAACGCTGCTGGTGTTCTCCTCTGGCAGGCCCCATAATTCTGCTGATGCTAAGTGTAACAACAATGCTGCTAGCAGCTGCTGTGGAGGTGTGAAGCCAATAACACCAGCACGTAGGAGAGCTGCTAGCACAGGTTCTTTGATCTGCTTTCCTAAGGAAAGCAACTTTAAGCAGTTTACAATCTCACTTTAATTAAACATACATATATCATTCACTTAGTTCAGGGGAAAAAGTCAGCACTCTGAACTTCTGAGAAATTACAAGCAGAAATTATATAAACAGAGCAAATAATACAAATCAGCAGACAGAGCTTCTGTCTGTCCATAACAATACATACATAGTTACTAGAGAGAAAAGCACCAACATCTGGGTTTTCAAAGGGGGGGGGTGCTCCTTAATGGCTGCCCAGAGTCTCATCTGGCCAAGTCACAGGAACACTCTTCCAATGAGTGAGCCCCCGAAGCAAAGTGCTAACCTATGAGTATATATACATCCTTCTTCAGTGTCAGAGGCCTTTGCAACCATGTGACTCAAACTCATGTGACTTAGGCTTTCTTGTAACTTAAGTAGGTCATCAAAGACTCTTGATTCAAAGACTCAGTCAAAGGCACTTGATTGCCTTAGTGCTGAGAAGCACTCCAAAAGAAAAAAATTGCGAGAAATCCTCACACTTTGCTTGTCATTACACTAAGTAACAGAGTATATAAGAAAAATAAGAAAGAATAAGAGAGATCTTTATTGCACTGAGGCAGTCTAGGACCCCAGTGATCAAGGAATCCCTTCCATGCAAGTTCTTGTGCTTTGCTGGCATGTTTTCCTTCAGGGAAGGCAAACAAGACAGCATATTTTACATGCATTTCTCTTTTTATGTCTGATATGCCCAGGTCTGGATTGACTAGTGGTCTGACATATAAAATACCAATTGGGAATAAGTTTTGTTTTTGTTTTAGTGTTATTTGCTGCCAACATGACTGGGCAACTGTTACATGAAGTAAAAAAAAAAAAAAGGAATATACAACAACTCATGGTTCAAAGCCACAGGCTGGAAACCCATCCTTACCCATTGGGTACCATTGAGCAAAAACAGCATTTAGTACCAAGAGTCTTTGGTTCTGTTATTTTTTCACTTACATGCAATATTTATTCTCAACAAGTTTAAGGGGCCATGTCTTATTTACCTTTGTCTCTCCTACAATACACAAAGACTTGTACCTAGTAGGTACTTATTATATTTTGAGTGAATTAATATTCAATGAATCAAAGATATGTAGCATATGTAGCAAGGTATCAAGAAGATGCATTTCAATGAGGTACAGTGGAAGGATCTCTGGATTAGGAGTCAAAGACCCTGAATTCAAATACCTATGCCCCTTACTAAATGGATGTTGTTAGACAATGACCTTAACCTTCTGGGTTAATCTGTGAAATAAGAGTATCCTTTCCAAATGTAAATCTCTGATTCTATGAAAATGAGTACATAAATGATAGAAAAATAATGGAAAAAAGTCTTTTGGATTTCAGGTGAGGAAGAAAAGAGATTCCTTAGTGAAACAGAAAGTGAACAAGGGATTACGAAAATATTGGGAAGATTTCAACTTAATTCAATAGCAAACATTTATCAAAAGCCTGGTGTGTGAAAAGTACTATTTAAGTCACTGGAATAAAGTTTAGTTGTCTTGCTGTTATCTTGTTGTTATGTTACGGGTTTTTTGTTGTTGTTTTTGTTTTGCTTTGTTTTACATAAGATAAGAAATAGCCTCTTCCCACAAGGAGATCGCAGTTTGGGGGATGGGGGGAAGAATAATGTAAATGAATGACCATCTGTCTTCTAATTTGAAAGGGAAGGCTTATTCTTTCCCAAAGGAAATATTTCTAGATGTTCTGTTGCTGAAGGAAAAATAATTTTGCTCCTCACCCTTTCTCTTCTTTATTTGCTTGGTGAATTGAATACTTTGTTGGTATTTTTTATTTTTTAAAAATTTGTCACCCCAATAGAACCTTTCTTTTGCACAAATACTATTAAGTAAAACCAATCAACCATTGACCATGTCTAATGTTGTACGTCTAACTGTACCACTTTTCCTTTAAGAATAGGGGGCAAACTTCACCAACATTCCACTGAAGACATGATTAGACACCGCAGTGTTTAGAGGGGATCATTGATTGCTGATTGCTTCATGTCTTTCAGCACTGTTCTCTATGACATTATTATGGCCATTGTCTAGCTTGTTGTCTCAGTTCTGGGTTCATACAAGTCTTTCCAAGTTTTCCTCAACTCTTCATATATTTTTTAAGCTTTTCCTGATGCACATGATGCCTTTCACAGAAAAAAAAAAAGCCTTCATTCCCTCAAAAGATGATGGATCTCATTGTTATAAGTACTTCCTCCACCAACAGAGGTACACCCATGTGTGCTTTCTTACCCTCTATGGCTCTGGTCCATGGATTTCCATAAATCTTCCAAAGGGATCTACCCAAAGCACTGGAAACCTTCTACTGGTCCTGATAATATTACATGGATGCTAGTGTAACATTCAAGTGGTCTATTTGTTATGCTTCATTACTACTCTGACTTGTCCCACCTCCTTTTCCACTTATACATGCTCTTCTGCACAATTTCTGACATGAAATCACCTTTGGTAAAATGCTACAACCTTAATAACATCTTAGGTTTAGATTTAGATTTAAAGCCAGAAGGGATTTTAGAAGTTAATGAGTTCAAACCTCTTGTTTTATTAATGAGAAAAAATGAGGCAGAGAGAAGTTAAGTGATTTGCCCAGCTAAACAGTAGCTGATAGCTAGTGAGTATCTGAAGTGGGATTGGAAACTATGTCTTCCTGACTCTAGGTTCAGTACCCCATCCACCACACCATACTGTTTGAATTGAATTATATTGAAATGAGGGAGTGGAATTGGTCTACGAAGTCAATAAGTAGAATTGCCTTCTCCAAGGTTTTTGGTATGAGGCAAGATAGTGAAGACTTCAAAACAAAATAAATTAGAGCACAACTTGGAAATTATAAGGACAATTAAGAAGAAAATAAAAGCAATGAATTTTTCCTCCAGGATCGTCTCATCTCAAAAAAAAAAAAACCCAACTCTCCAATGTTTTTTCAACTTTTAAGTAACTTTGGATCAGAGTAATAGTAATGCCTAGAAAAGAAATATTGCTAACTTCGTAAGAGACATTCTTGTTGCCAGTTCCTTTGCCTTTCTCTCTCTTCTTTGGCTGATTCCCCTTGGTCACTAATGAAATGAGCTATTATTTCCTCTTCTTAGGAGTCTGCAAGTTAAAGTTTGGGAGGACACCAATGCACCTGCTGACAAAATGGTCCATGGCCAAAGCAAAAATTGGATAAAAGACTTAGTGAGGTAGGTGTGTTACAGACTTGTCAGCAGGTCCTTTTTGGTAGGGATATCTTAAAGTAATAGTACCTAGCACTTCTGTTCCTTAGGCCCCTTTGTGATGATGCAAACAAAATTGGTTCATTTGCACAGGACCCAATGAAAATCAGACAGTGAACATCCAAGAAATGGAAATCCATAGCTAAGGAAGATGAGGCACTTTATAGCAATCTGCTCTAGAATAATAATAATTCATATATAACCAACATGCATATGTATCCAAAGATACTGAAGAAAGGAGACAAGATCTTATCTATACCAAAATATTTGCAGCACCTTTTTCTATGTTGCCAAAGTACTAGAAATGAAAAGGATGCCTATCAATTGGGAAATGGCTGAACAAATTATGGTGTATGAATGGAATGGAATATTGTACCATCAAAAAAGAAAAGAAATGATGAAGGGTTGGTTTCAGAGAAACGTGGGAAAAATTGCATGAACTGATACAAAGTGAAGTGATAAGAACCAGGAAAACAATTTATATTTTAATGATGCTGTAAAAATGAAAAAAATAGACTTTAGAATTCTAATCTATGCAGCTATCAACCATGATTCAAAAGACCATTGATGAAGAATGCTACCCTGGCTACTCCTGACTAAGATGATATGGACTAAGTATGCAAGATGAGACATGCATTTTTTAAAATGGCCAATAAGGGAATTTGACTTGATTGATTCTGTATATTTGTGAAGAATGAGTACTAAGATTCTAAATATTTGTTATAAGAGCTTATTTTTTTCCCCTTGTGAGAGGTTGAGGTGAAGTGGAGAGAAAGTAAATGTTCACTGAAAAAAAATTAATTCAAAAAATAAATAACACATTTATCAGATATTTTAAGGGTTACCAAACACTTTCCTCACAGCATATTAGGAAAGAAGTGAACTAGTAATACTAGTCTAATCCCTCCTTTTACATATTTCTAAGGTCACACAGCAAGGGAGTGGCAGAGCCAGTACCAAAATCCATGTCTCTTGATGCCCAGATCAGTGTTCTTTGCATTACCTTGTGCTATTGGTGGTCTTTTTTCCACCAAGGGATCAGAGGAATAATGGAAAAGTGAGGATAGCCCAGAAGAGAGAAGGGTCATTTGCAAATATGGACAAGGTCAGCATAAATTCAGCAGCCCAACCTTAAGTGCCTTCAAACAAATGCTCTTTGAAATTTATATGCAGCTTAGATTAATATTTTTCTTTCTGAGAACTTTCGCAGGCCTAAACGGAAAATTGTATTGTTCTTTGGAGACTGAGACACAAGTGTACATTTCTCACTATTTCCACAGTATCTTGAAGTCCTCGATATCAAGAGGCACTGCCTCAACTTACCATATCTGAACAAGAATTACAGCAGTCTATGAATTAATATGAGCAGCTTACTGCAAGAATATTGATATGGACAAACAATTTTGAGAGTGTCTAGTGAAACACTTGATTAATAGAAAAATCTCATGATAACTGTTATCTTTGTTCACCTTCTTTTAAGCCAATAATTGGAAAAGGAACTAACTGATTTTTTTTTCTTTGAAAACCTGCCTGCACTTTGCTATTCTATAACAGAAATATGCTAGAGGAGATAACTGCTGTTCAAGGTTCTTTCAATGAAAAATATTTACTTAGATAAATCCTGTGTGAAGCATTAATTCCCAATGATGTCCCAAGCACATTATAAATTTTCTTACCAACTCTATTATACAATTTTCTCCACCTTAAACATGCAATACACAGCAAAATTAGATGGTACATGATCCTATGTGTGGTCAGATTTCAGCATTGTAACCTTCTCTATCAGTCCCAGAGAATCTGACTGGTCTCACTGCTGCTTAGCAATTTTGTGTCTTATCAGATTAAAACCTAAGAGAACCATACTTCAACTTTATAAGCTACTTGTTGTGGCAGTGCCTAATATAGAAATTCTGAGGCAAAGTATCACTGGCATTATTTGCATACTGTCCTTTAGCTTTCCATTTCAATCATAGTTTGTCAAGATTAGATTGTTTCCTGAGTTCTGAAAGGATGAATGGTTGTCTGTGTATGTACATGAACAGGTGGACAGGTATGAATGTGTGAGAGTATGCATGTGCTAATAAAGTATTTTCTTACATGCCCCATATTCAAAAATAGAACCAGGTGGTCTCCATTCCCTCTAAGAATGATTAGTTTAAATAAATTCCAAATTGAAAATTGAATCCTGCAGATTAATCCTAAAATATATATTTGGAAATCATGCCTTTTAGATGACTTCCCTTCTACTTCACCAGAAAGCCTTGACGATTTATTCATTTCATTTGACTACTTTTTTAATCTCTCTTTTTATGAGGACACTAATGACCCTCACAGATTGTTACCCTCTAGTGAAATAACAGGGTTTTGGCAAGGGCTGAATTCCAGTTGAAGAGTTCTGAAACTCACTGTAAATCTTCCTGTTTTGTGGTCCCACAAACTAGGCTTTGCCATCTGCCTTATGAATTGGATTTTTGTTGCAGTATTTCACACATTCTAAAATATGGTTATTACCATCCATAAACTGAGGTTCCTGGAGATTATTAATTAAGTCCAAAATATTGCACCAATGTGTGCGGTGAAATACAGCAGGAATGACACGGCGCGCCCGTCATTATAACCCGCTCTGCACTGCATTATGGCTGCTCTCTAGAAAGCTGGAGACAATTTGGTGGTAGTGAGCCAACGAAGTTAAACCTGAAGACTTAAATTCAGGTGGATGAGATAAATTGAAACAGATCTTATTGCTCCCAAACACTCTCCTGGAAATAATGGCATCTTGACATTTTATCAGTCACTCAAGCGGTCATTCTCAGTGGTATCAGCCGGAGCTTGAAGGATAGAGCCGTAAAGAAAGGACTGTCAGCCATAAACATTCCTCAAAACCATGAAAGCCACAAATGAAAGCTTAAGTAATGGAGGACGCAATACCCTTGATATTTCAACAATTACCTGCAACAACAGGCTTTGTTAGAACTGTGGTCATTTTTTCAAAAGCCTTTACTTGTCATGCTTGGATCTGAAGGGGGAGTGGGGAGAAGGGGGGCATAAAGGTGGGAATCAGATGCCCTCAGGTGAAAACACAAACTTGAGTGGTTGCATATTTAAGGAAGTTCATGAAAATTTTTCAACTTTTTTTTTTAAGCACTAAAGATTGATCTGAAGACATTAGTATTATTAAGCTAGTAGTAGAGCTCTGGAAATCATTAGAAAGGCATTTACCCTACTCAGCTATTTCCTTTGTGGCCATTCCTGATGTCAAATTACGGAGAAGAAAAATGACCTGGAACGCGTTGCAGGGAAAGGAAGGTGGTAATGGATAAGAGTGTAAGTGTGGAGAAGCAAAGTGGATTTAACTTCATTACACTTCGGGAACATATCGCTACACTGGGAAGAAGAAAAGACTAATTTTAAATGGTCTTGGTGCTATTATCTTGGCAATTGGGAAGCACGGAAACTAAATGAAATTGAGTATACACCACATCTGAGTCACCCAAACTCAAGAGACAGCAAATGCAGAAAGGTTAAATGCTCTAGAAATTGCATTTGTGGAGTTTCTCAACACAGGAGATTAATGGTTACTCAAAGCAATGGATAAATATTAGCTGAAGACCATTAGCCCAGGAAAACACATCAGCCCATCAGAGTTCTATAGCTTATCAGATCAATTTTAAATAGGTTTATCTCGGGCTTTTCTAACATTTAATGAGGAACAAATTGGGTTTTTTTTGTTGTTGTTGTTTCTTTTACCTGGGTTGACTTTTTGATATTACCTACAAAAGTATGATTGACATAAATGTGCTGGCAGCAGAGTGTTAATTTTGTCAACCCTGAAGCAATTGAAAAAAAGGTAATTTTATGAATCTTATCTTGTATTAACCAGCTATGGTGACCATTCTAGAGAGAAAAGTAGATAACCTGCTCAGGTGAGAAGGGACCCAGAAAGATCATCTCTTAAATTCTTCTTCCTTCCACCTAAAATATCCAGAAATGATGGGAACCACTCCCATTTTCAAAAGCTATCAGAGGTAACCAGGTCACAGCCTTTTTGTACCACTTCATCTATTCATGCCAGTAGAACAAGGGTCACTGCACTTAATATGCATCCCTCCTGTCATTATCTGAGCCTGCTTCCTCTTATTTGGTTTGCAGTAGAGCTGGAGCCAATGTGACAGTTTTTCCTCCATTCATCTACTCATACAGTCTTGTTTATACACAGGAATTGCCAGATCAAAGTATTGCAATTTGTAGTAAATAAGCTATGGATAAAACTGACTGTGGTGCCTGAGGAGCACATTTGTAAAGCAGCAAAGTATGGCTCAACGTTTTTTATATTACTCTGGTTCAATTAGTATCCTTCTTTGCTCTTGTACACATTCTTCTCTGTTTTCCCATAAACCTTGTGGAGCAGTTAACCATCTTCTAAAATTGCTGACATTTTCAGATCTATATTCCTTTCCTAAGATTTACTTCTCTATGTGTGTGTGTGTATCTGTCTCTCTGTCTCTGTGTCTCTCTCTCTACACCACTACTAAATATAGCTGCCACCTTTGGTATTACCCCCTGACACTTTCTATAACCAAAAAATAAAGTACCTCAGATGTTTAATTATATGGCTTCATATTGAAAATACAAAGCTACATTTCTGCCTCCTTCAATTAACTATGTTTTTTGTCTTCTTTAAAGACTCATTTCCTGCTAGCATTTCAGTAGCTCACCATAAAGCCATAGATATAATGATATGTAAATACTATAACTTGGTTAACTTGCAAAACTGAACAAATCAAACTTCTGGTAACCAACTCCCTGTATTTGTGTTTATGCACACCATATCTCAAAGTAATCACAGCTCATTCAAGTGAGATGTCAATAGCATAGTAGAGAACTATAGAGATTTTTCAAAAATGTGCAGTAATTTGTGAGAAGCATCCATTGTCCGGAGAACCCAGAAGGGGGACCTGAGGACTGAGAAGATGTAAACATATGGTGTCAAAAGGAAAGATTAATGAGGCTACTAAATAATTATGATCTTGGAATGGAAATAAGATTCTTCCAATGAGTGGAGAAGAGAGAGGTGCCCCTTCCTAGAGACAGTAGAAAATATGCTTCTTGAGGACAGAGATTATGAATTTTGTCTTTGTATTTCCAGGCTGGCATTTAATAAAAACTTGGTGAATAGAAAATTCACTGTATATAGTCTAGTCTCTTCATTTTACCCATGAGGAAAATGAGGAAATGCAGCAAGAAATGACTTGCCTAAGGTTATACAGGTAGTAAATAGCAGAAATGAAATTTGAACTGAGATCCTTTGACTACAAATCCGGAGCTGTGTATAATAAATCACTTGCATCTACAGAGAAGATACCCATACAAAGCCAGGAGTCTTAATAATATACTGTTATTCAGAGTCTTTGTTTTTAAGTTGCCAAATACTTCGCATCTTATTAAAGCACCCAAAAAGAGAATCTATAGCTTCTTTCTTGAGAGTTTATACTCCCATAGTGACATATCAATCATTCACATTCACATTGCATTGTGAAGTTTACAAAACACTTTCTTCACAAAAATGCTATTGGGCAATAGCACAATGATTACTATCTACATCTTATAAATGTACATTATATCAACTGAGGTTTGGAGAAACTAATTTCCTCAAATTTATAAAACTAGTCTCAGTATTCAGGATTCAAACTGAGAACTTCTGACTCAAGTCCCAAAACTTTTTCCAATATGCTATACAAAAAAAGAGAATCTCTTTTTGTTAATGATTGAACGACCTACAAATGTCTCATTTTGGTCCAATATTAATCCTAAACTACCAAGAGATTGGCCTGTGCTAGGCCCAGCCCAGAAACTTTGGTCAGTGAGTAGAGAGACACAGGACCAGCCCTACTAACATTTCAAAAACTTTGAGAAACCCAAGAAGAGAGATAGTCGTATCCGGTGACCGGACACTAAGATCAGCTGAGATTGTGAGTAACCAGCAATCTGAGAATTTGTACCCACGTCTGGATCCTGCAGGAAACAACCTATTTGAAAGATAGCTAATCACACTGCTACTGGGAAGAGCAGGGAGAAGGAAAGAAACCAAAAGCCAAAACAAAGCAAGAGAAGACATTCCAGAACTTGAAAGGGGCAAGAAAATTCTTTGTCTCTCTACAAGTCACACAGAAGCTTATACCAGAAAAAAGAAAGGGTCAAGAATGGAGTCAATACCTCAAAGAAGTAACTGTGAAGGGAAACCGAGTTTTCCAATAGTATTATAGGTCTCATTGCCAATGACAGAGTTGATAGATTTAGAGTGTGCAGAATGAGACATGTATACACATACACATATGTCTGTATATGCACACATACCTATTGTACATGTGCACCTTACACATGTATATGTATCTATATATATATATCACATATAAACACATATATAGATATATGTATATATGTGTGTATTTTTATATAATCAGTGAGGGAATTTCTTTTGCTGGACTATGAATATGTTACAAGGGATTTGTGTTTATTTTTATTTTTCTTCCCAATGGAGTGGGGGTGGGATAGAGGGAAAATTTATTTCCAGTAATCTTTAAAAGCCAATTCAAAATGGGGTGGGGGGAGACTACATATGTGGAGTGTTGAACACACTTTCATGTGAAGTGACTGTATTACCACTTCTACTTATTTGTTTTACTTCGTCATAAGAAACCTGTCAATGGAGGGTGGAGAGAGAGGGGAGGGAATCTATAAATGTAATGTAAAAATAAAACACATTAATAAAACTTAAAATAGAAGAAGAAGAAGAAAGGTCTCCAGGTACTTGGAGCCACAGGATACGCCAAAGGCTCTCTCTCCCAAGTGTTAAGGGTCTTTTTTAGTCTCTTGTTCCTTTCTCTTCCTTCTCCACTTCAGCCTTAACCATGCCTCTGCTCCCTGCCCACTAAATACATAAGTCAAGAAATATTTATTGAAGACTCAGCTTCCCTATACTTGGGATTCTATCCTTCCTTAACTCCTCTTGGAAGCCCTGACTCTAGGCAACTGTTAGTTCAAGTGCTGTATCCTTCAAGAGGATCTTGAGAGATTCTCAAGAGATCTTTCCTGATTTCTCCTGTCATTTTTGCACCTGTCCACATTAGTCAGCCAATCAATCAAGAACCATTTATTAAGCACTTACTACATAAGTGGCAGGAACTATATTAAGAGCTTAGCATACAAAGAAAGGAAAAAATATAGTTCCTGACCTCACTGTGTATTTCCTTTTAAATTTACCTAATATGTACTTATCTGTGGACCATCATGTGGCAATAGTGTGAACCAGGTGTGTCCAGGTGTGCCAGCATGACACTATTGATGTTAATACTCTCCTCAAAGTGTGTCAAATTCCCTGGTCAATGTTCTCCTCATGTTTATCTACATCTGTGAACATACTATTTCCCCCTACTAGAAATTCTTAATGTTTTTGGTGACACAGACCTCTTTGACTGTCTAGTGAAACCTCCAGACTCCTCAGAAAAATGTTTTTAAATAATTGAAGGAAATGCTAACTTTCAGCTGGAAGTTACTGAAAATAAAAATGTATTTTTTCCCCAGCTAAATGCACACACCATCTGAAATCTCACACCACCTCGGGGTCCCTAGAACCCAGATTAAGAAACCCTGGACTATTAAAATGCAAGTTTCTTATAGGGACTATCTCACTTTTGTCTTTGTATCCAAAGTATTTACCAGTCTGGTAGTAGACACTTTAAATAAATGCTTGTTAATTGGCCAGTTGATTGGTCGATAAATGCACAGTCCTGGGCTAAGACTTCAGGAAATACAAACAAGATTTTTAGATTTATAGTCTAAACAATTAAACAAGGTATATACTCATGACAAGAAATGAAGCCTTACCAGGAAGTAGATAAATACTAAATGTCTTACAGAAAGAGTAAAAGCTATAGTTTAGAGGAAGGAGGGAAAGGAACAGGACAAGGGGAAGAGGAGGAGAGGGAAGGAGAGGAGAGAGAACACTGTGTTATGGTGCTATGGACTGAAATGGATAGGGGGAAAAACATAAGGAAAGGATTAGAAGTGAATTTTAAAAATTAATTGGCTCCCCAGTATTGGTCATCACTCTTGGTCAAATGAGAAAATATATGTAGAGTACTATGTAAGGTTTAAAATGCTATGTAAATGTCAATTATTATTATTATTGTTATATGAAATATGACCACTTTATTTTATAAGGTCATTGCCAGATGTGAGACAGTGTGTCACATTTATAAGGCTTTGAAAATACTCCACACACAAGGCTCTCATCTACATGGAAATACAGGCAAGACGACTATATCCTAAGCATCAGATTAAATGAATAGATGAAATAGTAGCTCTTTGGTTTGCCAAAAGATTTTCCCCCCTATATCTTTCTTTCCTGTAGAGTTAGAAGGGATTTTAGAGGTCATTGAGTCACCTCCCTTGTTTTATAAATGAGTAAACTGAAGAACAGAGAAGCTATGGGGCATGTCCAACAAATAGGTGTCTGAGGTGGGATTCATCAAACCCACCGCCTCCTGTCTCTAGGTCCTATTACATCACATGGCCTATCTCATAGAATGCATTAACAGAGAAATAACGGTTACCGGAAATAAAAGACGTGGGGCAGCAGCAGCTCCCGCAACATCCGGTTTGAGGAGAGCCGTCCCACCTCTTCCGGAAGTGGCCGGAGGGAGGAGAGGGGTTCTGGAGCGGGAGGGGAGACGGAAGTGGCGTAACAGGTCGACGACGTGGTTCTGGTTCCTGCGTGGCTGCGTGCGCAGGCTGGGATGAAGCCGCTGATCCACAACTTGCTGAGCTCCCACGTGCGTGGGGTGGGGCCCCAGGGCTTCCTACTGCCCAAACAAGCTACCGAGAACCGCGTGAGCCCCATGGACTTCAGCTCGGACTTTGTGACGCGCATGATCCCCAAGATGGTGTGGACTGCGCTGGTAGAAGCGGCCCAGAGCCTGAGCCACCTGTCTGAGCTGCCCCGCAAGCTGGCCGAGGGCTACGAGAAGGACGAAGAGTTTCTGAGGCAGGTGCACCACGTGCTGCTAGAGGTGGAGGTGGTCGAGGGCACTCTGCGGTGCCCGGAATCCGGAGGCCTGTGCCCCATCAGCCGAGGGATCTCCAACATGCTGCCGAGTGATGAAGAGGCCGTGTCCTAGGCCTGGGACCTGTGCCCCCTCCCGCTTTGTGTCCACTTTTATTCGTCCAGGCCGAGATGTTCATCTTCCCATACACCTCCGGCCCCCCAGACCACACAGAGTCCTAGGGGATGGTTTCATTGTTATATTTTTTTCCGCATTAAAGGTTCAAAACTGAAAAAGAGAGAGATAAAATAAAGCTGAAAAGGTAGCTTGGAACAAAATTATGAACTCTAAATGCTAAAGTAAGTAATTTTCACTTTATCCTATAAACATTGGGGCACCACCAAAAGTTTTTAAGCAAGAAATAAGCAACATTGTAATAGATGTCTGATGCGTGTACAGAGTGCCTCAGATGGTGTATTTCTACATGGAGAGATCAAGGAGTTTGCTTCTGGGAGAGCTGCAGTGACATGTAAGAAAAGAACCTTGAAGATAATACAGATAGACATTTGTAACTGGTTCCAGTCTACCAACCATGTCATAAGAGATTCTTTGATTGGTTCTAGAGGCATTTAGTGGGGAAGTAGAGGCAGTTCAATTCATGGGCTTTCACCATGTCATTCTTTCACTCTAGTTTGTTGTTCGTTTTGTTCTGCATTTGTTTTTGGCTTTTCTATTCATTGTTGGATTCATTCACTGGTGGTGTGCACCACAAGATCATACTAAAAGGGGAGATCCCTTGAATTTTTTTCTCCTCCAAGGCCATGTGGCCCTGAGAAATGGGCATTGGCATTTCTGTTAGGTCTTTTCACATTCCAGGTGAAGAACATGGAGTTTTTGAACTTGTGAGCTTCAAAAGGTCAAGATACTGAGTCACAGGAATCTAGGAATTAGACCAAGTCAGGTTTTACATCCAGTTAGTAACAATGCCCTGAGCAACAAAGAGAAACTTTTGTTTTCCTTAATAGTATTTAATTTTTTTGTTCCAATTATGTGTAAAGATAGTTTTCAACATTCATTTTTGTAAAATTTTGGGTTCTAAATTTTTCTCCCTTCCTTCTTCCCTTCCCCCCCCAAGACAGCAAGCAATCTGATATTGGTCATACATGTACAATCAGGTCAAACACACCAAGGAGAAACTTTTGGCAGTGGCATTCTGGACCCAGGCCATCAGAGGCTAAGCTGAAGACTCATCTGGCAGTCATGCCACACCATGACATGAATTTGGTGAAACCAATACTATGTAGGACTGAGATAAATTTTAAGCCTACCCTCCCCAGAGACCAAGGGACATATATTCTTGCTATATCTTTGAAGTAGTTAGTAGACTAAAACCAGTTATGGAATGTCTATTCTCTTTGTGAAAACTAATTAATGCTAAGCATTTAAGTGAATTTGGTGTGCTAGTCACTTTTGTTATAGTTCAGTCCAGCTCTTTATAACCCCATTTGGGGTTTTCATGGCAAAAATACTGGAGTGGTTTGCCATTTCCTTTTCCAGCTCATTTTACAGGTGAGGAAACTGAGGCAAACAGGGTTAAATGACTTGCACAGAGTCCCACTGCTAGTAAGTGTATGAGGCTAGATTTGAACACAGGAACTCTAGTCCCAGTGCTTTATTTACCATACCACCTAGCTGTAGTACGTATGGAATGTAAAGATAAAAGTGAAGACAATCCCTGCCTTCTAGGAGTTTGCATTCTAATGGATAGGTATGATGGGTGAGTTGAGACCTGGAGGCGGCAGATTGACACAGTTTTTCTAGGAATAATGACAGCATTTATTAGACTATGGGTCCAGAACTGGAAGTGAGTCTGGGGGATTCACATGGTGATGGTGAGAAGATGTGTGGGGAATAGATTAAAGATTATGACAGTTAAAAGTTAGGTGTCAAATGAGGATTACAGACAATATCAGGAATTCAAAGGAGGAAGAGATTCTTAAAGAATGGAGCTCCATGAGTGCATAGGAGAGGAGATGTAATTTGAGCAGAGCCCTGAAGTATACAGTTATGAAAGAGAAATGATGAGGGATTACAAGAGAAAGAAGCAAACAGTGGTGGGAGGGGAGGTTGGAAGGAGAAAGAGAGAAGCATAAGGCGTGCTTGGAAATGCTTGGGAAAGAGATAAGCATAAGGCATACCCAGGAAACGAGTAGAGAAATTTAGTGGTAGTAGAGTGTTCATTTAGGATAGTAATGGCAAATTAGACTAATTCGTTTGAAGTCAAGTTATACAAGAGTTTAGATGCCAGGCTAAGGAATTTTGACTATATTCTGTAAGCAGTGAGAAACCACTGAAGGGTTCTAGTCAGACAGAAAGTGATGTAATTCAAATAGTATTTATTAATTTGAAGAAGTAGAAGCAGGGAGAATAGCTAGGATGTTGTAATAGCTGAGTTTTGAGGAAATAAGGTCTTGAACCAGCATGGTCTTAGTGGTAATTGGAAGGCAGGGACAGATACAAGAAAAATTGCCAAAGGAAAATCTACCACTTACTCCCTTCTCTGTGGAGGACACTAAGTGATGGAGTGCAATGGCCTCTTTGACCTCAACATCACACATTAGTGATGTCCTGTAGATTTTCTCAGCTTACCTTAATGACTTCATGTAGGTCTATTTTCCAAGAATTTACCTAACTCCTTTTTGAACTCTATACAACTTATTATATCTCTTAAAGTAATGAGTTCCGTAAGCTTAAAGCATCCTTTCATTTATTCTAAAGCTATCATTTTCTAATTCTGAAGAGCTCCTTTTAGTTCTACTGTTCTGGGATTTGGTGAATAAATCTGTATTTCCCCCTTCCACTTCGTACATTTAATGATCTTATATGTTCTCAACTTATTTCCACCCAATCTTGATGATTACAGATTGAAGAAGTCTAATTATTTTATCCCCATATAACCCCCATTCTGTTCCACCACCACTCCCCTTTTAAAAGTCTTACTGTGTATAAGGTTCCATGCTAGGTGCTGAGACACTTATAAAGATGCCTAAGACATGGCCCCTGCTTTCAAGGAGTTTACAATTTAAATAGTCCTCATTGGGTAATCTCTTCTCTGTTGTCTTTCTATCAGTGACACAACCAGCACTCACCCAGTATCCCAGGAGGAAAAGTGTGAAGGCTTCATAAGAGAGAGAGAAAAGCTATAAGATCCCAATAGTCTTCCTGAATCACTCTGACTTTGCCTTGAATATTTCAACTCACTGTGTTTACTTCTCATTTCCAAGGCCCCCTTCTCTTGTGTTATGTCCCTCTTTGTTTGGCAGCTGTACCTATCAAAGTAGCTTTATTCAGTAAAGCCCAAAGATTCTAGGAGTCGGGGCTACAAGGGAGCAAAAATCCAAGGGTTCTGACTCAACACAGCACAGAAGTACTAACTACAGTGATGAGCTTCCACAGAAAGTACAAAGAAAAGTTTCCCTCTGGAGTGCAATAATCTGGCTACTTTATAAAGCATGGAATCACAACTTTGGGAAAATCTTGACATTAGTGACCAGTTTCCCCTAGATCAAGGGTTCTTAACTTGAGGTCCATTAACCTAGTTTTATATATCTGTACCTAGATAGATAACTATTTTCACTTTAATTATTTTCCTTTGTAAACATATGCATTTAATCTTATGCACTGAAAAACATTATTCTGAGTTAGAGCTCATAGGCTTCATTAGAAAGGGTCTATAAGCTTCATTAGAAGGGCTCAATAGACTGCCAAAAGGACTACTAGATGCCAGAGAGACCTGTGACACACACACACACACACACACACACACACACACACACACACACACGTTAAGTAAGATCCCCTGTTCTAGATCTATCTCTTTAGAATGATTCTATCATGGGAGGCAAAGCCAAGATGGCCACGTGAAAACAGTACTCGCTTGAGCTCTCCCCCAAATCCCTCCAAATACCTGTAAAAAGTGATTCTCAACAAATTCTAGAGCTTCAGAACCCATGAAATGACAGAGTAAAACAAGTCTCGAGCCTAAGACAGCCTGGATGGTTGCTGGGAAGAGTCTATTGCACAGTACTGTGGGTAGCACCAAAAGAGACCAGAACAGAGTAGACTGGGGGGAGCAGGCCTCAGGGCGCTGAATCACTGACACCTGTGGCAGTTTCCAGACTTCTCAACCCACAAACACCGAAGACAATTTAGCAGTTCAGTGGGAAAACTGTTGGACCTGGGTGAGAGAAGTGTGCCATCAGGCCCCAGCCCCAGGGTGGTGGAGGTGGCTGGGCTGCAGTTGCAGTGGCTACAGTACAGATGGTGGGGGAAATCAAGCAGCAGATCAGAGCCAGGATGCGGAGATCTCTTTGCTGGCACTAAGGCAGAGTTCTCTTGCTTTGCCCTGCTTGGATCTGGGTCACAGTCCTGGTTGGCAGTCCTTGGGAGAGGAGGAGCACTGGTATGGCAGAGCTTGTGGTGGATGTGGAGAGGGAGTTCTCCAGGTAGAAAGGAGTGCTTCAACTCACAGACCAGAGCACAGGCCAGGAGAGGAGTATCATATCACCTCAGAATGGAAGTATCTCTGAAAACAGCAGTGTAAAACCCCTGAAGCTTGGGACAAAGCACTCTCTACTCGGGAAACAGTCATACCCTGACAAACAGCTCAAAAGTCAAGTAATTGGCTGGGAAAAATGAACAGGCAGCATAAAAGGACTCAGACTATAGAAATCTTTCTCTGGTGACAAAGAAGATCAAAGCATACAGCCAGAAGAAGTCAACAAAGTCAAAGAGCCTACATTAAAAGCCTCCAAGAAAAATATGAGCTGGTCTCAGGCCATAGAAGAGTTCAAAAAGGATTTGGAAAATCAAGTAAGAGAAGTAGAGGAAAAATTGGAAAGAGAAATGAGAGTGATGCAAGAAAATCATGAAAAACAAGTCAACAACTTGCTAAAAGAGATCCAAAAAAATACTGAAGAAAATAATACCTTAAAAAATAGACTAACCCAAATGACAAAAGCACTCAAAAAGGCCATTGAGGAGAAGAATGCCTTAAAGGGCAGAATTGGGGCAGCCAGGTGGCACACGGGTCCTGGAGTCAGGAGGACCTGAGTTCAAATCTGGCCTCAAACACTTGACACATGTACTAGCTGTTTGACCTTGGGCAAGTCACTTAACCCCAATTGCCTTGCCAAAAAAAAAAAAGGCAGAATTAACAAAATAGAAAAGGAGGTCCAAAAGACCACTAAAAAAATACTGCCTTAAAAATTAGAATGGAGCAAATGGAAGCTAATGACTTTATGAGAAATCAAGAAATTATAAAACAGAACCAAAAGAATGAAAACATGGTAGACAATGTGAACTATCTCATTGGAAAAAGTACTGACCTGGAGAACAGATTCAGGAGAGATAATTTAAAAATTATTGGACTACCTGAAAGCCATGATCAAAAAAAGAGCCAAGATATCATCTTTGAAGAAATTATCAAGGAAAATTCCCTTGATATTCTAGAACCAGAGGGTAAAATAGAAATTGAAAGAATCCACTAATCACCTCTTGAAAAAGATCCCAAAAAGAAAACTCCTTGGAATATTGTGGCCAAATTCCAGAGTTCCCAGGTCAAGGAGAAAATATTACAAGTAGCCAGAAAGGAACAATTTGAGTATTGTGGAAACACAATCAGACTAACACAAGATCTAGCAGCTTCTACATAAAGGCATCAAAGGAGCTAGAATTAAAAGCAAGAATCACCTACCCAGCAAAACTGAGTATGATACTTCTAGGCAAAATATAGAATTGCAATGAAATGGAGGACTTTCAAGCATTCTTGATGAAAAAACCAGAGCTGAATAGAAAATTTGACTTTCAAATACAAGAATCAAGAAAAGCATGAAAAGGTAAACAGGGAAGAGATATCATAAGGGACTTACTAAAGTTGAACTGTTTTGTTTACATTCCTATATGGAAAGATGATTATTTGTAACTCATGAGACCTTTCAAAGTATTAGAGTAGTTGAAGGGAATATACATATGTATATAAACAGAGGGCACAAGGTGAATTTAATATGAAGGGATGATATCTAAAAAAATTAAGGAATGAGAGTGGAATATATTGGGAGAAGAAGAAAGAGAGAGAGATAGAATGGGGTAAATTATCTCACATAAAAGTGGCCAAAAAAAGCAGTTATAATGGGAGGGAAGAGGGGGCAGGTAAAAGGGAATGAGTGAATCTTGCTCTCATCAGACCTGACTTAAGGAGGGAATAACACACTCAATTTGGTATCTTACCCTACAGGAAAGTAGGGGGAAAGGGGATAAGAGGGGGACATGGTAGAAGGGAGGGCAGATTGGGGGAGGGGACAGTCAAAAGCAAACACTTTTGAAGAGGGACAGGGTCAAAGAAAATTGAATAAGGGGGACAGGATAGGATGGAGGGAAATATAGTCTTTCACAACATGACTGTTATGGAAGTGTTTTGCATAACAATACATGCATAACCTATACTGAATTGCTTGCCTTCTCAAGGGAGGGAAGAAGGGAGAGAATTTGGAACTCAAAGTTCTAAAAACAAATGTTAAAAAAATTGTTTTTTACATGCAACTGGGAAATAAGATATACAGGCAATGGGGTATAGAAATCTATCTTGCCCTACAAGAAAGTAAGGGCGAATGGGATGGGGTGGGGGGGTGATAGAAGGGAAGGCATACTGGGTAAAGGGACAATCAGAATACATGCCATCTTGGGGTGTGAGGGAGGGTAGAGTTGGGGAGAAAATTTGTAACTCAAAATCGTGGAAATGAAAGTTGAAAATTAAAAATGAATTTTAAAAAAAGAATGGTTCTGTCTTCAGAGAAGCACCATCCTGCCTTATCTTCTGAACTTCTGTATGTTAACTTGACCATAGCCCCTCACTCATTCCCTGATCCCTGACATCTTAGAGGCCGCAATAATGGGTCACCATAACTCCCTTTGGAACCTGGCAATAGAGATTGTAGGACCTTCCTAAAAACATGCTTTAGGTGTGACACACATAACTCTAGTTCCAGCTGCAGCAAGTCCTAAGGAAATTTCACTATCAATTGGCTGCCACCCAAGAAATAAGAGACTGATTGCAACTGCTGTTAGAATGTGCTTCCTAGGCTCACGCCTGCTGGCTCCAGGCACCAGGAAGATGTTATGGCCAATATGAGGTGCCAAACTCACCCCCCACCAAGTCTCCAAAGACTAGATAAACAAGTTGCTCTGTCAGAGTTTATATAGTACATGATGCCATTGGTAACAGAAGAAATCCCTTTGTTGGATGAATTTGAAAATTTTGTCAAGGAATGCAAAGAAATTATTTTCTAGTAAGTTCAAGCCAAGACTGCAAATAGACAGATTTGAAACGAGGCACCAAAGGGCAGGGCTGAGATATTGACCATTCCAATGTTTTCCATATGTGAGCTAGCACTCGGTCATGAATGAGGCCATTTTGTGCTGGACTGATTTATTGAGTGGCTTAAGGGTTAAGTGGAGGTACTATTGTATTCTGAAGTCAACAGCCCATTTCCCAGTTCTGCCTTCATGCACTGCTTGGAATGTTCTGTCTCCACAACTCAGACCTTCGGAATTCTTGTCTTCATTCAAAGATCAATTTAAGGGTCATTTTCTTCTTCACTGACCTTTGCTCACCTCCTGATGCTTAGTGTTTTCTCCCTCTCCGGTTTCCCTTGCACTCTACTTTGTATGCCTGTTTTATTGTGCATGTTCACACACACACACACACACACACAGTAGAATGTAAATTCCTTGAGGACAAGAAGCATTTTGTTTTGTGCTTTTACATTCCTTATGTCTAGCATGGTGCCTTGTACTTCATAGGTGCTTGATAAGTGTTTAGTTCATTGAATCTGACCAAAGGTAAATTTTTGAAAGGGAGACACACATAATAAGACTGCCCACACTGATTAAGCAATTTGTGTCCATAGAGATTAAGTAGTTTTGGAATCAACCCCACCTGAACCCAATCCTTTATTCTCTCATCTCCCAACCCTGATCAGAACTTTAGAAGCAATCCAGATGAGTTTATGAAATTAGGTTGAATCTTGTCCTACTTAATCCTTTTGAAATTAATCAGTTGGTTGAGGGAAAGAATGTTCCTGTACTGTGGGCAAGTAGGCCATTACTAGGTCAGACATGCAATTTGGGATCAAGGCTAATCATCAGAAAGGGGAGATGGGCAGGCATTGCCTCTAGCAATAGGGTCAACTTCTTTTCTCCTCTCTTTCCAAGGGGGTTAGACTGTAGGGGTATCTACTCCTGGCAGTAAAGCTCAAAATACCTGTTAATAAAGGCCTTCAGGTAGGCAGACTAAGGAATCTGCAGCAATTTTTTTGAACTTGGGATTGACCCAATGGAAATGACCTCACCACCTAGTAATATTTCTTTTTAATAGTAAAGACAATGATTATTAGGAAGCTACTTCACATTGAGACCTTAACCCATTTTTCAATGGGGCATGATCATTGAACCTATATGACCCGAAGATCAATGTTAGTGCCCAGAAGAATGCTATAAACTAAGATAACTGTAGTTAGTATGCCAGGAATACAATCCATAGAAGAGCCAGTCACCATCCCCTACTTTCAGTTGAACCAGTGCTTAGTAATCACTACTATTTTGGTGATGTATTCAAGTGTCCAGGAAGCAGAAACTTTGTCATTTCTGTCCTTTATGCTCCACTCTGTCCCCACTAAAGTGCCATGATTTTTTTTCACATTACCACAGAATCTGAAAGTTGGAAGGGCCTTCAAAAGTTACCTAGTCCAAACTTTGTCTGAAAAAAGTCTCTATCACGCTGTGTACAAGTGGCTATTCAAGCTGTGTTTGACTACCTCCTGTGAGGGAGAACTTAACCACTTCCTTACACAGCCCATTACACTTATATCCCACCCTCATCCCTGTCTAGTTCCTTCTGGACATTTCCAGTTCCTTCAGTCTATAGTATGATGTTATCGGAAGGCCCACCACCATCCTGGTTGCCTTCCTCTGTATACTCTACTGCTTTTTAAAATCCTCTTTAGGGGCAGCTAGGCAGCACAGTGAGTAGAGCACCGGCCCTCGAGTCAGGAGGACCTGAGTTCAAATCTGGCCTCAGACCATCCTGAGTCAGACACTTGACACGTGTACTAGCTGTGTGATCTTGGGCAAGTCACTTAACCCCAAATGCCCTGCCAAAAAAAAAAAAAACAAAACATAAAATACTCTTTAAACTCTGTTACCCAGAATTGAACAAAAAATTCCCAGTATGGTCTGACCAGAGCATAGTATAAAAGAATGATCTCCCCTGTATTGTCAGAAGCCTATCTTAATGCAGCCCAAGATCATATGAGACTTTTTGTGCTGCCACATCACACTGTTGACATATATTCAATGTGCAGTTTAAAAACAAAACAAAACCCCCCAATAGATCTTTTTAAGACAAATTGCTTCCTAACCCTGCTGCTTCCATCCCAGATTTGTGAAGGTTTTTTTTTTCCAAACCAAATTGTAAGGCTTTACATTTATCCCTATAGTAATGTGTATTATTAAATTCAATCTAATGCTCTCACAGCAAGATTTTTTTGGATTCCCAACTCTGTCATGCAGTGTGTTAACTATCCCTTACAACTTTGGGTCATCTTCAATTTTGATGAGCATGGTGTCTATATATTTATTTAAGTCATTAATAAAAAATGTTCAACTGCATGAGGCCATGTATATATCATTGCAACACTCCACTGCAGTTTCCCCTGACAGTGTTACATTAAAAATTGCTCTTTGAGCTCTGCCATCTAACCAATTCTGAACCCATATAATTGTATTACCAACTAGTCCACCTCTCCATCTCTTCCAATCAGTCAGCAAACATTTATTAGGTGCCTGCAATGTGCCAGGCACTATGCTAAATGTTAGGAATACAAAGAAAGACAAATTCACTAGACCCAGATGGCTCTGGAGGAGAAAATGAGGCTGGTGACTTTGCAAAGCCCTTCCTCACTCAAATCCAATTCAATTGAAAGTCACAGCATCATTTCCCTGATATCATGGTCTGCTTCAAGAATGCAGGGACAAACCACACACACACACAAAGTCTAATATGGGAGACAATACAAACAGGACATATACAGGCTAAACTGGAGATAATAATCAACTAATGGAAGCCACTAGTATTAAAGGGGACAGAAAAGATTTTTTGTAGAAAGTGAGATTTTAGCAAGGACTTGAAGGAAACTAGGAAAGCTAGAAAGTGGTGATGAGGGAGTAGAAAATTCCAGACATGGGGGACAGCTAGTGAAAATGCACAGTCAGATGTAAGGTCAGGAATGTGGAATAGGAAGGATGGCAATGTCACTGGATTGCTAGGTATATATGGTGGGGAGTAACATATAAAAAGACTGGAAGGGTTAGAGGGGGTTCGGGTTATGAAAGGCCTTAGATATTAAGAAGATTTCATATTTGATCCTAGAGGTGATAGGGAGCCATTGGAGTTTATTGAATAAGGGAAGTGACATGATCAGCTCCATACTTTAGGAAGACCAATTTGACAGCTGAATGGAAGATGGAATGAAATGGGTAGAAACATGAACCAGGGAAATGAACCAGAATAACTATTTCAATAGACAAGGCACAAGGTGATGAAAGCTTACATCAGGATGGTGGCAGCGTCAGAGGAGAGAAAGGGACATATAAGATAATCCTACAAAGATTGAATCAACACAAGAACAATGTGAGATACTCTTGTCAAGTGTTTTGCTAAACTCTAGGTAATGTCTATCAAGAGCATTCCCTTATCTATCTATTTATTAAACCGGCCAAAAATTGAAATGAGATTAGTCAGATGTGAAGATCTTTAATCAAATCATGCTGACTCTTTGGAATTATCACTTTTTTATTTTATTTTTTTGGTTAGATGTGCACTAGACAACTCTTTAGTGATCTATGCTTGAATTTTCCCAAGAGTCAAAGTCAAGCTCACTGGTCTACACTTTTCAGATTCTTTTCCCTTCCTTTTGGAAGACATCAATCTCATTTCCAGTCCTGTGATACTCTCTTCATTTTCTGTGATTTAACAGTGATTTGGTAATTGCATCCACCAGTTGTTATTGTTGTTTGTTTTGTTTTGTTTTCAGTACTTGAGGATATGGTTCATCTATGCCAGAGAATCTGAATTCCTTAAAGACAGGCAGATGCTTCTTACCATCTTTTTATTTAACTTGGACCTCAACTCCCTATTACTCATTTTTGTTCTGTCACTTCTAGTGAAGGAGCTGTTCTCCTTGGCATTAGGGAAAAAAAAGATGCAAAATAAGATTGAAGAAGCTTTGCCTTTTCTTTGTTGTTAGTTATCAATCTATACACTCCAAACAGTCATTCTATACCTCCTTTATTTTCCCCTTTTCTCTATATTTGCTAAAACACAGCCCTTTCTTCAGGGATGTTCTGGTAAATGTTTAACAATTGGCTCTCAAAAAATGTATACACAACACACTTTTAAGTTTAATCTGTATTATTAAGATTTTCTCCATCACTTCCATAAGTCTAGACAACCAACAAAACAATAAGCCAAACTCCAATTTGTAGTAGTTCTGGGATATAAATGCTCACATTGGAAATTTCACAATTGAGAGCTGATCTGAGTGGGCCATAGCAAAACCTTGCCTTTCTGCCACCTTAGGCTATTTTTGTAGTACCATAAGACACTCTTACATTCGTCTTCTGTCCCCTTTCCTCATTTTCCATCTTCTGTACATATATTTTTAAAATCTAAGTTGGTTGGTGAGATTCTTGTGCATCCACATCAGGCTCCTCAGATTTCTTCCTCATATAAATAGCTGCCATTTATGTCTTTGGGATTAGAATTTGGGAGTTTCCCATCCCTCCTGGACTGGCTTGCCTTGTAAAATTTTAAAGATCTACGATTCTACTATCTTTGTCTTCTAATATTTATGATTCTATACAAAATCACTACTCTGAAGAGGATAATACACACTCGAATGTGAAACTTTTGATATTTTAAAATTCTGGAGGATTGCAGCAACAACGTTACTTGCAGCTACTGTGGCTGTGTAAGGCCAATAACACGAGCACAGAGAAAGACTGCTAGCACAGGTTCTTTGATCTGCTTTTCTAATGAAAGCAACTTTAAGGGCTTTACAATCTCACTTTAATTAAACATACATATATCATTCACTTAGTTCAGGGGGAAAAGTAAGCATCTTGAACTTCAATAATACAAACCAACAGACAGGCTTCTAGCTATCTGACCAAAGCTATACATACATAGTTACCAGAGAAAGAAGCACCAACATCTTGATTTTCAAAGCCAGGGGGTTCCTTAATGGCTACCCAGAATCTCCAAACCAACACTTGCAATGAGTGATCCCCTCATGCAAAATGCTAACCTCAGAGTATAAATACACTTCTTCAGGGTCAGAGGGTGTCACAAACATGGAACTCAAGCCCATGTACCACATCTCTCTTGTCAGGTTGGCTAACATGACAAAACAGGAAAACGATAAATGCTGGAGAAGAAGTGGGGAAATTGGAACATTGTTACATTGTTGGTGGAGTTGTGAACTGATCCAGCCATTCCGGAGAGCAGTTTGGAACTATGCCCAAAGGGCTATAAAAATGTGCATACCCTTTGACCCAACAATGCTACTTCCAGGGCTGTATCCCAAAGAGATCACACAAGTGGGAAATGGCCCAGTATGTACAAAAATATTTATAGTAGCTCTTTTTTGTGGTGGCAAAGAATTGGAAATCAAGGGGATGCCCATCAATTGGGGAATGGCTAAACAAATTGTGGTATGTGAATGTAATGGAATACTAATGTGCTATAAGAAATCAAGAGCATAGAGACTTCATTAAAACCCAGAAAGACTTCTATGAATTGATGCTGAGTCGAGGGGAGCAGAAACAGGAGATCATAATACATGATTACAGACACCCTGTATCTGTAAGGACTAACTTTAGTAGACTTAGCTCCTCTCATCAATGTAAGGTTCAAAGACAGCTCCAAACAACTCATGATGGAAAAAGCTATGCACATACAGAGAAAGAATTATGGAGTGTGAATGCAGATTGAATCAAACTATTTGCTCTCTTTTTTTTCCTTCTGTTTTGGCTTCATTTCTTCATTCTCATGATTCATTCCACTGGTTAGAATTCTTCTTTACAACTGGAGTATTACGTAAATAAGTTCAATGTGAAAGTATATGTAGAACCTACATTGGATTACATGCCATCTTGGGTGGGGGGGAAGAAGAGGGAGGGAGAGAAAATTTGGAACCCAAAAACTTGTGGAACTGAGTGTCGTAAACTAAAAATAAAAAATAAATTTGTAATTAAAGTAAATAAAGATAATATTTTGTGTCAGCAAATAGATTGTGACTTTTGAAAACACCGGACAACTCCATAAATGTGATCTATTAACTGTTATCCATTCCTTAGTCAAGATTATAGGTATACGGAATAACTTGGTCACTTTGCAATCTAAGTATTTGGTTTTACTTTTATTTCACATTTTATTCAACTCCCAAGGCAGTAAAAGTTGGCGTATGCTGAGTACAACTCAGCTTTGTTTGTCTGAGCAGATTATCATATATTCAGGTATATTCAATGTCTTGGTATCTGAACTGAAAAGGTCCAATTTATCCTATCAAATATTTAACAAGTGCCTAATATGAGCAAACCACTATGACAGAAGTTGAGGATACAAAGCCAAATCCTCCTTTTCTTTGCCTATGACTAGCAGCTCATTCCTATTTCATAACCTTCCCACACTCTAACCTAAGCAATTACATTAACATATGTACCCACTTAGAGACATGGAAATTCCCTATTAGGGGCTCTTAGACTTCTTCCTACCCTTATCATTTATTTATGCAGCTGTCTTTTTTTTCCTGCTGATGTTCTTTGTCTCAGTACCTGACCAGATCCAGTTCTTCTTATAATGATCTTAAGATCAATACTTGTAAAGCATAAAATTTCCAAGGACACATCTACTTGACTAACATTAAGTCTTCCTTTGCACTAGCTTTGGGGTCAGACTTTTTCAATTTTGATATACTTTCCCTTAAAAATTTCTGGATGCCCAATCATCCTTCCATATCCTTAATATTACCCAAACACAAACCACACTACATAGCTACTCCTATTCATTTTGGGGGCCCAGCTCATTTTCTTACTAAAACTTTCCAAAATATATGCAGTGATAAATTAATTCTTCAACTATATGTTGAAATCTGGACATGAGTTTTTCATCCATTTTGTTTTTCTGATGTGGATGACTAAGGCAATCTTTCTGAGTGACCAGGGATTTCATTGAGGCCACTTTGAAGTGTTCTAAGGCTTAAAAATAATCACAAAATGTCATTTGTGAGCTGGAGCATCTAGAGAACCTCACCAACAATGGGAAAACTCTTTTTCAGGTTGAACTCTGCACAAAATATACTTCATGACACTAGAGAAAATGTTTGGTGAGTATGTGTTCTTGTATTATGCCTCACTCGAGACTAGTGTTTAGTAGATCATTGGACAAACTTATCTTTGTGATTATAGGATCATAGATCTAAAACTGGACAAGACCTCAGAAGCTATGGAGTTCAACTCTCTCATTTTACAAATGAGGAAACCAAGGGCCGAGGAGGCTAAGTGACCTGTCCAACATAAGACAGGTAGTAAAAAATCAAAGGAAAAATTTGAACTCAGGTCTTCTGACACTATATCATCCTCTCTCATCTCTCAGAGAATCTTGTATTATGGCATATGAGTGGGAAATATATTTTGGTAGTTTTCTTAAACAAGCATATTACTTTATAGCCACAATTCATTTAAGTAAATATCAGTTAGTGCACTATCTGATTCTATACCTAAATAGGTAGAGAAATCAGGCTTAGAAAAAACTCATTTTGGGCTGGGGGAAGCCCAAGAAGGCTTCAACTCAGAGAACAGTCTGCTTAAGTGGTCCCCAGTGAAGAAGTTAGAAAAGTCAGATCAATGAAATGTGTCTCTTCCTCTAACACACATAATACAGTTGATAATTTCATATTAAGCTTTTTCGTTGTCCTCACTGTTCTATTTTCTGGGTCACAGAAGATAAAGAGCATAAAATTGTTCTTCATTCCCAACACAGTTCTGAGGACGTTCAAAAATCATTTTCCTCTGTTAATAACTTCTCGATAAGTACAGGTAATAACGTCTTACCCCACCTCCTGTTTTTAACTGTTGTCACCCTGCCAGTCTTGCCTATAACTGAAGAGGCAGCACACTGGTGCGAGACCTCCTTTATTAGGTACCTACACTCCACTGAATACTTCACAGAAGAGATACAGCATTGTTACTTGGAAGGATTTATGGAGCTTTACAACTGCATAACAATAACAATAATAATAATAATAGCTTTTCTTTATAAAACACTTTATACATTCTTAAGTACTTTTTATACCCATTATCTTGTCTGATCCTCACAACAGCTATGTAAGAGGGGTAAGATAAAACATTTTTATCCCACTTCTAAAAGAAACATAGAACCTGGAAATAAGAGATCTAAGTTCTTGTCCTAATTTGCACTGTGTGCTTGTTAACATCATGTTCTCTAATTTAACAAATTTGTCTCTTTTTTCATATATGTTTTGATAAACTAATCCTCACCTGTGATTTTCTCCGGACAAATACCTCGGATAGGGTACAGATGGAAGTAGTAACACAGAATTAGGACTCAACTATGTAAATTTTTAGAGTGTAAGATGTGGATGGGCATGATACCACTGTCACTCCTATTTTTCCCATCCTAATACAGTATTTCTTTTGATTGAACTATTATCTTCAGTTAGTTTAATCTAAGGACAAACCGACCTCTTGAATCAAAGATCATCTGAAATTTAAGATTGGCTACAATGTTAAAATACATTAACCTGTCTGAAACTGTAACATGGCCACTCAAGCTTGTCTCCCCCATATTCCCCACCAGGCTTCAATCAGGAAATTAATAAATCAATCTCCAAAAGTGATCCCTTGGATTCAATTAGAATGTGCAAGGAATATGTAAGGAAACCAACTCTATTTGTTGCTAGTGAGTATGAATAGCAGAGACAGGAATGTGGGTCTGGCATACTTTCCCCAATTTTATTTGTAAAAAGGATCATGGGATTAAGATAAGCTTCATTGCCGCCACCCCCCCACCCACCACGCACACACATAGGAGGGATGTAGTACCCCTGAAATAGGCTTGGAGGACAAAGGACCCCAATGAGAGATGCAACAGCTGTTAAAAGATATTTCCTAACTCTAAACCAGGAAGCTGTCCTACGATGATAGACTTTGAATCAGCACTTTAAAAGAACAGACAATCCTTTCAATGTAGAGGCATAATTTTGAGAGAGAGTGCAGTGTAATGTAAGTCAGGAAGGCATGAGTTCTAATCCCAACTCCAGACAACTGCAGACTTTTAGACCATGAACAAGCCACTTAACCTCTCTGAGGTTCAGTTTCCTCATCAGTAAAATAAGAAAACTAAACTCACTGACCTTTAAAAGTCTCTTTGAGATCTTCATCTATGATACTATGGTCTCAGCCTAGGGCAATCTACCAACTCTTCTTAACTATATGACTAAGTATGGAGGGCCATAGCCCTTGACCATGCAATTAAGGAGAGAATTCCTAGCCACTTCACAAGAACCAAGTAATAATTGACAATTTCATGACCTTCCATCAGTCCACCAATGACAACCTCCCAGCCTGAGACAACACTGCAGCTGAAGGTAGGGGTAAAATATCAAGAGTTTCTGGACCCCAAGTTCCTAGACCAAGCCATGAATAGGCAACAGAAAAATTCTCATTCAAGCTGGACATACTCTTAACCATGTTACCCTAGGAAAGAGAAACCACGTGAACTGAAGGACCTCACCTCTTAAATTTAAAAAAAAAAAAAGGAAAATTTCTTGACAATGTCAAGTTTTCAAGAGAGACAAGGAAGAATTCCCAGGCAGTGGAAAGAAGAGACTGAACATATGATCCTTTATCTGGAGGAGCAGCAACAGACTAAAATATAATATGAGAGAGCAAAAGATCTTAATTTTGTCCTCTGCTATCACTATTGAGAAGACACGAGAATATTGTATCTCCAGACAAAGCAACTTCTCAAGCCAAATTGAACCATGAGGTTTGTACTTTATGTCTCTCTTTATTGGTAAGAAGAGGATGATGTGAGTTTAAAAGAAGGCCTCCACCATCTTAGAGATTTCCTGTTAACACAAGGAATTTTGACATCTAAATGCTAAGAAATGCATTTTCTCTGACTCTAAGGAAGGCCTGCATATTTTCCCCACATCCTTTCTGCCCCAGAATATTACTGATTGTCTGTGTATTCTAGGTCAGTCTAAAAACTATTAAAATCTAATCTGTACCCTAAGAAGTACAGATCTATACCCAAGATGTCTTACTTATTACACTAACAAATTTGTTTCCTTTCCATTTGCCCCTCAGTCTTGTAGCCCTGATGGGGAATAGGACTCTACCTGGGGTTTCAAGGAATCTAGGCTGAGAAGCTCGAGCATACTACTATCAGTTATTTGGATGGAACAAATCCAATGAGAAGGGAGTGGCCTTTTAGCAATTCCAATTTTTTTTTTCTCCTACAGGGCAGGGGAATCTAAAACCTAAGGAAAATACCATAATGCTGACAGCCTGCATCAGATCCTGGGGTATACGCAGAAATCACCAAAAATCACCAGGGAGCTGCTTCTTTAGGAAACCCAAGTTTATTTTGCAATTGGATGGAGTACAAATAAAGAGTTGGCAATATGAATTTGGGGTATTATATAAGTCCCTATTGGTGGGTGGGGGTAGGGTGGGAAGGACATGGAACTCATTGAATATGGAGGAAAATCATATTCATTTTTTACGACCTAATGTGAGCTCTTTGTATTTTATACATTTCTGAGGGCAGGGAGTAGAAGTAAAATTAGTGCTATCTTGTACCCTACGTGCTTTGTCACTTTGGGTACATGTATAAGAATTAGATATTCTCTTACGCCCATTTGTGAAGATATAAACATAATCTACATTTCAAGATTTCCAAGAGGAAACTTGATGGGGGAAAATAAGCTAAAGAGAATGATTTTGGGAGAGTCTCCCAAGATTGGATCTAATCCATGTAAGTCAGAGCTTGAGAGGTTTAGAAAATTGTATAATGTATTGATCCTACCCTCAAGAACCTTACACTTTAACTAGGGAAAGAAGATCTCTAGGTATAAAATATTAATAAACTTACATAAGACAATATTTAATTAAAAGCTCAGTTATACGTCAGATCATAATTGGTAGAGGAGATTAGAAACAGAAAAGAGATGAATGTAGGCTAGAGTGTTAGTGAAAGACTTCAAGATATGGGTCTTGAGATAGACTTTGAAAGAGAATGAATATTTAGATTGTACTTTTGTGAGAAAAGAGAATTATCAGTCACTTTCTAGAGCTTACCTATGCCAACCCATGAGTTTAAGAGTTAGCTAAAAAAGTTGCTAAGCATTCCTGAAACAGCTGGAAAAAGAATCCTTTTCTGCTAGGATTGAGTTTAGTCATTTCCATGGCTTTATTAGACAAGAATCTGCCTGAGTCTAGGGAAAATTTGCACCTTTTTCTCAATTATTTAAGAAGCTCTGAACTACTCCTGAATCTTGTAGGAGCCTAACCACCAGAACCTCTGGGCATTTGGTGTATTGCTTGACTTTTTGATGGTTGTATGACAGCAGCCAAAGCATATAAATTGCATTTATTCACTAGTGATATGTCTACTGAAGTGCTTAGGATACATTTGTAATTTAGAGGAAAATATCAACAGCTAAGACATTTCTCTGCCTTTCATTCATTCACTCACTCATTCATTCGTTCACCCAAAATAATTATCTGCTGTTCATTCATTTACTCCACCAACAAATACTAAGCATCAGCCATTTTGAGGATACTTGCTGGGGATGAGGGAAGAGTATACAGTATTTATGGTGATGTCGACAGAGTTATATCAGATGCAGTTCCTAACCACTAAGTGCTTACAAGCTTTCTAAAGAGTTCAATACATCAACATGTTAAAGATCCATGATTTCCCCAATCTAGGTAGTCCTTTCACCAAATCAGACCTGGAGCAGTCTATGATGTATCAGAGAGTCTTACAGGGTTTCCTGAGACTCAAAAATAAGTGATGTATCCATCGTTATATATTTTATAAGCATCAGATGCAGGATTTGAATTCAGATTTCTGGACTCTGGATACAGCTGTCCATTCACTATACCACTACTTAGTTATGAAATAATAAATGGAGTACACATTCACAGAATTGTTTTATGGCTAGAATGAATAACACATGGATGATGTTTTCTAGACCTGGGAAGTGGTTAGAGGCCATCATCTAGTCCAACCCTTTTATGTTACAGATGAAGTGACTGAGGCCTAAGGAAATTAAGTGGCTTACTCAAGGTCATACAGCTAATAAGCTTTAGAGGTTGGATTGAACTCAGGTCCTCTGACTCTAAAGCCAGTGTCCTTGTATTATACCATGTAACCTTTTTTTAAAGCATAAAGTATAAAGCATTTTGTAGACTATACAGCACTATCAAAATGTAAGCTAATTATTCCTGAAGATTTCACTGTATATTCTAAACACAAGAGAAAATCTATTCAAAAGTCATTGAAGAAGAGAATATGTGCCAGCTATGAATCAGTTAACTAATATTCCACAGGAAGTTATAGACAATTTCCCCAAGAAATTTAATTCCTTTACAAAAGTACCTTGAAGACTTTTAACACAAATCACTCTTCTTACTTGAGACTATTTATCATTTTTTAGAGCTTATAAATTATACACACCAAGCAGCAATTTTATACACCAACAACCATAATAATCCAGACACAAAACAGAAGCATTGAAGGGTACACTCTTCTTACAAAAGAGAAAAACAGAGGAGGGAAAGAGAAAAAAGGACTTGGATTACTTTCCTTAGCACTCTCCTCCAAGCAACATC
>CM053622.1:302291232-302309627 GCA_028646595.1 Phalanger gymnotis
CAGTTTGCTTCGGGCCTACCCCAACCTCTCGTTTTCCGTGTGCAGTCTCCCGCTGGCCCCGCCTCCTTGTGCTCCAGTCAAGAATTTTTGATGTCCCTTACTATCTTGTACTTTCCTGTTCTGATCATTAATTATCAAATGGTATGCCACTTATTTTTCTTGTATTCAATTTTTTCATGTGTCATCACCCCAATTAGAGTGTAAGCTCCTTGACAGTAGGGATCGTGTCTTGTATCCACCTCTATTCCTCATTGTTCCCCACACACATTAAAGTAGGGCAGCTACTTAAATGTATTCGGTGTTCAAGAAACACCTACCAGTCAATCGATAGATTTATAAGGAAAGTTTGACTAATCAAATTTGCAAGTTTCTTGTGTGTATAATGATAATCACAATTTCAGAGTTCATTTAAACATTCACTAACAATAATTATTGAATGAAACATAAAAGCTGGTGCAAAAGAGCAGGGCTATCACTATCCTTCTAGTTCAGCTATGTTCTTTAACAGAAGGGTTAATGTTTAAGGCAGGGTTTTAGGGAAAGATGGAGGGACCACAATGCTAGTTAAACTTTAACTCTAAAGGTTATTTCTAGATGATGGTTACAGTGAGACTGTGTTAAACATTAGCAGAAGAGATTCTTTTTGGGTATTTTGATATGGAGGGTACCTGACATATTAATAGAAGGAATGAGAAAAGCCTTCTTGAGGAAAAACATGGTGACAATCAAAAGGGTTAATCAGAGGGGGAAATGGTACACTGGATTCAGCAGGGAATGGGAAAAAAAGAACTGAATTGGGAATCAGGAGACCAGATTCTAGCCTTGGTTCTACCACTTGTTAGCTCTGTGACCTTGGGAAGATATATGCTTCCCTGAACCTCAGTTTTCTCATCCATAAAATGAAGACATTGGACTAGGTGAAAATAATAATAATAATAATAAGTAAAAACCCCTTTCTAGGATACATTTACATTTACTAAACATTTCTCTCACAAGTCATGTGTAAAGCAGTAACAAAGAAATAATCCAGTACTCTGCGATCAGTTGTTTGATCAAAACATATTTCTTTATAATCTTAAGAGAGTTAGTAAAACCTCTGAACCCAGTTCTTCTTGGTCTAAGACGAGCATCCTTTCAAGTAGTCCACTCTGTTTAATGTGCTATCCTGTCCTAATATTCTATGACTGTCTAAACTTTTGATATGAATAGGAGTTAAATTTCAGGAAACTGCTTTGCACCCAACACCATGCTCTCTTATGTATATAATGTTATATATATACACATATATGTATATATGTAATACATATGTATATATATATATGTATGCAAATCTCAGTAATGTTGAGAAGCTATTGTACTCTATGTACTTTTTGCCTACATCTCCATTTAAGGAGAAAAAGGTTCACACGTTGGAAAGAAAGTACTACTATTAAGACAACCACTATTTGATTTAGAAAAATCGTTGTTTCTAATTTAATGGCATTATCTCTCTGCAGAGGTTATTTCAAAGTAGATCTAAGATAGAAACAGGGAAGCTTCATAACTGGGAAGGAAAGAAAGGCAAAAATTGATCTGTAGATGAGGAAGGGCCCTTAGCAATCACTTAGTCCATCCTACATATATCACAGGAAAGAATCTGAAACCCAGAGAGTTGAAACGTTTTGTCCAAGATGCATATTGAATTAGGAAACAACGAATTAACACTATCTGTGCTGTATTGTATCTTTATGTATTTTGTTAAATATTTCCTATTTATAATTTAATCTGGTTCCTCAAGTATTGAGGGCCATGAATTGGATACCTCTGTGCTCCTACCATCCTGCATCCTAGTAAATGTATTATTAGTAATTTAAAGACAATGTGGTTTAGTGGAAAGAGCCTTAGATTTAGATTAGGAGAACCTGAGTTAAAGTCTGATTGAGCAAATTACTACTTGTATGACTGTATGTAATGCATCTATTTTTAGACTAGATTGGGAGCTCTTAAGCTAGGGTCCATTATCTTGTTTTTTCTTTTGATATTTTGATAACTATATTTCAACATAATTTGTTCCCTTTGTAACTCTATGTATTCTATTTTTATGCATTAAAAATATTATTCTGAGATGAATTCCCTGGCTTTATCAGACAATCAAAGGGGGTCCATGACACACACACACAAGGTTAATAACCAATGACTGGATGACCTCTCAGCTCTTTTATAGCTCTACACCTATGGTCCCATAATAGGAATGGATTTCTTGAATGTTTTCTTCCCTGAGACCCAAGACTAATCATCATGGGTATGTCAGGTGTCTTGGGGAGGAATGAATCAAAGGAGAGGGGAGGAAATATCAAAGACACACCTAATTTTCATAATTTTGTATAAGTCTACAAGTCAACAAGGTCTGCTTCAGCATCTCAGAAGAGCCAAGATTTCATCCTAGTGGGTATTTCCTTCATCAATACAGATTTTGCTCTTTTATATGTAGTTTTTGTGAACTGGTCTCTATAAATCCTTAGATAAGAAACACAGTGAGTCACTAGACATGTACCACCCACCCCACCCCACCCCACCCCAACTAAAATATCTACAGCTTGGTATGCTTGCCAGAGCTTGAGTTCTGCCTGAAAAACCATGGGGAAACTAAAATCACCTTCATGCCATGTTGGCCTATTTCTGAATAGTTACAGAACATTCTCTGAGACCTCAAAGGCTTTAGAAACACGGTATCTGCAAACAATCTGAATTAAAGGTAAACCTTTTTAAGTTTACAGGAGGCACCAAGTTGTTGAAGGTCATTAAGCTTGTTGTTGGTTAATGTGGCTATGATACATATTAGAAAGATCAAAAATCCTCTTTTTGCTCTTTCCATAGGTTGAAATAATGTCCAAGAAAGAAATGCTTTATTTTTAAAATCATAATAACACTTTTTATTTTTATGTATTTTATATATTACCAAGTTTTTCATGCACATTGTTTCAGTGCCTGGAACATAGTAGGTACTTAATAAAGTCATGTAGATTGTTTCATTTGATCCTTGTAACACCCAGGTGAGATAGTATTTTCCCCATTTTGTAATCCCTCGACAAACAGGTAGCAAGCACTTAGTATGTGCTAGGCACAAAGAAGACTGGAAACAAGTAGAAGAGGCAGAAGAGAAATCAGGAAAAGCTAGAGAGAAAAGAGTAATCAGATGAGAAGGTAACAGACAAAAGCTGAAGAGAGGTCAAGGAGTATGAGGACTGAGAAAAGGTCATCAATTTAGGTGATTAAGAGATCAATGATAAGTTTGAAAAGAACAGTTTCATCTGAGTGATCAGATAGGCCACCAGAATGCAAAAGGTTTAGGAGAGCAAGAAGAAAGAAAATGGAGGTACTGATCATAGATTGCTTTCTCAGAAAGTTCAGCTAAGGAGGGCAAATTTATAGGATGACAGCTAATTGGGGTAGTTGGGAGAAGTGAGTTTTTTAAGGATGGGGGAGACACAGGCATGTATCAGGAAAGGACATATCAAAAGGGATTTTGCTGATGAGGAAAATGAGGCACATAATAGCTAATTGACTTGCTCAAGGTTATATAATGAGTTTGGGATAAGAGCAGAACTCACAACTAGGGGATAACCTATTTATTTTGCAAGCTGCAAAGTGTAAAAGGAACCTTTTCTGATGTTTGGGTTGATGGAGGCTCTAAACTTCAATGCCACCATTTGCTTACATGGTTTTTAAAGTTCAACAACTAGTCTTCTTAAATTAAGGAGAAGGCCATGTCCTACTAAAACTGCCGGAAAAGCAAAGGCTTTCAAAGTAATGAGACGTTATGATAAGTTCCTGACAGGTTCATTCGGCTTTCATGAAGCTCATTCTTGGTCTTCTTGATTCAACGTGCTCTTTCCCTCCCTCACCATCTGTCGCTCTCTCTCTCTTTCTGTGTATGTCTTGGTATGAAATAATAGAAGGAAAGACTTGTCATAGCTCATAGAAAAACTGATTAAAATAACACTCGGAAAATCACATATATCTTTTATGTGGCGGTATTGAATTGGGATTGGTGACTTTCACCTCTACTTGGGTCACCTTAAATGCCTGGCACACTCTAAAGCCAGAAGCTACTCTATAACAATGTGATTCTTGTCCATGACATGAAATCTCAAAGTAGCCAACTTTTCTCTCAGCTTTCCACACTGAAAAAAATAGGCATTTGCTTCACCACTCCTAGTGATTTTTCCATTGAAGGATTTCGGGTCACTTTGTAAAACGACCATTCTCTGGGAAGTTAATAGTGGCATGATTCTAAAGACAATCAAAGCCAAGACATTTTTCAGGGCTCCTTTTCACCCTGGACCTACTTAACTATGTATCATGTCAAAGGTGGTCACAACACTCCCAGGGGCAGCCAAACCAGATTAAAACATAAGTGCGAGGGGCAGCTAGGTGGCACAGTGAGTAGAGTACTGGTCCTGGAGTCAGAAGGACCTGAGTTCAAATCTGCCCTCAGACACTTGGTTTGCTAGCTTAACCTTGGGCAAGTCACTTAACCCCAATTGCCCTGCCTTGCCCCCTCCAAAAAAAAAAAAGTAAGTGAGAAATATCTAACAAAATAAATACAAATATAATAGGACATAGATAATGTTAATTTGTGGTTTTCTAAGTCAATATGCAGCTGCAAGACTTATGTTCCATATGGCCCAATTCTATTTAGGTTTGACACCACTGATCCAGAGATTAATAAAGTAAATGTGCCCATTTTTTATCACTTTACAATGTATTATCATCTCTTTGATGAAATTTGTAAAACTTTTATGTGTAGATAATCTTCTAATAGAAGGTTTAATACAGAAAATATTAATCACATAAAATAGGAGCAGAGACTGTTAAAGAGAGGACCCTTTGGAAGCCATTTAGTTCAATTACATCAATTTACAGATGTAAAAAACTAAGACGAGAGAGCTGAAATGACTTACCTTAGGTCTCTAGTTATTGAACTGACTTGACTAAGGTGAGCCAGTTAGTGGCATCTCAAGAACTAATACTCATTTTCTTCCTGTTTTCCAGTCTAAGACTCTCAAATATTAGGCTACCTTTGCAAAACATACTATTACAGTACATGCTATCTTGAAAAAAAGTGTTAGAAGTATTCTATTTACATTTTAATAGTTCTTTCATCTAGGTACCATTTTGTCTCATATAAACAGTTCTCCTTCAAGTTCATTTCTTATGCATTAAACCAATGTGACTATGGTACCCCTTTGGGAAGCCAAATATCATGTCACACCTCATCTCTTCCCTTTTGTGAAAGTGACAGAAAGCAGTTTCTAAGAGTACCCCCCCCATGGAAAAGATTTCTTCCCAGTAAGTCTTACTGTTGATCATGTTTTCTGGCCTATGTCTTATGAGTCCATGGATGAGACTGCATGGGCCTTGTCTACTCCAATCTCATGCCATTCTTACACCATTTGGTTGGAATTTATCATCACCTTGCTGTTGGGAGCTGAGCCTGTATCCCAGTCCAGAACTAGCAGTCAGTGTATGAGTCCTTGTTTGGGCATGAAAACATTGTCAGCTGAAGCTATTGGGAAGCCTTCTTGCTATAAAAGATAAAGGGGAAACTAGACATTTTGTTTCCCCCATTCCCCAAAGAAAAGGAAGCTCAACAAAAGAAGAGAAGCACTGTACAAATTAAAGCACCCGATTCTTTTTGAAGAAGGTTGAAGCTTTAATGGAGGAATACGGTTAGAGAATATTTCAGGTGTTGCAAATGTCTTGAGTGATTCTATGAGCCATTGAGAGTAAGAAGGACTAGGTTCCAGTTTTCGTCTTATCTATTGACTCCCAGGTGACTTGGACAAGTTACTTCTTTGCCTTTCCCTCTTAGTTTATTCATAAAATGAGGGAGTTGGACTAAATTATTTCTAAACTTCCTTACAACACTAAGATTCTATGATTTTATGAACAGACAAGTAGGTATAAGGTAATATGATGTGATCTGAGGGACACTATAAAAAGCTTCCCTTTCCAAAAATATTTTCCCAAGTCTCAGGTTTGAAGTTCTGTCATTTAAAACATATTGCTTTGGGTCTTCAAGGATTTTTGGTCTTCAAAAGCATTTTATTAAAACACAAGCGGCTTTGAGAAAGGTAACAACTTGAAGTAGAATAGTTAATACCTGAGTGGGAAGTCACCTATCTTCTCTTTTTAATTTAATCTCCAATTGAGAGTGAATTGAGGCCTATGGCAATCGAGCAAAGGCAAAATGCAAGGGCAGTACTTCAAGGGCAGGTTGGTAGGAAGATCAAGGCAAGTGCAGTAAGAGGAGAAAAGGTGCTGGGAGGACCAGGAAGGAAAATGTTGCCTTTGCTAACTTAATAATTGTGTCTTCGTAGTTGTGAAGTGGACCCACCCTATCTCTGAATCCCACTTTATAAAAGAACCATCTCTTTTAGTAGATAGTACAGACCTATGTTTTCTTGTTTTTCTTTTAAATAATTTATTTTTTTTTTAGTTTATAACATTCAGTTCCACAAGCTTTTGAGTTCCAAATTTTCTCCCCCTTCCTCTCCTCTCCCCTCCCCAAGACGACATGCAATCTGATTTGGCTCTACATATATATTCACATTAAACATATTTTCACATTAGTCATGTTGCAAAGAATTATAACCAATGGAATGAACCATGAGAAAGAAGAAACAAAACAAAAAAGAGAGAGCAAATGGCTTGCTTCAATTTGCATGCAAACTTCATAATTCTTCCTCTGGATGTGCATTTTCTATCATGAGTCTTTTGGAGTTCCATCAGTCTTTTCAAAAGAAGGGGAAGTTTGGGGACTTGGAAATGCCTAGAATCACAAGGCTATAAAAAACATTTCACCAGCTCCTATCATTATCATCATCATTATCATCGACATTTACATAGTAACTGAAGGTTTGCGGAGAGCTTTACATTTATTATACAAATATACATTTGAGCCTCACAACAACTTTGTAAGGTAGACATTTCAGTATTGTTCTACTCATTTTGTGGATGAAGAAACTAAAGGTCAGAGAGGGAAGGTCATGGGATTTGCCCAAAATAACACAGGTAGTAAGTGTTGGGGGACTCATCTATTCCAGGCGTTTCCTCCCCAGGAAGAAGGACACCTATTTCAACAAAGACAAATCATTGCTACATTATCCTTTTTGGAGATCTAGTAACTAGACAATACTTGTTGAATAGCAGAACTGGAAGAAACCTTAGAGATCATGTAGTAAAACCCCTGAATTTTACAGATGAGAAGACTGAGGCCCAGACACTTAGTCACTTGCCCAAAGCCTCAAGGTTGGCTTGTGGCAGAGTTCATTTAGGACCCAGTTCTCCTCAACCTTCATCCAGGACTCAAATGATTGTAGCCTTTTTCCTCCTTCCATTAACCAAAGTAAATCTGAAAAGAGCACCCATCCCTATTTCCTCCCCTCCAAGTTTCATCCTTATCTCTGGCAAACACTTCTTTACTGTGTCTCTCTCACCTATTTCCATACTCCTCTTTCCTCTCTTTCTCCAGTAACTGTTCTGCACAGAGGGTGAGATCAGGCCTCAGGACTTACTGAATTTCCAGCTGACTCAGATAATGTACTCCTACTCTTAAACCAAGCTGACTTAGCATATCAGAAGCAGTTAATGAAAAAGGTAGGAGACATGTTGGGGGAGCCTTCTTAGAAGCCTCCCCCAGAAAAAAGATGAACCCTGTCCAATGTACTGCACAGCCCTGACAGCCCTGTAAGGGAAATGACAAGAGGAACTGACTTTTTTTTTCCTCCTCCTTAGTTCACATCAGTAACGCCATAACTAAACCTATACTGCCAGCCACTCAATACCCACCGGGAGGCAGGAAAAATGTCTCTCCCCAATATTAGATTTTCTAATATTGCTTGTCTGACAAAAGTTATTTCATTCTGGCTTCATTTCAGAGAGATGAAGCCTAGGTTGGTAATGAGAACTTTCACTATGCCCCTTATTCTCTAGCAGCGATATTAACAGACACCAAACACCAGGCTGGGATTTAAAAAAAAAAAAAATAACCCTGGGTTTCCAGCCCCCTTTCATGCTTGAAAGGAAATTTGTAAATTGTCAACTTGACTTAATTTTTCCTCTGGACTCGCACCTATTTGCTGTAATAAGAATTTCCCCCCTGGGTTTCACTCATCTACAGCATGTGGCAGGAGAAAGGGATTAGGGTTGTATTTGTCTTCTTTCCGAAGCGGATTTCCTTTCGGCAAATCTGCTATCAATTCAGTCTGCCAAAACAGCATTTTAATGCGTTACCTGCGGGTCAAGCATGTTCTATTAAGTTAACGTGTGCCTCTGCCATGTTTTCTTATGCTGTTTACCGTTGATTCGTCCATCCTTACCAAGCTTATTATTT
The DNA here is from genome assembly GCA_028646595.1 of Phalanger gymnotis. Taxonomy (NCBI): domain Eukaryota; kingdom Metazoa; phylum Chordata; class Mammalia; order Diprotodontia; family Phalangeridae; genus Phalanger; species Phalanger gymnotis. The sequence goes on from CM053622.1 coordinate 302,299,610, forward strand.
TTAATACAAATGCGGATTATACTATTTTGATAGTCTCTCTAGTTCTCCCGTAAATTGGTGAGAGAGAAAACAAGGGGGGGAAAGGTGGCAAATGGGGCCTCCTCTTCCCAGAAAAGAAGATTTTAATGAGCTTATCCTCTAGTTGGGGAGATGCTCTTAACCCCTTTGGCACAGTAAGATGTGATTTCTTGACACTAAGAGTATTGCAAATGCATTTTTATCAGAGCTGCGGACTGTCAGCACCTAAGGGATTTCTCCAGTATTTAACAAAGCCATTTATTTGCAACACAAAATAACGCTTTGTTTACTCTGTCCTCTTTGTCCTGTGCAAGGTATTATTCCTGAGGCATCGCTTTTCCACCGCAAACTGTCAATAGCCCAGGATACTTTTCAGCCTGCATTTTGGACTATAATTGGAGAAAATGTCTGCTTAGTAGTGAAGAGGTGAGTGTCAGAGGGGACTTGGAAAGACTGTTCTCTGGTCTGCATGACATCTACTCCAAGGTGCCTTACCCACTCCAAAGTTCATAAACTCGATGCTAGTGATCTTATGCTAGTGGTCCTGCCTTTCCTTCGTGCCAGATAATTAGCGGCAGCGAGCCCGGTGGACTTGTCATTGGGCACTCAATGAAGCTCCTTCCCTCCAAGCTCATTTCCTTGGAAGGTGAGAGTCATTATCGTAAAGGGGGATATTGCCGATTCTGTTCCTTCTGCTACTCGATGGCTCCAAGCAGAGGAATTTGTGTTTTTCTGCCAGGGAGAAGAATAACATTTATTTAATGGATGCTGAGCAAAAGGTATTCACATTTCATGCTTCAGGGCTTAAGCCATCCTAGATCAGGAGGGAACTTTTCCGCGGTACAATATTGCACAACTGGGTAAGTGCTTTGTGCTTACTACCCCTCTAGTCCCCATCTGGATTTGGTCTGCGGTCACATTCTCAGTGGTGCCTCCACTCCTACTTCTTGGTTACTTTGTTTATGCCCTGCCTCATGTAACTTTTTGTACCTCCCTCACCAGCTTCCCCCTTCTTAGTCAAACTCTTCAGTCCTTCCTTCCCAAGCACTGGTCCAGCCTGAGGAGTGGAGTTTTGGCCTACCAACATCTTTATCCATTCCTTTCAAGACAGATTTTTAGACTGATAGATTTTTTAAATAACTTTTATCTTAGATCTTGGGGAATGATCATGAGGACTGGAGTCAGAAGACCTGACAATTCCAATGTGACCATAGACGAGTCACTCAGACTTTCTGTGCCTCAATGTTCTCATCTACAAAAGACAGGGGATTTGACATAGTCGGGTATTGAAGGGTTGATCACATCCCAGAACCTCAGTTAAAAAGGCATGTAATAGGATATCAATTATACATGTGAAATCATGCAAACATATTACCATATTAGCCATAATTTTTAAAAGAAAAAAAGTGAGAAAATTATACTTAAATTTAAACTCAGAGTTCTCTCTCTTAGAGGTATACAGCATTTTTTTTCGTTATGAAACCTTTGGAATTATCTTGAATCATTATATTGATCAGGGTAGCTAAGTCTTTCATCATTGATCATCCTTGCAACATTGCTGTTACTATGCACAATGATCTCCTAGTCTTCACTTCATTTTGTACCAGTTCATATAAGTCTTGCCATGTTATTCTGAACCCCTCCCCATCATTTCCCACTGTACAATAGTATTCCAACACAATCATATGCCACAACGTGTGCAGCCATTCCCCAATTGATATGAATCCTTAAATGTCTAATTCTTTTTCCACCAGAAAAAGAGCTGCCATAAATATTTTGGTACGTATAGGTCTTTTTCCCTTTTGTTTCCATCTCTGTGGGACAGAGACCTATTAGTGGTATTGCTTGGTCAAAGGATATACCCAGTTTTATATACTTTGGGCGTAGTTTGAAATTACTCTCCACAATGATTGAGCCAATACACTATTCTAAGAGTTCATTAATATACCTATTTTTAACTCATCCCCTCCAACATTTGTCATTTCTGATAGGTGTGAGGGTTTTTAGGGTTTGTTTTTTAGGGTTGTTTTAATTTGCCTTTCTCCAATCAATAGTGATTTAGAGTATGTTTTCATATGATTATAGATAGCTTTGATTTCTTCTTCTGAAAATTGTCTGTTTATAAATCATTTGGCCATTTATCGATTGGGGAATGGCTCTTATTTTTATAAATTTGACTCTGTGCTATACTCAGTATATATTTGAGAAATGAGACTTTTCTCAGAGAAACTTGCTGTAAAAATTTTTGATATTACTTCACTGCTTAATGGTACCTTTTAGCAAAATGTAGTCTCCCTGATTATCCCTTGTAATTAAGTCTATTTTTGCTTTGTCTAAGATCATGATTGCTACCCCTGTCTTTTTTTTAGTTTAGCTGAAGCATATTAGATTCTGTTCCAGCCCTTTATTTTAACTCTGTGTGTTTCTATTTCAAGTGTCATCTCTTGTAAACCAGGTATTGTTAGATTCTGGTTTCTAATCCATTCTGCTCTCTGCTTCCATTTTATAGGTGAGCTCCTTCAATTCCCATTCACAGTTATGATTACTATATATTTCCCTATATCTTACCTTCTTCTGTCTTTTCTCTCTCTTTTTACCTTGTCCCTCCTTAAACATCTATTTTGCTTCTAACTACTATCTTCCTTAATCTGTCCTCCCTTTTATCATCCCCCTCTTATCCTTTTCCCCTCCTATTTCCCTATTGAGTAATTTACATTTCTATACACAATTGTGTATGTATACATGTGTGTTACATATATACACACATATATATTCTTCCCTCTTCAAATTAATTCTGATGAGAGTGAGATTCAAGCATAGCCCACCCACCCCATTTTCCTCTCCAAATCTCCAAAATCTCTTCCTTGTGTGCCTCTTATGAGAAAGATTTTCCCCATTCCACCTCTCCTTTCTCTTTTTTTTTCCCATTGCATTGCTCTTTTTCACCCCATCAGTTCTTTTAGTGAGCATTCCAAGATAATCAACTCAAATCCATGTCCTCTGTCTATCTAGACTCCTTTTAACTGCCCTAATAAAGTTCTTAGGAGTTACACTTATCACCTTCCCATATAGGAAAGTAAACAGTTTAATTTGAGATGCTTATGATTACTCTTTCATGTTTATCTTTTTTTTGTTTCAGTATTTTTATTAAATTTATTTTTTATTTTTAGTTTACAACACTCAGTTCCACAAGTTTTTGAGTTCCAAATTTTCTCTCTCTCCCTCTCCTCCCACCAACCTCCAAGATGGTATGGAATCTGATATAGGTTCTACATATACCTTTGCATTAAACTTATTTATCATGTTTACCTTCTTATACTTCTTTTTGTCTTGTGTTTGAATAAAAAATTTTCTATTCGGCTCTGGTCTTTTCATCAGAAATGCTTGAAAGTCCTCTACTTCATTAAATATTCATTTGTCCCCTGAAGGATTATATTCAGTTTTGCTGGGTGTTATTGTTTGTTGTAATCTTATCTCCTTTGCCTTCTGGAATATCATATTCTAAACCATCTGCTCTTTCAACATGGATGCCACTAAATCTTATGTGATCTTGACTGTGGCCCCACAATGTTTGAATTGTTTCTTTTTAGCTGCTTGAAGTATTTTCTGCCTCACCTGGGAGCTCTGAGATTTGGTTATAATTTTTTTTTTTTAATTTTCATTTTGGGATCTCTTTCAGTAGGTAATCAGTGGATTCTTTCCATCTTTATTTTACCCTTTGGACCTAAGATATCAGGGTAGTTTTCCTCGATAATTTTTTAAAATATTATGGGCTCTTTCCTTGATTGTGACTTTCTAGTAGTTCAATAATTATTAAATTAGCTCTCCTTGATCTATTTTCCAGATCAGTTGTTTTTCTGATGAGATTTCACATTGTCTTCTATTTTTTCCATTCTTTTTGTTTTGTTTTATTGTTTCTTGATGTCTCATGGAGTCATTAGCTTCCACTTTCTCAATTCTAATTTTTAAGGAATTATTTATTTCGAAGAGATTTTGTAGCTCTTTTTTCCTTATGGCCTATTCTAGTTTTTTTAAGTTCTTTTCTTCAATGAATTTCTATACCTCTTTTTCCATTTGGCTTAGTCTACTTTGTAAGGAACTCTTTTCTTCTATAATGTTTGTGCCTCTTTTACCAAGCTGTTAGGACACAAAACATATTTCCTCCTTGGCATTACAAATTTTTCATGCCTACCTCCTGAATTTTCCTATGCCAGAAAATGTCTCATGCTAAGCTTTTGTTGGCTCTGCTACTCCAAAATTTGATTTGAGGTATTATCTTAAAGTTGTTTGGAGGGCAATGTTGAGAAAATTCAACTAGGTTGCCTCTGATTTTCCTCTTGGCCATCAATCTGCTATTAGCAGTAGAAAATTCAACTGACTTCCTAGAGCACATATCCATGATGAGACAGCTGTCAAATACAATGACTTTTTAGTGATACATGAGAACATAAATAATACTGCCTGAAGGAATCTAGAAAGCACTGCTAAGAATGACGATGCCTGAGACAAGAAACTAGGAAGCAGAAAGATATAGCTAAGGGAACATTGGATTTGGAATCAGAAGACCTGGGTAGAAGACCAGGTTCTACAAAAAATGTGCAACATTAAGTATGTTACAACCTCTCTGACACTCAATTTTCTTCTCTCTAAAAGCGAATTAGACTCTAATCCTCTAAAAGAGGATTAGACTAGTGAACCACAAGGATCCTCCTAGCTCTAAAATTATGACCCTACACCTTTGAGGCACAGGTGGTGTTTTCATCACTACTGCCTATTGAAGGCAAATAAGAGAAAGGCAGATTTGGGAAATGAACAGCTGGTTACAAAGACAGTGTCTGAAAATAGAATTTGGATCTTTAGACTACATCTTAAAATATTGAAATGGTTGTCTTTTTTGCCAGAGATGGAATATATCTAAAAGAGACCATAAAATTTCATTTCTTTGGAGCCTTGTCAATATAAACAAAAGGGCTTTAAGCTGAAAAACAAAAGAGAGAAATAAAATGGTATTTACAAAGCTTGAATTTTTTTTTATGTAGCTGTAGTAGAGAAAGAATAGCAGTTAGGATGCCCAGACATCCACAGGATGTAAAACCAAAGAGGAAGCAATCCACAAAATCTATGGCTACAGAAGTTTTTACACAAATGCACAAAGTACAGGTGACCAGCAAAGGGAACTAGAAATTTTAATGCAAGTAAGCAATGAGATCACAGATATGAGCATCTAGATATTAGAATATAGGAAGTATCTTCAGAGAAATTGAAAGAGAACCTTGAAGAAAAATGGAGATAGCTGTCCCAAATATTTTGTGTCTGAATAAATGTTCTCCATGGTTTCAGAAAAGGGAAAGATCATACCTGGTTAGGAAGGACTTAAAGAAAGTGATATTTGACCTGTTCCTTGAAAAATGGGAAGAATTTATTTCTATTTAAATGAAATTGGTGGGGAAGGGGGAAAGGTATTTCAATTGTAGTGATTCTGAACAAACCTTTCAAAAGATCTATCCATACTGATAGTACAACACATAAATACAGTAATTGAAATGTTCTCTGTCGCACATTCAGACCAGTGCTTGACACCCTGAGGTAGATAGAGCAGGTGTTCTACTTGGGATTTGAAGCCCTTCACAACCCAGCTCCAACTTACCTGTCTTTTTTGTTCACTACTCCCCTTCATGCTTCTCTATAGTTCAGTCAAACTGGCCTTATTGCTGTTCCTCAAACATGACTTTCTGTCATCTCTGAACCTTTGCTCAGGCTGTCCCCCATGGCTGGAATTCATTCCTTCTGCCCTTCCATTTCTTAGAATCTCTAGCTTCCTTCAAAGCCCAGCTCAATTACCATCTTCTGTATGAAACTTTCCCTGATTCCCCTCCCCCAGATCCTACTTTCTTCACCCTCGTCTCCAAAAAATATACATGCGTTTATTTTGTATCGGCTTATGTAAGTGTGTGTGTTATTTAAATGTAAACTTTTTAAGGGTAGAGCCTCTGTCATTTTTGTCTGTGTATCCCCAGTGCCTAGAATGGAACCTTGGCCTTAGATTCTTAAAGATGCTTGACCGATTGATTGTTCAATAAATGAAGGGAACCCCATCAGAACTCATTCAAAACATGTTAGGTTTTGAATACTTAGAGTGTGCCTGCAAACTCATGACAGGTTCATCTGCCAGCTGACCCCTAGACTTGCCCCAGCCCCATTCTCAGCTCCACTCCAACTTCTCTCACCAAGTATACTACTGCCTATACTTGCTGGAGTCAAAGCACACCCTCCATGTTAAAACAGAGAAAAGTAGCTCAACTTGGTTACATGCAATCAGAAGTTACAAGGTATTGAAAAGAGACTAGCACCTACCTAAGGGAAGCTTCATCTCCAGAGGTAACCAACCAGAAATATTTAAAAAATTTGTATTGACACAATTGTGAGACAGAAAACACTAGCCCACAGGAGGGCTGCTAGCACAGGTTCACTCTTGGTCTGGTCAGACAGGAAGACCCTTTAGAGGGGTTAATAATCTTACTTTATTCTAGTCTAGTCTTCTCACAAGAGGGTTGCTGATAATGGGAGCACCAACTCCTCTAGCATTTCCTAATCACCCTTCTCTCAGAGGCCAGTGAGAAGGGGGGAAACTACCCCCACTTCTCAATGGGGTCAATAGACAGCTTGTATACTCCCTAAATCCCCTCAAGCCTAAATGGGGGCCAGTTAAGGCAAACACAGATTCCCTCAAGCCTTGAAAAGGCTGATCAAGGCACACATAGCATTCCAGCTTCTACATTGAACCCTAAGGGCTCCCCACTAACTGACCAGTGACCACCTGCTTTATAGGGCAACAAAGAAGGCATATTGCCAACAATAGCCTCATAAGTTTATATTAGCTCGCTGCACAGTCACAGTAGATATTTACAATTTAAGCACAAATATTTATATTATTTATGATTATATAATGCTGTGCAAGGGTGGTAGAGATGTTTACAAGTCATGAGCCTGGGAAATGGAGATTGTTATGGCCATGGATCCTGAGAAACTAAACTCTAAGAAAGAATAACAAAAATCTACCTTAAACACACTAAAATCCACCTTACTTACAACAATCCATCTGCTTCACCTGAAACGTGTTCCTTCATCATCTCCTCCTATTAGGACCTTTGCCTTCCTTCAGGCCTAAAGTTCAGGGTGCCATTTCCTCTGTGAAGCATTCCATTGTCTTTGTTCTAGTTTTTCTCCCTCTTGAAATCATCTTGTATTTACTTATCTGCCTCTATTTGTTGTCATTTGTATGTTTTTTTTTTTAATCTTTGAGACTCCAGTGCTAAGCCCAATATCTTGTATGTGGTAGGTGCTTAATAAATGTTTGACAAATTGAAAAGGGAGGTAGGGGTGGAGGCTTTGAAGGAAAAAAAAAAACAAGGCAACAGCCCAAATACTTTGTGGTTGAATAAATATTATTGAATTGCAATGAATTCATTCCCCTTTGAGCTTAAGTCTTTATTGTTGATACAATACAGCATTGTGGGATTCTTTATTTGTGAAGATCTCTAAAATAGATTTCCCCAAGAAAAGGGAAGATATTTTACACTTGCTGAATTGGATTGGCTAGGGAAATTTAGGACTCTCCAAGCAGAGTCAGTTAAGTCTTCAACCTCCAGGTAAGGTACTTGACCATTGATGAACAAGAAATTATTTCAGTCATGCCTCATGACTTGTCCTCATGGCTAAGATCAGAGCAAAGAGCTGAGTTTGAAGAAATACAGAAAAAATTGGTACTCAGAAAGCTAATACAATTATGAGCTTTATTATTATGAAGCAGCAGGCATAGCAAGCAGACAAAAAACAAACAAACACTCTATAGCAACAGATAGACAAGGATTTGACCACATTTAGGACCTGGGTCACTCACATGAGGGTGATGTATCCTCTGACAAAGATCTTGTTAGGAGAACAAGCTCAGATTGCGGTCTGAGTATGGAAGTTTTATACCTTAAAGATGGGATTGGTTGAAAACAGGTGATTGATGCTAAATATGGGAGGAGACATTCTTAATTAGACCGAAATATGGTAGAGATAGTCCTTGGGTTACTCAACTATATCAGATCCAGATGGAAGAGTTTCCCAATCAAGAAATCGGGTGAGAGCTGAAGGTGAAGACTCCAAAAATAAGTGTTGGCTCACAGCTGCTGTAGTGGGCCAGAAGCCTGGTCCAATCATGAGCCATAATTGTTTACATGTTTGACACGGAGTTGGAACAGTGGAACAGTATAGGCTATCTGTCATTGCTTATATGTTTATGGTCATTAAGACCACTTAAGTCTAAGTGACACCATACTGGAGTGTAATTCCTGTCCCAAAGCCCATTGGTATGGCACTTTCTTTATTAATGGAGATAAACGCCCTACCCTGAATGAGAGGTATAGTGTAGACTTGGCAGGAAGGGGAGAGCTCCAGCCTTCTTCAGTCTTCTTTGAACTTCTATTTACTTCTAGCATTTTTAGCTTCCAGCTTTGAGAGGAGAGATGGAAGAAACCAACCTTACTTCAGGTTGCTGAAGGAAAAGACTCTGGAATGACGTGAGAGTGACTGACAAAATCTCTATCATGTCTCTATCACCAGCCTGCTATCCTAAAGGCTTCGAGGAGTTTCCTCTTGAGTGAGATCTAGAATTCTCTCTTGGTTGAGCTGTGTTTTTTCACCCTCAGTGGGACAATTGTTGTTGTTGGGTTTTTTTTATTGTCTAGTATATATTCTGTTATGTACACTTTCTCTGACTTCTGTATTGCTAATGACTTAGATAAATAGATTTTCTTTGCTGTTCATTATGTGTGTTCATCGTAAAACTGGTATTTGGTGGGAAAGGAGTCAAGCCTTGAATATAGAGTTTGGGGTCCTTTTCTAACCCAGTAATAACAAAGGGATCAAAAGTTAGATTGAACCCAATCATACTCCCTAGAATAACAATATTTAAAGGAGCAGATAGGTATATTTCTAGCTCAGTACTCCTTTCTCTGAGGAGAATAAATTGACTTCTGGCCCCAACCTCCTACTTCCCCTATGGGCAGGAATGAAAGTCTCCCTTGGAAAAGAGTGGGTATGGGGGAGAAAAGAGGGTAGAAATATCTATTCTGCCTCCCTTCAGGCCATGTGATGACAGTCTCACCACAGGCAGACTTCTCTACACTCAGGGTCTTGGTACAACAACATCAAACAATATATTTCAAAAATTACAATGATTATAATCATTTATCTGACTTCATTGGAAAATAAGATGTTTCAATGGGGAAATTTTCCAGAAAACTGACATTTATCTCTTTTAAGTTAGTAATAGGGTACAGCTTACTTAGGCCCCCCTTGACTCTTTTCATTGTCCTTTGTGTCACCTTCAAGTTTAATTGTTTGATTCTTTCTTCTGACCAGTGTTCCTCTTTAAATGGCAAAATTTATCTTTAATTTTACCTATTTTTATGGAAACTTTGCTGAATTCTATCATGTCCCTCTCTCCTTTCTTAAATAGAAGATATTGATCTCAACCACGCAGTAGATGGATGCTCCTTGAAGGTAGGGATCATGTTGTTTTTGTATTTGTATACCCAACACCTAAAACAATGACTGCTCTTAGGGGCTAGCTAGAAATGTGGGCTGTATGCCGACATATTAAATGAATCTGTATTTCTGAGTCCTTGTTCCTGGTTTTTATAGCTTTTTTTCTATCTCTTATACACCATTAGCCTGTCAGATAGTTCTTACTACTTCCAAGTCAGAGTGACAACAAAAGTGAATTTGAAATGGAGAAGCCTGAGTTTGAATCCTGCCTCAGGAGCTTATTAACTGTGTAACCCTGAGCAAATCATTTTACTTCTCAGAACTTCAAATTCCTCATCTCTGAAATGGGAATGACACTATCTGTATCACCTGTGTTAGAGAGTTGTTGTAGGACTCAAATGAAATAATGGGTGGAAAATACTTTCAAACCTAAAAGCAAATAAATACCGGCTAGTACTGTTGC
>CM053622.1:302310127-302357897 GCA_028646595.1 Phalanger gymnotis
GTCTGGTCAGACAGCTATGGTCAGACATCTAGAAGTCTGTCTGTTGATTCATGCTATTTTGCTCTGTTCATAATTTCTGCTTGTAATTTCTGTTTGTGTTTTCTCTGAAGTTCAGGGTGCTGATTTTTCCCCTGAAGTAAGTGAATGATATATGTCTGTTTAATTAAAGTGAGATTGTAAACCCCTTAAAGTTGCTTTCCTTAGAAAAGTAGATCAAAGAACCTATGTTAGCAGCCCTCTTGTGTGCTGGCGTTATTGGCCTTACACAGCCTGAGTAGCAGCAAGTAGCACTGTTGTTACAGGTATCTATTAGCACTCCTCCTTCCAGCACTGGCTTGGAGTATCCCATCTGGAAACTAGAAATCCACATTCTGACATTATAGCATCTGATCACTAAAAAGCAATGTTAGCGAGCCTCTGACTCTTCAACTCACCAATGAGGAAACCAAGGCTTTCCTAGTTTCCAAGTTTTCCCTAAAGTCACAGCTATTTAGAGACAAATCTTGAACTAGATAGAATTCAAGTATTCTCTCTTTCTCTCACACACACATACATACACGTATATGTTTATGTGTACATATATGCATGTGTATATATGTATCCATATATAAGAATTTTAAGAATATATATAACATATATTTTAAGTGTGTGTATATATAGATGAATTTTAAGAAAATAATTAAATATTAAACAGTGTGGCACAATTTCAGAAATCAAAGAAAGATGAGTGAGGCTTGCGTTAAACAGGAAAGATTTCATGGAAGAATCAGATCTTCATCGAGATATAAAAGAAGGAATAGGATCTGAATAATTGGAGAGGAAGGAATACTAGACAAAATCAAGTGCTAGCAGAGGATAATCAGAAATATAGCTACCCAGAGCTATAATGAGGGTAGAGTGGAGGAATTTTTCCCAAGGGTGCCAAATTTAGTGGATGCTAAAAGCACCTAGAACCCTTCAATAGCCAACCAAACAATTGATTTTATCTAGAACAATCTGGTTAGTTAGAATAATTAATGGGAACAAAAAACTACCAAATGACTTCCCATAGGACCCAAACATCCTAAGTAAATTCCTCCCAATACCCCACCAATACCACAACCTACTCACTAGCAACCTCACAAATTCCCCATTTCTGAGTTTATGGGGAAAAAATGATGGAGGACTAGTTAAAAACTGTCATGAGATGTAACCTCTCTAATGGTTCTTTAAAAAATTCTGAGACTCAGAGCATCTTCTGGTCTAGCATCATTCATGATCAGGTACCTAAAGTGTACTTTGGTAAGAAAGACCAAAATGTTAATCCTACCCTATACATGGGCAAACTACCTTACAAAAGGGAGCATAGCCAAGATTCATTTCTTTCCCCCCTCTCCCAGGCCTGTTTCCTCTCTCCATGTTTTCCACATTCATTCATTATTCAAAGTAGGTAATACTTTGTGTAGATCACTTTCTAAGCACTAGGGGACATAGAAAGTTTAGATGAGAAATGTTCCCTGCCCTTATAGTGCTTACAAACCATTAGAGAGAATAAGACACTAACACAGATAACAGTATGACAGAATAATACGCTATCTAAAGTCAGAGATAGAAGGTTATTACCATTGAGGGGCAAGGGGGGAGGAACAGGGAAAGATTTAAAGACAAGGTGGCATGTGAGCTGAGCTCTAACAGATTAGAAGTGTTCAAATAGGCAAAGGAAAAGAAATAATACAATAGGCTCAGGAAACAGTACGAGCAGAAGAATCTCGGTGGGAAAGCATAGGTTTTGTTGAGCAAACAGAAAATAGTCCAATTATCTGGATGGCAATGTCGTTGTTGTTCAGTTGTTTCAGTTGTGTCTGACTCTTCATGAACCCATTTGAGGTTTTCTTGGCAGAGATATTGGAGTGGTTTCCATTTCCTTCTCCAGCTCATTTTACAGATGAGGAAACTGAGGCAAACAGGGTTAAGTGACTTGCCTAGGGTCACACAGCTAGTAAATGTCTGATGAGTCTTCCTGACTTCAGGCCTGACATTCTGTCCACTGTGCCACCTAGTTGTCCATAATGTAATACAAATGGCAATACGAAAATACTAATAATAATAGTTGCCCTTTACGTAGTGTGTTAAGATTTGCAAAGTATTTTATATAGGGTAAAGTGTTTGGATAAAAGTATTGTGAACTGGAAAAGTAGAATGATCCTTTGTTCAGGGTTTGATTGTTAGGAAAAGGAAGCTGAATTCTATATGGTAGATAACAGAGATCCACTGAGCAAAAGATTGACATGACACAAAAAAACCTTATTTTGGCAGCTGTAAGAATAAATATGGATTGGAGGAAGAGAATGAAGGTAGGAAGACCTACCAGGAGCTATTTCAGTAAAACTAGGTCTCTATTAGGGTGATGGTAGTAGTAATAAAAAAGAGGAGATAAATGCAAGGTATATAGAGATAGGTCAGTCAAGACTTGGCCATTGATTGTTTTTGAGAGATGAGGGAGAGAAGTCATATTTATGCCAAGATTTTGAATGTGGGAGACATTGTGAATGGTGGTACCATAAACACAATAAGTGTTGAGGAAGAATAGATTTAGGAATTTTCCGTTTTGAACATATTGAGTTTGTTGCAGGTAGAATAGCCAAACAAAAATATCCTATAGGTAGTTAGGGTTATGGATCTGGAATTCAAGAGATGTCAGGACTATAGATCTTGATCTGGGCTCATGTATAAACAGGTAACAATCAAACCTAGATAATAAGATCATGCATGAACCCTCTGGATGAGAATAGGGGAACATACCCTTTAAGGAACAGAAAATAAGATGAAGAGCCTGCAAAGGAGACCGAGGAATAGTGACTAGAGAGGTAGGAGAATGAAGGGTATGTGCTGTCAATGAAGCTGAGACAAGAAAATCACAGAATCTCTAAGTAAGAGGGGGATCTCACAGGCCATCTAGCCCAACTGAACAAGACTTTTTCCTATAGCATCCATAAGGGAGCAAGGGAAACAGAGGGCAATCACCAAACCTCAGGTTTAATGGCTTGTGATATGATAGCAGGAAAAGAATCAAAGTCTGCAGAGAGAGATTTCTTGATAGAATTCAAGCTTCTTGAGGTCAAACACAGTTTCATAGTTCTGTTTCTCTAGGGTCTAGCACAGGGCCTGCTACATGGTAGACATGAAATAAATTTTTGTTAATTGATCATTCATGACTAAGTACACCCAACTTTGCTGAGTTCTCCATCACTTTTCCTAGTAGGTATAAAATGCTTGTGTTGCAATGGTTTTAACAATGGACACTTCACTGACACAGCCAAATGTAGCGGATTTTTATATTGAGAAAGAAGGTACTCACTTAGGCTTATCTGGTTGGTTTTTCTTCCCTGATATCACAAACAGAGAAATGCTAGGGAGTGAGAGAAATGATTATTAAATAACTAATTGTTAATATGGAGGAGACACAGGATTTATCCTCTTCTGAAACTTTATTAGGCCAAGCCAACATCTGAAGGACATTGCTGATAATGAAATTGGACTAACTTTCTTCTCTATCTCATTCAGAACCCACCCAGGTGGGGAAGCTCATTGTGTTTTACTCAGGTTTGGGTGGGGATAGGTTTTTTGATTAAATTGTGTAAGGCTGGGGGAGATTGGAAGTAAAAGATGTGGTCGTCCTGTCCTCTAGCCCCCAATTAGAATAGGTCCGCCTCTCATTGTAATATTCATTCTCTCATTAATTGTTAATCAATCAGAGTTGATTGCCACCCTCAGGAATGCCCACTCTTCCAAGGGCATGTAAGTGTTGAGTGGGTTCCATGAGGCATCTTTGGCATTCAAGAGTGTCACTGATCCTTTTTATTAATAATATGTTAACATTATTAATAAAATGATTAATTACCCAGAAATTATGTCTTTCAAACTTCTTAAACATCACAGTAGTGACCAGTACGAAAGAACTGAGACACCTGACTGAAATAGGCAGTGTAAACATGAAGACATTAGCGAGGTAAAAACATATACTCAGTGTTCAAAGTTTCCAAAACAGAGGCAACTTGCCATAAGTGAACCTCGTGGGTCTTAGAGAGATCCACTGTCACAGGACAGAAGACAGATTAAGAGGGGCTGGAGCAAGTGTGCTAACGAGAATGCTGAGACAATGAATATAGGTAACTTTTTTCAAGAAAGGTTAGCATTGAAAGGGAGGAGAGAGATAAAATAGTAGCTAAACTGGAGAGAAAGGTCAAGGGAAAGATTGAATTCTGAGCACATTTGTAGGCTAATGGAAAGGAGAGGAAAAATTCAAAAATACATGAGAGAGGGCATGACCCTGCCATAGCAAAGACTTGAAGGAAGAGATTTGGACTGGAAACAAGAGTTATGGGAGAAAGATAAACCTTAATCTTTGAAAAGTAGGGATTCTTCTGAGAGTGGAGAAAAGGATAAGGGATGATGCTGAAAAGTTTTGAAACATGAAAGGAAGGAAACTAATGTCAGATGCCCTCAATAGCCTCAGTGAAGCACCAGGCTAGGTGAGCTGTATATAAATATAGGCACTGGTAAGGTCATTGAGACTGAGAGGCAGAAGGAAAAAAATCTGAAATAATCTCACTATGGGAAAGCAGACAGAAAGTGGACAAAGGCAAAGTAGAAAGCTTGCTGGGAAAGGAATGAAGGCCCAGCCATTTGTGCCAGATTGGTAATAGGTGAAAATAGTTCCTTTTTGTAACTTTCCCTAGTGACATACAAGAATATTGGAGACACGGGAGTTACCTAGGAATGATGATTTCTGGATCAGAAATTGCAGAAGGTCACAATAGCACAGGATTATGGGGTAATATAGCAAAGGCCCACTGAGGTATCATCTAATTTAGGTCTATCCTACCTATATTCAGACCTTTCCCTCCTTCTTCCTCTGCTCCATCAAAACTTACTTTCTCTGTGTCATGCTTTTTCAAGGTCCTGCTCTTTGATTGTTTCTGATGGTCTATGACTCAGATTATGTCTCCATTCACTGTCTGATCCCAAGGCAATGCCTGCATTTCATAAAGCTAGTCAGTAATATATCAGACAACTGAGAAGCATTTTATTAGTCATTTGAGTTGTAGGCTTGGTGTTAATTTTCCCTCTCAGGCCATGATGAAGAAATACCTTCCATCTAAATAGATTTGGCAATGCTCTTAAAAGTAACTCTTCTAAACTGACCTTCACTCTTTTCTCCCCATCCACACAAACTGTTAAGTAAATTATTCAGGATCTCAAAATAAGACAATAGGAGTACAAATTATAACTCCAAAATGATAATTTGGCTTCTATTTGGAAGGCTGCTTACTTAATTCCTTTTAAGGGGCTATATTTGAACTTTTCTTTCATTTTCAACAGCATGGTACATTCTTTTTTGTTTAAATACATATACAAACATACACACAAACATCCACTCCCAACAAAGGCATTTTTTTAATAATCACAAGTCTATAGATATTGATGTGCTTTTGGCTAGTTACTTAGACAATATATAAAAACTTTAGGGAAAAGTTTCTTTGCATAACAAAAGAGCTAATGCATCAAGTTATGCTTTGTTAATGGCATTCAATTAAGACATAACTGTTGTTAGTCGATTAAAAATTAACTGTGAATAACCGTTTAACATTTAGCACTTACAAATGTTACTTGATTTATTAAAAATGTAGAAGCAAAGGAGTCTTGGGATAAACTTAGAAATATTTGGGTATATTTTTTACCAGAAAACTTAGACATATTGCAAAATATTTCTTTCTAGTAAATATACAATTGTGAATCAGTCTTTGCATTTTAACAACTCATGGAGAATTTTGCAGATCTCCTGTTTTAAAGCACTTGAGAAATAAATATCTGCCAGGGAAATAAGTCCCATAAGTTTTTGTGTACTTCCTATACAGATGGTGGACCATACTGTGAAATTTGCTGTTCTCAGATTTCTCTATTCTATACATGCCCCAAGGAATCCTCAACTCAGAGACCAGAGACATAAAAAACTAAATAGGCCATCTATTCCAGTTGAAAATTTATAGGATTCATATGAGATTCCCTGGAATTTACATCACAGCTTTCTTTCAAGGATGTCTAAGTGCTAAACAGAAAATTGCCATTATACTGTTCAGCCCACTATGGTGTCATTTATTACATTGAGCCACAGCGGGAAGAGCTCTGGACATAGGCCTTATTGCCTTTGTGATGATGGTTGAGTCATTTAGCATCTCTAAGCTTCAATTTCCCATTCTGTAAGACGGGAAGAGGGAGGGGAAGGGGGAAGGTACCAGTGGTGTGGTAAGTCAGACTAGTTTTAGAGTAAGAAAGATCTGTGTTCAGATCCTTCCTCTGACACATACTAGCTCTGTGATTGTGTGTCATTCAACCTCTCTGTTCTCTCAGGCAACTCCCTAAAACTACATAAGTCAAAGATGAGTTGCTGATTTGTATCCATTAAGGGAGTTTCCACACAGAGAGTTTCCTATGCTGATGAAATCACAGATCAGGACTAGAAGATGAAATTAGGATACTAGTAGCTAATTCATAGCATTGTTGTATCAAGAGATTGTTGTGAGGACCAATTTGGGGGGTGGGCCAGGAAGCATATAGTTGCATTAAAGAACTATACAAATGTCAGTTATTATCATAATATTCTGCTTACTATGTCATTGCAGCTTCTTCCTATAAAAATGATCTACCACCAGCACTTAGAGTGAGTGAGTTATTCTTCCCCAACAGTTCGTATGGTTCTGCACTGATCCATCAATACTTTCTATTACCTTGTGCCTCTCATGCCATTAACAGATTTGCAGGAGGGCTGGTCAAAGTCAGGGAGTCAGAATAAAGCTGGGTAACCTCCACTGGGATACTGGCCCCCTTAACACCATGCTCTATAACCTAAATTAAATGTATTGGGTACCTATTTTGTTCAAGGCACCATAGCGTAAGGATATGAAGTAGTATAAGATATGGTCGTAATTCTCAATTTTTTAAAAAGTCTACAAACATTAAATGCATGTTACAGTCAAGGCCCTGTGCTGGGAACATAATGATGAACAAAGGATATAACCTTGTACTCAGGGAACTTAAAATCTGTTGGGGCATACAACACCTACAAATACAAATATAATACAAGATGCAATGTGATAAAAGCTAAGGAAGGAACCGAAGATAAATTGTGTTTTTGGAAAATTTGAGCATGATTTCAAGGAGCATATGGCATCTGTAGAGTTGAAAGGGAGCCAAGTAGGAAAATAAGAGTAGAGGAGAAGAGATGAGTGCCATAGTTAACAAAGGAAAGGCAATTTTTGTAATTCAATAGGTAAATTCTGATGGTCAAATCTATGCTCATCCAGCATTATTCTACCCTAGGATTACACAAATTCTCCTTATCCTTTTATCATGAGATGCTTTTCTTTGAAATAATTAAGTAATGCTTCGAGGCCAATGGAACATAATTTGATTTTCTCTTTCTAGATGGTCAGCCTTAAAAAACAAAAACAAAAACAAACAAGATACACTGGTTCTTTTGTCAAATTCATTGCAATTCTTAGTAACAGAGTATAAATAGCAACCAGCAGACCTGGGTTCTAGTTCTGATTCTGGTTCACTTGATGTATCTTTGTTCTCCTTTCCTAGACCAAAATCCTCTCCCCACCAATGGTGAAATTCTTGTAAGTGGTTCTGTATGTAACAACTTCTCTTTTCTCTTGCCATCCCTTCTTTTGGTGATCTCATTAGCGACCATGGTTTAATTATCATGGAAAATATGGAATTATAGAGCTAGAATAGACCTCAGTGTTGAATGTCCTCATTTTACATATGAGGAAATTCAGGTTTAGTGAGATTGAGTTGCCTAAGTTTATTTGTGTATTAAATGTTAAAGATATGCTGTGTTAACCTGAAAGTTTTGTTAAAGGAGGCAAACAGACTTGGTGATATAAAATTCATAGTTTATTCCCTTAAAGCTAACTTGTACATGTTCATGGAGCCAGACAAAGTCTGACTGCCTGAACAAAGAATTGAGAAAGCTTATATACCATTTTCTTTAACAGACTCAGCATGCCTGCATTACTTCGCTTTTATGATCCCCATGTATGTTTAACCATGATATAAGAAAAGGATTTTCCTTAATGGAATAGGTTGTAAATACAATAAGATAATAGAGTTGACAAAGTGTCAACTGGAATTACAACCCAAGGTTTCTGTGTTTAATTTACCACTAACATTCCATAACATAGTATATGCCCACAAAATATTGAGCAAGATAGTTTTCTCGGGTCAAGGCTCTCATCTTTAATGGCCACAGACAGAGGAAAAAATGTTCTCAAGTCAGGCCTTGTTGACATAGGAAGGGGTATTCTCTGGATAAACTCAGAGAACAAAGAAGCTTGGGTTCAGCTCTTCTTCTAGTTGATCGTTAATAAAAGGCTCTGACCCTTACTGAAAGTTATGAAAATGATATTAAATGACATTAACGACCATCAGCCGATAACTCCCAAATCTATCTATCATCTATCATCCTAACTTCTCTTATGAGCAACAATTCTGCACCAATAGTTGCCTGCTGTAGATCTCCACTTGGACGTCCTATACACATCTCAAATTCAACATGTCAAAATTAAACCTACTTTTAAGTCAAGCCACTATTTTTGTTGAGGGTATCACCATAGTTCTAATGTCCCAGGTTCACAACCTTAAAGTCATACTTGACCCTCCCTCATCCTCCATTAATCTAATCATGCTATTAGTGAACTTTACATCCCCAACTTCTCATTCATCAGTTCTCCTCCGTTCATTCACACTCACCACTGTAGATCAGGATATTATCGTCTCTTGCATGGTTTACTTCAGTAACCTCCTAATTTATATCCCAGGTTTTAATTCCTGAGAATCCATCAAGGCCAACCATCTTCAGAATGAAACTGAATTTGAGGAGTAAACAAAGGGAGACAGTCTGGAAGTCTGATTCAGAGGGAGCACTAGTGAGTTTGAATTCTTCATAGAGTTCAAATGATCTTGTAGCATCCAACTTCCTTAGAGATGTGTGTGTTTTTATGTCTCTACACATGAAACCATCTCTGTCTTCAAGCTTCACCCATATTACTTGCAACCTGATATCTTCCATACTCTCAGAGGCACTAGCTATCTCTAGGAAGAACCACCGATAGATGTCCACTAGAGAGATACCAGATGTCCACCAGATAATACCAGAGAAAGGCCTACAGGCAAAGGATTTAGCATCATAGATTTAGAGCTGGAAGGGACCTGAGAGTCCATCAAGTCCCACACTCTACTTTTACAGATGAAGAAATTGAAGCACACAGAGGTTATAAATTACTTTCTCAGGATCTCACAGTCAGTAAGTAAGTGTCTGAGGTGAGATTTGAACTTCGGTCTTCATAACTCTAAGTACAGCATTACATTTAACAGAGCATATCATATACACAGCAATAGCTGGTAATATACCTAGTTTTTGATTCCATGATAGAATTGAAATTCTAAGGCTATCTAGTCAGCATTTTTCATGAGGATATAACTATTACTAAGACCAATTACACTGACTATATATAATGTATTTTTTTCTCCTTGTCTCTTATCTCTTGGAAATAAGTCAATGAAATACTCATCTTTCTACTTCATGCTATCCAAACCTTCCTTTGTCCTCCTCTTCTATTCTATGCCCTGAGTATTGGCCAGGCAATTCAGCACGTGCACTGCTTAGTAAGAAAAACTTGCAAAGATTTCTTCAAAGCAACTTAAAAAATTCTCTAAGTATTGGGTACCAAGCATGGAAGTCATATGTTTCAAATGTCAAATGCCCTTTCAGGGATGATCTAGTCTTTCTCATTCCTTGTAATAGATGTAGATGCCCTAAAAACATTCAACTAAAAAAATTAGGAAGAGGTGGATGAGGAGTTTGCTGTAATTTATAGAGCCTGACTTTGATGGTACCATTAATACATACATAGATAATGCCTGCCAGCTGAGGCTCGGCAGACTATTTGTAACTCCTTGGTTCTGCTGTCTCCTGTTTCACTGCCTTTTCCAGACACAACTGAAAAGGTATACAATGAGTAGAAAGCATTGAGATGGGGGTGAGTAGAACCAAATAATTACAAATGGTGGTCAGTAGGGGAGTTATCAAACTGTATTCCTTAACTCTTTTGGTCACAATTGATCTGAGTAACACAGGTATGAAGACTTTCCATGTCATAAAGCTTTAGGGGGGAAATATCCACATTGATCTTTCTGTCACATTTAGGCATGCCAGGTAATTCTATTGGTTCCTCAGGCAAAGGGATTTCAGTCGCAAGAGCACTTGGCATTTGGATTGGATTCTTTTAAAGAAAATGAATGGAAGGAATTTCAATCACTCAAACAGGGAACTTGTACAATTTCATTCCTATTTCTAAAGTTGTAGTTCAAGAATCATATTTAAAAGACCCAAGGGGGGAAATGGACTGAATTGATTGTAAGTACATTTAAAGTTCTTGAAATATCATCACTGTCATCATCAACTAACATTTATCAACAAATGCCAGGATTATGGTAGGGCGAGAGGGAGGAAACCAGAATCATACTCTCTTCCCCACAGGCACCTAACATACAAAAGAGACACAGACAAGGGCATGCCTTCAGGCACAGAGGTAGGGAATGTTTTGTCTAGCCATTGCCAGAACTAGCTCAATTAAAAATTTATAAACTAGATGAGGTTTATCATCAATGTCTCCAAATCTTTTTCCCTTCTCCATGGCACCTCCTTTGATCTACCTGAATCCCTCTTTGTGCCAAAAGTACCCAACAACCTCAGAGTCTCTTTATTTTCCTCCAGTTTCAAGGTGTCCTCAGAAAAGGATCTGATAAATGAATCCACTCAATGATATAAATGAAAGATAACAGATTAATGTGTTGGCCTTCCCAAAATTTGGAAAGAAAAAACAAATCTAAAGAATGGATCTTTAAAATGTAATTTTATCTATTAACAAGCTTGTCCAAATTCTGATTTCACATGATATCCCTTCAGTTACTTGGATACCTCTCCTGTTTCCCTTTACCTTTTCTTCTCTAACCTATATATCCCCAATTCTTTCCATCCTTCCTCACAGGGCATAGTCTCTGAGTCTTTCATCGACTTAGTTTCTCTCTTATGAATACTAACCCACTTATCAATATTCTTCCTACAACATGGCTGCAATGTGGCTTCCTATAATAATACAGGTGGACTATGAACTCCCTATTCCAAGGCACATGGATTAGCTTTTTTGGTTAACATATCACACTATTGCCTACTATTGAACTTGTGGCATGCTAATTGGGAACACGACCAGTCATCTAGGTACCTTTTGCTCTCACCCTAGTATTTGTATAGTCGGTTTTGTTTTTGTGTTTTTAATCCAAGTGTAAACAGGCTATGTTTATCTCTGTTAAATGTAATGTCTTTAGATTCAGTTCAAAAGTAAGGCCTTCTGAATTACAAAAGACACAATAGATAACTCTGGTTACTTAAAACTGAAAAGTTTCTGCACAGATAACAATAATGCACCTAGGATAAGAAAAGAAGTAGTCAAGTGGTGGAAAAAAATCTTTGTAGCAAATTTCTTTGATAGGGATTTGGCATCCAAGATACATAAACAATTAATAAATATTAAGTCTAATAGCCATTCCCCAATAGATAAATGGTCAAGGAGATGAACAAAGTTCTCAAAAAAAAATAACCACATGAAAAAATACTCCATATCACTAGTAATAAGAAAAATGCACTAGTAATAAGAAAAATTTTGATTAATAATACTTTTGACTTCACACCCTGAAAATTGGCAAAAATGACCAAAAAATGGTAACAATAAATGTTAGAAGAGTTGTGGAAGGATAGACACACTAATATGTTGTTGGTGGACATGTGAAATGATACAACCATTTTGCAAAGCAATTTCAAATTATGCAAGTAAAGTGACTAAAATGTCCATACCCTTTGAATCAGAGATTTAATTACTGAGCTTATAGCCCAAGGAAGTCATTGATAAGAAAAAAGTTCCCATATTCCCCAAAATAGCACTTTTTTGAGATAGCTAAGAATCAGAAACAAAGCAAATGTTCTTCAGCTAGGGAATGGCTAAACAAATTGTGGTACATGAATTTAATGAAAAACTCCTGTGCTATAAGAAATGATGTGTGTGGTGAATAAAGAGAAGCATAGAAATGTTTATATGAATTGATGCAGAGTGAAAAAAAGAGCAGAGCCAACAAAACAATATACACAAAAAACAACACACAATGACGACAACGTAAATGGAAGGAACTACACACTGAAAAATCAAAGTAAATATAACAAAAGTATAAGATCAAGCAGAACTTGAATGAAGAGGGATGATGAGAAGACACCTCTAACCTATCACTTCATGGAGGTGGGAGGTCCACAAGTGTGATGTATTACACGTTTTTAGACTTTTTCAATGTATCAATCAGATGTACTGAGTTGTTTTTTTTTCCCTCATTAAAAAAAAATGCTACTTGTCTTGTAAGAAAGCTTTCTGGGAGAGATATGGGGGGATTGTGGTGGCACAGAGACTTGAGATAAATATAGTGATGTAGGAAACAGATATCAATAATTTTTTTTCAAGTAAGGCCTCCTAAGATCTTTTTGGACACTGACAATTATTTAACATATTAACTACCTCTCCTAGTTTCATATTATCTGACAATTTATTAGACATTCCATCTTTGTTATTACCCAAATCATTAATAAAATTTTCAAATAGCACAAAGCCAAGGACAGATCCTGGGACATTCCACTAGAGCTCATTTTCAAGGTAACATGAAAAATTAATAATTTAACCTTTGGTTCTGGACATTCAGTGCATAACAGAACAAATACCTCTAACTGAACTGTCTTCTACTCACATCTCACTTATTTTGTTCAGGAGATACTTTGCAGCATAACAGACTTCAGCAAATGTTTTGCTAAAATTTAGGTAAATTATTCTGTACAGAATTTCCCTGATATACCTTTCTAGTGAACCTGTCAAAAGAAGGAAATAAAGCTTCTCTGGCAGCCACCTGTTCTTAATGAAGCCATATTGCATCTGTGTGTTCACCACTTCCTTGTCTAGATCTTTACTAACCATCACATTAATAATACATTCTATAGTTTTCGGTGAAACTGAAGTCAAGTTCTCTGGCCCATATATGAAGACTCGATTGTTTTTAGTGAAGTAGACACTGTCCTATTCCTTCAACATCAGGATCCTTTAGTGTCTATCCTAATTTTCTTGGGCTCTCTGTCCATGTGGGAACTCATACCCTTACATGTGAGTGCCCTGTGCAAAGGAAAATAAAATTTGGTCACTTGTACATCACAAGATATCTTGGGGTTTGGGGGCTAGAATTTTTCTTCCCTACTTATTTACCATTTTTTTCTTTTTCAAAAAACTGGAACAATTAACTCATTTATCTTTGGCAGTTTTCATTTAGGATTTATTGAAATATAGCTCTGAAAAACCAGGCTTTGATAAAGTCCATTGGGATTCAAATGGAGCTACCTGACTATACCTTTAAACCCAAATCACTCTAGCTTTCACTGATTGGCCAATAATAGGTCCCAGCCTAAGTCTCACTTGTTCATTGTTGGGGTTTTAGTGGCTTAAAGTGAGTATAAATAGCAATTATTTCTGTTCCGGCCAGAAACACCGAGAGTCTTCCCTTCCCAAATTGATTCTTTGGTGAAGGCAAACTAGGCCATCCTTTGCCTCTATTCTCATCTGGCTTTTAATTACTGAATGGGTGTTGCCTCAGACAAATGAAGACCTGGGAAAGACTTTACCTTAAGAAGGCCAAGGTCTCCCACTTCATCTAGGGCCATCATCAGTGGTACTGACCTACCTCTTGCCCTGGACTCTGGAGGAGAGAGTGAGGCTGATGATTTTGCACACCTCTCACTTCAATCCAATTCACTTACAAGTCAAGATGTCACCCTCCTGATGTCATTGGTCCTCTTTGAGAATGAAGGACTAACAATAACAGCAGTCTTCTGGAAATGGTGACTTGAACTCACCAAGAGTAACTTGGTGTTCTTACTATATTCCTTATCTATATTAGTTTCAGCTCTCTATTGGATATTTTTTTTTGTTCTTTCTTTTCCTGTCTAATAGTCATTCTCCTTGGCTGAGAAAAAAAAGAAACAAAATAAGTGCTGCTTTTGTTACCACTGACCCACCAAATCAAGTGGTGGTCCTGTTTTTTCTTTGATGCTTCTCTTTTCTCTAAAATAACTTCTAAAAACACTTCTCTATTGTTCTTGGTATTCCTAGCCAACCTCAGCTCATTCTGAACTTTATCTCTCCTGACACCATTTTTACAGGACTAGATCACATTTTTTATTTATCTTTCATTAATTTACTTTGCTTCCATATTCTGCATATGTCTTTATATTCTAAGCTGGTCAATAAATTCACTATGCACTCACTGGCCTCTTTTGACCACTCCTCAATGCAACTTTTTTCTTTGTGTTTCCAGGATTTCGTTCTTGAGAGTTTTCCATTCCCCTGGCCTGACTTTGCCCATACAATTTTAATCCATCCTTTTCCTGAACTTTTTGACATTGAAGTCCTTTTCTCAGTATTTTTAAGTAATATTTTAGTCCTTCCAGATGACCTGGAGAGTGGAGAGGTATTCTTTGAGTCAAAAAGTCTGTATTCAAATCCCAACTCTACCATTTAACCACCTATATGTCCTTTTTGGGTCTCAGATATAAAAGGAGGGGGTTGAGTTAAGTGATCTTTGAGGTCCTTGTGCATCTTTAAATCCTATAACCCTGCAACCTCTGATATCACATCACATAGACAGCCATATACTGCATCTATGTTTTTGTATGGTATGGGTGTCAAGCAGGTGCCCTTATCCATTCAAATAAATATAAATACCTCTTGCAATGAGAAACTTCTAGTGGTTAAAGAATCGAGTAATGCATATAGTTGCAAGTGACAATTGAGTCTTCCTTGCCTTCCTACAATGCTTCAGCAAATCATGAGTTCTACTTAGTCTGATGAACCAGACTCCTGAAAATTACTAGAGTCCTAAATAAAAAAAAAACTTACCCATACTATTAGAAGAGAAGAAGACAGGAAAAAGGAGTGGATAAAGTCAGGATAGGAGAAATAAGTTAGATGAGGCTGTAGTTGGGGAGGAAGAGGGGTAAAAATAGATTATATGGTTTCTACTTAACCCTAGTTAAACTAAGATCACTTATAGCCTGTACCATTCCAATATTTTTTTACTCCCTGATTTGTGTTGTTACTTAGCTGTGATTGATACTTGTCTTGCCTCCTTGTATTACAAGCTTCTCCAGGACAAGGATCACACCTATGTCTTGTATGTTTGTATTTCCCTCAGCATTTAGTTCAGTGTGCCTGACACACAGCAATATAGTAACTGCTAAATGAATGAATAAATGACATTTCCCACCTCCTCTTCCCACACACCTTACACCACTACCACCAAAACACAATTGTCTCAAAACTAGTAAAATGAATTTAGGTTCTTTATATCAAAATGATCATTAAGTATATAAATCAAGAGATCGTCTAGTGTGTATACATGTATACACATACATGCAGCTAGAGGAAAAAAAATTCCAACCATACAAGAGTATATTATTTGTTATTGTTTGTCCTTCATTTTCAAAGAGAACCAATGACATCATGGGGTGATATCTTGACCTGTGTGTGAATTGGATTGAAGTGAGGTAGAGTTGCACAAAGTTGTCAGCTTCTCTCTCTTCCTGAGTCATCAAAGTCCAATGGCAGGACAAAAGTCAAGATGACTGGAGATGTTCTGGGATGCAATGGATGACCTTAGCATCTTCAATATCTGACCAAGCCCCAAGCACTCCCTAGAGCCTGCTTCAGACACCTTCATGGCTATTGGAACAAATTGTTTTCATCCACCCATTTTACCAGGTAAAGTCTTCACGTGTTTGGGATGGACATTCCCCTAACCCACCAACAGGTTTAAGGCCTGTTGGTTGCCCTCAACCTGGTTTAGCCCATCTGCTGAGAGAGTCTACTGGGATGAGGCTGCTGTGTATGCTATGGCTTCTTGGAGCCACATGTGAGAGCTGGGTGAATCAGGTGGACACCAAATGTAGATTAGCAGCCCTTTAAAAGGGTTCAGCAAGCCTTCACACCAGAGGTGCTAGTCTTCCTGATGCCCCATATATCCCACTCTTAAGCATCCAGAGACTAGATGGCCATATACCAAGCAAGCAAGAGAAAGGAATCTTATATTTGAGTAGAAGGTTCTATTAGATGATTTCAGAAGTCTCATGATTCTGTTTTAATGAGATTATCCATGCATACTTTGTTATGTTCTAGTATTTACAAAGAGCAACATGGTCTTTCTGGCTTTCTTTCCAGGATACTTGGGCCTGCAGATGTGCATCTAGTCATTCTGGATTCACGTTCCAAAGCCTAAGCCATGCTGGGACTTTTGAGCTAAATCTTACATGAGCTAGGAGAAACCATACTGAAACACTGCTTTCATCATGCTATTCTTCTGCTCAACAGCCTTCAAAGGTTCCTTGTTATTTACAGTATACTTTTTATAGTCCTTAACTAACAAATAAGGGCCTCCACAGTTTGGCTCCTATATGCCTTTCCAACCTAGTGGAAACCATTAACCTCATTACAAAAACCTCTTCTTCAACCAGGTTGATTGCCTCACACTGTCAAATACACCGTGTCTAGTTCCATCTCCCTTCTGCTATTCAGTCCAGCCCTTGAATGTACTCCTCCATCTTCTCTACGTAGCTAAGACCTACTCATTCTAAAGTTTGGTGCAGTGAAGAAAGTTAGAAGACATGAGTCGGAGACCCAGCTCTGAAATTTTCTAGCCGTGTGATCAAATCCTCTCTGAGCCATGGTTTTCTTTCATCTGCAAAACGGGCATAATAATCCTCATACCACTTATCTCGAAGAGTTGTTGGGGTTCTTTTGTGTGTGAGTAAAGCCCTTTGTAAACCTTACAGCAATGTAAAAATGTGAGCTATTATGATTAATTTCCATCATGAAATCTTCCTGACTACCTCAGCCTGCAGGTGATCTCTAAGTTCCCTTTCTAGTTCTAAATCCTGCAATTCTATAAGATTCTATGATCTTATAGGAGTCTCAGCTTTTCAAGCAAAATCAGACTATGTGAAGCAATCACTGCACAAAGCTAAAGATTTAAGAAGTGAAACCCAAGGTCCAACAGCAACTAAACTGCTTGAGTAGCTGGTCATCAGGCTGCTCCTACACCTTCTTGGCCTAGCACTCTGCCATATCATCCGCACGCATACCTTTCCTTTCTTGGACAAGGTGTGCCAGAGTCAACATTCTCGGACTTCAGAAAGCTTTCCAATGCTGTGCTGCATTCATTCAACAGCAAGGGGGTGGGGGAGAGCTGGAGAGTGGAAAAAAAGTGATGCTGGCTTCTTGTTTTGCTTATGTTGTTAAAAGCTGCTCTTATGCCGCAGTTCTGGAATAGGTCTCCTCTTTCTTTGAAAGCATGCTGTGTGATAGACTGTCATTTGTCCCCTGCCTCCAGAAGAGCCAGCTGGCAGCTAAGTGCTAAAGCCAGTGACTTGCATGTGTTTTTCTGACATTTAACAAATGGGAACAGCTTGCAAATCTGCATTAACTCACTCTGTCTCACAAATAATCAGGGCCTACGCAGTGTAGACACCGGGAACATTAGCTGAAACACAAAAGAGAGTGAGAGGCTGAGGGGGAAAAACAAGTCAGCAAATAACGGATGTTTTAACGAAGGGATGAATATAACATTTTGGTTCAAAGGGAAGAGTTTGGATGTCAATTTGTTTTTCAACAAGTCACTGCTAATGGCGCTAAATCTGTCTGTCAGAGCCCAGCTCTGCAGCTGAAACCATCTTGCCTGCGCCTCCCAAATGCTGATCTGTCGCTTGCTTCCATCTTGCAAACATCATTTCAAACTCCTTCTGCTTCAGAGGCAAGGAATCTCAAAGGAGCTGAGTTTGGCCAAGAGGGGACTTTTTTAATACCATGCCACACGGTTACATAGCCTTCTCCCTATGATGTTGACTAAAATGCCAGACATTTTAAGGAAGAAAAGATGTGAGAGTTGAAACAGCACAGCTTTTCCAAATCATTACACACATGTGCTGAAAAATTAAGTTGTGCATATGTGTGTATGTTATGTGTATATATCTCCCATTAAAGACAACAGTGTGTGTATTTGTGTGTATGTCAGTGGTGATAGAGCCACACTTATATATCTCCATAAATTGAGATGAGGGTTCCAGCTCATATTAGCACTGTGGATTTGGGGTAAACGAGAGAATTTTAGTCCTATTAAAGGTGATTTGGCATTTTGCAATAGACACTATCCAATCCCCACAAGTTTCATTTCATTTAAAGGATAACTGTCTGTGATGCCCTAACTTCTAATCTCAAGTCCCCAAAGACAATAAACACCTCAGCGTGAATAAACTGAGAAATGGATACATAGGAAAGTGCTTTTGGCACAGGGTTGGAAAAACTGTCTGCTGGGATAAGCTCAATGTGTCCCCTCTGTCTTTATACTATTTTTGAACATGAGAGGATAGCAAATAACAAAACATTGTTCTGCTGATACCCTGCCCGTACCGTCTATTCCTGGACCTTTTTGACACTCTTTTTTCTTACACCACATAGTTCATTCAGATGATCAGAGAACTTAGAGAAGGGAAACAACAGCAAAGTCATAAGTCTAAACAAAATCTCATTCTGCACCTAGGCAAAACCAGATTAGGTTAGCATAGCACTCATAGACAGGGCTGATTTCATGCATAAGGTCCTAGTAGGAAAAGACCTGGAAAGTCAGTTACCCTTTTGGCATAAAGCCAACTCTCATTTCCCTGTGGGAACAAAAGAGGGGATCTGCTATCACATAAATAAAAACTAGTACATATATAATCTCCCACTCCTTTTTTAGGCACAATCTCACCCTTCCCTATCAAACATTTTCTTTAATTAAAACTGAATAAATGGAATGGGTATAATAGGAAAAGGGTATATAATAGAAATCATGAGATCTGAGTTCTAGTCCTGGCTCTCACTAGCTGTGTGACCTTGAATAAGTTATTCTCTCTTTGCATCTCACTTTCCTCATCTGGAAAAGGAGTAGGATGAACTCTAATATTTGATGACCCTATGATTTTAGATTGATTAACCAAATATATATCCAATGAACTACTTTAATTATTTATTGAATGTAAAGGACCCTAATAATCTGTTTGGAACCTATTTACCTCATAGTGATAAGCAAAAAAGAAGCTTGACAGTATAAAAGGAGAATCACTTCTTTTGGTATTCCAGCTTCTTGCTGTTCTGCTTTTAGGTGGATCCCTGATCATTAGGAGTTACATTAAAGATTTGTCACAGAGATTATGAGAAGAAGTTAGATAACAACAGTTGCTTGTTTGCAAGTTAGTTATGGCATTGACAGAATCCTGAAATTGCATCTTGGTCGAGGTCAAACATTGAATGAATACTAGAACAAGGATTTGAACCCAGATCCTCTGACACAAACAATTCTTCCCACATCATACTGCCTACATATTTTAAGGACTAACTCATGACTAACCTGTTTCATGAAGCTTTCTGAAACCTCTCCAGCCCATACTGTTTTTCCCCATTTCATTGACCTCCCATAGAACTTACAAGCTACGTCAAACAATTTTAGCACTTAAATATCAATGGCCCTGTATTGTTTCATGCTTGTGGATCTTGTAACTATAATTTTATTCTGTTCTTGAAGGCAACACCTGTGCCTTCTATTTCATTTGTACCCCTTATAGCACCTAAAACGTGTTCCAAAAAAGGTTGATCAGGGAGCCCAAGATGATCTGAAGGCTTCAGAAAACCACAGCAATAGTATCTCTATTGTGCCAGAAGGTTGAGAATCCTGGACTAGAAAAGGGAGCATAATGGGTGGGTGATAAATATCTGCTGATCAGTGTATCAGCACCACTAATGCTTTGAACACTGAGAGCAAAGAAATGCACTGGATTTTAGAAGAAGAGCATAAGAAACCAACCCTGCCCCCAAGGAGCTTACAGACAGGACACATGCCCATATAAGAAAGAATTGACACACTTTAAAAACCTGTTGTGTAAACAGGTCCAGAAATTAGAGTGCCATCTGAAGGCGTATGTGCCAAAGAATAAAGGGGAGATCAGATGGGGGTTGGGTTAATCAGGGCATTTATGCTTTGCCTAGAGTAGAAGTGCCAAATAGAGGAAAGACAGGCAGAACATCTGGATCGTCTAGTGCTCCGAAAGCTCTGAGCTTTAGATAAATGCCTAGAGAGGCAGATGAATAAAAAGCCAAGCATCTGCCAGCAGATGGGCAGATGGACTGACAGCACTAAGTGCTAGAAGTAAAAGGTCAAGGGGGGACAGAGGATAATGAGGAAATCGTTCTCCAGAAAACAAGTAAAACAGCCACTCAAAGCAATTCGTGGTCTGGCTCAGTCTATGGTCTGATGAGCCAAGCCTACAACCGCTGCTTTAACGGAGTTGGACCAAGAATGTATAAGTATGTACCTGAGTTATTCGTGTACATAGAATTTTGAGAGGTGAGAAATTTCTCATGGGAAAAGTCTTTGTGTTTCCATTGCCTTAGCAACCTGAAGTAGAAGCAGTTAGGAGGTACAATGAATAAAACACTGGGCCTTGAGTCAGGAAGACCTAAGTTTAGATCCAACCTCAGACACTAGCTGTGTGACCTTGGATAAGTCACTTAACCATTTCCTGCCTCAGTTTCCTCAACTGTAAAATGAGGATCATAATTGCACCTACCTTATAGGGTTATTATGAGTGAGGATCAATTGAGTTAATAGCTATATAGCATTTAGGACAGTGCCTAACACATAGTAGGTACTTAATAAATACTCCTTTCCCTTTCCTTTCCCTGGAGTAGGTGAGAGTCTTCCTCGCTGCCTGTCATATACCATAGCACCCTAGCAAACTATGGAGGAATATTAAGGCTTTGTGTCCCTAGTAGAAGAGAATGCTCCAAAAGATTGTGGACAGGAAACTGTCAATTTCCCAAATTTGTTTTTGACTTGCCTCTGGGTTGCCCAGCCCAGCTTCTATTATCTTTAAGTCTCAGCTAAGGAGTTCTATTCAATCCCTTATTTGTCTGTAGGTGAGCTAGAATCCTAACTTTGAGGAGTTTGTCACAACTTCTTCCTGCCAGGGCTTTTTTTCCTCTTGACACTAATCACCATTTCCATGGTTTGCCCTGAAATGTGAGGCCAGACTGGAGCAATGCTTGTGGAAATGACACCTTGATATGAAAGAGAACATAGCATCACCCTCCCCCTGCCTTGCCCTGTCTCCTTTTCCTTCACAGAGAATAGCTGAATGAGTCCCATCTTAACCTTCCCAGGCTTCAAGAAAGTTGACAGGCACAACAGGGTGTTAGCTGACACTCTCCCTGCCCACTTGTACCTAATCTACAAGTTAAAGGAAGAACATTCTCCACAGAAGCCTACTTCTTCTTACCTGTGAGTATCTTATAAGCTGGAAAATATCAAATACCTAAGGAAAGATCAATTGGCTATTTGCATCAGCTACAAAAAGAGAAATATTATGGATGATAAAGTACATGTCTGAACTTAATTGCTCTGCTGTCCTCTTTCCCCTCCCAAATAGGCAATTTGAGGAAAAAGCCTTAAGCAGACTGGATTTGAAGCTTTCATGTCATGTGTGTATGAGGCTTATCTGACAGCCCCTTAGTTGAAGTAGATGATCTGCATCCCCCGCCCCCACCAATGACATGGCAGCTCACTAAACCGCTCAATCTTCAACTCTCCAATGAACTTTTCCTGACTTTTTACAGGGTGGCACAACCTAGTGATCCTACACAGC
Organism: Phalanger gymnotis; assembly: GCA_028646595.1. NCBI lineage: Eukaryota > Metazoa > Chordata > Mammalia > Diprotodontia > Phalangeridae > Phalanger > Phalanger gymnotis. The sequence continues at coordinate 302,332,041 of CM053622.1, forward strand.
AAACAGGAAGTCTGTAGTAGACCTAGGGCATGTTTTAATTAAAAAACCAAACCCCAAATGGACACCATTCTTATGGGCTGAAGAATGTTTCATGTCTGGCTTCCAAAGCACTGTTCCTAAAGTTGGCAGTGTCATTAGTTCCCTGTGTGGTGCGTTGTTTTTTTCTTGTGAGTTTTTTTCCCTTTTAATGAACTGTCAGGGCCAGAGGAATGAGCTTATGATTCACTCTTGTCACTTCTCAGGGGGCTTTGTTTTTCAGTGATTTCCCGCGTCCCACTAATGCATGCATTACATGAGCCAACCATATTCTCTTTAAGAATAAGACTGTCAGGATCTAGTAATGATGACCACAGGATGTTAAGGATAAAAAACCTGATATCCCTAGGGTTAGACTTCATAGTAAATGTTATTTTAGGGAAGTTTGATTCTATTTTATGTTCTTTCACATTATGATGCTGATTGAAATGTACTGGAATGGATTAAACTACTTTCTTCTCCCTAAGATTATCTCCAATCTTTTCTGTGTGTATACATCTTATTTGTACCTAGTTGTTTGCATGCTGTCTCCTTGAGAGCTAGGGATTGTGTGTGTGTGTGTGTGTGTGTGTCCCCACTGCTTAGCACAATGACTGAAACATAAGTGCTTAATAAATACTTACTGATGACTTGACTTGGAATATACATGCTATCACATTGCACTTTTTACCTCCATTCCTTATATCTGTAATATCTTCCTTCCTCTTCATCCCTTGCTGAATTCATACCCCTCCTTTTAACTCAAATGCCAACTCCATGATGCCATTCCTAATTTCTTTGCCAGGATTGATCTTGGAAAAACACTTTGATTTGTGATTTTTCTAATGCCTTTCTCATGCAATTTGCTCACGTGAACCATCTGTGCTTGGGCCTTATCCTTGAAACCATGAGGGCATAGTGGCAAGAATAATAGACACAGAGACAAAGGACCTGGATCCGAAACCCAACTCTGTTATCTTCTACCTATGAGATACTAGACAAATTACTTACCTTTTCTATCCCGCGGTCTCCTCACCTGTAAAATGAAAGGATTGGAATAGATGATCTCTAATGTCCCTTTTAGTCTTTAATCCAATGCCACCATGAGATAAATTGTGTTTCCCCCAGCGCCTAGGACAATGAGGCTTAGCAAATGTTTACTGACTGACTGAATAAATGATTTAGGGAGTCATAGATTAATCTTCTTTATAGAAGAAGCATCATGGGGGAGCAGAAATAGCATTGGGCTGAGTTATCAGGGTCCCAAAACTTTATAATTTGACACATGTTAAAGGAATGACTCAGAAATGCTTACAAAAGGCAGATAACTTTGTGGCATAGATTCACTTCTACTCTCTCCTTTTGAAGTCATGTATGTCTGACACCTCAAGTAATTCAGCAACATAGTCTAGAATATGAGTTCTCTGGAAACGTACCAAAATAAAGTAACACAAATGTGTGTGTGTGTCTGTGTGTGTGTATGTGTGTGTGTGTGTGTGTGTGTGTGTGTGTGTGTATAAAAGAAAATCACTCAAGAACACCAAAACCCCATAGCCACATTTCTCTGCCACAGTGATGTCTCACCTGGCTCTCTCTATTCAACCAGCAAACTATAAAATGACAGTATAGTTTCATTAGTTTTAAAACAGCATAGGGAGCCCTTTCTGCCTCTATATGCTGTCTACAGGCAGCCTGAGCATGAGAAAAAGGATAGTGTACTTCTCAGGGCTATCAGCAACAGCCGCTGCCTTCTTAGGCCCATAGGTTAATTGCTCTGTCTTCCTTATTGTGGAAACATGGGGAAACCTGAACTCAAGTCAAAATACTGCTATTAACCATATAACTTTTGGCAAACCATTTAACCCTTCGTGGTATGTTTCCTCATCTATAAAATAATGAAGTTCGGTAAGGTAATCTTCAAAGTTAGGGGCCTTCTAAAATTCAATGAAGTTTTATTCTAGGAAGTCTATTAGAAGTTTAAGGAAAAAAATGAATGAGGTTTTTCCATCAAATATAAAAAAATTAACATACCAAAAAAACAATTTCATTCTGTAATTTCTTCAACATCTCATATCCTATTGCAAAAATACCTTTTTGGGGAGTAATCATTGACCATGATAGAAAGAGCACTGGATTTGGATTCAGAGACATGATTATGAATTCCAGATCTACTGTTTACTAGCCTGTGTGACCTTCAATGAGTCACAAAAGCTTGCTAAGCTTAATTTTCTAAACTAAATGAGGAGATTCAACTATGTGATCCCTAAAAACACTTGTGAATCTTGTGATCCATTGAGATGCTTTTTTTCATTGATTCACTCTTCTGAAATAGTCAGAAAAGCCCTTTTGTCACATCTATCCTTTCCTGTACCTTCTTACCTTTAAACTATTCCCCTAGGCCAGTGCTCAAAAGCACTCATCCCATCCCTTTCCAAAGTGATCTATATCTATACAGAAACTATACTGCTGTGTTGGGCATCATCAGGAAGATTAGAAACAAAGCTGAAAGAAAAACCTAGGAAGACATATATGAACTGATGCAAAGTAAAATGGGCAGAACTAGGAGAACATTGTACACAGAAACAGTAATATTGTAACAATGATTGACTATGAGGACTTAGCTACTCTGATCAATACAATGATCCAAGACAATTCCAAAGAACTCAAGATGAAAAATGCTATCCACCTCCAGAACAATAACTGATGAAGTTAAGTGCATGTTGAAGCTTTCTTTTTTTACTTTTTTTTTACTTTATTTTTTACTTTTACTTTTTTTACTTTATTTTTCTTGCTTTTTTGTTTTTGGCAACACAGCTAATATTGAAATACGTTTTGCATGATTTCACATGTATAATTGATATCCTATTGCTTTTCTTCTCAATGAGTGGGAGAGGAATTATAGAAAGGAAAGAAATTATTTTTTAAATTAATATTTTAAATAAATTAATAATATTTTTAAAAAGCAAAGCTGAAAATATGGTTCTTACTTTCAGACCAAGTCATGGCATGTTTAACTCTAGAATAAGAATGATATTTGCTGTACTGGTTTCTTAACTTCAAGAAAGTTAAAATGACAATGAAGAGAATTCAAAGAAAGAATAAACATTGGGGTTGGGAGTTGCACTACAAATATAGCCTACAAAAATTACTGTATTTCCCCATATATAAGATGCACCTTAATTTTGCAGCCTGAAATTTGAAAAAAAAAGTATTACATGAAGTTATTGAACTCAAGTTTTATTCATCATAAAATTCATGTAACTCCTTATCACTGTCAAAACTCCCAGACATTACCTTATCCTCATCTGTGTTTGATGACGAATCACTGTTTTCATGTATTGCTTCGTCCTCACTTCCATCTATGAAATTTGAAATGCCACACTTCTTAAATGACTTGACAATGATCTCAATCTTGAGATTATCCCAGGATCTTTTTACCCAGGTACAAACTTCTCCTATAGTTGGTTTCTTCACTCTTGCCTCTCATGGCCTTCTTCTGCTGTGGCGTTTTTCATAGCCAGTCTCAGATTGTTTTCTCATTTGGAGGAGGACCAGACTTAAGTTCAGCAGCATGATTTCCATTCACTTTTGCAAATTGAATCACTTTTAACTTGAATTCAGCACTGTACGAAAATCTTTTCTGAGCCATTTCTGGGAGGAACGTGGCAAAATGTAACCTAGTATACTGGTAACAGATGCAAAACAATGAGTGCAAAGACAACAAGCATGAAAAAGCAGAAATACAAGTAAAAAAAATCTACAAGCACTGTATAAGACACACCCAATTTTTAGACCCCAAACTTTTCAGGAAAGGGTGTGTCTTATACATGGGGATGTATGGTAATACTCATCTACATCAAAAGACAAAATCTGTAGGAATATGACTGGACTCTATGAACATACAAGGGATAAGGACAAGGGTAACATGAATTTAATCACCAAATGCTGGAATACTAGAAGTGGACAAACTCTTAAATTTGAGAGATGCAAGTATAATCAAATGATTTTCTACTTCATACAGTCAACTTAGACTCAGCATTCCCCAAACACTGATATAGTTTGAAAAGGTAAATGGCAACCAAAAAGGTTAAATGAGTTTATGGCTGACAGATCCATAATAGGTTATGGAGAGAAGTAAAAACATCTATAGAACATGTCTACCCTTTGAAGTTTAAACTAACAATGGCCTCCTATAAACTGCTCCTTGATGTTCCTATAAGAATCAGAATGGTGGCTGGTAAGTCTGATTCAACATAACTAGTCTGATTCAATATTCAATAACATTTGTAGTGTCATTAATGGTGGTTTTCTATACTCATAGTAATAGTGACAATATTAATACATTTGTACATCTTGAGAATTTGAGACAATGAGAGGTTTAGTGACTTGCCCACAGAAACAAAAATTATATTTGAAGTAGGTTTAAATCTCTGGGTATCTTATTTCAGGTTCAACATTTTGCACCATTGTGCTCTACAACAGACAATAAGTACACTTCAAAAAGTACAATGCAGAACGTATATTATATGTGTGTATATTTTTTAAAAATTCTACGTACTGATAAGTATCAGTTGAAGTATTTGTAGGTGATAAACTAATAAACTCTTCTTGACATCATATTAAATTCCCATTGTTGCTAGAATATTATGTACTCAATAAACTCATTCTTAAATTCTTTACTTATGGTTTGAAACTTGACCCTTGAATAAATATTTGCCAATGGCAAGAAACAACAAATGAAACCAATACTGAAAAACAGCATTGTAGGAAAGGACTTCGGATCTTACAGTGACATTATGGAGATGGCATTTGAGTTAAAAGGATGGGTATGAATTCAACAATGGATGAAGAAGAAGGAAGATATTACAGATACAGGGATGGAGCCTAAAAGTACAGTATGATAGCATGTATATTCCAAGTCAAGTCATCAGTAAGTATTAAGCACCTATGTTTCAGGCATTGTGCTAAGCAGTGGGGACACACACACACACACACACACACACACACACACACACACACAATCCCCTGCTCTCAAGGAGCTCACAGTTTATTGGAGGACACAACATGAAAACAACTATGTACAAATAAATCTTAGAATAAGCGAAATTTTTACCATGTTAGATTCCAACATGAAAAGGCCCCTATTAGGACATGATCCTTCTGGCACCAACTGATGTAAGTTGGTTGAAACCAGCTCTGGGAAGTAGAATTAGAAAAAAGAAAAACACTCCCCCCCCCCCAAAAAAAAGAAAGGTGCATCATTCAATTGCATCTTGTTCTCAGGACATTCCTAGAATGGAAGCCAGCCTGGAGACCACAGGCTGGTCTTATTCCACTAAGGCCTTAGGAGTCAGGAGACAAGGGATGAGGAGGAATTTAAAGATTTTAGGAAGAAAAAGATAAAAACTATTTTCCAAACAGCCATGAGTTCCCACTCCTGATCAGCTTAGACTAGGTTCTAAATTGTACTCAAAGGCCTCTTAGACAGGACCAAAAAAAATGTTTTTTGCTTCTGTATAACTCCAATGGCTTTTTCTTTTCAGCAACTGGACCCAGGTAAACAATTAAATCTCTTTCAGCTTTATTGAAAAGAATCAATGGCAGAAAGAAACCAAATGTACCACAAAGCAGAAATGGGGTCCATTATAACAAACAGACTTGAGAAAATGAAGATCATTGAAAAAGCAAGATAACTGTCTATGGATATCTATGAATATCCATGGAGGCAAGATTTATAAAATACATTAGAAAGTGGAAAAAAATCAAGAGACTATAAAAGTACCAGAACCGATTTCCCATTGTTGTGTAGGATGGCACTTGTTTTTACTCTGTATAATTTTTGGTCCACTTTCCCAGCTCCCGAAGCACTTTAATGTTCATTTTGCTTTTTAACTGATCTACATTCATTGGCATGTCACATATAATGAAGACTGGATCTGGAAACTAACAACAAAATACCGTATCTCGAACCATAAGAAAATCTAGCCAGAAGGACGTCCCAACATTTCACTCTCATTGTGCTGACAAATCCCTATATCAATGGCACCTGTATTAAAGCATAAATGTTAAGTTAAATTACTTCTTTACTTATAGGAAACAGTCAGATCAACTAAAAGACATCTATGAATGAATTTATGACACACACATACTAGTATTAATAGTGAGCTGTCCCATCTCCCCCATGTAGCCTTTTGAACCAATCTGACAACCCCTCTTCTCTCTCTGTATCTGTCTCTCTCTCTCTCTCTCTTTCTCTCTCTCTCTCTCTCTCTCTCTCTCTCTCTCACGCACACACACATGTCGTTTCTTTTTATGAGCTCCTATTGTGCTTAACGGTAAAAAAATAAAAATAAAAAAATCATAAGCCATTGCATTTAAATATATCCATCTTGCTGTCTCATATCTGTTCACTTCAGATCCTAATTTGGACTGCAAGATACTTAAGACCAGAGACAATACCTTCTCTGGTTACTCCCTTAGAATTTGACATAAGATTGGGTACAAAGTAGAAGCTCAATACATTTCCTGAAGCTGGGCGTTGGGCCAATTTGACACAAAAAAACCTGACATCTGAATCTACTTATATATCCAGAAGTCCACTGGAAGGACCCACAGTGAACAGTATGGAGTTCTCTTATCCTGATGCGATAGGAGAAGAACTAGTCTCTATCCTGTTCCCTTTATACCCAGGCTCCCAAACCCTACACATCATAGATGGGACAACTGCTATACATGGCTCCAAAGAATTTCTGACCAATAAAGGTCCAAGGTCATCACAGAAATTTCAGAGCAAAAGGATGGTCACTTTCCAGTCTCTCAATTACACTCCATGGTATATACTTGGAAAAGTAGGATAGGAGAAAACAAGAGAGCACTGGGCTAGGATCTAGATTCTATTTCCAGTTTTCATTTAATTGTGTGACCTGCTTCTATGCCTTTGTCCAGTCTATCTCCCATATCTGTAATGCACCCCCACCTGACTTCCAACTCTTAGAATCCTTAGCTCCCTTCAGGACCCAGTTCATGCACCATCTCCTAAGAAAGCCTTTCCAAATCCCCTCCTTACTCCCTTTTTCTCAAACTATCGTGTATACAGTTACCTATCTACATGTTGAATCCCCTATTACAGAATAGTGGAATAGAATGTAAACTCCTTGAAGGCAGAGACTATTTGTTGTTTATCTATTCCTGGGACCTAGCATAGTGCTTAATAAATGCTTATTGGACTAGATAAACTGGATTGCTTGCAAGGAACTCAGAGACTAATTGAAGAGATAATACAATAGGCAAAGATACAAGGCAGTAGTCACATGTCAATTGAGAAGTTCAGAAAAAAAACATGCTACAGAATTCTATCTGAGGAAGAGATAATATTGAGCTAAAAGTAGTCAGGAATATAAAAAGAGCAGTCCCTTTAAAAAGCTAAGACACGGCTGCGATTTGCTAGGTGAAAAGAATGGGGTAGGTTAATCCAGGTGGCTTGAAAATTATAAGTCTATGTCCAGAAGGGGGGGATTTGATAGCATATTAGTGGAACAGTAAAGAGACTTATTAGAAGTAAATATTTAATCTAATTTTATAAATATCTTTATATTCCTTCATTTCTAAATCTATCCCTTCCCTCTCCTATCCAGAAAGCCATCACTTATATGTGTGTTTGTGTGTGTGTATACACACACATACATATATACATATAAGCATAATTAATATGTAAGTGTAACTATATGAAAGCAAAAACAATTAGCGTATCAATTGTGTCTCAAAGCATATGGAATATTCTGCATTCATAGTCTACCATTTCTTCAGTAAAAAGAGGGAGATACATTTACTCAGCTTTTCTTCAGCATCAAGCTTGGTCATTATGTTCACATAGTATACAGTTTCATGCGTTTTTGTTGTTGTTGATATTGCTGTTCCTTTTAGTGTAATCACTGTCAATACTGATTTTCCTGGTTCTGTTTCACTCTGTACCTAAGTCTTTCCATACTTTGGCAAATTCTTTGTAGTCATTATTTTTTAATGGTGCAGTTACATTTAATTACATTCATGTGCCAGAATATGTTTAACCATTCTCCAGTCAATGAGTATTTACTTTGTTTCCAGTTCTTAAAGAAGAATACTTTAATAAGATATGGATTGGAAAGTTCTTTGAAAAAGGGTAAAGTCCTCCACCAATGTGAGATATCATGGTTATTATATTCAGGAGAGATTGCCCAACTATTTCTTTCTTCTAGTGTTATGGATTTGATGTAGCATAGTATAATGAATAAAATACAAAACAGAGAGTTAAGAGACTTAGGTTCTAGCATTACTTCTGCCATTACTGCTCTTTATACCCTTAAGAGATTCCAGCATCTATATTTCTATAATCCCTTAAGGAAAGAATTCTCTTTCCCTTACTATTGGTCATACTGTATATTATTGTTTGTGTAGTATTACACCATTATGCAGGGGTGTAATAGTAATTAAGGTGGGACTTTTTGCTGTTGACCTTTAATGATTCTGGCCTTTGTTTGAATGGGGCAGATAAAGTGGGATGTTTTTGTATTTCTCAGCACTGAGACAATTGGGAGCCATTGATTTGTATCTGATGTGATATTGGGGGTGGGGAACTTTTCCACACCCAGCCTGGGCCCTGAACAGGATATATAAGCTCAGAGGTTAGTGTTCTTGCTCGGAGCTCTGAGCCACAGCAGGAGTTGCGCGTGACTCTGGGCCAGCCATTATAATGAGCTCCCCGGCTGAACACCTAGATGTTGATAACTACTAATTGTATTTGGTCTGTAATTCAGGGTGCTGGTTTTTTTCCCCTGAACTAAGTAAATGATATTTGTATTCTGGATTAAAGTAAGGTTGTTAACCCCTTAATGTTGCTTTCCTTAATAAAGCAGATGAAAAGGACCTGGGCTTGCAGTGTTCTGTGAGCTGGTTGTTGTTGGCTTTACACCCTCACAGCAGCTGCTAGCCAGATTGTTGATGGGGCAGTGGGGGGGTGCTCTTAAATACTTCTCTTAAATATTTTCCCTAATAAGAAAAGGTAAGTACCTGATGAGGAGGGAGAGTACAATTCCAGAAGAAAAGGAAACAGAATGAGGTGGTTATAGGGCACCGAAAAGGGCCCATGCCTATGATCTATGACTATTGCTTATTTTCAGTTTTCACCTTTGAAATCCTTCTTTCCCATGGCTCCTCCAACTAGCCTCATCAACCACTTTTTGTCTCACTGAAATTGTGAGAAGACAATACCCCTAATAGAATTCAAAAATGGTTTAAGATGGCTATTCCTTTTGGGCCTTTACCACCAAATAGTCTAACTCCTTTTTCCATGACATTTTCTTTTGCTTTCATGTGAGCTATTATATCATCTTGCATCTAACAACAGAAATAAAGCATTATTGAAATGCTGGATTGAGCTAGCACTAGAGCAAACCTGGATAAAATGGGTAAGAGCAAGTTAAGCACAGCTGGTTACATCATCATTGGCAGCTCCTTGATGTCTCACTTATCAAAGGAGGAATCTTAGTCTTCTTTTGTGGTGGTATCAATAGGGCATCCTAGGATAATGGTGTCCTGCCTGAATGCAGGGAGATGGGATTGGTGCAGGACAAGATCAGAAAATAACCAGTAGTTCAGTGTGTCTTAAACACAGAGTGAATGAATTAGTGTCATGTGAAATAAGAATAGGATGAGTTCACTCCCATTTTTACCTTCAATTTCCTCTAAAATGTCAGGACGGGTATGAGAACAACAATGAATCACCAGCCAGCCAGCCAACCCTCATAAAGATGAATCAAACTAAGGAGATCTGATAAGGAAACTTGTAAAATCCATCCCACCCCAACCCCACAAAGGGAGAGAGTTATTGTATCTTCCAAAATCATCTGTATGATAAAGTAACCCATGGGAAGACTGACTGTTCAAACTTCACCCAATCGCACTGGCTGAGTAAACAGAGATCTGTGGCTCACACAAGTAACCATAAATTTAGAGTTAGTATTTCAGGTCTATATCTAAAGAATGACGGAACATCATCTCTCCTGATTCATCTAGAAAGAATGTATCATCTTTTTCTACCGATCTAATCAGGAACACTTTTGCTATGTCCATTTTTCTTTTTAAGGCACAGTAAAGAGCCAGTGCTTCTTCCTTCCACCCCTCTTGGTATTTGGGGGATGGAGAGGGAGGGAATGGAACACAGAAAAACCTTAGATTCCGTTCTGACATGCCAACCAGACACACCATTTCCCAATGGTTAATTTTAAATGCTGTACACAAGTGCCATCTAGTGGTATCAAGTATATTTGCATGTAATATTAAGGAAGTGTAGCATTCATGGTTTAAGATTTGTTTCAACTTAACAAATATCTATTAAATGTCTATGGTTTGCAAGGCATTATGTTAAGTGCTAAGAATACAAATGTGAATTAATATATAGATTCTGCCCTCCAAAAGTTGATAGCTTAATGAAAAAGAGTGACCAGATACTTGCAAAAAATAGCTATAATAAAAAGCAGAATTTGGAGTACAAAGGAGAGGTATAAAGAAAGTGGTATTGTCTGCACCTCTCCTTTGTACCAGGAAAGAAATACCAAATACCAAGAAGGAAAAATTCACTTCTAGCTTGGGGGTGGCAGTAGTCAGAGGAGACAGAGAATGGAGAATCACAAAAGATTTCATGGAGGAAATGACATCAGAACTGGGTCCTGAAAGAAGGGACAGATTTCAATTGATAGAGATGAGGGCTGGGTGACTGAGGTCCTCTCCAAGCATGCAGGATGTATTCACAAAAGCATGAAGATATGAGAGTCTGACTGAGACTGAAGCACCAGGAGTAATACAGTTTGCTGGAATGTAAAATATACGAGCGGCATGAGATAAAGCTGGAAAGGTAAATGAGAGGCAAGATTTGGGAAGGTTTTAAATGAAAGGGAGCATTTACTTTATTCTTTTTATAAAGAACGGGAAAACCACTGAAAGGTTTTTTTTTTTTAACAGAGCTCTAACCTGATCAAAGTGAGGACACTAGGAAGATAATGTTACACTTTTTTATATTTTTCTTATTTTAAATAGGTAACGTTTCCTATTTGCCTTTTGGAGGAAGGGTATCAATTCTTTCTTCCATTTGTTTCTCACTGATCGGGAGAGAACTAGATTGGTTTATCCACTCTTTGTTAATTGAAATCTAGTTTATTTTGTTGGTGCTGGACTTCTGATTTGGAAAACCAATGGCAGGACTGACAAGAGGAAATAGGGTGACATTGGCAGATACTGAATGAAAGCTAGGGAAGCTTCAATGGCTACCAATTACCTACAGGATACATTCCTTAGCCTAGCATTCAAGGCCCTCTATAATCTTCCCCAACCCAATTTTCTTTTTTTTTAATTATATTTTATTTTTTTTCAAGCAGCAAAATCTATTTCCTCAGCCTATCTCCTCAACCTTCCCTTCTCTCACTGAGAACAAAAGAAAAACAAAATCCCTGTTAAAAACATATGTAGACAGGAAAAACTAAATTATACTTTGGCCATGTCCAAAAAATATATGTCTCATAATGCACAGAGTGCTTCATCCTCAGAAGGTGGGTAGAATGTTTCCTTATCAGTCCTCTGGAATTGTGCCAACCAAGTTTTCTAACTATCTCCTACTACAGCCTTTGTGAAACCTACAATCCAATCAAATTCTCTACTCACTTCCTGTGAAACACATGATATGCATTCCTACCTCCACATCTTTGCTAAAGCTGTAACATCTAGCAAAAAACTGGTTCCATACTACCCTGCCTATATAAATCCCTCCTTTTTCTGAGATCATATCAAATCTCGATTGCTACTCTAGTCTACGGTGATTTAACTCCCTTCTGAATTAATTTATACCAATTATTTGCAGCATAAACACGTGCAATCTTGCAATGTCTTTATAATGTTGCTTGTTACGTTATTATTTCGTTTTTCGTACGTATATGTTTTGCCACCAAGAGAAGATCATAGAGATAGCATATAATTATATGTTCCACAGAGCCTAAAACAATGTTGGGCACAGAATAGGAATTCAAAAACTGATTGTTTAATAAATGAATTCCTCCTTTCTGGGTCATAAGGAAAACTATAAGATTTAAAGTGTGTGTGTGTGTGTTTCGAAAATTGAAATTCAAAAGAAAACACACTGTATTTTGAGTCAGAAGGTCTGGGTTTTCAATCCTAATCCTGTGACCTATGTGAATCTGGGTACAAGTCCCCCTGGGCCTCATTTTCTTCATTTGGAACATGAAAAGGTTTGAACCTGTGGTTTCTTCCCATTCCAAATCTATAATTCTGAAACGATTAAAGAATCCCTCTTAATTAGAAGAAAATTGTCCTAGGATATTTAGTAGAGGAAAGCCTCTTGGTCTACCTACCAGGGCCATTGTGATGATATAATGAAATAATGAATGTACAAATGTTTTTAAAAATATAAAAGTTTTATATGAACCTAAGGTTATGATATTTGGTAAGGACTTAAGTTGTTTATAACAGGACTTCATCAGTCTTCAATCTGAAGGAGGATAAGTTTGTGAGGTTATAGTCAAAGAAGTTTCTTTGTAGCAGTGAAGGCTGAATCGACTCAGATTCCTTACTGCAGAGTACTGGCTATAGACAACACTCTCATCCTTTGCCAGAAATAATCATTAATATACAGACTGTTGTCAGAGACATCTACAGCTGACAAATACAGAGCAGTACTTTTTCCTCTGGGTTGATGAATCTGGTTAAAATGGCTAATGCCTGGATGATGTCACATCAAAGAACAAACAGACAGAAATGCAGCTCAACACAACTTCAAGCATGGTAGGAACAATCCAGGCAGTAAAATCTTGGGGTTTTTCCCCTACTATTCATTGATTAACTGGGGAGCAGAAGAAGGTACCTAGGATAGTGAAGGACCTTGATTTTGTTAAAATAAAGATAAGTTGAAGGAAACAGGGATTTTGATCTGCAGAAGAGAAGACATGAGGGGCAGAGAGAAGGAGGAAAGAGACAGACAGGATAGCTGTCAGAAATAGCAAAGATAGTTGTCTAAAATAAGGAAAAAATAGCTTTGGGCCAGATGACAAAACAGAGAGCAGCAGATAGAAGTTCCTTTGAGGTAAATTTTGCTTGTAAAAACTTCCTAATGATTAGAATTATACAAAAGTCTAATGAGACTCCTTGCATGTTGATTATATTGCAAAGTTTTGTTTTTCAGGATGAACACTGAGGTTTTCGAACTTTAGCATTCTCTGGTGCTATAATAAGAATCCAACCTTGACTCCCCAGGACCATACTTAACAGAGGGAAGTAATACTTACATTACAGAATCATAAAGCTAGCTGGAAGGGAATTTAAAGATTATCATGCTCCCAAAACTCATGACTCCAATCTATCTATTCTTCTTCATACATTTTAGGTTCTAGACAAACTAGGCTGTTCCCTGATTTCAACATGCTTTTATCTTACATCTTTGCATTCAAATAAGCCATCTCCCCTACCTGAAACACAATCTTTTATTGTTTTCACTTGTTGAAATCTCTGCCTTCAAGGCTCAGCTCAAATGCCATCTTCTCCATGAAGTTTTTCCTAATTATCCCAGATGAAGGTGATATCTCCTCCAATTTTCCTTAGGAATTGAACCTTTCCTCTGTCCCTACCAGTCTTCACTTTACATCATACTAATTTGTGTACCCATCTAATCTCTCCTATTGAATGCTTTCTTGGGTTTTGCTACTGTTCCACACTCATAACTTCTCAAGATTCTCATTTTTAGACAAATTGTTCTCATGTTAAACCTAAATTTGTCTCTTTGTAGCTTCTACCTATTATTCCTAATTTGACTTCCTGGGTCAACAAGAATAAATTAAAACCTTCTCCCACATGACAACCTTTCAGATTTTGGGCTCAGTTCCTTCAGTCTTCTCTTCTCCTTACTAAACACCTCAACGACCATCAAGCAGTTCTTAGATGGCATGATATTGAATCCACTCATGATCCTGGTTGTCTCCTTTTGATCATATTACAGAATAGCAGTGCCCTTATAAAACATGGCACCCAAAACTAGGCACAGCACTCCACATACATTCTAAAGCATCATCTCTGAATCCTGCACTTCTGTTTATAAAAATCAAAGTTCTTCAACTCGTTGACCGCATCCCACTTGATTTAGGTCATTAACATCTTTCCAAATCCCACTATATTATTCAACAGGTTGGCTACCATTCCCAGTTTTATGTCATCCACAGTTTTGAGAGGCATGACACTAATGTGGGATATAGTTGTGAACTTTTGGGTGTGACATTGCTCAGAGAGTTGAATTCGTCTTTGAGTGATCGATTACTTTGTTATAGAGTAGTGAATATATGGGGAGGCAGAGTTTCATGGCTAGGCCATTGCTGATTATAAGCTGATTGGAGCCAAAGTGCCCTAAGGCTGAGAAATACCTTATCCATGAGGGAAGTGCACATTTTTTGGTGGGCTGCCAGGGTCCTGATTAGGCCACAAGGGACACTAAGACATTTCACGGGCTCAGGGAAAAGTAGCACAGATTTAGGACTGCCCTGTTCATCACACTGTGCTTTTCTTATATCCTCTGTATAATTTATGGATTTATTCTCTCTTGCTCTGAAAATAAATGCTCCTTTTTAAAGCCCAAGTTGGATCAGGTCTGGAATCAGTAAAAAAGCTCTATGTGGTTGTACGAAATTAGGGGAATTAAAGAGAAAAGGATGGAGGATAGAATCCTCCAAGGCATTAGAGCAAGGGAAAGAGGAGGTGGTAGTAGCCTGGTATAGGTCAAAGCATTTGCAGAGTGAAAGATTGCCAAGTTTCAGTTTCCTTTGCCACAGATCAAGTACAGAGATATGTGAGGACCTAGCCTGGTACCATAGCAAAAGTTTATTCCAGGGATTATGTCATTAAAAGAAGGGAAATAGAGGAGATGCAAAATTTGTAGACTCCTAGAGTTGAAAGAGACTTTATAGGACATTGAATCAATGGTACCAAGCATATTTCATACCCAAAGCAAATAATCTTTAATACCTCCCTTTCCTCTATACAAACTAATTTTCAGTAATAATAATGATATTGTGTTAAAATTGTATCTTATTCTGGTCCCCTTGACCAATCTCCTTCCCAGTTTTAGTCAATATGGTATGTTTTTAAGTAGCCAGTAGCAAAGTAGGAAATAGGATTGCAAAGGGGAAACTAGAAGTCACATGCAGGGTGTCTCAAAGATCGAAAGTGCATAATTTGCAAACTATCATATATTAACCAAAAGTCACATCCTGGTAATACATGTTTAAAAAAAATATGCTTTGTAGTCAAGGACTTTTGGTCCTGTTATATGTAAAATCTCAGACAAGTTCCAGACATCTGCGGCAAGATCAGCAGAACATCAAATAGTGGTGATAATTTTAAAATGCTGTGGATGTGTTAACTTTAAAGTGTTACCAACAACTTTGAGATAAGTTGTAAATGTTAATAAACTAACCCTAAGGTGATATAGATAAGAGTTAGCCTGTTCCCCCCAAAAACCCTGTAAATATGAGACCTCAAACTCCTACACCCTTTTTCGGAACTCTTCGATCTCCATTGGGTCTGTGCTGCCTAGTGCTCCTAAATCTAATCCATAATTACAAGAGTGAGACTCTGTAACTCTCCTCCTCATCATCCTTTTCCCTATGCCACCTGCCTTCTTTCACCACACAATTCCCAAACCCACACTGTCTGCCTCTATGTACCCCCTTTCATCCTTTGTCTTGTACTATCTGTGCCTTTACCCTCTATGCCTAATTATTAAAGTATGAATGCAACCTCATTTCCTACTGTCATGGTTTTTCCCAGTGCCCAAAGAACTGGGTATGCCTGTCCCACAAATTAATTAGAAATTAAAAATGAAACAAGTAATAATAATAATGGACAGAAAAGAAACATAGACAGTGAAAATTTCCCTTCATTAAACTCCACAGATACAGATATAAAGATAAATGTGTATGTTTGTTTATCTATCAATAATCATCATGCCAATCGATAAAACAAAATAAATACTTTGGTACAAAAAGTGGGAGTAGTAGATTAATATTTTAATTGTATTAATGTATTTGTTGAAAAAAGGGAAAACTTTTATCTACATATTGGTTTGTCACAGTAAAACATAATAACATTACAGTATCTGTTTCTGAGACTTCCATACATTTGTCAATGACTTCATCAGAATTGATTTTTTTCACGTATTCATGTTCAATGGACAGTATAGCCAGCTTTCTCAATCTATCTTTGCTCAGAGTTGATTGAAAAATACTTTTTCTTCATTTAAATTTTGAAAAGTCTCTTTCACATGAACAACATAAATACGATAGAAAAAGTCTTAAACATAAAGATAAATTTGGCAGACAATCATAAAGATCCCATTTCATTAGTGAATTTTAACATAATTGAAACATCTGCAAAAGGAACAATTTAGGTAAATACTAAATTACACCACTTGATGCAACATTTTATTTTTTTATTCATTCTTTAGTTTTAAAAAAGAATTAATTTTAAAAAGAAGAAATTTTATGTTAAATATATTATTCAAATTCAGTAAAATAGGGGCAGCTAGGTGGTGTAGTGAGTAGAGCACTGGCCCTGTAGTCAGGAGTGCCTGAGTTCAAATGCAGCCTCAGACACTTGACACATTTACTAGCTGTGTGACCTTGGGCAAGTCACTTAACCCCAATCGCCCTGCCTTCTTACCTGCAAAAAAGAAACAAACAAAAAAAAATTCAGTAAAATATTTCATGTACCAACTAAAATTTGCATATACCAATACCAAAAATATTGTACTTCTCAATTTGAATTAATTTACTGTTTTAAATTTTAAAAACAAATAAAAACTCCAAATGACCACAGAGTGACAGAATTAGAGTAATTCTAATTCTTCTTTATAACCACTGTGTTATCATTGTTAATTATAAATCTACTATGTGAAGGCAGTAGCATATTGTGCCAACAAGGGTTGGAAACACAAACTATGCCTGAATTAAGCTTGAAAAGTATACTAGCCTTTACTTGAATGTTTCCAGTAGCAAAAAGTTCACTGTTTTGAAGAGACCAGCTCTATTAGAAAACTCTTGAAAGAAATGGTCCCCTATGACTTTCACCCCTTGGTCTTGGTTTGCCTTCCAATCATTCCAATTTTTTTTAATGCTAATCCTTATTCCATATAGCTGTTTGAAGGCAGCTATTGTGCTCTCTAATTCTTTTTCTTCTTAGGTTAAATATCTTTAGTTCTTCCAACCATCTCATATATAATGTGTTTTATAGACTCTTCACCATCTCAGATGCCCTCCCTGGATGCACTCCAGTTTGTCAATGTCCCTCTTGAAATATAGAATCCATAACTGAACAGAGTACTTTAGATGTGTTCTGACCCCTGCAGACTGGAGTGAGACCAGTAACTCTCTACACTTCTATTTATGTAACCCAAAATTGCATTAACTTTTTCAGCAACCACATCACACTCTTGGCTCATATTGAGTTTGTGGTCAACTGAATTCCCTCAGTCTTTTTCACATGCTGTTAAGTGAGATCTCCCTCCAAACTGTGCTTACTTTACAGGGTTGTACTGAGGGTCAAAATTTAAAAATGGATTTAAAGAGCAATATCCAACTGCTATTGTTATTGCCATGCAATTTTTGAAGCCTATATACAGAACTGAACTTTATAAAACCATTTCATTTTGTTAATTTCAAGCTATCGTTCCTGCCTGTTAATATCTTACAGAATCTTGTTTCTATTACTGAGTGTATTAATTAGTTCTCAAAGGTTTGGGTCAGCTAAAGATTTAGGAAAATGTCTTTATCCAAGTCATTTTTAAATGGTTAAAGGGGAATAGCCAAGTACAGAGTCCTGCGCTTAGCCACTGTTACAACTTCTTCAATAATTTCATATGCATCCATTACATTTCAACTTTGGAGATCTCTTTCCTTGTTCTAGCTAATACTTAGGATTTGTGGTCATCTTTTCATTGTGTTCTCATAAGGTAGGGCCCTCATATCGCAGTTGATGAGGAGAAGCTAAAAGAGAGTCAGACAGATAGAGTTGCTAACATCACAAACTCTACCTCTACAGAAATGTTTGAAGGCCTTTCAGAGTGGCAGATTTGGAAAGAACCTCAGAGGCTACCTTGTCCATTCATATATCTGAACAAGATTTTCTTATGTAGCATACCTAACAAATAATAATACCGCCTTTCCTCAAAGATCTGGAGTGATAGGAAACCCGTCAATTCCCTAAGAAGTCCACTCCACTTTGGGACAACTCAATCAAATCTCTCATCCATAAAACAGCCTTTCAAATATTCAGGGAAAGCAATTACATCCCCTTTCACCTGTCCAAATTTTTTCTTTGCCCTCTAAATTTTAGTTAATCCTCATATGACATATTAATACCCTTCACAATTTTGGTCATCCTTCTCTTTACATATTCCAGGTTACCAAGATCCTTCCTAAAACATGGAAGTCAGAATTTAACACAATACTCCTGACATGGTCTGAGTAGGGCATGGTACAATGAGCCTATCTCCTACTTCCCTAACCCTGAATGCTATGCCTCTCTTAATGCTTTCATTACAACCTCAAGAAAACACAATGACTGGCTTTTGAATATGGAATGACCGGGAAGTCTGGGAACTACTTGAAATTCACGGATTCCTATAAAACTCCAGTTATATATTTTATTATCTAACCCTGGTGGATCTCAGGATAGATCAAATTTGTGTTTGCCATAGTCATAGTCAAAATACAATTTAATGGATAAAAATACCAATTTGTGGACAAAATTCTGGAAAAAATGGAGAACATTTTATAAACTATGAAAATCTCTTATATTGGGTTAAACTGAAACATCCAAAGTTTTCTTAGATTTCTGACTTTTATTTTACTTTATTTAGTTATTCATAACTACCAGTTTGTACATTCTGGTTTTAGGAAGGTTATCATCAGACTCAGCTGTTGCAGTAAATCAATTTCTTAGAGGAGAAAAAAAAAATCTTGGTAAAGGAAGTCATTGGGAAACTAGATCACCTTTGCTTGACAAATATATTTTAAAGCAAAAATAGGAGTTGTTGAAATATAGAACTCAGCAAGTTTTTTCAATGTATTTTTCATTCTTTGCAAGGCTTCACTCCTGACAGTCTAAACTTTTTCCTCCATATCAGTAGCCTTCTCAACCTGGAAGCTCCCTCTGGGCCTGTAGTCCCTTCTCCTGATTGGTTGGTTCCTACCAGAAACTGCATTTTAAGAAATAACCTCCACCAGCCATGTCTTAATTCTTCTCTGAGATCTAGTCTTGACTTTCCACACTTTCTCCACTATGCCCCAACCTGAGTGGCCCTTTGCCCAACCCCTTTCATCTTCTTTTTAAGTGTTATTTTCCCCTGTTATAATATAAACTCATTGGGGGCAGGAATTGTCTTTCTTTTTGCTTTTATTTGTATTCTCAGAATTTCACATAGGATCTGAAGCCTAGTAAGTGCTTAATTAAATAGTTTTTGACTTGATCCAACTTTCACGAGAGAAATTATACATTAATTTTAGAATTAGAATGGCTATATTACCTAGGCCCTATAATCACATCCTGAAGGAATCAATCTAGTGAACTAACTTTTGCAATAAAAGTTGCTCTGTGACAAAATATCTGCCTAGAAAATGGTCCCATTCTTTAGCAACTTCTATCTTGGCATCTTCAAAGTAAAGCATGGGATTTCAGGCTACTGATTTGTGGTCAACATTCCAACTTGAGAGGGAGTGAAGGAAGAACTAAAATAGTTAATTAAAATATAAGAGTAAGAAGAAGAATGAACAACTGTTGGGTAATCCCCCACAGGGCAGCCAAACAGGCCTACTTTTCTTCCCTCAGCAGCATCCATCTTCTGGCTATGCTATTGCCATAGCTGGAATGCAATTCTGGCTTGCTTCCGCCTCTAAGAATTCCGAGCTTCCTGTCAATGCTCTGCTCAAGAACCACCTCCATCTTGAAGCCTTTCTTAATTCCTTTAAGTACTAATGCCGCACCCCCCCCCCATTACTTTGTATTTAATTTGCTTTGGAATTTAATTTGTGTATACTTAAATATGTGCATGTTGTTTCTCTTGATAGAATGAAAGTTCCTTGAGGTTGAGGACTGTTTCACTGGAGTTTTTATTTTGTTTGTTTGTTTTTTTATATCCTCAGTTCTTAGAATAGTTCCCGGCACATAATAGGCATTTAATAAGTGTTTTTCCTTCCTTCTTTTTTTCTCTCTTTCTTTCTTTTACTTATTGATAAGTAAATCAAATCTATTTTTTTTTTACTTATTTGATATTGGGGATATGGGTTGTAGTGTGTTGTGGTATGAAGGCAATGCGAGTATAATTGAATGAACACTGATTTTGAAGTCAGAAGACCTGGGTTTGAATCCTGGCTCTACTACTAATTAGCTATGTAATCAACCATAATCCTTCTGGGCCTGTTTCTCCATCTATGAAACTGGGATATAATACTTACATTATCTCTTCACAGCATTAATGTGATGCTCAGAAAGGATACTAATAACTGTATTTCTATATTAAGTTTTGCAAAATCTTGTCCACATAATAAACATTAAAATAAGCAACACAAGTATTAACATTCCCATTTTCCAGGTGAGGAAACTGAGACTCAGAAAAATAAAATAATTTGCCATTAGTCTTACCATTAATGTAGAGATGGAATTTAATTAAAGGCTTCTTGACTCCAAGTCTATACTGTCTTTTGAAAATACAAATGCTGAAATAATATATGTACATATAAAAAGCATATAAATGAATAAAGTAAAATAAGCCATTAACAAAATATTTCTTTTTATGTTATTACTTATCTGATCCTAATAAAAACTATGGATATATATATACATATACATATGCATATATATTTTTCCCCACCAATTTTAGTAACATTTAATATTATTCCAGTAGAATGTAAGTTCCATGTGGTTATACATCATTTTTTTGGTCTTTGTATCTACAGTGCACAGCACATAAAACACATGTTGAATGAATGCCTTGATGTTTCTAATATTCTCTTGTATTTTTATTGTACTTGGTAACAATAAAAGTAACGATGAGAGCATAATTTGGAGATAGCATAATAATAATAATGAATTATCTATATAAAACACCTGTGTTGCTTACAGAATAAGGTATGTGAACTGATTTCAGATACTATCTTCATACAAATTTTTAAAAAATTGATCTTCGATGAAACAATGAACTCTTTACAGACTGAATCTCAAAGTTAGAAAGGACCTCAGAGGCCAACTAGTATAACCCATACCTGACCAAAAATCCTCTCTACAACATGTCTTTCAAGTAGTCCTTCATCCTTCCTAGAGTACTTCTAATTCAGGGAAAACCATGACTTCCTGAGGTAGCCAATATCATGCCACTTTTGTACAGCTCTCATTTTTTTTTAGCAAGTATCTCCTTCCATGGAGCCTAAATTTGTCTTTTTGTACCTTATACCCATTGTTAAAATTTCTGCATTCTTGGATCAACTAGAATAAGTCTAATTCCTCTTCTACATGAAGATTTTTGCTGGTTACAACTCATCTCAGCCATTTCATCCTCTCTCATTCTTATCTATGTCTCTTTTTTAATTCTCAATAAAAGATCCATTCATCACATAGAGGAAATCTTCGTAAAAGTCCTATTCCATCGCCTCATCTAGACATATAGAAGATCCTAGATCTTCACAGACAATGCTAGGAGACAATGCTAGAACCCAATAGGTTCTAGCTATCAAGCTTTGAAAAGCTGTCTGTGGACTAGCCTAAAAAAATGATTATCACTAAAACTTTAGTGGACCCGAGGTATAGCATGTTTTGTCTACAGCACCCCATAGTGAAAAAAGGTCATATCTTCATAAAAGACTATAAAGCTTGCTTATGCTTGCAAAATATCACCATAGAATCACAGTGAGAGTACTTCAAACTCTAGAGTTATATACAAAAACCCTTGGAGTCATTAAATCAATGATTTTTATGGTTAAGATCTATAATAATTTCCATAACCTACCACCAGTCTACTAATCTGCTGTTTATACCATTTCTTACTAAGGGAATTTTAGATATGTTTCTTCAAAAGAGAAGATGATATGGAGACTAATTACACAAATGGAGAACTTTATATGTGTGACCTCCATTATTTTATAGAATGAAAATTGGAGATACTTTTGATAGTATTGTATAAATGTAAAAGACTCTGGAGTAGTAAATAGAAATCTGACCTTTGAGTCAGGGTGACCTGGGTTCAAGTCCTACTTTTAAAATGTGTTGGATATATGACCCTAGGCCAGTCACTTAACCTCTAAGTGCCCCAGACAAAATTTTAAGGCTATAAGTTGCAGAATCTTAACTAATCTGCTTTAGTGAAGAGACTTTCTTCCCTACTCTGCACCAATTAAATCACATCCAGTACTCTTCCACTCCCCTCAGAAACGTATACATACATGTATACATACATGTTATATGTGTGCACATATATGCATATATACACATTAACACATACGCATATATTCTAACCTGATGCTCAGAACAGAATTCTCAAAGCCAAGTTGGAAATACAATATGGAAGAATATTCCTTATACAAAGCAGATTAAATTAGAAGTCTAGGACATATTGAAAATATATATTGATATGAGGAAATCATCAAATTTGAGGGACATAGTGCAAAGCATTTGAATGAAGGAGAATCAGTGAAGGAGGAAACAGGTATGATATTGTGAGATGAGTGAAATGCAGACCATTTAGCTGTAAGTAAGACATAGACAATGAACTTGTGAAAAATTATTACAAAATTGACAGAGATATGATATAGTAGTGATGAGAGGTTTCAGTTATTGATACACATTCTGAATTGCTCTGTTCTAAAATTAAGGCAGCTGACAAATTCTTTACTTCTTTTCCTGATAATCTCTTTCTTTAAAAAGTAGAAGCAGCCTTTTCTTCCACTAAAGAGGAACTAGTTGATGAAGTATAAATAACATGAAACTCAGGAAACTTAGCATTGCTGTATACATCAAATGAAAAAACATTCATAGGCTGTCACAGACTCTAGATTTTGGAAAAGCCAATTTCAAAGAAGTTCAAAAAAAGAATACATACATAAACATACATACATATATACATACATATGTGTGCATATAAAGAAAGGGAGAGGGAGAGAAAGAGAGAGATTCCCATAGCCTAAAATTCTATACGCAAAGTTAGTTCAAGAGCAATGGGAAGCTATCAAGAATGAAGTTTCCATACCCAATGTATTTCAATGAGGTAGAAAAGAAACTATTGTCTAAAGTGAACAATGTGAATACAGAAGGCAGTTTGCAACAAGTACCTATATATATTTATTGTTATGTGATTATCATAATCAGAGGAAAGTACATTGGTGGGGGCTTATGGGTAAGTGTTAGAAACCCCAGTCCCTCAGAGTTATCCTTAGAACCCTGAGGTGGAATTTTCAGCTACCCTTTAGTGAACAGGACCCAGGCATTGTAAGTGAGAATTAGGGAAGTATCCCTGGTACCTGCATACAGATAGATAGATTAGATAGACAGACAGACAGACAGACAGATGTGGATGTAGATGTAGCAATAAAGAAAAACATAGTTTATATCCATATAGACATATATATTTGTATATATATATACACATATATATACACGTGAATATGTATATATATGA
This sequence comes from Phalanger gymnotis, assembly GCA_028646595.1. Classification (NCBI taxonomy): domain Eukaryota; kingdom Metazoa; phylum Chordata; class Mammalia; order Diprotodontia; family Phalangeridae; genus Phalanger; species Phalanger gymnotis. The sequence goes on from CM053622.1 coordinate 302,355,802, forward strand.
ATGTGTGTACATGTAGGCATATATTGTGTATATATGTATGTGTGTGTGTGTATAGCTGCCATGTGTATATGAGCATATATACATATACATGTATATATAGGTATGTGTATATATGTATGTGCCTATGTGTATGTGTACACATACACACACACATGTCATACTAGGGGCAATTCCCCAATTATCACTCACAATGGCTAGGGCCAGGTTATTAGAAGGTGGTCAACAACTACTATTCAGGGTACCCCTGAAGTCCTGTGGTTTCTAGTACATTTAGCCTTGAGCCTTCATTAATATACTTTTCTCTGATTATCAGATAGTAGTATAAATTAGCTTTTAGAAAAGGATATTTACTAAGGTAGTATATAGTAAACACAAATGGTACAAAACATTCCCTTCATGCTGAGGGCATACCCTTACCCTAAACACATAAGGTCACTGGGGAGAATGGACTTGAACTTGAAGTACAAGGATAGGGAAACATACATAGGGAACAAAGATAGCAAAAGTTTACCTTGAAAAATCTGTTGCTGGGAGCCCTTGATACCCTGAGATTTAGCTGTCCACTGGGCTCTGAAGATTCCGGACTTTCTAAAATCCAAAGCTGACATTTTCTCTACCATAGAGAGTCATACTCACTGGCATTACTTTTTTCCTCACATGGATATCATATCTGTGTGTGTCTTTGTTTTCTACATTTGTCCTTGATGTGCTCTCTGGCTCCTAACAGTCTCATTTCTCTGATGACATTTTTAATGGAAGATATAGGGGAGAAGAGAGAGGAAGAAACTCTCTTCTCTTCCCAAGAACAGTTTCCTCTCGAGGGCTTATTTAAACTGGAATCCTCAACTCCCAAATGAAAATATTACATGATTTGTATGGATGCCTGTGGAATGGAGACCTGATTAAATTCTTCCATTTAAAGCTCCAGAAGGTGTGACAAACCTATTTAGTTAGCCAATCACTTTTTTTCCCCTCTTGACCCAATAAGAGATTGGTATAGGTAACCTTGTTTACCCATCATATGAGTTTATTAATTAATTCTGTAACCCAAAGAGTCATTCTCACCTCATAAAAAAGTGTCAGGGAAAAAGAACGTCTTGTTAATTGAAGTATAGGTAGTAGATGTCCACTTCTTAAAGAAGCAGAGGATGACTATAGACAAGTGAAGAGTGTCTAGGGTATCAAAGGGCAGAAAGGTTGATTTTGGCAATGAAGGTTAAGGGTCACCACCACCACCACCACAACAACAACAACAAGAACAAAGACATTTATGGTAATGAATACGACAAGAGAAAGATCAAAAAAGGGTTAAATCTGCTCTTTGTCATGGATGGGTAGTTAACAATAAATAGCAGAGAGAAGACAGGACTACCTAATTATTTTATTTCTGTTTTCTCTACCAATCTTCAGACTGATGAGACAACAAAAATGAATAATGGAAGTTGAAATCTAATAAAAGTGAAAAGGCAATAAGAAAGTACAGTACTGGGGCGGAGCCAAGATGGCAGCTAGAAAGCAGGGACTTGCATGAGCTCCCTCCCAGATCCCTCCAAACACCTATAAAAATGGCTCTAAACAAGTCGTAGAACTGCAGAACCCACAGAATAGCAGAGGGAAGCAGGGCTCCAGCCTAGGACAGCCTGGATGGTTGCTGGGTAAGGTCTATCACCTGGAGCTGGGAGAGGAGGGGAACGGAGCACAGTGTGGGTGGCGGCAGGACCAACCAGACCAGGAGCTGGGTGGAACAGTCCCTAGCGCCCTGAATCAGTGAGCTGTGGCAGTTACCAGACTTCTCAACCCACAAACACCAAAGACAACAGAGAAGGTTAGTGGGAAAAGCGGCAGGGGACAGAGTTAAAGGAGTTTGTGGTTCCACTACCACCCTGGGGGCAGCAGAGGAGGTACAACTATAAAACTACAGCTGCAGCTGGTTGCTTCTGGCCCCAGGCCCACCTGGTGGGAGGAATTAAGTGGCTGAAAAATCAGTTCTGTTGGGAGGGAAGAGGGGGCAGGTGAGGGAGACTGAGCAAATCTTGCCCTCATCAGATTTGACCTAAGGAGAGAATAACATACATACTCAGTTGGGTATCTTAGGA
>CM053622.1:302358397-302392536 GCA_028646595.1 Phalanger gymnotis
TATTTTTTATCTTTGGTCATTTGATCAGGTCCAAATTCACCCAACGATGCTATTACCTAGCCATCTTAGCCACAAGGATTTTATGAGAGACTTTGATAAATGTTTTTCTAGAGACTATGTTGTACCTTTAACATGACCTTTATTTAGCAGTCTATTAAATGTCCAATGACATTAGTCTGACATCACTTGTCATTGTCAACTAAAAGATATTAATAATAGTAACTTAACTGGTTAATTGTTACTGATGAAGCCACGGTGACCACTTCTTCCTTTTCTAGTTGTACATTAGTCATCCCTAACAAAATACATTCTAGAATCTTGGTCATCCACCTACAATGTGCAATTCCACTCTCATTCCTCTCTTTCGAAATCAGAACACTTACCCTTCTCCAGTCCTGAAGCACCACTCCCGTTCTCTACTATCTCAAAGATCATTAAAAATTGCTTAGAAATCATGTTCACCAGTTGTTACTGTTGTTACTTAGTACCCTGGGATATAATTCATCCAAGCCTGGTAACTTTAACTCATCAAGGGCAGCTAAACATACTCTCTCTACTTATCTTGGTCTCAACCCCTTTTTAGCCATTTCATTTCTTCTAGGGACTATTCTCCTTGGCAGGAAAAAAAAGAGAAGCAAAATAAGAGCCAAATAGTTCTCCTTTCTCTCTGACTTGTTAACATCAATATATTAGCACTGAGCATTGGTCTTCTCCCTTTTTTCAACAATTAATCAATAGATATTTATGAAGTACTTACTATGTGTCAGTAGGTCTTCCTCTTTTCCCTCCATATAGCTTTTTTAAAACCTCTTTTTGTTTTGTGCTAAGTATTCCTACCCGGCCTCAAATCATTCTAAGCCTTAGTATTCCCAATATCTTACCAGTAATGTTCCAGACTTTCATTTTCAGCCTTAGTTACCTCTTCTCATATCTTAGCTTTAAAAAAAAAAAAAGTCTTAAAAAGAAATCTATGCTGGTTGGTAAGTCCTCTGTTTACTTGTGCCTGATTTGACTAATCTTCTTAAATAAAGTCTCCAATTCTTAAATTTAATTTATTAATTTAAATGCCTTATAGATGCCTTTTGTTTTTATATAATTCATTTCAATGTGCCACTGCCACCCTCAACCACCAAATATGCTGCCCTTGTAACAAAGAAAAACCATTAAGGAAAACCAACCCAGTAAGTGATTACATCTGACAATTACAGTATGTAAAATGCCATACTCATAGTTCCCCATGTCTCTCCTGGCATAACAGCTAGCATTTATATAGCACTTTAAGGCTTATAAAATGCTTTATAAATACTATCATATTTGATCCTCAAAACAACTCTGAAAGGCAGGTGCTATTATTATACTCATTTTACAGATAAGGAAACTGAGGGTGAGGTTTTTTTTTAAGTGACTTGCCCCAAGTCACACAACTAGCAAACATCAAGCCAGATTGGAACTCAAGTATTCCTGACTCCAGGTCCAGCGATCTATCATTCACTATACCACCTTGCTGCCTCACGTAAGTTCATACAAATCTTCTCATGGGTCTCATGTATCTTATAGACCGATCTGTTTATTGTCCTCCTTCTGCTCCGGAAGCACTCCCATTTGTTAGCATTCTTCCAAAAATGTGGTACTTTGATTTGGCAAGTCCCTAAACCTTATGCTTTTGTTTTTCAAGCTGTCCAAAAGGAAACAGCAATCTTTCCAGCTTATTTGTCTCCTAGAGAAGCTGCACAGATTAACAGTAGAACATTTTGGAGGATTTTGAGGGCCTTTAAAAAATGCTTTGTTGCACTAGTGCATTGGTATCAAATTCAAATAGAAACAGAGGCCACTAAACTGTACATAAGGATCCCTGTGAGTCACATATTGACATAGTTTTAAAATGCAATATTATCTGTGTTTTATTATATTTTTATTCTTTTCCTTAAATAATTCCCAATTGCATTTTAATCTGGTTGGGCCACAAATCTCTGTAGCTGAGTATTAGCATCACTAAGGAATGATCAGTGCCTTTTTTGTTTGTTTAATCATACAAAGGCAAAAACACTCAGTCCTATTCAGACAGGATTGAGCACTGATGAACAATAATACCTATGGTTGTACCATGTTAGGATGACAACCTCTGAGAGTAGAGAAGTGCATCAAAGGGCACCCTGCAAGAGAAAAGTTAATCAATGAAATCAGGTCCAAATTTCATTTACTTGAGCATTTCTACTAAGACCACCCTTTTTGTAGTTTCCTCAAATGTTAGGATGGGTATATCTACCTAAAATCAACAAATCTCATTGAAAATTGAAAAACTTAGTAAATCACCTAGACGTTTTGTCTACTAGCGTCAAACATCCAGTCGTTTCCAGATAATTGGATATTTGGCCTTGTATAGATGGGCCATCTGGATGATTGAATGATTTTTTTTCTCTTTTCATCAAGATATTTTGGTGACTTGAGGTGGGCAGATGGTGAGTCTGCCCCAGGAATAAATGAGAGTAGCCACTGTCAGAGTACATAAAACTGACAGTCTCTATGTTTGTTTTTCTTTCTCCAAGCCTTAGCCACCAACAAAAAATGTCATTATCCAGCTACCAAATGATGCAAGACAAGAAATGCTATTTTATGTTATAAACTCAAGTGCAACTGTATTTAGAATGATATATATGTTTACCAAGATTTCATCCGGATACAGGTTGCATAGATAATAGGTAAAGTAATACAGTGACAGATAAAGAAGACTATAATATGTGAACATCTGACAACAAAAATTGATCCTGGAGAATAAGATGGGTTACAGTCATTTTAGTTCAAGTTGGCCATCTATTGGCAACTGGAATGACTTTGCACTCAGACTTGTATATGTCTATTTCTTCTAATGAGCAATGTACTAGTAAATTATAGAGTTTTGCTTTGCTTATCCAGGAGAATAAGGATGTAGTCTGAATTGATTCGCAATTGTCTGGTAGTAGCAATGTCAAATAAATGATCTGTTCCTCATTGTATCACATACACACACACATACACACACACACACACACACTCCTCCATTTTAATGTTCTTTAGTGTATAGATGTGTAATTTTTCTTTTTTTGATACTGAAAGTTTTTGGCATTGATATTCTGAGATTTCAACTAAAATATATTAATAATAGCAACTTGATAGAATGATCACTACCATACCAATATGAACTCATGTCACTACCTTTCCCTCATGCCTGCTTTTCAGCTTTCTTTTATAAGATCCTTGAGGACAGTAGATGCCTTTTTTTTTTTTTGGCTTGTATTTATTTGTATTCTTGGCACTTAATGCAGTGCCTGACACATAGTAAGATTTCCATAAATGATCATTGACTTGACTCTAGAATTATAGTTAATTTCCAACTAGGCTTTCAGATTTTTAAGAGCAGGGACCATGTATTAAATCTCCTTTGGTAGATGGAACACTGGACTTGGAATCAGGAAGACTCAGGTTCCAATCTATGCACTTACTAGTCCTGCAACTGTGGATAAATCACTTAACCTCTCTTAGCCTCAGTTTTCCCATCTGTAACCTGAGTATTATAATAGTATCTGCCTCCCAGAGTTGTGAGCTCAAATGAGAGAATACATGTAAAACAGTTTGCAAAACGTACTATATAAATGTTAACTATTGCTATTACTACTCCATCTATATGCTTCTATTTCTTCTGTAACCCTCACACAATGGTCAGCTATACTGAACTTGGTGCGGATTTAGTTTTGAGCTATTAATCTTTTGATAGCTGAGCATTTGGCCAGAAAAGACACCACACACACACACACACGCACGCACACACGAATGTGCATGCACAGGTGTGCACATGTATACACACATATCTCCATGCATGTATATGCACATATACCTATGTGCACACATATGTTTGCATATGTACAATGATATGTGAGTGGTATAGACAATAAGAGCTATGGAATTTAGAGAAGGAAAAAAAGTATGCGTTTTGGAGATTTCAAGGAGGAGGAAGGAGGGATTTAAGCTAGGCCTTGAAGGATGAGTAATTTTCCTATGGATTGATATAAGTGGGCAGAGCATTCAAAGAACAGGGGAGAATATGAGCTAGGTCACAGTGATGGAAGAAAAAGCTAAAATGCTGGAAAAGAAGGAAAGAAACCGTCATGGCTGAAATGATCACTGCTATATCCATCTGGACCCTTAAGTTCCTCCACTACCCAGTCCGTTCATATTTTGGCTGTCACTGTAGCCTCACATCTCACAGCTCCCATTTTCTCAGAATGATCCCTTCATAGTACCTGATAAAAGCTCCCTATCCTCTAAACCAGCACCTTTCCTACCTAGAGTTCATAGGCCATTCCAAACGCCCAAGACTCAGAACAAATCCCACCTAACTCCCCTAGTAACCAGTGCCCACTAAAAGAAAAGTGGGAAAAAATTTCTCTCCTTCTAGCTGTAGCACATAATCACACTTTAAACTAACAACCCCTTAGCAAGTTCTGCGAAATTTAAAGTGACAGTGCTAAAAGCCTCTAGAGGTTGGCTACAAAAACAAATGGGGAGAAAAGCTCAACCCACCCCTTACTAACACCCCCAGTCTGTTGACCCAGGACAGCCTCATTTAGAGAGCTTAGTATTTCACTTACTTATTGCATAGGGGTGGTAGGAGGCAGCCACCAATCAGGAGAGCAGGATCCCAGCCTCTGGCAATACAATACAGGATGTTCTGTCTTCTTGAAGCTTGTATTCTCCTAGGAGCAAAGAAGATAAGCCATTGGCATTCTTTTCAGTTCTCAAACATCCAAGGAAAATGACAAGTGTTTCCTTTTTCTGCACAAATTAAACAATATTTTTTGGGACCTCCAAAGAGATGTCATTCTAGTTGCAATAAAAAATGGCTAACGTTTCTATGGTGCTTTCCAGCTACTTTACACTTTACATACTAGATTACATTTGATGCTTCCAACAATCTTGTGATCTAGTTCATAGTGCGAACATTATTAATTATCGTTTTACCAATAAGGAAACTGAGGTTTTGTCAGATTAAGGGATTTCCCCGAGGAAATATAGATAGTAAATGACAGACCTAGAACCTGACTCTCATGTCTTGGCTGCATACGTGCTTTGGGGAGGGTAGCCCTGTTTCTGTTACGTGATATTTTCATCTTGCAACTTTCTCTGGGCAGAGCATGTTTTAAAAATGAGTGTGTTTAACTCAGTTACACTTTGTTGATTTCTGTAATAAAGAACCAAACTAGAATATTTTCCCCCAAATAAAAATATGCCTATAAAGTCCTACTTTTCTAGAAATAATAACTGACATTTATATAGCACGATGAGGTTTATAAAGTATTTTACCTATATTACTTCATTTCACTGTCATAAAACTCCCACAAGGTAGTACAGGGGTTTTTGTTCTTCTAGTTGTTCTGGGTTGGTGGTGGGGTTCTATATATGTTTGTGGTTTTACGTATAGAGAGTTCAACCAAACCTCCCTCTACCAATGCTGACTGGCAAAAGTTATGCAGCTTATGGCCTTAGAGAGTTATCTGGGGATTGCAAGGTTAAGTGACTCACCCAGTGACATGACCATTACATATCAGAGGCAATACCTGAACCCAGGTAAGGTTTTCCTGATTCAGAAATCAGCCTGTACCTACTATATACTGCATTGACTCTTGGTAGTATTAATGCGATCGAAGATCTTCCCCACCCATTCAACAGGCCTCAGGTGGGGCTAGGTGGAAGGCTTGATTATATCTTTGTTCATAAGTAGGCCTAATGATCCTACTTACTAGGTGCTAAACTGATGTGGGCATGAAGCCCTCAGGACCCTAAGGGGAGTTGCTAAGACCAGAGCCAATGGTATGTGCTCTGAGTTCTAAGTTACTCATGAATTCAGCCTGAGTTCTAGCCAATGAGATGCTGGCTAGGACTGTATAAAAGAAGAGCCCAGAATTGAAGAAGTACAGAATTGAAGAGGAGCAGAACCGAGAGCAGCAGCAGAACTGAGAGCAGCAGGACTAAGAGGGAGACACTGAGGCAGCAGACATCAAGAGGGCGCTGAAGAACAGACATTGAGATGAACCAGAGTCTGCAGAGCTGCAGAAGAGAGTGCTGAGTGGAGAGTTAGGATTCCTGAATGATGGTTTACAGGAAGATCCTGGGTGGGAGGGGGTGGGGCGGAGGTTACAAGACAACTTGGTTCCTTGCTATATTACTGAGTTATAGTTATTTCCTTGTTACTATATTGAATCGGGCTTACTGGTTTTGGAATATAATTGCTACTATATTGAATTGGGGGTATTGATTCTTGGATTTGATCCTCTGGAGACTAAACAAATGTTACACTTGCTCTGCCTTCTATATAGAGAGTTTTTCATACTTTGTGATTCCGAACCATTCGTAGTCATCCTCTGATAATACTCTTACAACAGGCATTGTTATTCCCATTTTACATACAAGAAAATTGAGTATTACAGATATTCAAATCCCTGTGAATGCATAGCCAATAAGTGTCAGAAGGGATGATTATACTGCAGTCTCTCCTAATTTCACATATAATGCTTTTCTACTACACCATGATCTCCTAGTAGGCAAAATAATATAATATTAAGTAAAGTCCACTGATTATCCAAAAGATTACTTTTAGTTACCAGTTGTATAGAACCATAGATCCCTGACAGCAGAAAGGATCTTAAAGGCCATTTTATACAAACTTGTACCTGAGTAGAATTACCCTCAATATAACATCTCTGACAAATGATAATCCATTATCTTCCAAATGAAGACTTTCACTGATGGGAAAGCCTCACTGGCATGGGACAGTCCATACTACTTCTGAATAACTCTAATTGTTGGGAAAATTTTCTTAAATTGAGCTAAAATTTGCCCAATTTCAGCACATTGCTTATAGTTCTGCTCTCTGAGAACTATCCTAATCTACCTTCCATGTGGCATTCTTTGAAACCCTAGAAGACAGTTTTTACGGGCCTTATTTCTTTTCTTCTCCTGGCTAAGGATCATCATTCCCTTCAAGTGTGACTTATATGGCCTAGTTTTGACACACCAGGAGTTATCATTCTCTTAAAAGATGGTGCCCAGAAATTAATACAGTCCTCTAAATGTGTTTTTTTGAAGGTAGAGTACAATGGAATCATCACCTTCCTCATTTTGGTCATATGCAACTGTTAATAATGCATCCCAAGATCATACATGTTAAATAGAGGGTTAGCCTTGGAGACTAGAACACAGGAGTTCAATTCCTATCTCTGACACATACTAGATGTATAACCTTGAGTAAGTCCTGTAACCTCTAGATACCCCCAGACAACTCTTAAAGAATACAAGTTGCAATTTAATTCAATAAACATTTACTAAGCACCTATTATATGCCAAGTATTATGCTAAGTGCTAGGGACAGAAATAGGAAAAAGACAGTCCCTGCCCTCCAGGGATTTACAATCTAGAGGAAAAGATAATATACAAAAGGAAGCTAGAAAGGAGATAGGGACTTGTAAGGTGGGGAAGGGAAGAGAGGAGTTCTTGTTTTTATTCTGTGAAGTTGAAAGCTATCTGGGCTTCAATCAAAAAGTGGAACAAGCTGGAAAGTACAAATGCTGCCCTGTATAAAGGAAAGGTTTGGGAGGGGTTTAATGCTCAATCTTCCACACCTCCAAGCAGAGCTATGTTTATTTTATTTTATTATTTTATTTTTTATAATTAGATTTTTTTTATTTTTAGTTTACAACACTTAGTTTTACATGTTCTTGAGTTTCAAATTTTCTTCCCTTCCCTCCCCTCCCCTCTCCTCCGATATAGATTCTATATAGCCCTTCGCATTAAACTTATATACACAATAGTCGAGACAGAGCTACATTTACACTGTGATTTTGCACAGCCTTCCCTTACCAAACTCCAGTTCACTTACAAGTCATGGTATAGCCTTCCTGATGTCATGTTCCTCTTTGAGAAGGAAGGACAAACAACTGTGAGTAGTACGAGCTGCCCCACTGGCCAGTTCCAGATGGGCAAGCAGCTCCTTCCTCTTCTCTTCTCCTCTCCTCTCCTCCTCTCCCCTCCTCTTCCCTGCCCTCCCCTCCTCTATCCACAATCCATAAAGGGTAAAATATTCTTACCTGCAGTTGCTCTGCCCTAAGGAATGTAAATTTTAATCACTGAAACCTTGGAAGATATCTAGGGGTTTGCAGGCAAGATTTCTTTCTTAAGGACATGCCTGAAACCCAAATCTCTCTGGCTCTCAGCCCAAGCCCTACCTGGTCATTGTTTGGGCTCAGATGGCTCAGAGTGAATGTAAATAGTAATGTTTCTGTTTTGGCCAGAAACCCTGAGGTTTCTTCCCCTCTCTTCTCCCAGACTGTTTTGTTTGTTTGTTTGACTAGGTAAAAAAAAAAAAAAGCCATTCTCTGCCTTGTTTCTTACCTTAATCACTGAACGGGCATTGCCTCCTTCAAAATCAGACCTAGGAAAGACCTTAACTTTAAAAAAGCCAAGTTAACCCACTTTTTCAAGGGCCATCTCCAGTCATCCTGATCTATGTCATGCCACTGGGCCCGGATGGCTCTGGAGGAGAAAATGAAGCTGGTGACTTTGCACAGCCCTGCCTCACTTAAATCCATTCACTTGAGTGCCATGGCATCATTTTCCAGACGTCATGGTCCTCTTTGAGAAAGAAGGGCAAATCACAACAACATTTACACTAGTAATGGGAGTTTCTTCTCTAGAAGTTCCCTACACCAATGAAATTAGAAGTTTGTAGAAAAAACAAGGAAGATAATATTAGCTTTGGGGGGCTACCGGGTAATGCTGTTAACTCATTGAACTTAATGACCACTAAAACGCCATCTTTTTTTTTTCTTTTTTCTTAACCACTTCCCCAGGCATGTTGTTGCTGTTCAGTCATGACCAACTTGTCATGCCCCCATGGATCTTACTGTCCATGGGGTTCTCTTGGCAAAGATACTGGAGTGGTTTGCCATTTCCTTCTCCAGTGGATTAAGGCAAACAGAGGTTAAGCAACTTGCCAAGGGTCACACTGCTAATAAGTACCTCAAGTCAGGTCTTCCTGACTCAGACCCAGCACTCTATCCACTAAGCCACCTACCCATCCAAAGTCTCTAGGCATGTCTCTACCATTCTGTATTTATACAGTTGATTTTTTAAACTTAAGTATAGGACTTCATATTTTCCATATTAAATTTCAACTCATTAGAAATGATCCGTCATTCAGCCACTTGAGAACTTCTTGATTACCAGCTCTGCCAACCAACACTTCCCAACATCCAGCATCTTCCACAGCTTCATGTCATCTGCAAATGCATTAAGTATGCTATCTATGACTTCAAGTAATTCATTTATAATCTATCTGCATTGATCTTGATATATAGATATAGAAGAGAATAGGACCAAGGAAAATCCTTGTGGCAGTCCAGTAAAAAAAAAAAAATCATGGACTCTTAGAATTGTACAAGACCTCAGAGGTGATTTAATCCAATCCATAAATGAATAAGAGTTTCTTCTATAACCCAAATAGTAGTCATCTAGCTTTTTCTCAAAGACTTTCAGTAAAAGATCCCTTACTATCTCTGGAAGCCTCTACCCTAGTTTTTAGATAGCTCAAATCACTGAGATTTTCCTTATGTCAAGCCTACATTGCCTTTGCACCATCCATGCATTGCTCCTAGTTCTGCTTTCTATCATCAATTACAAATATTTAACTTTTTTCCCATGTAACAACTTTTAGACAACTATATCCTTCCTCCCTATCCTCCACAACACATTTATCTTCTCTATACCAAGATAAACAATCTCAAGGCCTTCAATCAATACTCATATGACATGAACTTGAGGTTCTTCACTATCCTGGTAGCCCTACTCTGGACCCTCACAAGCTAATCAGTATCCTTTCTATGATGTTCCCCAAAATGAACCCAGTACTCAAAATATAATCTGACCATGGCAGATTATTGTTATGCTATCACCTTCCAAGCCCTGAACACTATGTCACTCTTAAGCAAAACTAAGATAACTTTCCTGGCTACAATGTTTGTGTTGCTGAGTTTAGAGACTGCTAAAACTTTCGGATCTTTTTCAGACTAATTTGTCTGGCCACATCTTTCCCAGATTATGAAGGTGACTTTTTAATCCAAGGTGAGACTTTACATTTATCTGTATTAATTTCCTCTTTGTAGATTCAGCCCAATCTTCTAATCTCTCGTGACACGTTTAAATTTTTACTCTGTTATCTGGTATGTTAGCTAGCTCTCTCCCAGTTTTATGTCATAAGAAAACTTAATAAGCATTCCATCTATACCTTCATCCAATAAGTGACAAAAATGTTAAACAGCACAGAGCCAAGTGTAGATCCCTGGGACACTCCTCTGGAGACTTCCTTCCAAGTTGACATCCCTTTAATTTGACATGAATCAATTAATCAACACTATTCTTTAAACAGAGTCATTAAACCAGCTATAAATTCACCTTTGTTGTAATATGGCCTACACCTGCTTTTCTTGTACACAAGGATAACATAAGAGAGTTTTTCATTGACTTGTTGGAATACAAGTATACCATGTTTATAGCATTTCCCTAATCTATCAATCTAGGGATCTAATAAACCTGTCAAGAAAGAAAATGAGGTTACTCCAACATGGCCTAATCTTGGTGTAACCCCATGCTGGCTCTCAGACACAGAATCACAACGTGTTGGAGCTAAAAGAAACCCTATAGATCATTTAATCCAACTTTTTTATTTTTGAGGAAACAGCCAAGATGATGAAGCAACTTGCCTGTAGTCAGTTAACACAGAGCAGAGCTGGGACTCAAACCCAAGTCTTTGGACATCAAATCTATTTTTCACTAGATCACAATTCCTGCTATAATAATCACCACTTCCATTTCCAAGCTATCTAAAAACTATAATAATCTACCACTTCTACTATTAACTCAATAAGAGAGAGAGAGAGATAAGAAGGAGGAAGTGGAGGAGAGGAGAAGAAGGAAAGAGAGGAGAAGAAGGGGAGGGAAGGAAGGAAGGAAGGAAGGAAGGAAGGAAGGAAGGAAGGAAGGAAGGAAGGAAGGAAGGAAGGAAGGAAGGAAGGAAGGAAGGAAGGAAGGAAGGAAGGAAGAAAAAGTTTTTAGCATTAATCATAGAACTCATTTTGTTGTCTGAGATTGTAGTATTTCTGACATTTTTATGGGACTGTCACTCTTCTGTATTTTCTGTTACCTGTTCTTGCTTCCATTTTCTGTAAACATCTTTTTTAAACATCAAAGTCATCCATGAGTTCCCTATATAGCCATGTTGATCTCTTCAGATGTTTTTACCTTTCCTTTCCCATTAAAGTCCTGGGTCTTATTTTATTCTTCAGAACATTCTAAGCTATTTGGGTCAACTTCTCATGTAGAATCTTACATCATGGAGTCCTCATTCTTTCCCTGAACTAGTCAGCTCTCCTAAAATATAGAGTGTGTTATACATAATATTCTTTGCCTTATCGAGTATCTAAGCTGGTATATTAACTTACTCCAAGGCTTCCCTTAATTTCTACCTTGTCAGACAGTTACTCCTTAGTGCTCAGTATCGGATTTAAAACAGCATCTCCTCTCATTTGTTTCTTCATCTTTTTTTTTTTTTTTTTGGAGATTGAAATTATCATCAAGGCAAGATAAGAATTTTTCAGTGATTCTGCTTAAAGCAGAAAGAAACCTCCAGGAGATAGCCAGATGGTAGATTTCCCCCATCACTTGTCAATTTTATCTGCTTCCTTGAATCATTACCCATTGCCTCCTTCTGGTCAGGTAGTCTGTGGTCTCAGCACAAAACCACATTTTCTCCCCATATTGCTTTTCAATCCCTTGCTCTGTACTCTGCTACTTCTTGGTTTCCCTCACAAAAATATATGATTTACAATGCTACTCCATCCCTTTTATCTGCTCTGTTCCTTTGGAATAAGATTATGCCCTTTCATTGCTGCATCCCAGTCATGAGCTGTGCCCTACTAACTCTAAGTTTTACTTATACAATATTATTTGCCTTTTTCATTAAGATGTCTAGGTCATTTTGTTTATTCCCATACTCTCATCTTTATGAACATATAAAAGATAACAGGTATTTTTGCTGCCCTTTTTCATGTAAATTTTCTCCTAGTGTCTCTCACAGAAACTCTTCTTGCTATTTCATAGGATCAAAGGATCATAGATTTAAAGCTGCAAATGACCTTAGAGGTCAACTATTCAATTCCCCCATTGTGCAGATAAAGAAACTGAGGCCCAGACAGGGAAAGTAAATTGCTTAAGGTCACATGGGTAATAAGGGGCAGAATGAGCATTGGTCTCTGACCAAATCCATAGGTTTTTTTTTTCTATTATAAAACTCTCTCTCAGATTATTTTTTGTTACATTTATCAATAACACTAAAAAGATAAAAATGATCCAAGGCACTTACAAATTATACAATGGCTAAGAAAGCAGCACTGGGCTCCACTTCCATTTTATCCCACATATTTCTCACTCTCCCTATTCAGGGCCCAGGAGAAAGAATAACAATACTCCTTTTACACAGCACAGGAAGGAGAACATTTTATAGGTCCAGACAAAAAACTCATATTCACAGAAATCACTGCGTAAAACAAAAAAAAAAGTGAGTAGAAAGAAAAGAAGATGAGGAAGGAAAAAGAAAAAGAATGAAGAGAGATGTGAGACTGAGAAGACAGTGTATCAAATTGAGTTTTTAATTTTAAGAGGAGAAAAAATTAAATTCTCCACAAGAAAAATAAATCAAGGGAACTTTTATAGGTTGACTAATACATTAATAACCTACAAGAAGAGCTGAGCTCTCAGGTGGGGCCTAGTTCAAGGACAAAGAGGCAAGCTTCTTTTCTTTCCAATACAGACATGGGATCTTTAATAACCTCACTGCACAGAAACCCAAGATCCCTATTGCTAAGAGGGCCTCATCAACATCCAGAAAAGTCTCCTGGGTACATCTCACTAAGGCCTGATTATTGACTAATGCACCTGTGTGAATCACCTATTTGTTTTATTATTTGCAAGCAAACATACAATTATTCCTGAGCTAATTGGGAGATTTCAGCTTTTCATTCTAGCAGGGCTTTAGTTTCCTCACAGAACCTTTTACAGTGTGTAGCATGACAAAAGAGTTCTTCATCTTGTTTTTGAAAAAATGTATATATATATATATGTGTGTGTGTGTATGTGTGTGTGTACATATATATATAATATATATATATATATATATATAATTTTATGTGAGCTTCACTGGATGTCATTTCCTCTAAGAAGCTTTTTTTTTTTCCTTTCCATTAGTGGAACACTCTAATTACTGTATAATCAAAAAAAGAAAAAAAAGTGAGCAGCAAATAGCTGCCTGATTTCACCACATTAACAGCATGGTGCAGAATATGTCTTAACAGTCCAGTGAACTGTCAGTGGCAAAAGTAATTGGAAATTGGTAGGCTATTTCACTATGTGGGGGTGGCAGGAGTTGTTCATGAGCTTTGTTAATAGGCAAATCATTCTGGGGCAAGTTGGGATTCTGGAGCTACTTTGTAAAGATCTTTCATAATGTAGAAAAAGTTAAGCTGCCCCTCCAAACGTTCCAATTATAAGTTAAATGGCTTGGCATTTGGGGTAATTCCATCTAGTACTAATTCACCAGTTAGGAAATGGCCTCACTCCTTGAGGCTGGGGTTAATAGAGTGCACTAGGCCATTCTTATCAGAGGGTGGGAAAAGGGTGATTAATTTACAACATAAATAAGAGCATAGAAAAGGGAAAGAAAACTGATTCTGAGATCTGGATTCATTCCATTTTCCTGGAGAGTTGTCAGGAGTGTATATTTTGTTATTGTTTTAAATTAAGCTTTTGTAGCTCCTTAAGCAAACCCCCAATTCCAGGCAAAAATCACAGCATGGATGAAACTATATACAAAAGAATATGCTTCAGGAGGCAAAATTAATAGACATACGGGGACCACATTCAGTGTAGTCCATGGGGATATGGCTGTGAGGCTTCCATTCATGTTCTTGGAGAATTATTTAGTTAGTTAATATTTTTACTCTTTTGAAAAAGAGAAACATGAGGTGTTAAGCAGCCTTATTGATGAGCATGAACCTTCATTGATGTTTGTCTTCCCTTTAATCATAATAATGCTGGTAGTGATAATGATATCCCTTTGTAGCACACTCACAATGTGTTTCCAAGCAATGTAGAAAAGCAGCAGGTGAAATAACTACCAATCTGCTGATCATAGTAAGAAAGGAACCAACTGTTCTCCTTCCTAGATACCATCACCCTGATTCTAGGGAAATCTCTCTTTGTAAAAATTCATCATTAAATAATATAGGGTATCCAATTGTCTTTAATAGTTTAAAACTGGACTAAGGTTTTGGAGATATCCTGTATATGCCCTTGGACATCAAACAGTACAAGCAAGAAAGTCGCATAACTCCTTTCTGTCATTTGTTCCCTAAGAGGCAACTAGCATCTTTGCACACCCAAAATAAAGGTACTAACAGAACTAATGAAAAGAAAAATGTGAGGGGAATCCTTAACATCCTTACATATTTTCTTCGGTACCTATTTCTACTTTGCAGGTACTTTCCTTGCCCTACACTCCCAGCACTTTTAATCCCTAAGGATTCCTAGGACCTATCCTTTTGGGGTCTCATTTTTTTCTCCACATATAGATTCATCTTGTCAAAGTTGCTAGCATACTCAGCCATGTCTAGAACCTGTTGGTCTTATCTCTAGGAATGAAGGAAGCAATTTTTCTACTTGGCCCCGAAAGAATCCACTTACAAGCATTAGGCCTCATCTGACCTTTCAGTCTTCTCTTTC
Source organism: Phalanger gymnotis (assembly GCA_028646595.1). Lineage (NCBI taxonomy): Eukaryota > Metazoa > Chordata > Mammalia > Diprotodontia > Phalangeridae > Phalanger > Phalanger gymnotis. The sequence continues at coordinate 302,373,257 of CM053622.1, forward strand.
TCCTTGAAGATCTAGAGGATGAGACACCTGAAAATCTTACTCTTGCTCTTTTTCCTATGGATTAGAAACCTACTGCTCTATTGGGTCCCAAAGGGTCTTCCTAGGGGGCATTTTGCACAATCATTTTGTTTATTCTCTTGAGAGTTCTCAGTGACTTGTAGCTTGGAAATCAACTCTTGATTTGACTCATTTCTTTCTTACTTTATTGCTGGTTGACATGCCTAAAGCAAATTGACTATTTGGTAGTTAAGGATAAGGTTTTAATGATGAAGATTTTAATGGATCACCCAAAAGAATATTTGTATTTTAACCAGAGAATCCTGGAAATTCACTTTCTTAACCCCAAACAATGAATATCTCATAGTAGCATTTCTGGCACAATACTAGCTTGCTGGCTATATTTTGGGGAAGGGTAGCTTTTTATGTTCTAGTGTATAATATTAAACTAATTGCTGGTTTGGCTATGGCCTTTGTACAAGGCTAACCCTGCGATTTTCTGTTATACTTTCCAACTGAAATTCTGCTTAAGAGCTAGAGAAGGCAGAGGACATGAAAGCATAAAAGAAAAAAAAAAAGGAATTCTCAAATGGGTGGGGTTATGTAGCAACCAATTTCATAACAATCTGGCAAGTTGTTGAACTTCAATTGAGATAGTTTCCTAGAGCAGAAAATAAAGGAATCAGCTGAGGCAACCAGGAAAAAAAAATGGGTTCCCTTGATAAATGTAGAGAGAAAACTAATAACAGAAGATGTGAGAAGGCTAAAGCTTTTAATATCTTTTCCACTTTTGTCTTTTCAGAAAAAAATTCAGATGGGTACAGTTGAGTAGAGCAAGTCTCAGATGTGAATAAGGTATGGGAAGTCAAACCAAAATAGCAAAGGGCATGTCAGCAAATACCGAGACAAATGTGAGTACTCACATCGTTAGAGTCTGATGATGAGCACCCTTGATAATTAAAGAATCAACTGTTATCTTTGTAAAATCACAACCTACTCTTTTTAAAGAAAATAATGAATGCCAGAAAACTTGCCCGAGGACTAGAGAAAGGCAAACATGGTGCCCCATCATTTAAAAGGAAATCATTAAAAATCAATAGATTTTTATTGAGTACCTGCTACTTCATATCACAGTGATAGACACCGTGGGACAAAGCAGTATATGATATAGACCCTATCCTAACTGAGCTTGCAATTGAGTTCAGGAGACAAAGGCAGATAGAAACTTCAATAACATATGAGTTTAATAACAAAAGAAGACTATGGTTACCTCATCTCTAATCCATAATGTAATATTTATGATGCCATGCCAAAAAAAGTGGTACAGGCAATCAGTACAAAGAATGTGAAGGAGAGATTGCTATGTGAGTGGTCAGGAAAGGTTTTATGGAGGAAGTGGGACTTAAGTCTAACTTTGGAGAACAAATAGACTTTTGATAATCAGAGGGTAACCCACTAAATTAGAGGCCAGTAAGCTCACCATTAGCACCTAAGAAGATGCTATAAGAAGCCATCAATCAATTTGCAACCATTTAGAAGAACATGAGATACTACTATCAACAGAGCTTGGAGAAGAACAAATCATTCCAGGTCAATCTGATTTAATTTTATGATAGAGTGGCAGATTACATAGGAAAGGGGGGAAGGGATAGAGGCAATTGATCTTGATTTTCAGAAGGCTTTAGACTCTGTCCTAGTTGACACTCTCATTGACAGATGAGGAATGAATGGTTGTCACAATAATGCTGTTTACTGAGCAGCTCAATAATACCCCAGGGGAATTATTCTTGAGCCCCATTCTATTCATTATCTTTATTGGAAGCCTTGATGAAGAAGCTAAGAATATGTTCATCACATTTGGAGATGATGCTAAATTAGGTGGTGTTAATACCTTGAAAAGACAGGAATAAAATGCAACATGACCTTGACAAATTAGAAAAATGATCCTATGGGACTCTGTACAATTCAATAGAAACAAGGGCAAGATAGTTCACTTTGAGAAGGGGAGAAGGAAATAAGCAAGGGGTGGGGGGGGAAGAATGATAGGAAAAAAAATTTCAGGTCTATGAGTTGACTACCAACTACGTATGAATCAGTGAGATCATCCATTTGACTTGGACATATGTTAAAAGGGCCAGTAAAAATCTTCCTTTAATCCCTGTATTATACAAGCCTTTATTTAAAAAGCCTACACCGCTTTTCTAGATACCCTTTAAAAATTGTCGAGGAGAAATTAGAGAAAGTTTGGAAGAGAGAGACCAAAAATGACAAAAAAAAAAACATTGAAAATAAGTCAGAAGAAGCAATGTCAAAAGAATGAATTAAAGTTAACTGTTAAGAATGAAAGATTCCCATATAAACGTTGCTCTCTGCAGGATGGTTTCAGTCGACATTGGTCAGGTCCCATAACCTCTTTAAACCTGAGGTTCCTCAATCCAAAAGAGGAAGAACCAAGATTTTAAAAGGGTCCTTGCAGCCCTAAAATCTTATTGATGGTATGATTTTATAACATGAAGAATTCCATGATAATGTTCCTGAATATGTGATCAATTTTTCTCCATGCCCAGGAAGTTGGCTGAAATAGGCTTAAATTTAAGCCATAGAGATTTTGTTTACACTAAAGGAAGGATTCCACCACCACCAACCCTCATCCCTGTAAAAAACAATGGAAGTATATTAGGACCTATGCTTATCTAGTAAGGTCTGGGCTAAGTGACATTTTAGGACCCCTTCTAATATGTTTCTACTATGTATCATGCACCAATGGGTGATTATTCTTGTCCATGTCCTTTCTGGGTCTGGCTCCTCCATTGGAATTGTATTCTGTTAAAGAATGGACTTAAGGAACAGCAAATGCCTAATGGAAAGGATTACATGGCAATGCCTTCATGTAAACGGCATCAAGGGAGAAATGGTCAATTTAAGTGAATATTCCTAATAATTGAATTTAACTTGTCCAAAAACCAAAACCTGATTTTCTTTGTTTTTGATGGAAAATTTTTCTAAAATGTGGTAGGGCTGTTCTGCCTTCTTAAGGAGAGTATATTAAACATGATATAACCTTTCATTGATGAATCCATTTCAACATTATAAGCCTCCATGCTTCATACTGTGCTGAAATAAACATCCCAGCCCTGTATCTTCTTTTGAATTTTCTTCTTTTCCTCACTGACAGGCTGTCAGCTAATACTTCTCTTGTCATTATGCTTGCCTCTATCCCATCCCCCACTTTCTTCTTGTTTACTGTTTCTAATCTGCTATGGACTGTGAAACCAGAAACTGAGCTTGTTAAGAATTTCATACAAAAAAAAGTCAATAGAGTAATGGCCTGAGGGCCTAGACTGGGGAGGGGATAGGGAAGGACAACATTTTCTAGTATTCAAAGGCCTTTTTCACATATTTTCAGTTTTGAGGCTATGTTCCAGAGGGCTGAGGTTCCTAGAAGTCTGACCTCTGGATAAGTGGGCTGTTACTCTGTATATTTTCTATGGGGAGTTGTAATGTGCTCATAGTCCCCAGTGGCCGTTAGGTTGAAAATAGAAGTGTCAACACTGGGGCAGTAGTAATTTGCTGATCCTTGAGAGAAGTTATTCATTTCTGACAGTGCAAAAGGAATTATTAGAGGATGCATTCATTCCATTAGTCTAGATGCCACTTAGGTCGTAATGTTTTTGTTCAAAATGATCTTTTGAGATTTGGTCCTTAATGACAAATATCTTTCCTAGTCATTAGAAATTCTTTGTATTACTTTCAAAGAATATGAGATAACTTATCATGTTATATCTAGGGAATAATGCTCTTAGGATTTGGTTTCGAATTATATAAATCAAATTAAAAACAAGTATTTCTGGAGAGCCCATTGTGCCAAACACATACAGCCCCATGGTAGGTGTTAGAAGAGCATCATGTATCCCAGGCAACTAAAATCATGCTACTTGGGTTCGGTGAAGGGTATTATAATAACCATACCCAGTTTTCTTAAATTCCCACCCCAGAAGAGGGAGAATCTATAAATTCAGGTCTAGATATCTAGTGGCTACTCAATAACCACACCAGGGAATAGAACAATAATCAGCATGTAGCAAGAACATCCTTGATCCAGAATACCTACTTGTACTTCCTTCCCATGATGGCCACACTAAGCAATGCTACGGAGGACCAGACAAAGAAAACTACTGAACAACAGCAACAAATGGGAAGAACACTTCATGTGTGTTTTGCATTATAGAAACAGATCTCTAGACCTGAATTCCTCCATTATTTTTAAAGTCTTATTTTGCATAGAGGTCCTCATAAACCCAGAGTGGTCCACAATTCCTGGGGGTCTTTGAGAGTCTTTCATAGGGTCCTGTTGTAGCAATTAGATTTGAAGATCTTTCCTATCCATTAATAGACCATGTGATCTGCTTATGTCACCAGAAGCCTAAGTTAAATACGGTGGAAAGAGCTTCCTGACAGGAAGAGGAAGTTGTATCACAGAAAATGCAGAGAGAGAGAGCCATGTTATGGCTGCTAATGGCTGCTAGTGGCTGCTAATGGCTGAACTCGTGATGGTGAGAACCGAACAGTCTGATTTATCTGTACTGTGAGTTTGTTTTGGGGAGACCCCAGCAGGGGGTTGGAGAGGTTTTGGGATAGTGAGGCTGCAGGTTGTAACATTCTGTGTTGAATGTTTTGGGTTCCTTGCTGTTATGATGAAGTGGACTAACTGGCTGTGGGAGCTGAGCATTTGGTTATGGGATATGGTTCTCTGGTTTCTGAATAAACGGTTTACTTTTTCTACTTTCTCTGTGGAGAGTCTCATATACTTTGCAATGCAGAACTACATAGGCATTTTGAGAATTATAATCTACATTGTTATTACTGTTTCAGGTGTACAAGGTTAAAGTTACTTTTATAATAACATCACATTATTTGCCTTTTTCACTCTCATTTTCTCTTTAATGTACAGTAGAGTTTTCCAAAGGCTAAATAACCTTTGAATGAAAGATTTAGCTGCAAATCTGAACTTAGTATTTCATCTACAAAATTATACTTCTCCCTTACAAATGGACTCATCTGTAGACATAGCTAGACCTATCATTTTGCTATTATTTGTCTAGTATCATCACCAAATAATCATACACACACACACATACACACACACACACGTATTTGTGATTGCTTGGTGACAAAAACACATGATGTTTGAGATATTCATAGTGTCATAGTGCAGAATAACTTTTTGAATCTTACAGTTTATCATGGAACAACAGTTGACATTTTGCACTGATGGTGCAAAAGTAATGGTGGGCAAAACTTCTGGTGCCTTAGCACAAATCAAGACAGAGGCATTGAATTATGCTAAGGAGCAAGGAAATAAACATTTATTAAGTGCTACGTGTGCTAGACACTGTGCTAAGTGCTTTACATATATTATCTCATTTGATCCTCACAACAACCCTCTGGGGTAGGTGCTATTATGATCTCCATTTACAGTTGAGAAAAATGAGGCAGACAGAGGTTGAGTGACTTGCCCAGGGTCACACAGCTAGTAAGTATCTGAGGCCAGATTTGAACTCAGGAAAATGAATCTTCTTGACTCCAGGCTGGCACCATCTATCTACTAAACCACCTAGATGTCAGATCTTTTTAATATTCAGCAACAAATTAGAAAGTATACCCAAAACACTTCTGCTATATACTTAAAAGTATAGTGGTTGTCTTGAGGAAAAGCATTCATGTGATTGAGCTGTGAGCTGTACTCACTGCTTTTCTCAAGGAGCACCATTTTTACTTTAAAAAAAAAAAAACAACTGACAGACACACTATGCTTATTCAGACTTGGGTATCTGGCAGACATTTTCTTGGAAATGAACAAAGTGAGCCTGTCACTTGAAGAAAAACAACTGACAGTATTTGCTGCCAATGATAAGATCCAAGCTTTCAAGCAAAAATTAAAATTATGGAAAATTTGTATCTGCCACCATGAGTTTGACAGCTCCCCAATACTTAGAGACTTTTCTTAGGATATGGGTGGTGATAGTAATAAATGTGATTTTTTTAAAAAAATTATATATTGAACCTATATATAATGTATAAAGTCAACTTTTAGAGGCTCTGCATAACTCAGTGAACCAACATTCTCCAAATAACCAATGCATGATCCATGTAGGAAAGATCCATTTGCATTTATTTACCAATGCAAAATCATGCATGGATGAAAGATCCATTCAAAGCATAAGTTAGGCCAAATGGATTTTAACGTAACAAGAATACTAAAAGTTCATTGATATGGTTTCAAAGTTCACATCGCAACTACTAACAAACCACCAAGATCAAGTTTTGACACATCAAAGAAAAATATCTACAATTATGTGAAAAGGCTATGAAAATGCTTTTTTTTCTGATGATGTATTTGTATGAAGTTAAATTTTCTCCATCAAGTTCAACCAAAACAATGCATCACAACAAATTGAATGCTGAAGAAGACATGAGAACCCAATTGCCTTCTATGAAGCCAGGCATTAAAGAGATCTGCAAAAATATGTAAAACAATGCCACTTTTCTTACTAATTTTTAAAAATTTTTCATGCAATTTTTCATAAAAATGTTATTTGCGTCAACATATAGTGGGTTTATTATTCCTGTTTTAAAGAACTAATAAATATTATAATATTTGTCAGTTTTAATTTCTAATACAGTAAATATTGGTAGATATAGCCCATATAAACAAAAGCTCAATAGGGTCCTCAATAATATTTAAGAGTGTAAAGAGTTCTTGAAACCAAAAAGTTTGAGAACCACTGCTCTAGGGGGACATTTCACATATAGATCTGTTTCTAGTTCCCTTTTGCTCATGGCGGATTGTTACAATTTGTCTCTTCTCTACTCTAGTGTAGGATGATTTCACACTTTCTAGGACATTGGGACAAATTGTTGAGTCAGAGATGTCCTACTATTTGTGACCCCATTTTGGGGTTTTCTTTGCAAAGATACTGGAATAGTTTGCCATTTCCTTGTCCAGCTCATTTTACAGATGAGAAAAATGAGCCATTAAGTATCTTGCCCAGGGCCACAAAGTTAAGTAAATGGCTGAGGCCAGATTTGAACTCAGGAGGATTTCCTCCTGCCTGTAGGCCTGGCACACTATCCACTGAACCACCAAGCTGCCCCACTGGGATAACTACCTCCATTGAGACCTCAATTATCCTTAAACCACTCACTTTACTCTGGACTGCCTACCCCAGGTTATTCAAATAGTCTCCGGCTGCTTCCTCAAACATTTACAAAACTTAAAGAAAAGAGAGCAGGTTCTTCTCAGAGAAGTTATGAACTAAGGAGAAAAATTTTTAGTTCCTGCTGAATTTAGATCAGAAATAGACGACAGTTAGTTATCTAGCTAGCAAAATAGGTAGGTAGATAGTTAGATAGATAGATATAGATAGATAGAAAGATATAACTAGAATTTATTAAGTACTTACTCTGCACCAGACCCTGCTTAACCTGGAGTTTGTGAATTTGTTTCTTGTTTAATATTATAGTTGGTTTCCTTTGTGATACTGTATTTTATTTTATGCCTTTCAAAGCATTATTCTGAGAAGAGGCCCCTAGGATTCACCAGAGAACCAAAAGAGTCCATAACTCAAAAAAGGTTTAAAAACACTCAAGTTAAATAAATAAATAAGACTTTTAGAGAATTTAAGTGACTTTTCCAGGGTAACAGAGGTAATAACAAAGCCAGGAAAAAAAAATGTAGTTCTTTTTTTTTCTTATTCCAAACTCAGTGCTCTTTCTGCTACATGTGTATGAATGGGTCTGATAGGAATTCAAAGAAGTGAAAAATAAGTAGAGATAAGTTTGGTTAATTTTTTAAGGCTTCATATAGAAGGTGAGACTCTAGGCCTAGAAGGATAATTAGGCTTCATATTATAATGGAGTATATAAGCCAACGCATAGGGACAGAGGAATAGCATGTTGAGTTTAGGAAAGAGTTAGGATACAGGTGACTAGAGTAAAGGACATATGTTGGAGAGTAATAGGAAATATGGTTAACTGGGTAGCTAGGGCCAGATTAGAGAAAGCCTTAAAAACTAAGAAGAAGAATTCAAGAATTCAGAAGACATTTGGGAGCCAAAATATGCTCCAAAGAAGAAGAATGACATGATGCTTCAGGAAAATTAGTCTGACCATATTATGCAGGATGGATTGCAGGAGAAAGAACTTCATATATGGAGGAGCATGTTTTAAACATTCACCATATAAAATAGATTTCATTGTGGAAAAAGGCAAACATACATTTGAGGAAAAATCTGCCCTAATCTCCAACTAACAAATGTTTTCCTCTCTAATATTTCCTTGTCCTTGACTTTTGGAGGTACATAGAGCAAGGAACCTCCAAATAAGTTCTCTTTGGATGCCTCATTTTGATAGGGAGGTGAACCTATGTTGTCAAAGGAAAACATATTTGAGGAGAGGCCAAACCCTAGCAGGTCCTAACAAGCAGGACAGGCTTTGACTATGGATACATCCTTGGTGGAGCTTCTTTTCAGATCTATTGTCTTTGAAGAAGGAGGATTAGCTCCTTAGGGCCTCCAGGTAGGAGAGAGGCCTTAGTCTCTTTTGCACTGGTAGCCTATAGGAAGGTAAGAGTGTGTGAATTATCTTGCTATTGCTACTTTCTCTGTTGTGTCTATTCTCTCTTGCTTCTAAGAGAAGAAAATTGAACCTTGTGAGCTTCAAAAGGTCAGGAGAATGAACCACCACAGGTCCAGGAACAGAATCCATGATGGGTTTTGTGATCAGCGAACCTAATGTCAACAACAAGAAGTCTTTAGGAATTACCTCTGGGACCCAGCTGTGACCAAAAAAAAAAGTTCTTACATATCATGTTTAAAGAAATTACAAAAAAAAAAAACTACCCAGATCTCTTAGAACTAAATAACAAAATGAAAATAGAAAGAATCCACCAGTAACCTTTTGAAAAAAAAGCTGAAAATGAAAACTCCTAAGAACCCTCCAAAAGAGAAATGATATAAACCTACAACCAAAAATAACTTACCTAAACTGAGTATAATCCTCCAGGGGGGGGAAATGAATCTTTAATAAAATAGAGGACTTCCAAGCATTCTTGATGAAAAAAACTAGAGCTGACTAGGGACTTTGTATGGATAAAGTATCTGAATTTTAATGGAAGGGGAAAAGATTGATATAAGCATCCCCCGAGAACTATTTTGTCAATGAGGGTCACATGAGTTGAGAGGGCCTGGATGTGATTTCTGTTTAAGTTTAATAATCTTAAAAGAAGAATGGGAAGGTAGAGGGAGAAAAATACACTAGGGACAAAAAGGGGGAACAAAGAGATATAATTTATTATTTCAAGTAGAAGTTTATACAAACAAAAAGGGGTAGAGAAAGTAGACATTATTGAAATCTTACTTTGAACTGATATATAGTGAAGTGAGCAAAATCAGGAGAATAATTTATATTGCAACAACTCTGGAAATGCATGGCCTTGATATCCTTTCTTTCTCTGGAGATTCTTCTTGAAATTCTTTTTAGTGTGTGATGTAGGTAATACATGTATATGTCCCTCTACTGCTCAACTAGGCTGACCCCTCAAAGAATATTGTGTTTCAGCTGGATGGGTCAATCAGCTATTGGCCTGAGGCAAGCAGGTCACTAGGCTAAAGAGTGGGCTCCTCAATAGGTCTCAGTTGCTGCTGGGCTGGACCAAGCAGGTTGACCAATTCTCAGACACATTTGCTGCCATATTGGGCTGGGCAAGTCACTCTTGTGTTCAGATAGTCACTATTGGACTGGGCCAGGCAAGTTATTCTGGCTTTAAAAAGCTACTCCTAGGCAAATTCTTCAACCCCTGGCCTTTTCACTAGGGCCAGAGTCTCTGTTGAATGCTCCAATCCAGTGGATTCCCTGGGCTGCCTCTCCAATTGAGAGTTGCTGTCTTCCTCTACCTCTAGATTCTGGCTCTACTTCATATCCTATGTCTTCAAATTATGGTGTGGAACAGGGCTGTCCAAAATGCCACCCACCTACAAGCATAGAAATTTACATAAATGCTTTAGTAAACAAAGCCGAGCTCTCACTAAAATGGCAAATTAAAATATATTGTCTATTGTTTCAATAAAAACCTAAGGTTGGACAGCCCTGGTGTAGAAGACACCTGAAAGGAGAAACAGAAAGATTCAGACATTTTTGCCTGAGAGAAAAAAAAAGTCAGAAAGACCAGCGGAGAGATAGTTATGGCAAATACAAAGATGATGTCTCAGAAAGTAGAATAATATTTATTAAGTGCCTATCACATGTAGAATACTATACTAGTTGCTAGTTTAGATTTCTAAAGATAGAGGTTCCCACCCTCAAGAAACTCAAAATCCATTGAGGGGAAAAGATGTCAATACAAAGAAGCCATAATTCAGACTTAGTAACAAACTTATGGGGTAACTTAAGTAGATGAATATGAGAAGAGAAAATCTCTGTCTAATGTCATCTACAGGTTTCAAATTAGGAAAAGCCTAAAAATAAGATTAGTTAAAATTCAGTTAAACAAAAATACCTATATAATTTGATTTCTATTGTCTCACTATTGTCTCTAATTTAGTATGTGTGCAAAATGTATTTAATTGCTTTATATAATAATAAACATTACATTTTAATATGAAAATAATTTAAATGCAAGCTATTTCCTTATTCTAATGCACTTCTATCTCATAGCTTAAAACCACTTTCCAAATACATTGCATTAACAACTATTACATTGTGGTAGAAAATTACCATGACCTGGTTAGAAGGTATCTAAATTGGGAGAGTGGCTATACTTTAGGGAGATGAAAAAACTTCTGGGCTGAAACTTAATATCATCAAAAAGATGACAACTTTTTGGCACCAGCCCACTGGTCAATTGCCATACTATACAAATGCTGAAAGATATTCAAAATCAACTTTCAACGAACTTTGAAAGCAATGCAAAAGCCATGTTAAGTGAGCTGTGATAAATAGAATAAACAAAATAATGACAATTTCTAGGTAATGGTGAGAGATGCCTTTAACTTACTTTGTGACTTTGAGCTCATTTCTTAACCTCTCTGGGGCTTCCAAATAAATATTTGTTGAAATTAATTTAATTAAAGCCATTTAAAAGAGGAAGCCTTAGTTCTTCTTTCTAGTCTCTGAAGGTTTGCTATACCATTTGATTTCTGGGCTTCTATCCATATCCTAAAGAAAAGAGTACCTACCACCATGCAATTGTACCTTCACACAGACAGAAACCATATGATTGCCTATTCCCAACAAGAAGGGAGCAATTTTATAATCTCTTAAAGAACAGGAGAACACTGTCCTTCTCAAAATGAAGGATTATATTCAGTAATAAATGCTGAGGCAGGATTGCCTAAATTTAAATGCATTAGCACTCTCAAAGTTGCCCTTAGCAACAGGTAGCTTCGAAGCATATTTTTCAACCTGCCCTAGATTCCCTTTTTTTTTTGCAGACTTTTTAGTTACCAATTCAAGCTTATACCAGAATAAAACTTTTTTAAAAGATTTTAAAAGCTCTCGAGGGTTTATAATGCTTGTTACAAACAAAGCAAAACAAAGAAACCAAAAAACCCTCATTAATTTGTGACATGTGAGCCTCTGGAGAGAGGTTCTGTTAAATTGTACTATTATACTAAATCTGGAAAAAAAATAGCTCTGAAAATAGTGTAAACAAAGTCACAAGAAGGAAAGTCTACTATTTAAAGGAGAAAGTTTATCTGGTTAAAAGAACAAAGTTAGCATCCATCTTCATACATACATAACGTAAAAAATAAGCAAAGCTCATTGCTTTTTAAACTGGTGCTTTGTTATTACAAAGACAAATTACTTTTTCTCTATTTAAGCAGAATTTCTGTTGAGCAATGATCAGTTAGCCTATTACTGAGTACTAAATAATAATAATAAAACTGTATTTCTTCCAATTAACCTTCTCAATTAATCTGAATTAGTGAGTTATGAGTGAGTTTGAGACATGAGTATGGAAGAAATGCAAACTAGTAGATATAAACTCCTAATTCTGTATCTCCTGGCTTGTTAAGTTTCAGGATTCTGCTTCACTTTGAAACATTTGAGAGGAAACTACCCCATTCTCTTTGCTTGGTTTAAGGTGTTAGAGATGCCAGGAGGAAAAATACTCATCTGTGAGCTGGCCTTGGCAGGTATGTAGGAAAATACTGATAGCCACATCATTTATTTGAAAGTGCATCCATGCGAAACTTTTAAACCAACACTTGCATTTGGTTATGCCTTGAAGTATTCCTGTTTATCTTTGTAATCAGTTGCAGTCCAGTGAAAGTACATGTGCTATTACAAATCAGGTTGAAAAACAGAAATTGGGTGAGTCTAGACTATAATTAAACTAGAGCTAATTTTTTTTTTGCAAGTGAAGTCCTGCATGTCTTAAAAATAAAAAAAATAAAAAGGAAAGAAAACTCTACAAGGGAAATAACATGATAGAACAGTCCAAAGATGAAATTACACCTTTGTTTAGTTCTTTCTCCTTTTAGAAGGGTAAACTTACTAGGGAACACAATAAAGCTAGATGTCTTCTGGTAATTGAAATGATAAATAGATGGGACTGGGCAAAACCAGAGGTAGTTTGGGGTTTTGAGCAGAGTACTGCATTTACAATCTCCAACTTTTCTTGCTTAATGTGTGACTCTGGCTGAAATAATGATCTTTTTTTCTCTTTTAGATAAATCTTTCTCTGCTTCTAACTACCAGGAGAATATTATGAAAACATTCAGGAGTAACATTAGAAAGCAAACGTAGCTGAAAACTGAGCATCAGCACTGTAGAAAGACCTCTAATAGATGAGAAAGGACCAAAAAAAATCACTGCAACCAATATAATAAACAATGCCCTTTCCTTATGGGTATAGTGTCTAGGGATACACAATCCCTACTTTTCAGGAGGAAAAAGCTACCTGACTTAATTAACATCTTTTTTTCTCAGAACCTCATGCATCAAAGAGTCAAGGCCTATACTCAACTATTAGAGGGTGGCAGCAATGGTAAGGGGAGGAGAAAAGAATAAAAATCTGGGGTCTGAGCTTCTGTAATGCCTGTAGACATTTACTGTTGTTGTTTTTTTTTTCTCTAGGTTTCTCTGTCTGACAGAGGTAGCCTTGCCAGAGATTAATGATAAGGAACCTAGTTAGAAAGCAATGAATGACCGTCAGAGCCGAAAGTGTTGGTCAGAAAAGGTGGGGCAGACCATGTAGTCCTAAGCTTCTCAGGCTTAAAATGTCACAGAAGCTCTTAGGTAGCTATTGAAACAACTATTACCACACCTCTCTATACATCTCCGGGCTGCTATGACTAGCTAGTGATACCAGAGAACTCTGTTGCAAGGCTCTTCCACCCCCTGGTTCATTACCTCTCTCTACAAGCTCCCAAGACACAACTCCTTCAGCCTTGTACTGTTACTTGAATTCCCATCTAGTTTACCCAATCACACTTTTGCCATAAATTAGTAATTAACTCTTTGTAGGGGTGTACGGGCATTCAAGGAGGACTGGAACCTTTGCTAAGCCCTTCTACTCCTCTACTTTTGGCATCCACCTGTCACTCAACTATCGCTGAGGGTTCCAAGAAGCTGTAGTATGCAGAAGAGGCCCGTATCCCAGCAAAACCATTTTGGCAAATGGGCTAAACCAAGATGATGGTAACCAATAGACCTCCAATTTGTCAGTGAATTAGGGGGATGTCCACCCCAAGCATGTGAAGATTTCCCCCTGTGGAATGGACAAATGAGAATAATTTGTTCCAATGGCCATGGAGGCGGCTGAAGCAGGTAATGTGGAGTGCTTAGAGCTTGACCAGACATCAAAGATGAGAAGGTCATCCATTGCATCCCAGACCATTACCAGTCATCCTGTCTTTTGTCTTGCCACTGAACTTCTATCATTCTGGAAGAGAAAGTGAGGCCAATTACTTTGTGCAACTCTGCCTCACAAATCCAATTCACATGTGAATCAAGATATCATGCTGTGATGTCAGTGGTTCTCTTCAAAAAATGAAGGACAAACAATAATAATTCCTTGTAGCCTGGACTAGCCAATTTAAGATTTTGTAACTTCCAGCTGCCATCATTGGCCAGCTGACTTTCACAAACAGAATATATTTGTCGCTTATTACAGCACAATAATATTCAATTACAATCATATACCACAGCTAGTTCAGCAATTCCCCAATTGATGGGCATCCTTTTGATTTCCAATTTTTAGCCACCACAAACATAGCTGCTATAAATATTTTTGTACATGTGAGTCTTTTTTCCTTTTCTTGGATGTCTTTGAGATATAGACCTAGCAGTGGGATTGCTTGATCAGATTGGATGCACAGTTTTATAGCCCTCTAGGCATAGTTCCAAATTGCTCTCCAGAATGGTTTAGATCAGTTCACAACTCCACCTATAGTTCACTAGTGTTGCAGTTTTCCCACATCCCCTCCAATATCCAACATTTTCATTTTTTGTCATGTTAGCCACTCTGATAAGTGTGAGGTGATACTTCAGAGATGTTTTAATTTGCATTTCTCTGATCAATAGTGATTTAGAGCATTTTTTTCATAAGACTATAGATAGCTTTGATTTCTTTGTCTGAGAACTGCCTATTTGTATCCTTTGAAGATTTATCAATTGGGGGATGACTTGTATTTTTCTAAATTTGACTTAATTCTCTATTTATTTGAGAATAAGACCTTTATCAGACATGCTTGTTGCAATTTTTCCCCCAGTTTTCTGTTTTCCTTATAATTTTGGTTGTGTTGGTTTTGTTTGTGCAAAAACTCTTTAATTTTATATAATCAACATTATCATTTTACATTTTATAATGCTTTACATATCTTCTTTGGTCCTAAATTCTTCCCTTATCCATATATCTGACAGATAAATGATTCCATGCTCTCTTAATTTGCTTATGATGTTATCTTTATGTGTAAATCGCTCTTATTTCGATCTTATCTTGGTATATGATGTGAGATGTTGGTCCACAACTAGTTTCTACCATACTGTTTTCCAAATTTCCCACCAGTTTTTGTCAAATTATGAGTTTTTGTTCCAAAAGCTTGGATCTGTGGGTTTATCATATTCTAGATGACTTATGGTCATTTACTATAATGTAATTGGTATTTAATCTATTCTACTCATCCACCATTTCATTTCTTAGCCAGGGCGATATTGTTTTGATAATTACCACTATGTACTACAGTTTGAGATCTGGAATGGCTCGACCACTTTCTTCTGCATTAAAAAAAAAAAGATTCCTTTGATATGCTTGAGCTTTTATTCTTCTAGATGAATTTGTTCTTATTGTTTCTAGCTCTATAAAATAATTTTTGATAGTTTGATTGTATGGCACTGACTAAATAGATTGATTTAGGTAGAATTGTCATTTTTATTATATTGGCTTAGCCTAAATAAGCAACTGATATTTTTCCAGTTATTTAGATCTGACTTTATTTGTGTGAAGAGCATTTTATAGTTGTGTTCATATAGTTGCTGAGTTTGTCTTGGCAGGTAGACTCCCAAGTATTTGGTATTGTCTAAAGTTATTTTAAATAGAATATCTCTTTCTATCTCTTGTTGCTGGATTTTGTTGGTAATATACAGAAATGCTGATTTAATGGGTTTATTTTGCAACTTTGCTAAAGTTGTTAATAATTTCAAGTTGTTTTTTAGGTGATTCTCTAGGATTTTCTAATTATAACATTGTAACATCTGCAAAGAGTGATAGTTTTGTTTCCTCATTGCCTACTCCAATTTCTTTAATGTCTTCTCTTATTGCTATAGCTAAATTTCTAGTATAACATAAATAATAGAGATAATGACAGGGATCCTTTCTTCAGCCCAGATTGTATTGGGAAGGCTTCTAGCTTATCCCCATTACAGATAATGCTTACTGATGGTTTTACATAAATATTACTTATCATTTTAAGGTAAGCTCCATTTATCCCTATGCTCTCTAGTGTTTTTAATAGGAATGGGTTCTGTATTTTGTCAAAGGCTTTTTCCGCAACTATTACGATAATCATACGTTTTCTGTTGGTTTTGTTATTGATATGATCAATTATGCTAATAGTTTTCCTGTTACTGAACCAGCCTGCATTTCTGATATAAATCCCACATATGGTCACAATCTATGATCTTGTGATATATTACTGTAAATCTTTTTGTTAGCAATTTATTTTAAATTTATTTTAAATTTTAAATTTTTGCCTCAACATTCATTAGGGAAATTGGTCTATAATTTGCTTTCTCTGTTTTGGCTCTTCCTGATTTGGCTATCAGCACCATATTTGTGCCATAAAAGGACTTTGGTAGGACTCCACCTATTTTTCCAAATAGTTCATATAGTATTGGGATTAATTGTTATTTAAATGTTTGGTAGAATTTGCTTGTGAATTCATCTGATCCCGGGGATTTTTTTCTTAGGGAGTCCATTGATGGCTTGTTCAATTTCTTTTTCTAAGAATAGGTTATTTAAGCATTTTATTTCTTCTCCTGTTAATCTGGGTAATTTATATTTTGGTAGCTATTCATCTATTTCATTTAGATTGTCAAAATTATTGGCATATAATTGGGTGAAATAGCTCCTAACAATGGTCTAAATTTCCTCTTCATTGGGGGTGAGTTCACCCCTTTCATTTTTGATACTAGTAATTTGGTTTTCTTCTTTCCTTTTTTAAATCAAATTAACCAAGTGTTTATTTAGTTTTTTTCATAAAACTAGCTTCTAGTTTTATTTATTAGTTCGATTGTTTTCTTTCTTTCAATTCTATTAATCTTTCCTTTGATTTTCAGGATTTCCAAGTTGGTGTTTAATTGAAGATTTTTAATTTGTTCTTTTTCAAAGTTTTTTAGTTGTATGCCCAATTCATTGACCTGCTTTTTCTCTATTTCATTGATGTAAGCAATTAGAGATACAAATTTTACCCTGAGTACCACTTTGGCTGCATCCCACAAATTTGTTATGTTCTCTCATTGTTGTCATTTTCTTTAATGAAATTATTGATTGTTTCTATGATTTGTTCTTTGATCCACTTGTTTTTTTTAGGATTATATTATTTAATTTCAAATTAGTTTTTAATCTTTCTATTGTCTATTATTGAATGTAATTTTTATTGCATAATTATGTGAAAAGAATGCATTTACTATTTGTGCTTTTCTGTCTTTAGCTATGAGGTTTTTATGTCATAATACATAGTCGATTTTTGTGTAGATTTCTATTGTGTCAATTTCTATTCCCGTGCAATTTTCTGTAGAGATCTATCATATCTAACTATTCCAAAATTTTATTCACCTCCTTAGCTTCTTCCTTGTTCATTTGTGGTTAGATTTATCTAGTTTTAAGAGGGGAAAGTTGAGGCCCCCCCACTAGTATAATCATCTATTTCCTCCTGTAACTCATTAGACTGCTTCAAAAATTTAGATACTATATCATTTGGTGCATATGCGTTTAGTATTGATATAATTCCATTGTCTGTGGTATCTTTCAGCAAGATATAGTTTCCCTCTTTATCTCTTTTAATTAGATAGATTTTTGCTTTTGCTTTATCTTAGATCATGATTCCTACCCCTGCTTTCTTTGCTTTAGCTAAAGCATAATAAATTCTACTCTAGGCCCTTACCCTCACCCTGTGGGTCTCTCTGCTTCAAATGTGGTTGTTATAAACAATGTATTGTCAGATTCTGGTTTTTAATCCATTCTGTTCTTGACTTCCATTTTATGGGTGAGTTCATCTCATTCACATTTATAATTATGATAACTGTTTATTTTCCTCCATGCTATTTTTTTGTTTATCCCCTCTTTCTCTCACTCCTCAACCTTTCCCTCCTTACAAGTGTTTTACTTCTGATCACCACCTTCCCCAATATATCCTCCCTTTTTTTCAGTTCCTCCCTTCCCCTTCTATTATCCTCATTCCTTTTTACTTCCTTATACAGTAAGGTAGTTTTCCGTATCCAACTAATGTGTATATTATTCCCTGTTTGAGCCAATTCTGATGAGATTAAGGTTTAAGCTTTGCCTGCCACATGCTTCCTTGCTGTTAGACCAATTTTGCAACAGTTTTCTAGTTGTTGTAATGGCAAGCAAAGTGGGACTTTTCACTGTTTTTTTTCTTTTGGAATGCTTCTCAGCACTAAGGCAATCAAGTGCCTTTGATTGAGTATTGCCTTTGTTTCAATCAACAGTCTTTGATGACCTGCTTAAGTCACAAGAAAGCCTAAATCACATAAGTTCCCGTGATTTCTACAGAGAAAACTCTGGGTAGCCATTAAGGAGCCCCATGGCTTTGAAAACCCAGATATTGGTGCTTGTCTCTCTGGTAACTATGTATGTATTGTTATGGACAGACAGAAGCCCTGTCTGCTGATTCATGTTATTTGCTCTGTTTATATGATTTCTGCTTGTAATTTTTGTTTATGTTTTCTCTGAAGTTCAGGGTCCTGACTTTTCCCCCTGAAGTAAGTGAATGATATATGTCTATTTAATTAAAGTGAGATTGTAAACCCCTTAAAGTTGCTTTCCTTAGAAAAGCAGATCAAAGAACCTGTGCTAGCAGCCCTTCTGTGTGCTGGTATTATTGGCCTTACACCTCTACAGTAGTTGCAAGCCTCATTGTTGTTACAGTTGTTTGGAGGGGAGTTTGGAAGGGCTTCAGGGAGTGCCTTCTCACTCCACTATCTTGGCACTGGAAATCCTCCCTAGTTTTCAATAAAATATTTTCACATTACATTAATTTTGTAATTGAATTTTAAAATGTTATTATATTTTCTATCACAGCATCAGCAAACATGGTTGAAAAATAATCTCATTCTCAATAATAGGCTATATAATCTGTCTCTACCTTTACACATTAACATTGCATCATTTTTTTAAAATTTATTTTTAATATGTTTAGTTTTCAGCATTGATTTTCACAGGTGTTTGAATTACAAATTTTCTCCCCATTTCCTCCCCCCACCCACTCCAAGATGGCGTACACTCTGGTTGCCCTGTTCCCCAGTCTGCCCTCCCCTCCGTCACCCCATTCCCCTCCCATCCCCCTTTTCCTTCCTTTCTTGTAGGGCAAGATAAATCTCTACTCCCCATTGCCTGTGCATCTTATTTTCTAGTTGCATGAAAAAAAAAAACTTTTTTACTTTTGAACATCTATTTTCTCCCAATTCTCTCCCCTCTTCCACATTGCATCATTTTAAGAAATGGACAAAGAAGTAGGAGTACAACACAGTATAATACATAT
>CM053622.1:302393036-302406373 GCA_028646595.1 Phalanger gymnotis
ATAGAAGAGTGTCAAGGTTGTAATCTTTGGGCGATGCCCACAGTTAGTGGGCTTAACTTAGTTGAAGAACCAGCAAACAAGACTGAAAAGGAACAGTCAGAAAGGTAAGAGGATGTAAGAAACCAGGGAGGAGTTTTATTTCCACAGAGTTAAAAGTATTCCTCTTCCTCCCCCCCGCCCCAACTTTAGCAGAAACCTGGCCTCTGGTAGGTCAGGTGAAAGGTTAGACCTATGCTTAAACAAGCCATTTGAGGAGGGCATGACGAAGGCAGTCAGGGGTTTGCATCTGACCAATGAAGAGCCTGGTGGAAGATTTGATATTGGGGTCAATAAAAGGACTGGCATCCATCTGAGTCTTTTGTACTTTCTCCTGTATTCTGTTCAGGAGATGTACCCATTTATTCAGGAGGAATAAATGTAAGCCATAATTAAAACATTTCTGGCATCCTGAGTATTGTTTATTCTTAGACAATGCAAGTATGTTTCTAACAGTTGGGGGCTCGTTGTGGGATCAATATAGCATCAGAAGAAAGAGGTATGTCATGCAGAGAATGGGTGGCATCCCCACTGTTTTGCAGTGGACCCTGGTATCTACAGGTGAGAATTTCCTTTTTCAGACTGCTAATTTCCCGAGAGTATTTTTCTAGAATCCTTGGGAACCCAGGAACATGAGTAAAGGGGGAAAAGGGAAGGAAAATGGTCATAGACAGCGCAAGTCAGGTGCCTGAGCAAGGTTGGGGAGTCCTGTTTTGTCATGTCTGGATTTGCTCCAAGTTGAGAAATAAGATTTGCTTCGAACGGGGAAAAGAGCTCTCAAAATATTTGACTTAGGTTGGGAGAATGGATTTCTCCTAGTGCTTTGAAGAAAAGCACTGATGGGTTGATCCAGGAAAAGGGACTTTGTGAGATCTCCTCTTATAATTTTTATGTAGAAGAGGTTTTGTGAATAGAAAATTTGGGAACTTTGAGATATCTAGAAATTCTGTAATAACAAGGAATTTAGTTGTTATAATACTTTGGGAATTTATGTAAAAGTAATTTTTCTTATAATCTAGATGTTAGGCTAAGAATTATATAAAATATACATATAAAATGAAGAGTGAATAAACTAGGATAGATTTCCAAACTGTCTGTGCAAAAGGTTAGGTGTTGTAGAATTCATTGAGCAAATGGGAATCCTTGGAAAAATATAAGGGTGTGATTTTCAAGTCTGTATCACCTAAAGATATATTTATGTATGTTAATCTGGAGGTTTATGGACTAATTTGTGATGGCACTGTGGGTATTTGTGAATGAGTCCCAATGTTTAAAGGTTTATTTTTGCTTTAAGGAAGAGACACCTATCATTTTAGAGCTGTCCAACTGATTTCCTTCATGAAAGTCAAGTGACTATTCTTCTAAATATCAGGATATAATTTATTACTAAATTAATGTAATGAGAGAGCCAAGAGATAGAATGTTTTGTTTGTGGAACAGACAGGAGGTCAAGGTCACTGGATCAAAACAGTTATTAAGTTCTGACTGTGCCAGGCACTATGCTTAATGCTGAGGATACAAATGTAAGCAAAGGAAAAGACAATTTTTTCCTTCAAAGAACTTATATTCTTATAGGGAAAGACAACACATGAAAGGAACTGGAAAAGAGGAAAAAGATATTCATGATTTCATATGCAATCCAATTTTTGTATTCTACTTAGTATGTGGAAATGCACATTTTATTTTGGGGGGGGGGTGTTTGCTAAATTAGGAATTTAAAAAAATTAAAAAGAAGAAAAGGTAGGGTTTACATGGCACCATGGTGGTAAAGACTAGAAAGTCAGAAGCACAACCAGGAGGGGAATGAAGTATGTCCAGCCTGAGCCCATCCTTAAAATGGAGAGGATTCATCAATGGGAAAAACTCATTAATGGAAGAGAGGAGCTGGCATGGAAGAGGAATATTCTAAGGTGATAAGATCCTAGGTACTGAGAGAAGTTCCAGGTCAGAAAGACAACTGAGTCATGGTGACATAGCAATGGTGATGCCAAAAAAGGAGGAGGAGGAAAAAAAGAAGAGCCACTGAATCATTTTAAAGGTACACTTAAGAGCATAAAAGGAAGCATAGACAAGCAAGACAGATTTGAAAGTAATAGGTGAAACTTAATATATATATACACATACCTATTTCAAAAGCAAGGGGTATGGAATAGAGATTCATGCTTTCATTTACATTCCAATTTCTATATTCTATTTAGTATGTGCAAATGCATGTTTTATTTTAAGGGATAATTGTTAAAGTAAGAACAAAAATATTCAAAAGGAGAAAAGAAAAAAGAACAGCAAGTGGGTGCCACTGCTATAGAAATTTTATGAGAATAATGTATACACATATCTTTAGCATCCTTGAAGAAATATAGGCTAGTTTTAAGAAACAATATTCTGTAGTAGACTACAAGATGGAATACGATAAGGATTAATATAAAATTCTACACTTTATATTCAAGCCAAATAATCACTTCACAAGCACAAGACAGGGGAAGTACGAACTTCCCTACCTCAGCAACTTCAAAAGAAGAATAAATGTATAGTAATTAATGCTGCATCAAAAAAAAAAAAAGATAGAAACACCATTACTTCATTTTAAAAGTTATGAAATAATGGCAATAGCAAAATCTAAGAGGAAATAGTAGCACATGAAACACCACTCAAAATTACTACAGAATGCATAAAATATCTGAGAGCTGATTCACTAGGGCACATTCAAGACATATAAATATAATGACAAAATACTTTTTAAAGAAATAAAGAATGAATTAAATAGAGGTATATTCATTGCTTGTGATCAGGAAAACAGCAATATAATAAAATTATCATTTTCCAAAATTAATTTCTAGACCCTACTATGCCAACTAAATTACTAAAGGGGCACTTTATAGGGCTAGAAAAATAATAACAAATTTATCTGGAAGAATAAATATCTCTCAAGGGGAATAATAAAAAAAATAGAAATGAAAGAAGAATATGGAACTTGCAGATTTTGTTATTTTTAAGCAGTAATCATCAAAACTATTTGACATCTGCTAAAAAATAAAAGAATAAATCAGCAGAATAGACTAAATAATCAGAAACAATTATACTCAATAATCCAGTGTTCAGTAAAGCCCAAGAATATAAATTACTTAAAGAATTCCCTATTTGACAAGAAATACTATTCCTGTCAAACTATTTTAGCAGAAATTATGTTTAAACTAACATCTTGCACCACATAGCACAATATGCTTAACATAAGTAGACATCCAATATAAAAGATCACACCATTAAAAACAATCAGAAGATAATAATAGAAGGTACCTTTCACAACTATAACTGGGGGAAGGGGGATTTCTTAAACCAAACAAAAGCTACAGGTGATCAAAAGATATAAAATAGATAATTTAAATTAAATTAAATTGAAAAACTTTTGAACCCACAAAATCAATGTAGCAAGGATAAAAAGGGAAAGTATTAATTAGAGAAAATCTTTGCAACTTATATCTCTAGAATGTGTTAGCCACAGTATATTCAGATTAAAACAAATACATGAGGTTCAGTAGCCATTAGTAATAAAAAATGGTCAAAGGATAAGAATAGTCTCAAAACAAATTGAAACTATTTACTACTACATGATAGATATCTCTAAATCAATAGTGAGTGGAATGGTAAAGCCCTCTCATGGAATCTGGATCTCAGCCTTTCTGTGAGTTGAGTGGAATCAATGGGAGTGGGGACTTTTCACCATGGCTCAGGGCTTCTGATCATCAGTTAGGCCTAAGTTTCGAATCACCTGAACTGTAGGAATCTGAAACTTAGAGCCCCCGCCCTCAGCACGAATCTCGCCAAATAAGGATAAAAGTGTTTTTAAGTGTTTGGCATTGGCTAAATTGTACCTGGGGTAGTAGATTTCCAAGTTTAGATTATAAGCCTAAACTCCACCAATGAAAGTAAAAGGCCAATAGTGGTGGTGGGAGTTGTTTACATTAGGGTATAAAGCTAAAGTTCTGCTATCTTGGCACTGCCTCTCCCTACCTATTGTCTATTGGTTCGGAGACCGCCCTTTCCCTGCAGGATCATAATAAAATTACTTTCTACTTTCTACTTGAGAAGCCTCTGAATTTAATTTTGGGTTTAGTTTTTGTACCACACAATAGTAATAAGAGAGATGCAAACAAAAACAAAATACTTTCCTCACAATAAACCTGTGAAGCAGGTAGAATGAGTTTTATTATCCTTATTTTAGAGATGAAAAAACTAAATCTCAGAAAACTGCAGTGACTTGCCCATAGTGGATGCCAGAACTCAGATCTGAAACCAGCTAACTTTTGACTCTAAGCCTTTCCACTTCAATAGTCTTTCCACCATACCCTTGTAGTTCTGGAGTTCTGGACAATTCTTAAGTTAGAACGTGACTGTGTGTAACCAAATGGATAGCTATGGACTTGAATGTTGTAACGCTTTATAGATAGGCACACTAATACACCATTGGTGGAGTTGTGAATTGGTTTAAACGTCCTAGAAAGCATTTGAAATCATGCTAAGGGAGGGCATGGGGGAAGAGAATGACAAAATGTCCATACCTTTTGATTCAGAGTGCCACTGCTAGGCATATGATGGAAGCTGTGAAAGAAAGTTTCCACATGTTTGAAAGTATCTACAGCAGAACTCTTTTTGTAGTAACAAAGAATTGGAAAAAAAAATGAGCAATCATTGATTGAAGAACACCTAAACAAATCATGGTGGAGTCTAAGGATATAATGGAAAATTATTCCACCGTGAGAAATAACACATTTTAAAAATCTTTAAGGTTCTTTCTAGTTCTAAATCTTATAATCAGGAAATAGCTTCAGAAAAAATTCCATTCACATCAATGGAGCACTGAAGGATGGGTAGGATTTTATTAGACAGATTGGGCAAAAAGTAGTCTAGTCAGTAAGTCAACAAGCATTCATTAAGTGCTTGATGTAGGTCAGTCACTGTTCCTAAGCACTGATATTTTTTGAAAAAAAAAAAAAGGAATAACATAGCCTTTGCTCTTAAGGAACTTACATTCTAATGGGAAGGCAAACTACAGGGAACAGCATGAGCAAAAGAACAGGAGCCACAAAGTACAAGGAAAGGTAGATTGGAGTGAGATTATGGATGGTTTTAAACACTAGGCTAAGAAATTTTTATTTTATTCAGTAGGCAATAAAGATCCATTAAAAAGTAATGAATTAGAGAAAAATAGATACTTTAGGATAATTATTGATGAAGGTAATGATAAGGGTGGTGGTGGTGATGATGATGATGATGCAGAGGAGGAAGAGGATGTTGATGACGTAGAAAGCAATTATATTATAGCCTGGGACAACTTTTTTCTGAAAGAGTTTCATTCTGCTATATAGAGGAAGTATGGGTACTATTCAGCACAGGAACTGAACTAAAAGAAGGCCAAGGCACTGCAGCAAGAGATATAAGAAGTGAGGGCATACTGGGAAGAGAATATTAAACATAGATCATGCTCTCTGTGGATTCCCTGAATGGAAATGTCTTTTTGTAGAAATGAATAGCATAGCCAAAATAAAATTCAACACATTTTTTAATTGAGTACATGCCAAAAAAATAAAAATAAAAAAAATTTTAAAAATTGAGTACATATGATATTGATGAGATTTAGGGTCGAGGGGTGCTGGAGACCCCAAAATACCGACATGCCGGGTCCTGCCAAATGAATTCGACTCAAGCCTTCTCCGCCAAAGAAAAACAAAGTTTATTAAAGATTCGCCATATTGGGTATACTCTTAGGGAGCCTGAGCATTTGTGACGCTAATGTCAGCAGGCCAGATTAATGTGAGCTGAGCTGGATTGAATCTGAGTGCCTTCATGGAGGCAAGATGGAGCTTATATACAGGCTGTGGAGTCTAGGGTGATGGGAGGAGGGGTTTAGGGAGGACTGAGACTGGAGTGGCTGAGATGAGGTCAGACTCTAGGGTGGAAAATAGCCAAAGGCTACCTGGAGATGACAGACAATAGACAGCTAGGGTAACAGAGCTAGGGTATAGATATTTTGATCTGGATCAAGGGTGGGAAACAGTCAGAAGGCAATCCAGAGGTAACCAGACAAAGGAAGGCTACATTCAGGGTGGGGTTCAAGGGAGTTCCCACAGTCTAAACCCGATCTATATGAAAAACACAATTCGAAGCACCACAAGAGATACAGAAATAAATTACTGAGTCCCTGCCTCATTGGAGGAAGGCTAGGGTAGTACATAGTTCCAACTTGTGCACAACAAACTATAATACAAATACAATACACAATACAATAAATAATATTATACATGAACACATAAATGCATAGGCTTATAGATTTAGGGCTGGAAGTGACCTCAGGGTCATCTTGCCTAAACTCCTGAGGTGACTTAGGAAAATTAAGGTCCTCTGACTCCAGAACAGATTCTTTCACTTATTTTAGTCTGCTTCCATACAAGAGCAAAGGAGAATTTTAGAGATGGAGAGGACCAGTCAAACCTCCTCATTTTGTAGGAGAGGAAACTGGAGGCTAGCACTAAGTGAACGTAGTAGACTAGGTGGCACTGGTTAAGCAAGGTCAGCTGAGCTGTCTGTCGGTCACTCTGGGTTGGGGAGGAACTCGACTCCTTTTCCCTTCACAAAAACATGGCTTTCTTTCCCAGAAAATCATTACTCCCTCCTTTCAAAGGGTAGAGCTTTCTTAGAAACTCGCTTCCGCTTCCAGGGTATGGCTTTCCTTTCAAACCTGGTGCTGTGCCTAAACGGCTACCTCCCAGTACTTGCTTAATCACCTCTGGTGTGTTTTTTCCTGGCTTACGTTTCAAAGGAATCTGGTCTCCAGTATTGTTTTCTTTCCCTTTTAGTGCATTTTCATCTTAGTTAAATATATGGCTTGCAAACTCACAGACATATAGCTCTGATAACTCCAATTAGAATTTGTTATGGCATCATTACATGGAATTAGAACCACAGATTTTAGAGCTAGAAGAGACCTTAAAGGCCACTAAGTCCAATCCTCTCTTTTACAAATGAGGAACCTGAGTCTGAAAAGGCTAAATGACTTGCTCAGGGTCACAAAGCAAGTTAAGTGTCTGCAGTAGGATTTCAACTCGGTTAAAATCCTCACTCCAAGCCTAGCATTCTATACATTAAGCCACCTAGTTGCCTCAGATTTATAAATTCACAGTAATTTAAGTCTGTTCCACTTTGAGTTTCCTCTCTTCCCAGTCTCCTGGATGCACTCAAGTAAACAGAACTGGCACAAATCCGGATTGCTATCTTGCTTTTAATAGTGTCACAAATATAATGAGAAAACCTAAATCAATACTACTATAAGAGATAAGAGTTCTAAAGAGGCTGGCCACTCCTCTCAGCATGACAACTGGTTGGGAAAAGAAACTCTGTAGCTGTTTTCCTTTTGATCCCACCCTCCAGTGGAGGGACTTGGGATAAAGGAGGAAATGAGAGCAAGTCCTAGGCAACAGGTCCTTGCTGACAGAGTAGCACAGAGGAGAATTTCCATCTTAGTCTCATCAACATGTGTTCCTGCAGGTCAGTTGGATACAGGCAGAGTCTGGATTGTGGCATCTGTATTCAGTGTCCCCAGGTCTGAAGATTCCTTTTGGGTGCCCCTGTCATAGTGAGTTGAAAGCTGCTCAGGACACAACTAAACCCACACCAAAAGGACCTTTTTTGGGACACTGTCTTGTCTTCACTTCTGCCATTCTTCACTATTGTCAAGATCAAGGCCAATAAGGGCTTTTACCAAGTTCTCTAGAAACCAGTGCGAACCTAGAAGTTAGGCCAGCCCAAATTCCCACAGGCCTCCAACAGACTTCATGTAGCTCTCAGACCTCCAACATTCTCATTGGCCTCCATCAAGTGGCTATAGGAATGAGAGGTACAAAAAAGGGCTTCAATATTCTAGAGAAAGGAAAGATTGTTTCTGGCTGGGGAGATTCGGGAAGGCTACATGGAGAAAGTGGCACTTGAGTGAGTAGGATTTCATCAATCTTTGGTGGCTCCCTATTGCCCCTAGGATAAAATGTGAACTCTTTCAATTATTATTTAAAGTCTTTCATAATCTGGCTCCAACTTCCTTTTCTAGACTTATTTCTCCCCTTCATGCACTCCATGTTCAATTCAAATTATCCTACTCTGTGTTCCAAAATTGGCATTCCCCTCCACTCTGTGCCTTTTCACATTCTGTACTACATCCCAGGAATGAACTCCTCTTTCAGCTCCATCACTTGAAATCCTTAGCTTCCTTTAAGAATCAATTCAGCTGCCACCTACAAGAAACATTCCTTGATCCCTTAGTAACAACTAAGTGCTCTTCTTCACTTTAAATTATCTTATATTTGCTTTTCTGCTTACAAGTCTAATCCTCCAGTAGAACATAACCTTGAAGTCAAAGACTTTAGATTTTGTTTTTGTATCTTTGTAGGAGTGACTACCTTGCAAACAGAAGGCACTGAATAAATATTCATTATTTCTTGATTTGATGTAGGGTATGGGGAAAGTAATTCTAAGTATGTGATAAGCACATGATAGAAGAAAAAGTTTGTGGATTGGTAAACAGTTCAATTTGGCCAGAACATTACAGAATGTGAAGGAGAGTGCACACAGGTTAGAAACATAATATTGAGAGACTTGAATTCTAGATGAAGAAGTTTATTCAGAGAGCAATAAGGATCCTGGAAAGTTTTTCATGATCAGAGCTGTATTTCAGGAAGGTTAATTCACCAGAGAAGTGTAATATGAAATGGAATGGTCAGAGAACATAAATTTAAAAATCCTAACTCAGCTCTATAATCAAGTGTCACCTATGAATTAGGGGGAAAAAAGATAGGCTGTATTACATACCAAAGATGGGTGACTTTTAAAAGGGGTGCTTTGGTGGGTTTGTGATTTCTTTTGTCTGTGATCCCTTCCCAAAACACAGATCACACATCCTTTCATTCACTATGAAATTTTCAACCATGTTTACCATAAATTTTCTGCCAAAGAGGAATCCAAAGCACCGGAGGCTTAAGTTTTGCTCAGTTGCTATCTTGGGTTGGATAGAGCACTGCTCTCAAAGCCAGGAACACTTATGTTCAAGTCCTACTCCTGACGCATACTAGATGTGGGACCTTGAGCAAATCACTTAACCTTTCAGTGGTCTAGGCAATTCTAAGAAGATAAGTCACAAAGAAGGTGATGATCTGCATTGGTAATTCTGGAGTTCCCCATATAAATAAAATTACCAGCCCCAAGACCTATTATCTTGGATAGCTACTCAAGCAGTCCCTATACAGTTTCTTAGCATTACTGTGGGTGGGGAGGGTAGTTAGAGAATTGACATATAAAGAAAAAAAATGGAGAACCAAGATCAAACCATAAAGTTCATCTATACACATGTATAAATATACCTGTACTTATCTCCAGCACTTGGCACTGTGCTGGGTACATAAAAGGCACACAATAAATCCTTATTGATTGATTGTTATAAATTATATATATGATAATTATGATACATTCATGCCATTTTTTAAGGGAAATGAGCAAAGTTAAGTGGGAATAAAAAGGATAAGAAGGAGCGTGAGAAATAATCATCTTACAAAGAATTCCACCTGGCCATGAGTGAATTTAGGGAAAAAAAAAAAAGATTTTTATTTCACATCATTTCTGACAAGTGACTTGGCTTTTAACCCCTTGTGAAAAAGGATCAGTTCCTAGGCACAAATACTTCAACACAATTACAAAACTTTTATAACCCATCCTGATTTGAATTCCCCACCCTACATCAGCATTCCAGGGTTCATAGCCTGACAACATCTAAACCCCACCCCCTTGTGGATCTATACCCCCTGATTACATCTTCTCATTTTCACATTTCAATTCCCTCCCCCTTTCATCCTCATATACTTTATTCTTTAAAAGGAAATGCCAAGCCAAAAAAACAAAAACAAAAACAAAACTTTTAGAATCTTCCCCATTTGTCTGCATCAGAAAGCACGAGAAAAGAGTTTTCTCAATGGCTAAGAGAAGTGACAAAAACTGTGAGTTTGAAGATTATTCATGAGAAAAAGTCCCAAAAGTACCAGATAACATCTGGGTTAATGGACCTCATACACCTGGTCTGGCAGTTCTTTTGATATACAGGAGAAAGGCCTTCTCAAAACAAAGAAAAGTAGTAGATATGGTGATTATCAGGTGACCAAGATCCCCCGCCACTCCCTACATACAGTTTGCCATCAGTTTGACTTCTTAGGTTTCATATAATTTCTATGGAAACAAAATTCAATCATCCCTTACAGGAGAAGGTGAAAAAAAAAAGAGGAAAAGAAAGAAAGTGAGGAAAAATGATGGAAAGAACATTATACCGAGAGTTAGTAGATATAGGTTCTTGCTTTAGGTTTGTGATAATCTGTATGACACAACATCTCTAGGAGTTTAGCTTCTCATGTGTATAATGAAGTATAATGTATAATGAGTAATACGTATTAGATTAACACTGAAGCTCCTCAATTTGGAACTATGCCCAAAGGGCTATAAAAATGTGCATACCCTTTGACCCAGCAATACTACTTCTAGGGTTATATTGCAAAGAGATCATACAAGTAGGAAATGGACCTGTTGAGGTTTGGGATTGAGGGGTGCTTGACACCCCAAAATATCAACATGCCAGATCCTACCTAACGAATTCGACTCAAGCCTTCTCAGCCAAAGAAAAACAAAGTTCATTAAAGATTCACCATATTGGGTAGACTCTTAGGGAGCCTGAGCATTTGTAACGCTAATGCCAGGGGGCCAGATTAACATGAGCTGAGCTAGATTGAATCTGAGTGTCTTCATGGAGGCAAGGTGGAGCTTATATACAGAAAGATTATGGGAGGGATTGAGGGGTGGTCTTGTGTAATCTGGGATGACTAGAGGAGGGGTTTAGAGTGGACTGGGGTGACTGGGGTGAGGTCAGACTCTGGGTTAGGAAATAGCTGAACCTGGAGATGACAGACAATAAGAGAGCTGGGGTAACAGAGCTAGGGTATAGATATTTTGATCAGGATCATGGGTGGAAAACAGCCAGAAGGCAATCCAGAGGTAGCCAGACAATGGAAGGCTAGGCTAAGCTAGGCTATTTTGGGCATGAAAAACCAGATCAAGTGGTGTAGCAACAAACTGCTAGCAGCTGTTGTGGGGTGTAAGACCCAACAAGACCAGCAACAAGAGCTGCTAGCATAGGTTCTTGGATCTGCTTTACTATGGAAAGTAACTTTAAGGGGTTAACAATCTCACTTTAA
This sequence comes from Phalanger gymnotis, assembly GCA_028646595.1. NCBI lineage: Eukaryota > Metazoa > Chordata > Mammalia > Diprotodontia > Phalangeridae > Phalanger > Phalanger gymnotis. The sequence continues at coordinate 302,404,346 of CM053622.1, forward strand.
TCAAACATACAAATATCATTCACTTAGTTCAGGAGGAAAAGCCAGCCCCCTGAACTTCAAAACAAATACAAACAAATTACAAACATCAACAGACAGACCTTGTCTGATTCAAAGCACAATTCACAGTTACCAGAGCATCACCAACATCCATCTGAGTTACAAAGCCAGGGGGCAGTTCCAGCTTGCCCGGAGTCTTAAGACTCCTTCCATGAGTGTGCCCCAAACAAAACAAATTCTCGAGCACTGAATAAAATTTGTTCTCATCCTGAGATGGCTCCTCATTAACTTTTAATTGGTGAGGGTCTTTCATCCCACACACTACCATGTACTCTTCAATCCAATAACAATGACCTCCTTGTTCATGGAAGAAGACATTCTGTTAGCTCTACTCATTTTCTCTGTCTATCCTTCATGCCTGAAATGCTCTCCTTTTCTCCCCATACTGGCTTCCCTGGCTTCCTTCAAGTTCCACCTAAAATCCTATCTTTTATAGGAAGCCTTTCCCAACTCCACTTAATTCTAGTGACTTTCCTCTTTTAATTCCTATGCCCCCTAAGCAAGCCTAGGGCTTGTTTGTGCATATTTGTTTGCATTTTGTCTTCCCCTTTCCTTTGTAGGCTCTTGGGAAGCAAGGACTGTCTTTTGACTCTTTTTATATCCCTAGTACTTTATGTGCACTTGCACATAATGAATGCTCAGTAAATGTTTATTGATTCACTGACTTCCTGTCTCCTCTGGGATCTCCGTTGATCATCTATATTCTCTCTCTGGGACCTTCTTTCTCTCTACTGTTTCTTCCCTATTATCTATAAACAACCTAATTTCCTCTCATCTTAAAAAACCTTCCTTTATCCAAGCTCATAACTCATGAATCCTTGAATCTTTGCTTTCTTTCACACCCCACATGAAAGCAACTACCAAGTCCTGCCGATCTCAACCTAAGGGACTTGGAGGCAAATGGCAGAAGAATAAAGTAAAAGAAGGAGCAGCATTTTTTTTAATAGGTGTGGGTAAGGAGATGTTGGAAAATGAGAAGAATTTTGGATACATTAAGTTTAAAGTGCTAGAAGTGATGAGGTTTGAGGTTGAGGGGTGCTCAAGACCCCAAAATACCAACACTCCAGATTCTGCCAAATGAATTAGACTCAAACTTTCTCAGCCAAGGAAAAACAAAGTTTATTAAGGATTTGCCATATTGGGTTGTCTTAAGAAATCTCACCATTTGTGACACTTGTTTTCACAAGCAGGCCAGATCTGAGTGCCTTAATGGAGGCAAGATGAGACTTATATACAGAAAGATTATGGGAGGGGTTGAGGGGTAGTCTTGAGTAGTCTGGGATGAGTAGAGGAGGGGTTTAGAGTGGACTGGGGTGATGGGGTGAGGTCAGACTCCAGAGTGGGAAATAGCTGAAGGCTACCTGGAGATAATAGACAATAAGAGAGCTAGGGTAACAGAGCTAGGGTATAGATATTTTGATCAGGAACATGGGTGGGAAAGTCAGAAGGTAATCCAGAGGTAGCCAGACAATGGAAGGCTAGGCTAAGTGAGGCTAGGCTATTTAGGCATGAAAAGCCAGATCAAATGGGAAGATTCAGGGTGGGGTTCAAGGGGGTTCCCACAGTCTAAACCTCATCAGAGGAACATTCAGGTGAAAATAATTTTCAAAACACATGGAGATATAGAAGAAAAGGATGACTGTGGCATTTTTCTAATGGAGAACTATGGTTGGTAGCAGTGTCAGATCGACAAACAGTACCCTTTTCCCGGAGGCTCTGATACCTTTCCAAACTCTTGAGACAATAGTCTAACTGCATTTTAGCAGACCCTCAAATTAGCAATCCACCTTTGTTTTCTTAGGCTTATTTAATTCATCTTTGCATAAAGTTTTATAGGGTTTTGGGGCTTTTTTGTTTTGTAGGGACCTAGGAAAGGATTAATAGTCTCAACAAGGAAATAGTTGAAAATACGCGCAGAATGCACAGAATGATAAAATTGTCACAACAAGATTAGCTACCTCTGGGTGGGAC
>CM053622.1:302414759-302431295 GCA_028646595.1 Phalanger gymnotis
AAGAGCAAAACCACCTCTATTCTCAAAAAGCTTACATTCTAATGGAGAAGACAAGTATATATGAAACGTGTGTGTGTGTAACAAGCACAAATATAAAGCGAATCAACACAAATACCCACAAAGTAGTTAAATACAAAAGTAACTTGGGAGGGAGGGCATTAGCTATTGAGATCAAGAAAGCTTTCATGTAGAATGATGTGCTCAAGTTGCATCTTAAGGAAGAGAGGGACTCTATGGAGGGGAAGTGCAGGCAGGAGGAGATATAATCCAGTCTTATGGGATGGAAATGGAGCCATGAGTGAGTAATATATACATTTATACATATGATGAGGTCCTTGCCCTGGAAGGAGGTTACAGATAACAAAGGGAGGCCTTGTAAGAGAAAAATGTGTATATGATAATACATTATTTTTATTACATTGGGTTTTTAAAAGTATACTCTGGTATGTTAATCCAGTTTGAGCCTCCCAACAACCCAAGCACATTAGTATAGTTTTATTATTTCTATTTCGCAAATGATGAAACTGAAGACCAGAGTATTTAAATAACTTTCCCCAAGTTTTCTGCACCTGGTCTATCTGGGAGAATATAGCACTAAATGAGCTTAGTTTTGCCCAAGTTTGAACTTGATTTTGCTACCAATGAGTTGGTTGGTACCTAGTTAGGTAAACTTGGGAAAATCATTTCCCTTATCTGGACCTGTTTTCTCATCTGTAAAACACGCGGAAGTTGGGATAGATAATCTCTAAGGACCCTCCAGGTTCAGCAAGTGGTAAAGCCCAGACTCAAACTTAAGATACCATATTCTTAGTCCCATGTCTGTCTTCTGTTACTAAAAAAGGTCAAAAGATCTTTTTTGGCAGCGTGGTAACAATATGTCAGAGTTCAAACCTGTAATCTCTGAAAATCATTTGGCTTCCTGTTTGATATGTGGGTGGGTAACTAAAATTTCATTTTTAGCTTTCAACTAGGGAAAGCATCTGGTACACTTGACCATCTTAAACTGAACATATCCCAAACTGAACTCATCATCTTTCCTTTCAAACTCCCCTTCCTACCTTCCCTGTTACCATCCCCCTGGTCTCCCAGGCTCACTCTCTCCCTACCCCTCTCCAATCTATTGCCAAGGCGGCTGCATTTTATTTTTGTAACTCTTGCACATGCCCCCTTTCTCCTGACACTGCCACCACTCTGGTGCAGCAACTCAACACTTGGGCTATTGCTGTACCCTGCTGGTTCTACCTGCCTTAAGTTTCTTCCCACTCTAGTCCATCCTCATTTAGATGTCAAAACGATTTTCCTAATGCCCAACTTTGACTATGTGTACCTCCCAAACCTCCCCCCCAACAACTCCGGTGGTTCCCTATTGCCTTTCAGATCAAATTCAAATTTCCTTTTTTTTGGGGGGGGGAGGGGTTTTTAAAACACTTCATAACGTAACTCTCTTCTTACCTTCCAGACTTCTTCCATTTCACATCCCCACCCACCCACACCAAGTAGAGTTTCTCCCATAAGTTTAGGGGATTTTCCTGGACTGTCCCCCAGGCCTGGGATGCTCTTGCTCCTCCTTTATGGCTCCTGGCTTCCCTGACGTCTCAGCTACAATCCCTCCTTACACAGGAAGCCTTTCCTGACTGCCCCTTAATGCAAGCGTCTTCCTCTGCTGAATATCTGTAATGGATCCTTGTTCGGGCGTGCTGTTTGTATGCTGTCTCCCCAACCCTAATGCTTAGCCGAGTGCCTGGTATTTAGCAGGCGCTTAACAAACGCTTGCAGATTGACATAGCAAAGCAAAACAGTAGCTTTCTTCTTCCTCTCTGGAAACGCAAGATTAAGCTCCATTGGTCCATTGGTTCCAACACTCGAAACCAGCACGACTCTACTTCCGGGATGCGCTTTCCCTTAAGCAAGAGGAACGTCCCAAACAAGCGCATGCGCACCTCTGCTCCCTCAGAACCACCCCGCGGCGGCGCTCCGAATCTCTGAGCTACGATTGGCCGGAGTTGGGACCAGGGGGCGGAACCGGAAGAACTGTCTGTGTTGTGGTACGGCGGCCTGTTCGGTCGTCCGGTCCCGGCAGTCCTGGGTCTGTGGTTCGGCGCCATGGGGGAGGCGGAGAAGTTTTACTACATCTACAGCTGCGAGCTGGACATCAACGTGCAGCTCAAGATGTGAGGGCGGCTGCGGGCTGGGCATGAGATAGGCCTGGGTGGCTGGGCTGGGGCGAGCAAGAGCCGGGAACCTAGGGGAGGAGCGGGGCAGACCCCTGGAGCCGGCGACCGGAATGTCGCCTGCGAACCCCGAGGACTTGAGGCCGGGAAGGTGCAGGCCTCGCGAGCCTCCCGAGGGGAGGAGGTGTTCCTGGGTTCCGTAGACAGGCGGGAAGAGGCCGTTCTGGGGGTGAAGGGGACCTAGGGGTCATCGTCATCCCCTTCCGTAGCTGGTGTTGATGTTCGCAAAGGGCTCTGCATTTGTAATCCCACGGACTTTCCGAACAGCCTTGGGAGAAAGGGACTATTATTAACCCCATTGTCAGATGAGGAAACTGAGGCCGAGAGAGGCGGAGTGATCTGTGCAGCATCCCACAGCTAGCTGACAAATGTCCAAGGCCCAATTGGAACTCGGGCCTTCCCTGCTGCCAAGTCCAGCACTTCATTCACTGTTCCACAAAAGGCAGCTGCCTTTTAAGTGAAGTAAGGGTATTTTGAAAAACAAAAGCTCAGAGGAACTATGGCCTTGAATCCCTAGCTTCTTTCAAAGCCAGGCTTTGGTATCATCTACTGGAGGCCTCCCCTGATCCCCTCACTTGGCTCAGCAGTACTCGTTCCCTTTGGATATTTCTTTGTGTTAGTTTAAATTAATTTATCTGACTACACGTTACCCTCCCCCCACCCTACCAGAGCCCCTACCCCCAGTGAGGAGACTGTATGATGTCATCCTTGATGATTGGGCCTTTCTTTTTTGTCTTTGTGTTCCTAGCATAGTGCAGTGTACATTTTTTCTTAAAGACAGACTGTGTGATTTAATTGGTGTAGGACTCTCACTGTGAAGACACACCCTCTGCCAGTGCAGATCAGTTACTTTGCCAATTAATTTGTAGAATTGCCTGGATACTCTGAGAGGTTAAGACACTTGCCCAGGGTCACAGAACAAAATAATAATAATAATAATAATGATAATGATGATGATAATAAACATGCATTTATTGAATTCCTACTAGGCTGCTAGTTCCTGCTAAGTGCTAGGGATACAAAGATAAAGGTCAAATGGTCACTGCCCTCAAGGAACCTATTCGAGTATAGGTCCATACACAACAGATAAACATTATAGGAGGAATGGAGGGGGCTGGAATCATATGTCATTTGAGCTGATTCTTAAAGGAGACCAGAGATTTCAGTAGGCAGAGGTGAGCAGGGAGTGCATTCCAAGCATTGGGAATAGCCGACTCAGAGACAAAAACGGGAGGTTGAGGGGGGTGTATGAAGAACAGTAAGAAGGCAAGTTTCACTGGATCATCGAGATTGTAAAGGAGATTAATGTGTAATGAGGCTGTAAAGGGAAGAACTTTAATGCCAAATGGGAGCTTATATTTAATCCTAGAGGTAATTGGAAGCCACTGGAGTTTTATTAAGGTGGACCTGAACCCATGTCTTCCTGATTCTCCTGATTCTGAGGCCAGATTTCTATCCACTGTACACAGCTGCCTTATACAGAGTAGGCATTTAGTAAATGTATGTTGAATTGAAGTGGGTGTAAAGGATTTGAATTTACAAACTCAGAATATGTAGAATTAGTTTGGAAGTTTGACTGTCACTGAATTGAGAATGTGTTTTGATACGCATTTTGAGATACTATAGGGAAGTTACCAGTAAGCAAACTGCCACATTATTGATCATGTAATCTGTAATTATCTTAACATTAAGCCAGTTATGTGTTAAGATACTGCTAGGGCATCACACATATATCTCTTCCTATCTTGTTCTTAATACTCTCAGGAAACACTTAAAATAATTTTAGTATGCACAGTTTAAAGTCACCTTTCCCTTCCTTCCCACTGCCTTGACCTCCAATAACAAGTATATGCTGTCAGGTACAATGCACATATTATCTTTTGTAGTTTGTAAATATTTTTCACCATATGTTTTCTCTTCCTTTTTGTGGTATTTGGAAGCGAGTTTGAGTTGACCAAAGATTTATTGTTTAGGAGCTCTGCCCAAGCTAACAAGATTGCTTGTTTTAGGGTTTTTCTTTGAAAAACATTTCTAATAATGAATAAATATTTTAATTTACAAGATTATTTAATTATGGAGTTGGAGTGGACCTTAGTAATTTTTCATACACTTTGTTTTGCAGGTGAGGAAACTGAAGCTCAGATAGGTCATAGGACTTACCCAGTATAACAGTGATTTAGTGACCATTATCATTAGTGGAAGAATTAACAGGCCACATGAAATGTAAAAATCTTCTGGTCCTTGAAAAGTGACTCATGTTGGGTATGTTGGGATTTGGTGATACCACGTGATTGGAAATTAAAAAAAAAAACCCAAACTTTTTTAACTTGATTTATTTTTTAAGCATTTATTGACAGTGGTATTTGAGGAATTGTCAGTCCTCCCTGTGCACACACAACAGAATAACAAAACTTTGCCTTCAGGGAGCTTACATTCCGTTTTCTTCTGTTGTTAGAAGTAAAAAGGACTTTAAATAGGTTCACCTGACAGGCGTTTATTAAACAGTTACTGTGTATAAGAAAGGGACTGAGACACTGAGTATACAAAGCCCTCTGCCTCCCCCTGAGTCCCCAGAAGTACTGGCTTTCAAGAAGCATAATTCTTTTAGGGAAAAACAGCTCGTATGCAGATAAGTAAATTTAAAATAAATACAGAATACATGAAAAATAATTTTCAAGGAGGGCATTAACAATTAGTGGGGAAAGGGAGTGAATCAGAATAGATCTTGTGATCTATCCTGAACTGAGCCTTGAAGGAAACTAGGGATTCTGAGCAGGAGATGTGAGGGGGAAGAACATTCCACTGATGGGGGAGCAGCCTGTGAAAAGGTAGCAAAGCAGGAGAGAAAGGCTGTGTGAGAGAGAAGCTATGTGGGTAGACAGCAAGTAGGCAAGTTTGCTTGGAAGATGGTGTGTTTGAAGGGTTTTTAAATGCCAAAAAGAGGAATTTGTGGCTTATTGTAATGGCAGTAGGCAGCCCCTAGAACGACTTGAATAGGGGAATGACATGGTCAGACCTGTTTTTAAGCATATAAATATGGCTGCTGTGTAGAGGAGGAATTTTTATTAAATCAACTTCATGGGGGAGTTTTAATAAACAGTCCTTTGGATCCAAGTCCCCTCTCCTGAATGTTAGTAGTTGTTTTTAAATAATCATCCCATTCCTAATGCATTGTTATGATTCTTTTGCTTTCAGAGGAAGCCTAGAAGGGAAGAGAGAACAAAAGAGTTACAAAGCTGTTCTTGAAGACCCTATGTTGAAGTTTTCAGGATTATACCAGGAGACCTGTTCTGATCTTTATGTTACTTGTCAAGTTTTTGCTGAAGGGAAACCTTTGGCTTTGCCAGTGAGAACCTCCTATAAGGCTTTTAGTACAAGATGGAAGTAAGTATCTGTTTTCTCATATGTTGTGGGGTCTTGGGGGTCCCATTTTTCTTTTATTTGTTATATATATTTTAGCTGGGCTCTGGAGAGAAAATTCTTAATTGGATGCCTATTGACTTTTTATAGTCTAAAAATTCAAACACTATCCTACCATGACAGGGTAATATTTTAGTCATATTATAACTGTGTTAAGAGTTGATGTTTGAACATACCTAGTATTCAGTGAATTAAAATATTCTGATAAGCACTTTAGTTAAAAAATTGTTTAGGAGCTCTGCCCAAGCTAACAAGATTGCTTGTTTTAGGGTTTTTCTTTGAAAAACATTTCTAATAATGAATAAATATTTTAATTTACAAGATTATTTAATTATGGAGTTGGAGTGGACCTAAAATTCAAAAGCATCCATCCTGCAGATAAGAGTTTTTTCACACCTATTCCATATTGCTGAACAAAAACTTGGATCATCAACTACCTAGGCTTTATCCATCTCAGTCAGTTGTTAGGTATTTATATATGTGGGGCTAGATCTCTTTGTCTTTCTGTCCATTTTGGTACAGCTCTCTTGTTTAAGTTCAAGGACTTTTATCATCCTGAAAGATGCCAGTTCTTTTGTATAAGAATGTGGTTGTGGAAACAATAAGAGGATGATCTAGTGGATGATACACTGGACTTAGATTAAGGAAGACTTAGGTTCAAGTCATGCCTCAGATACTAACCGTGTGAGCCTTTGTGAGTCACTTGACCTCTCTTTGCCTCAGTTTCCTCATCTGTAAAATGTTGCAGTTGGATGATGGCACCTTAAATCTATGATCCTGTAACCCCCTTCTGCTTTTGTAATTCTGTCTCACAGTTGAGCAAAGAGAAAGTAAAAAAAGGTTTGCTTTACCATAGGTTAAAAACTCACCTGTACGATAATCATACAAAATGCATGGTCAAGAAGGTAAGAAATTCCTTGTTTGACTTTCAGAAGGATTAAGAAAAGATAACAAATTACCAACATTTTTAATATGCCCTTTCCTACTATAATAAAATTTCTTATTATAATAGGCAAGTAGGATGATAATTTAGGAAATAATTAACAATAGGGCTTAGTCCAATAATCGAAGAGTAGAATGTGTTAGAGCAAAATTCTATACCCTTACAATCACTGTACTTTTAATTATGAAGGGGCAATAAATACTTTTGCAAACCGAAATGAATTTTCAAATTTTTGTTGTTTGAAAATTCATTCAGTCCTTTGAAATACTTTGCTGAGTCATGAGAAGACTTCTATAGGTTCCTAACACGTTAATATTTAATGTCTAAAACTTATTATGAGATACTTGAATGGAACCAATTTGTAGCTGACAGGCAGGAAAGTAAATTATGTAAGCTTTTTCATAGAGTATTATAGAATAAGAGCTGCAAAGGACATTAGAGACCATCTAGATCAGTGGTATCCAATAGAAACAGGCCATTCATACATAAGGGTCCTTGTAGGCTTAATGTTGACTTAGAAAACCACATTTTAATATTATCTATGTTTTATTGAATTTTTATTTATTTTGTTAAATATTTCCCAATTATATTCTGATCTTATTGTGGGCCACACTGCCCATGCAGCATGTTGGATATCTTATGCCAGCCTCTCCCTCATTTAGCAAATGGAGAAGTTTGCCTAAGGCCAGGGTGGGGAACCTGCAGCCTGGAGACAATTTGTGGCATTCTAGGTCCTTGGGTGCAGCCTTTTGACTCAGTCCAAGTTTTACAGAACATATGCTTTTATATTTTATATTTTATTATATCCTTTATTACTAAGGTCTCAAGGGCAATTTGTGACAGAGCCAGGACTGAAATCTTAACAATCTTTCAAGGGTACCATGCTATTTATAGTCAATGTATAATCTATGAAAACTTGTTAGGAGAGAAAAAAAAAAACATGTTTACTTTCTTTATGATTTTTCCCATTAGGAGGTAATTTTTACTTTGAGAGAATCAAAAATGCCCAGGTTTTCTGTATGATTATATACAGTAGGTTGCATATTTATCATCTAGGTCTGCTCTTCTGATTTCCAGAAGCCCTATTCTATAGTTTTTAATGGCTATAACCTAAGAGTTGAAAAAGGAGGTTTTACTTCTTGGCTTTGTTGCTGATGTATTCTTTGACTCTAGTCTAGTTAATTAACCTCTCTGCAGTTTGTCTCATTGGAAAAAGAGAATAATGCCTATTATTACCTTTTCAGCCTGGCTTACTGCGTAGGTAGAAATTAAATGAATTCATTTAATTACTTAAGCTTATCTGTAACTTTGAATGATTTTCTGAAGGTATGTGCCTTATTTTTTAAGAACTGCTCAGAGACCATTTAAGGTATTTAGCAACTTTTAGAATTCTGCATAAAATTGACAGCTACCTATAATTATCTCTGATGTTCTTGAAAGGCTACTGGTATATACAGTAGTTAGTAGTTTGTTGTGTGTTTTTTTTTTAAATTCCATTTGCATTTAAACAAATTGCAAGATATTTTCTTTTCTTACCAGTGCTGACTGTGAGTCAAATTTCCTTTGTATTCATTGCATAGCATTGGGATGTGCCCCTATGAGAATAATTTTGTGTGAACAGAAGCTTTTTTCCCAAATCATTGAGTGTGTCTTCTGTATATTGCTTTGTGATTATAGTAATCACTTGCATGGTATCCTTTTGGGACTTTGGAAAGCTTCTGCTGATTAGGGGAGTTCTAATTATCAAATGATTCCCATATAAAGTTTTAATGTAAGAGGAAGCTGTCAGAGAGAAAAAGCATTAAATTTGGAGGCAAAAGACCTGGATTTGAATTCTAGCTCTGTACTAACTCTGCAACTTGGGGCAAACCTCTACCTACCCTCGCTGATGTCCATTTTCTTATCTTTAAATTAGCAATCATAGTGCCTGCCAAGACTGATAGCTGTTGTAAAAGGCAAATGAAATAATGTATGTAAAGCACTCTGTAAATTATAAAGCACTCTATAAATGTCTGCTGTTAAAGGGAAAGAATAGAAGATAAGAAAAGACAACTTTTTTTTTTTTGCATTTTTAGGAACAAATGTCCCTGATGAAATTAATATATGTGAAAGTGCTTTGAAAATAAAAGGTATCTAAAGTTATTAATGTTAATTAAGTGATCTTTGGTGGAAAAGAATGTGCCTCAGTTAAAGGAACAGCACTTGTCCATCTGTAATATTTCAGTAATTATCATAGCATGTTATAAAAGAGAAAGGTCTTCTCTTTTTCTCTTTTGCAGTGTTTCATGCACCTTTGTGGAAGCACTGTGAAGCATAAAATATCCTGGTGGTGAAGACATCACTTGCCTGAAGAAAGACATTATTTTTATTGTAGTTCAAATTTTCTCTGGGTTTGTTTTATTTTGTTTTTAGATTAACTTGCCTTCAGTTTGATTCCTTTTAGCTTTGGCCTAGTTTTTCAAGGCCTAGTTCTGTGGATCTGTTCCTGTTTATAGTCATTTTAAGAGAAAATTCATGTAACTAACAATGTTCAATTCCATTTTATAGTTGGAATGAATGGTTGAAGTTACCAGTGAAATATCCTGACCTGCCTAGGAATGCTCAGGTGGCTCTGACAATATGGGATGTATATGGACCTGGAAAAGCAGTCCCTGTAGGAGGGACAACAGTCTCACTCTTTGGAAAATATGGGTAAGTACTTTCTTTGCCTCACCCTCTGTCAGAATTTTGGCTTCCGTGTCATTGTCTTTGGAGAGGAATGGTGCTTTAAGGCCCAGCATGTGCCTTAGTTGCATGCATGCTGGGAAGTGGATTCAGGCTCAGTGCATTTCCTCGTTATTCACGAGAAAGAGAGATTACTGAGCCAGAGGTATGCCTCCTCCAGAGTGCCGTTGTTTCCCATTTTCTCCTACTCAGGAGGGCTTTGGTTGCCATGGAAAAACAAATGCAAAACCCTATATTACCTTCTATATCTTATTGACTGACAGCCCTTGAGAAGCTGATAAGCAGTCCTTTAGAACAGGCTGACGAGATTTTTGCAGCAATACTAACCACTTCTCTATTTTCCCCACCCTAACTTTTTAGAGGTAAAACATTTTGCCTTTTTCAGTCTGGGTGTAATCAGTAAGCTACCTATATCATACTGTGGTTCTTGCACAAGGACACAATTTTACAGCTCTTTCATTTTATTTTTAGCAAAATTAGTACCTTGTTTCAAGATTTATTCATATTTATTCAGTGTCAAAGTGACCTTGGACAAATGTTATGTTCATTTTTTAGACAGAAAAGAGAAATATGGGAAAGTGAAATGACCTGCCCATAGTCACCTTTGATGATTTATCCTCAGTTAATGTTTGTGAGGCTTCCACTAGGACATACAATAAAATGACAGAGGCAGGGCAGTGTTTTTAAAGTCTAGTCCATATGCTAGACTTCAGTAATTCTCAGCCTCCTGTAATTTAATTGGCTTTGACAAATATGTCTATATTTTTGGTTCATTGAGCCTTTTATCATAATTCACTTTCCTGGATGTGAAATATTATGTGATATTTTTCCCTGTATATCTTCCTCCACGCCTCAATTCATTGATTTGTCTGTTAACATTTTATTGAAAAGAAAAACTACTTTAGTTTCCAGCTAATTAAGGTAAAGCATTTTGCTATCCCATTTCAAGATGTCTCTAAAATATGATAATGCATTATTTGTTTTTCATAGAAATGTAACTCACCCACAAGAAGTTCTATAGACATAATAGAAGTTAGCATAAGGCAAATTGAACCTACCTTTTACAGTGTTAAGTAAATTAAGTCATTGAGGCTTTCTAAATCATCTGCCTTTTCTCTTGCCTGGCAGAGACAGTATGAACTATTGCTAATGATCCTACCAGGAGTCCTGAACACATCAAGCTATAGATGCAAATGATACCTTTTGGAGGCTACATTAGTTCTGAAATGTCTACATCCCATTTCCTTCCTCTTTATTCCTGACCCAGTAGGACTGGCATGCTCTTGTGTGACATTGTCACATATTGACATTGCTTTTTTTGTGACATTGTGACATAGTGTGGGTGCTCTCTCATGACCCAGTGCTAGTCTGGGATTGGTATTTAATTACAATGCCCTATACAGGTTTGGGTAGCACAGTTTCTTTTAAATTTCTTTCAAAAGTTGTACCTAAAACATGCAGGACACTATCAAGCAATTGGACACTTAGAAAATGCAGAAATATATTATTTGCTAATTTCTGTGTTACACATATGTGTCTGTGTGATAGATATGTTGTATTTCTTTTTAAAAAGCTGGTTTCCATTATTAGTACTTATTTCTTCACAGTTCAGCCACTTTGATTTCAGCAGTTTCTCTTCCATGGCTGAGTGTCCAAGCTGAACCAGAGCTTCTCATTGAACAGCTTAAAAATTACAAGTCTAATTTATCAAGATAAGGCCATGATAACTTCTTTGCCCTGAATGTGAAATGATAGCTTGGAATATCTCTAAGCAGCCAAAGAATAGATTGATCTTTCAGTTGAGTTGGCCTAGGACCAGAGGCAATCTGCAGAAGATTTCTCCTGCAGATGTTGCTTCCAAATGTGAATTTTGAAGTTAGAGCTGTTGCTACCATAGCACAACTTGGCACTAAGAGCTGCAGCAGCAGCAGCAGCTGTTCCTGGAGGCTGGGCCTAGAGTCTGGAGGAGAGCCTGCCTGCTGTGCCCGTTTTTCTGTCCTGCCTGGTAAACTTAATTTCCCAAATGGTCACATTGCTGTGTTCTTCTTCTGGCATGCCACCTGGAAGCTGGGAAGCTCTGAGCTGAGGCTCCATTAGTGTCACAAGAATGGAGGTGATTGGAGTCAGTCATTTTCAGTCACTTGGCATAACTCCTTTCCCCCTCCTCACATAGAGGTGACCCTTAAATCACTTGATGAACCAGCTTGCTGCTAAATACGTTTATTTCTTGTTCACTTGAGTTTAGCTACTCAAAGTACTCAGTGTTGGGAGCTCTTTGCTATTGCAGATACATTTATTAGCATTAGTCATTTCTGTTTCCTGTGGTGCCGATAGGCTCTAATTTTCAGTAGAATAGAGAATTGTACTTACTGTATGCTGTTGCAGAGCATCAAGGAAGTATCTATGTAAATCATAGTTCTTAATTTTTCCCTTTTTTTTCAGATTTTACCTAAAATTAAATATCCACAGGTTAGAATCCTCACCACTTTCTGCATTTTAACCTTTAAACTCCCTGAGATACAGTCACTATATTGTAGCTTTTGTATGGCCAGATGTGGCTCTTTTTGTGGTGGAAATCACATGCTAGATGTCTGTTTGTTTTTAAAACTTGCTACCTAAGGGCATTATTACTTGAACACTATTTCACATCTAAAAGATTCCAAGGAAACCATTTTGGTCCTCTTAAGAAAATCTATAAAGAAACTATTGGTGTGTTATAATGATAGTTAAAATGCAAAGCAATATTTATATGCATGACGGTCTTTTTAAGAGAGGCAACATGCTTTAGTGGAAGGAGCACTGCATTTGAAGTCAGAAAACCTAGATTAGAATCTTGGCTTTGCTGCCTGTTAGGACAAGGCATTTTGCTGAGGCTCAGTATTCTGAACTATAAAATGGGGATAAAATAATACCTGCTTGAATTAACTCACTGAGTTGTTGGAAACAGCTATATAAATGAATCGTTTTTCTTGTAGGAATAGTGAGCAGTAGACACTCCTTTGGAAGTAGAAGAAAAATATAAATTTAATAGTATGTAATATATCATTTTTAGGAGTATGTCTTTTTTTCTAAAGTATAAAATGTAAAAGTCTGTAAGATCCAATTGTATAACCTATCTAAAATATTTACAAGTGCTTTGTGGAATGAGAATCATATGTCCTAGAACAAAATTTTTCTAGTCTTTATTTAAGGTGACTTAGAACTTTAAATTGAGATACATTTGTAAGCTGTCAGTGGTTGAAAGGGAAAGCAAACCAGTATTAAGTTAGTAGTATAATATAGCAGCCCAATCATTCAAAATCTTTTGAGTCCTGGTAACCAGTTTGTTCCATTGTTACAGTCTAGTTTTGTAGTAGCTTCCCAGATGGAAAATGATAATTAGAAGAGAATAGGTATATTTCATTTTAGAGTATTTTATTAGAACTATAGCCTCATCTTTGGACATTCCTTTCATAGGTGTAGAAAACAAGCCATCTACAGCTTCATCCCTTTTGATTCTTATCCATTATCATGTCCTTTGAGGATATGTGGAATGATACTTTAGAAGTCTTCCTCTGGATCTTTTAATAGTTTGTAGATATCAGTATTAATACTTGGGTTGTTTGTTATCCTTCGCACTTAACACATGACTTTTCTAGTCATATGTTCCACCATTAGATTTAGAGTGAATATTGATAGGATGTACCGTCTTTTGTTTTGGGACTTGGAATAAATCTGTTCAAATGACCCCAATTGCACGTTTATTTCCTTCAAAATGTTACCACTGTGATATTTCAGAAGGTCCATGATTTCATCTGAATGGGTTTTTCCTCTGATCACAAAACCTCTACATCTTAGTAGATATTTTTTCAATTACTGTAACTAAAAAAAAAATCATCACCTCTTGGTCCACCTTGGTGAATGCTTCTTTGAGGCAGGAGAAAAAAAGCTCTCTATACATTTAGTGAGAAGAATTTATTTTTTCATAAACAGCTATACATTAAGCACCTAATATTTTCAGAGTACTGTTATTTCCTAGTAGAGTTGCAAAAGTAAGACAAGACCCCTATTCTCATGGACTTTGAATGTAGCTAATGCTCAAATACTTTGAATTTTCATTCCATTTCTTTTACCCATGGTCCTTTTTTATATTGGATAAAATGTTGAACTAGGTGACCATTGAAGTCCTTTCCTGCTCTAAGGGACTGTAATTGTAAGAAAAGAACTGGGTTTGGTGTCAGAGAATCTGGTTTGAATCCCAGATCTGTTTCCTGTGTGGCCTGGGGCAAATCACCTAACTTCTTTGGGCCTTAATTTACCCATTCTAAAAAAGGGAGGTTAGAGTAGACTAGAGGAATTCTCTATGATAAAATGCATATAGATGCCCCTTCTGTCACTTATACACATATATTCTCTTTAGTATTATCCAAGCCTTTGGTTTTTAAATGAAATATCCATGCCCATAGAGGGGGAAAATGGCACGTGAAAAACTATGGCTGTTAACATGATTTGTGATTGCTTTGTTAATTGCTTTACAACTCACTGTGGACCTAAAAGCTTGGCAGTAGAGACACATTTCTTCTGTGTGCTTGGGAATCTAAACTTTGCCATAATCAGCTGCATTCATTTATTTCCTCTACTGACACATGCCCCTTTCCCTTAGCATGTTCCGCCAGGGAATGCACGACTTGAAAGTCTGGCCTAATGTTGAAGCAGATGGATCTGAACCTACAAAAACTCCTGGCAGGACAAGCAGCACTCTCTCAGAGGACCAGATGAGTCGATTAGCTAAGGTAAAGAAGAAATAATTAGAACAGGTGGGAAGCCCTTTACTATGTCTTGCTTCAAGGAATATTATTAATTCTAAGACAGACTTGAAAATGTGGGTAAATGTGGAAAAACTTCTGATAATCGAGAGTTACATGTTAGGGTCCTCTTCCTTATTTTACTGTACCTTTAAGCATGCAAATGTAATAAATACCCATTTTGTTTTTAGAAGTTAAAGAAATGTCTCCCTTTTCCTTTCCAAAGATGTAGTTTCTTAAACAGTTAGATTCTGTATTGCTTGTAGTAAGTTGTATACTTAATACTGCATCTCATAATTTCTATTTTTAAATTCCTCTCTAAACTTAGAGGGAGGGGATTAATAAGTCCCTTTCCAGCTCTTAAATTCTAGATTCTAAGGATATGTATCCCTAGCATCTGGTACAGTATCTTGTACATAGTAGGAATTTATTACTTGATGAAATGAATTTAAATCAAACAAATTGAATGAATATTTATTTAGTGTTTGCTTCTTATGCAAGGCACTGTGAACTAGGTGCTATTTAAGGCCCTTAACTTTTGTTTGGGAAGAAAATTTTCACAGACTGATCTGCTAGCATGTTACTTTTATAACTGTCATTGGTATGGATGACTCTTTTTGTCTGGAGAAAGCTTCTCTACACCAAGTGTTGTTAAAGCAGTTTTTCAACCTGGTGCTTCAAGGTTCATATGGAAGAAGCCTTAATCATGAAGAATGAGATCTTGAATTGGTTAGTATTTGTGCTTCATCTTGAAATTTTTGTTGACTACTCCACTTAATTGTGTTCCTCTTTTATGGAAAATGATACCATAGCCACCTAATGATCGGATATTTTATTTAATATACTGTTGTCAGTTTTAAAAATTTGATTGTCAGTTAGCTTGTCTGTTCAAGGCAAATATTCTGAGATTTTTGTTCGTTCTTGAACAAGGGGATAGAAAGTTCTGAAGCTATAAACATGTCCACCTTCTCTTCCAGTGATTTATCATGGCAATAAACTAACTTTTCATTTAAGCGGCTCTATGTGTCTTGCTAGCTAACCTTGAGTTTCTAATAGAAAACTCATTAGAATCAGCTCATTTATTGCCTTCAGACACTATAATGTGAACAAGGTTGAATCTCAAGTACAATAAGAGTATAGTATATGTTGAAACAAAATCTCTTAAATTGTTTCTAGAGATCAGCACTATGATCCATGTTATGGGCAAAGTTCTAAATCTCATGTCTTTGAGGAGAAAAGGACAAGGAAGAAATAGACTGTTCTATAATTGCCCCATTAATCCATTTTGTTTCTATATTAAAAGAATTATTTAGGCTCTTGTACAAAATGTTCCTAATTATTTTTGATGAAAGGATCTGTACTAATTTATTAAAACAACCAGCAGTGTGACTTTTTCCCCCTACCTCTCTTTGCAGAATGCAAGTGTTTATGTTTCTGCCACGGTGCCATCGTATGTTTGTTTCTTTATTTTGGAGTTGAGTGGTAAAATGTGACCAGACTTCAAAATTTTGACTCTCCTTCTAAAGTTTGTATAGTAGCTTGTTTAATACTTAGCAATATTCTTATTTTTATTTGTCATGGTGCATTAGAATCCTTAGAAATCTCACATATACACATATATGTATGTATATATGTACTGGCTAGCTGCTGGAGACCTACCCATGTTTCTTTAATTAGTAACAGTCTTAATTTTATACTGGATGTTGTCAGATGCCAATGTCGTAAGAGAACATGTGTAATACCTTGAATTAATACTCTTGCTTGTCTCAGAGTACTTCGATAATCATTAGGTAATAAATCTTATATACCTCATTTTCTCAATCTGTAAAATAGGAATGAATACACACACACACACAATTTCTGGTGCTGATTGGAGTCATGTACTTGCCAATATATCTTATCTCTACCAGTAGTATGCTTTTTAAAAAATTTCTAAACTGATTGAAGACTTTAGATCATGTGCTGTTATACCCTTCATTACTATTGAGTGTTGTCCTCTAGAAACTAAATTGAAATTATCAAAGGCAGTAATTACTTTTTTAGGAAAGAAAAAGTTTCATGGATGCAGCAGCACTGAAGATCTTGCTCTCTCTTCGAGGAATATTTCTTGGGATTTTTGACGAGCTCTTTCATTGATTCTTACATAGGAGTTGATCATTCTGAGGTTTTAGAGAAACTAAAATTTCTCCTTTCAGAGCAAAAGTTGTTTTCAAAAATAATTTTCTTTGAGTAAAATCAATATATAGAACTTTATTCACAGTTTTCACTTTGCTTTTATTTTTTTATTTTTATTTTTTAAATTTATTTTTAATATGTTTGGTTTTCAGCATTGATTGTCACAGGTGTTTGAATTACAAATTTTCTCCCCATTTCCTCCCCCGTCCCCCACTCCAAGATGGCATACACTCTGGTTGCTCTGTTCCCAAGTCTGCCC
>CM053622.1:302431795-302485489 GCA_028646595.1 Phalanger gymnotis
GATAATGTACCCCATTCTGTCTCTTCCCATCTCCCTCTCTCAATATATTCCTCTCTCATGTCTTATTCATCTTCAGCTCATCCTATGCCCACTCTCTCTCTCTGTATATATATATATATATATATATGTATATATATTTATGCATATACATATATATGTATATATACACATACACATATATAAACATATATACATACACATACACAAATATATACACATATACACACATGCATATTCCCTTCAGCTACCCAAATATTGAGGTCTCATGAATCATACACATCATCTTTCCATGTAGGAATGTAAACAAAACAGTTAGTAAGTCCCTTGCAATTTCTTTTTCTTGTTCTTTTTCTTGATTACCTTTTCATGCTTCTCTTGATTCTTGTGTTTGAAAGTCAGATTTTCTATTCAGCTCTGATTTTTTCACTGAGAATGCTTGAAAGTCCTCTATTTTATTGGAAGTCCATATTTTGCCTTGGAGCATGATACTCAGTTTTTCTGGGTAGGTGCACTTTGCTTTTAAATAAATTATCTTACTTGATTTTCACAATAAATCTTTCAGACATGTATTAGTACTGGCCTTGTAGTTAGCGAGTTAATATTGCTACTACCACTGCCACCAATATCTAGCACTTTTATAGTGCTTTAAAGTTTGTGAAACATCTTAGAAATATTATCTCTTTCTATCCTTACAAAATCCTGGGAAGTAGGTGCTATTATCCCCATTTTACAAATGGAGAAACCAAGGTTGGCAGAGGCTAAGTGATTTGCTTTGGGTCATGTAGCTGGTTATTATCTGAGGCTGGATTTGAATTCAGGTCTTTCTAACTCTGTGACTCTTAACTTTCTTTTCAGAAACATGTTTGTTAGAGATTCAGTCAGGAAATAGGTATATTCAAACTCTCGGTGGTTTTGTGAATTGGTCTAACCATATCGAAAAGTAATTTGGAAATATACACAAAGAGTCACCAAACTGCTCATCTTTGACTGAACCATACTGTGTATATATCCCAAGGAGAGTGGTGGCAAAAAAGAAGAAAGTCTTAACACATGACAAAATATTCACAGCACTTGTTGTGGGAACCAGAAAAAAAACTGAAACAGAGTGAATTCCCATCAGTTGGGAAATGGCTAAGCAAAATGTAGTATATGACTTATAAAGTATCATTGCACTATAAGAAACCAGAACCAACACTAACATACAAGCTCCAAATGATTACAGTGACTAATCTTGGTTCCCAGGAGAGGAGGAGGAAGCATACTTACATCTTATTGGGCACTACAGAGGTAGAATGATTTGCAGTCACTTTCATTTGGGTTTTGCTAAGATTTTTATGGTACAAGAGAAGATTTGGTGGAGGAGAGGGAGGTATCATTGGAAAATTATTCTGATATTTAAAAAATAAACTAAACTTAGAGAGGAAAAACAAAACTAAGTCATCCTTGAATTCTGTCATTGCCCAACTGCCAGTTTTTATCTATTTGTGAGAGCTTTTGCCTGCTGGTAAACATGGTTTGATAGCTCTATATATGCTTTTAGCTCTGTCCAGTTTTCCATTATAGGATTACTTTTTCTGATACGATTGTCACAACCCTTTCCTGTGTATTAAACTCAACATATCCAAAATGAAAATCATATTTTTGCCACCAGATTTATCCCTTTTCCAGCCTTGCCCATTTCTTTTGATACACTATCATTTTAGTAGTCCAGATTACAACCTTGGAGTCATCCTTGACTTGTTTTTCCTCCTCAGCTCCCATATCCAATGAGTGACCACACACTCTGTCTCTTAACCATTCTCTTCTCCTCACTCACACAACCTGTACCCTTGCTCAGACTTTTAGTTCACTTTCTTGCAATCAAATCTTTATGAGTAACTATTGAATTGCTTACTGTTGTCTAAGGCTGTCAAAAACTTTTAGTTCTGTCTTGAGACCTACTATCACAAGTGGATTAAATGAGTTTTTGCCTTTTTCAGATTGAGCCCTAAAAGCCTATTGATTTATGTTGTAGTCTTATTACACGAACCAACACCACCATCTATAGAGCTGGCCTTGGACATCTCCACTTTCATGAACATATACTTTAAATGCTTTTGAGAAGACAAGGACAGGAGTAAGAAACTAATTTTCTGAATCACATAGTAATAGGCTTTTAGAGCTATATGGAACTCAGACATTGTTTTATGCAGTTGAGAGTCTAGGTTGTCAGCCTACTATTTGTATTTGTAAATGATAAAGAGCACAGTCATCTCAGTGTTTCATAGAGAATTCTTGCTTATTCCTCCCTCACAGAGCTAGTCAAAAAGGGACCAAACTTAAGAGAAAACATTTTACCTTTATTTAGCAATATAGTGTAACAACAATGTTGCTAGCAGCTACTGTGGCTGTGTAAGACCAACAGCAGCACACGGAAAGGGCGGCCAACAGAGGTTCTTTGATCTATCACAATTCATAGTTACCAGAGAAGCACCAACATATGGGTTGCAAAGCCGGGGGAGGGGCATGGCTTCAACGGCTTGCCCAGACTCTCGTCACCTACATTTTTTCAATGAGTGTACCCCCAAAAGTGAAAGGCTAACTTTTCAGAACATATACCCTGTTCAGGACCCTTAGGGCTCACCATTTAGGGTGTGAGAAATCACTGACAGCAGAGAGTGGGAAAACACCACTTCATATACAAATCAATGATTCTCCCCAGTGCTGAGAAGCACTCCAGGACAAAAGATCCCACTTAACCTGCCCCATTCAAACAAAGGCCAGCCGCATCAAAGACACTTCATAGCCTTAGCATCCCAGAAAAGAACAGCAAAAAGTCCTGCCCTGATTACCATTATATACAGTCATAATTACAGATGCCAGTAAGCACCGTTTTCTTTCTTAGTTCTTAGTACTCATTTATTCATTTTTAGGTACTTATTAAATATTCTTCTGACAAGAAAAGATGTAGTGTACTAGAAATAGCATCGATTTAGAAATCAGGGTATCTGAGTTCTGGTGCTTGCTCCCCTAATGGCTAGTTCTCTAACCATAAGCAAGTGGCTTTGCCGTTTTGAGCCTACATTTCCTCATGGATCACTCATAGCTCATAGATTTATACATGAGAGGGATGGGATTTAAGAAGCCATTTAGTACAACTCTTCTTTTGCAGATAAGGAAAGTGAGGCCCAGAATACTTAAATGACTTGCCCAGAGTCCCAAGTAGTCTGGTTCCTCCGATGCTTTTTTATGCCACACTACAAATACTGATTGTGAGGGCGAAGTATAATAATAGAAATATTTGGAAATTCTTTCAAAATTTTAATATGTTTATAAATATAAGGGATTATTTATTCATTAAAACTCTTCTCTTTTGTCTTTTTGTCTCCTTCATATAACACTACACTATCTTTCCAGTATATACTTATTTTGTGGGTACTTTTTTTGGCCCTTTGTAGCATAGAGTGCAGATTGATATTCTTTCCCTCCCTCCCCTTGCCCCTTGCAAATGCATCAGCCCTCTCATCAAATCTGATAATACATGATTAGTTCCCCAAGCAGTTTTGTGGACATGTTATTATTTGGTTCTTAGGGATTCTTTCGATTTAATAGCTTTTCAAACCCCATACTGTTTAATTCTTGGAGACTTCAGGGATGGAGGCTCAATAATTATGCCATTATTTTTGTGACAGTATGCTGCCCTTCAGTGCTTTATATTATGACTGTTTGTGAATTCCATAGAAATAAATCCCTGGGCCTAGAAAGAAAAAATGAGGCATTTGCTACTTTCTTGACCTATCTCTTTCTTGGGATAGGCACCCTAGTGAGGATTACTTCTTCAGAACCAATTTCAAAACAGATTGTAGTGCCATTACCCTGCTGTTTAACAGAATGCAGATTTTCTGTCTGGAAAGATCTAGGTCACTGACATTTCTAGCTTATAAAGAAATACAAGCTGTCATGACAGGAATAAATCACACATCAACATTCTTTCATGAGTTTTACTTTTGGTGGTAGCCTTTAATTTTCATGGAAAGATGTCTGCGATGTGACCAGTGCCTATTCCAAATTTGAATGAAATGAACTGTTGTTATCTTTGTCATAACTCTGTTGGGCAAGCTTATAGTGTCTGTAATGAGGTAAATGAAGGTATAAACCCTTATATGTGTACATTTTTTGTGCTTTTACTTTTTAAAGTGTTTAAAGTATCCATTATTTCATTTGATTTGATCCTCACAACAATTCTGTGAAGGAGGGGAAGTCTTTCTATATTCACTTTATCTATTGGAAAACTTTAATATAGGGAGAGGTTGAGTGACTTGCCCAAAAATCTCAGATAGTCATTGGTGAAGCCAGCACTGTAAGTCTTGACCCCCTAGTCCATTGTTCTTTTCTTGATTCAGTTTATTTTAGTAAGTATTTATTGACTGCCTCCTGTGTGTAAGATACTATGTTAGGCAATACAGGGGTTAAAAAGATGAGTAAAATAATCTCTTTATTTAGAGAACTTAGAGTTTCTTATGGGTCGTCAGATAAATACATGCAAATGATAGTATGTATTAAGTTCCATAGCAAGTAGACACACAGGGAGGATAGCACAAGTAAAGGCTTGGAGGTGAGAAGATCAGGACAGTGAGTTAATCAAGTTTGATTGGAATGAATTGCACGTGAAGAAGAAGAAAAGGTCATATTGTGGGGGGCCTTTAATGTAAAGGGTTTTTTTTAAATAAATTTTTATTTCTAGCTTTTGTTTTTGTATCCTCTAAGTGTTTCTGTGTCCCTTTCTTTTTTCCTATGTCCCAGAGAGCTATTATATAAAAAACATAAACTTTAAAGAAAAATAAAAGAGAAAGAAGAGAGAAAAAAAACAATTAGAACTGACTGATAATTGAAAAAATTCTTAAAACCAATGCAGTTTTCAACATCCTTCAATCTCTTACATCTGCAAAGGAGTAGGGGGAGGTATCTTTTTATCTCTATTCTTTGAGGCTCTACGTATTCCTTTTCAATTTGGCAACATTCATTGTTTGTAGCTATTGTTCTTTGTAATTTTCATTACTGTAGTCATTGTATGTATTGTTTCCTTGGCTTTGTTTCACTTTGCATCAGTTTGCTGAAGTTTTTCCATATTTTTCTGTATTCTGTATTTGTCATTTCTTAAATTGAAGTAACATTCCATTATATCTGTGTACCACAGTTTGTTTAGCCATTCCTCAGTCTGTATCTGCTTTGTTTCTTGTTCTTTGCTATCACAAAAACTGCTGCCATAAATATTTCGATGTATGAGTTTTTTCCTTTTTATCAGTGATTTGAGATATATGCTTAGTAGTGGAATCTATGAGTCAAATACTATGGGCATTTTAGTCATTCTATTTGTGTAATTCTTAATTCTTTCCAAATCTTCCAGCTTATTTTTCCCAGAATCTTGGGTTTTTTTTCCCATTTAAAAATTTACATTTCTTTTAAAATACTTTCTTTTTCTTTTATAGCTCACCAAGGCTCATCGACAGGGCCACATGGTAAAAGTGGATTGGCTGGATAGACTGACATTTAGAGAAATAGAAATGATTAATGAGGTGAGTCATCCTCCTTATATTCTTATTAATGAGTAACTTGTTAATTAAATCTTAAACAACTAAGGCAATTAAACTTTATTTTTTTATGTTTAAAATATATATGGTTATGTGTATATAAATACATATATACACAATGTAGATGTGTTTGTGTATACATACACATGTTCACACACACTTTTTTCTTGCCTATCTTTTCATGAAACTTTAGGGCTAAACAGCTTTCATTCATAGATGATTATATCATTTTATTTTTAAAATGTGTTTTTAATAATTTTTCTGTTCACGCATCTTTTAGGAGATTCTGGGGTCTTGGGTAGCTAGATATCCTGCATACATGAGAATGTTCTATGTTGGCCTTTTAGGACTTGGTACCTGGAAAACTTTTTGGGACACCTGTGGCTTCTTCTCTGTTTGATTTTAGAACCAGGAAGGGGACAGTATATGTCATAGGTATCTGACATCACAGAAATGATGTCTGTAAAATTTAGTATTTATATCCTACTTACTCATTTGCATTCTAAATAAGCTCAGATAAATTAGACCCTTTGTCTTCATGATTTACGTATTCATTTCAGACAATTTGATCCAACTTTAGAATACTTTTTGTTCAAATAAGATGCTACTTGTTTTCTATACTCTTTACAGAAATCTAACAGTTCTTGGAACATTACAAAGTAACTTGGACATTTGTTCTTGACTGTATTTATGGAAATAATATGGAAAAGTCTTATCAAAGGATGGAATTAGTGCAGTTATTTTCAGAAGTTTTTTTTTAAACAGATTTACTTTTGAGTTTGGTATCTCCACGTAGCAGATGTTAAGCCTAACATTTTGTGTCTGGAGAATCGAAATAACAATTATAGTAATCAAATTAGGAGGGAGGAATATCAATTTTGTAATATGGCCCAGCCTATAATGAGCACCACAGGGTACAGGCAGACTTAATTTAGAGTCTCAGAGCAGTTGGATCATCACATGGAAAAGGAGAAGTTAGCAGCTTTTCCTCACAATGAACTCTTATAAAGGTTTGTTTTTTCTGTTTACTGATTCAGTTCTCTGTTTTTACTCCAAGGTCACTATTGTAATTTTTTTTTAGTAATTATGGTGTGAGATGTTACTTATTTGGAATTTGAGAACAGGGAATTCTTTTTCCTAATCATTTTGAAAATTTATTAGCAATAGATTGTAAAAACTAATTTGGAGTAAATGTTTGCATTCTTCTTATTAATTACTGATCCCATTTAACATTTAATTCAATTAGTTATTTCTAGTTTTCTACGTGTGTTTTTAAATGTTAGATTTTAGCAATTCCTATTTTATTATTTTTCTTTGTTCAAGATGCTTACCTACAAATACTCTTTTATGCATAGTTAGCTTTGGCTCAGTTGGCTTTCCTAAACTACTACTCAGTTTCACATTTGGAATTACTCCTGTGATTGAACTGTTAAATATCTTTGCTTTAAATGACTAATCCTAAGAGGTTTTTTTACCATAGAAACACAAATCTTCTGTGTGTCAGTATTTATATAAAATATCTCTGAAGTGAGATTGAGAAAGAAGTTGTTAGAATAATAGACACTAAATGTTTTGATGAATGTTGGTAATATAAATAAAAATTATAATCTCACCAGGAAGTTTTTTTTTACTTGATATCCTGATCCATACTCAATATTAATGCAAATTATAAAACTGTCAACTTTTATATAGTTTCTCTTTTTTTATAGAGTGAAAAACGAAGTTCTAATTTTATGTACCTAATGGTTGAGTTTCGATGTGTCAAATGTGAAGATAAAGAATATGGTATAGTTTACTATGAGAAGGTATGTGCCTTAGACCTATTTATGGCCTCTTTAAAACAGATAGGGGGAAAGCATTAAAAAAATTACTGACATTCCTGCTTAGATGAATTATTTGGTTGCAAGACAGCGGCAGACAGCTGTCAGCAACAGCTGTTTATGTACATACAAATCAAATACTATAGCTACAACAAGATTACAAAAGCCAATCATTCATGTAATGCAGTTCTAGATTACAGAATTCAATAAGAATGCAAGTGATTAAAACTTTTTGATTTATTGTTCTTCAAATTGGCAAGGAAGACATCAGTAATACAAAATTAAATACCAATGTTTCATTAAAATTATGAAGAACTTACATAGTTTTTTTTGAATGGCAAATTTAATGAGAACAAGGAACTGTTTATAATTTTATTTTTTTCTATTAAGGAAAATAATTTTTCTTCACCTTTTAGTGAGTTTTATTGATACACCTTTATGTACTCCACAAAATTTCTTTCTCTGTGGACCTGTGTCTCAACTTTTGAAATAGCTAACCTGATAACAATATTAATATTGTACTGCTGCAGTTATGAAAAAATGCAGAAAAAAATTACAGTACATTCTGCTTTAGAAATGACAAATTAACTGTATGCTTTAATATTATTTTTCCTTAAGCTGTTATGAATGGTGGTGTTCTTTTCCAAATTCTTAACAGATTTTTGCGATGTAAAGCCAGGAAAGATCGTGTTTTTTTGTAAGCCAATGAAAACTTTTGGTGATACTTTCGAATTAAAATCCTATGTTTTATTTCTCTCTTCATTCTAGTTTGTGGTTTATTTTTGCCCTGTGTATTTCTCCTTTTTAGTTAAAGATTCTATTAATGGACCCATTTAAATCCTGTAAATGAGAGTGGGGATGAAATAAGATAAAATAGTTAATATTTAATGTTTTCTAAACACATTCTACACTAAAGAATGAAATGTTAAGATGAAACTAATTTATCAGCATTGCATAATAATGTCATGTAATCATATGCTTACTATACTCTATATAATTAAATTTGAACAATGTATGGTAACATATATGGAGAAATGGGCAAAATTCTAAATTTATTTAAAATAATTTAATAGTTGATAATAGAGTAGCTAAAAAAGTAATTAATAGAATTTCTAGGGGTATGTTTTGAAAGCATACTTCAACAAGTTCTTGACCCTTTTCTACTGCTCCCTGAAAATTGTTCATAAATTAGTGACTGTCTACCCAACCTGTCATACTTCCACTTAGTGTAAAGATTGCTGGTCCAGTATATTGAATCTAATGGAAATAGACTTTCTTGTCACCTGTCTTTTGTGACAGATAGTCTAAGTGAAGATTACTTGTCACGGTTAGGTTGATAAATGTGTTTTCTGGTGTTGTGACTGAAAACCAGCCTTTAAACAATGGCTACAGGAATTTTGTCGCTTTCTGTAAGACTCAATTACTGTACCATAGTCAAAATATAATAGTTCTCTTTTTCCACTTTTACCGATTTTATTGCAGGCTGTTTAAAGAGCAAAATATATCAGTATTTGGAAACTTAATCTTAGTAGCTTAGCATAAATTTCAGAACTGTTCACAAATAACTCTGATCTTAATACCATTGGTCCTTTATGTGGACATAGTGTTTATGCGCTGCTTTATCTTCATGGTATTGTGGATTAAAAAGCAAAGACTTGTCTTGTGTTAAAGATAGTTTTTTTTCTTTAGAATTAATAAATTCTTATCATTAAGATTTACATACTCCTGAATTTTTGTTACCCCGAAGCGTTACTGCTGAATCTTGAACAATGTATAGATTGGTAGCTATGTGAAATCAGCCACCCCTGTGAGAAGGGCTTACTCCTCGAATGAACCTCATATGGTGTCACACTTTCTTTTTCTTTCCTTGAGCTCACCATATCTACTTGGTAATTTTTGCAGATAAATATAATGAAGTCAGTATATTTTATGAAAGTTTCAGAAATAAATAAAACACCATTGCCTATGGATCTCAACTCTCTAAAATCTGTTGATCATTCTCATCCATAAGGCTTTGATTTTTCCTTAAATCAATACCTTGTCCCTATGGCTCCCAAAGGGGGAATAAGAAACATATTATATCATAGAAAGCCTCTTGTTGAAGTACAGGAATTTTCATAATCAACAAAATATATGATGCCATAATTGGACCAAAAACCATTTACTTTTCTTCACTATTTCTAGAAAATTTTAAAGTGCTATTGTTTTTTTTCTTTCCTTCATTCTTATATTTTCTCCCTCCTTCCTTTGGCATCTAGGATGGTGATGAGTCATCCCCAATTTTAACAAGTTTTGACATAGTGAAAGTGCCTGACCCCCAGATGTCTATGGTGAGTTACAGTGCAGTTATAATATATTTCCTAGGATGATGCTTTTTACCTCATGCTATTTTCAAAAT
Organism: Phalanger gymnotis; assembly: GCA_028646595.1. Taxonomy (NCBI): domain Eukaryota; kingdom Metazoa; phylum Chordata; class Mammalia; order Diprotodontia; family Phalangeridae; genus Phalanger; species Phalanger gymnotis. The sequence goes on from CM053622.1 coordinate 302,441,584, forward strand.
ATATGGCTATACCACTCTTACCCTGAGTCCACTTAGCTGGCAAACTCAACTGTATTAGAATACCTAAATGATTGAAGAAACTAGGGAAGGATAAGAAAAATTTAAGCAGGGCATGTTATCTCTTTTCAAATATTTGAAAGGCAGTTATGAAATAGAAATTGACTTCATTCTTTATAGCTGTGAAGAGAAGAATTCAGTCCAGTGCAGTAGAAGCAAACCAATGTGTAGAAGATTTTCACTTTACAGAAGGAAAATTGACAAGAAATTAGAGTTTTCCAGAGATGAAATGAGCTTTCTTAGCAAGGTAGTGAAACTCCCTGTTAGAAATTTCATTCATAGGATTGGATCTCTTACAAATCTTTTAGATACGATTTGTGCTTTGGATGGAGGGAGAATTAGATTATTTTAGAGAATCCTGTGAACTCTTCAGTCTCTCTAATTCACAGTAGGAAAAAAAGTATCCTAGCAGCAGCCAACATGTAGATGTCACAAAGTCCATACACTTAACCTCATGTACTTTTGTCATAGGACCAACCCTTATTCAGAACTGGTTTACTTATAAGCAGCAAATATATAAAGGAGTAGGCGGGGCTGCTGTAGGCAGGCACATTTACAGGAGCAAGAAATCACAACTGACAACTTGACAGTAATATTGAAGACCAAAAAAAAACCCCCAAAACTATAAAAAACAGATATGAACTAAAAAAGAATAGCCCTCTTAGGACCATTTAATGTAGAAGCAAACTACCCTATATATTTCAATAGCCCCTCAGGGTATAACTGCATTACAGCACAGTACAATAATTGATGTTCATAATAATGACCCTGAGTCATCAAAAAAAAAGGTTAAATTATGTTCAGTATACTCTGCTTAGGGAGTCAGGGAAGTGTGTAATCTATATTAGAAAAATTACTGTCCAAAACGTTTAAAGGAAAATAAGATCTGACATTTAAAGGGGGAAACTATAATTTACTTATGTGCCAGGCAATTCAGTTTCACAACTCCAGTGTGTGTGCGTGTGTGTGTGTGTGTGTGTATGTGTATCCTTTTGTTTTTATTTTCTTTTGTGTTTCCAGAGTAGCAACTAGGTCTTCCTATTAAGTTACTATTAGCTTTCAAATTATAAATGTGTGTCTTCCTTCATTCCTCACCCTTCCCACCTTAAGAGAACATCCCTTATTCAGTATTTTTTATTGATTTCCTTTTAGATTTTTAAAACACAGAATGTCTCAAAAGTCTTAATGTAGTGTTAAGCTTTAATAGCACCAACATTTTTGCAATGCCTTGAATATTAATTTAGTTCAGAATCAAAGTCAGTGAATTAACAAAGAAATAAATCTTCCAACAGGTGACTATAATTATAAGTGTTCCAGGAATTGAATCATTTAGGGCAAGAGAGAATATATATGGATACACTGAGAAGAGTAGATGTTTGAATTATCGGTTTCTTAGAGTAGAAAGGTATTCTCTTATTATTGATAATGAAAATCATTGACAAAATAAACACACACACACACAAAGCCATATTCTCATGCCTTATTGTAGTTTGGAGGCCACCCTAGAGTGCATGTTCCTTGAGAACAAGGACTGTTTTTTTTTTATTAATCTTTGTACCTCCAGAACTTAGCACAGTGCCTGGCACATAACAGGTGCTTAATAAGTGCTTGTTGACTGACTGATTCAAGCATTTGAAGAGATGTTATGTGGAGGAAGGACTTGACTTGTTCTATTTCCTCAGAGGGCAGTGTCTAGAACAGGAGGCAGAAATTACAAAGAGCCTAAACTGCAATTTAAACTCAATATCAGGAAAACTTCCTAATTAGTTAGAGATATATAAAAAAGAAATATTACCTTGAGAGATGCTGGCTTCCTCCTCTTTGGAGATCTTCAGGCAGAGGCTGAATTGGGTCAGTTTTAGAGGGAATGTTTTTTGTGTATTAATTGGACTAGATGAATCCTGAACACTCTTTTATTTTTAAAATTCTGTGCTACTCTAAATCTGGAAGTAGTGGGGAGGCATTTTCTCCCCAGTGTCTTGGAACAACAGGAGACATTGGTTCAAATCCCAGACTTGCTATTTGCTAACTATGTGACTTTGGATGTGGAATTTAATCTCCTTGACCATCAGTTCCCTCATCTGTAAAATATGTTTAAACTGAATAATCTTTAAGTTTCATTTTAGCTGTATCATTCTGTGATTCTGTGTTTAGTAATTTATAATTTTCTTCTCCAGTTTTCCCTATTTTCAAGTTGATAATGCATATTTAATGAGTATATTAAAGACTAAAGGAGTATGGATATAAAATACTATGTTCCTACAAAATTCTCATACTTATGATGAATCGTTTTGTTATTCTCTTTACAACTTGGTTATTAGAACTTATAATTCTTAATAATAATTTAAACTTATTTGTAGGAGAATTTAGTTGAAAGCAAACATCATAAGCTTGCCCGAAGTTTAAGAAGTGGGCCATCTGACCATGATCTCAAACCTAATGCTGCCACCAGAGATCAGCTAAATGTAAGTTGATGTTGATTTTTTATGTGCTAATTAACTTTTTATAACATTTGTTAGTATTGAATTTTTTACAGAGAATCTTAAGAAATTAAAGTGATTCTTATATGCAGTTTCTCATGTTAAGTGTAATTTTAGTATCATGGCCTGTTTAAACTTTTTTAGTTTCTCTTTTATTTTTTCCCTGTCTCCCAGGACATTTTTGAAGGTCCATTGAATTGGAGGTCCATGAAGATAGAACCTGTAGTTGGTTCTTTCTCTAATACTAAAAATATTCTTGAATATTTTGCTTCATTATGGAAAAAAAAATACTTCATTTTTTGGTTGATTGTTCTGAAGCATGCATATGTAATCTTTTGAATGAATGAATGAAGGCTGTGAGAAGCCTCTAAGACTGAGTATGTTCTAAGCCCCCCAAATCAGGGGCTATCTGTGCTTATTTGTCTTACACATTAACTTTGTCAAACCAAAGAGACATTTGGGTATAGTTAAGTAACTACTGGTCTAGGATCCATGGAATCAGGTTTGAATCCTACCTCTATTATCTACCTCTAGGTTAGTCATTTTACCTCTTTAGGCTTTAGTTTGCTAATTTGTAAAATGAGGCTGAACAAGATAATCTTCATGGTTCCTTCTACTTCTCTATTAATTTATATTAGTCTCTGATTCTTTTAAATGTGAGGGACATATTTGAATTTTAGATACTTGCGCATCTTCCTTATTTTGGGAGGTAGTCATTCAGAGTTTATCATTAAGGTAAAAAAAATTGAAATCCAGCTTTTAACAAACAAAATACATTTCATTATTTTTAATAGATTATAGTAAGTTATCCACCAACAAAGCAGCTTACATACGAAGAACAAGATCTGGTTTGGAAGTTTAGATATTACCTTACTAATCAAGAAAAGGTAAGCTTCAAGTCTGTTTGTTTCTGTACCAAGTAATAAAAATTCCTAAAACTTCTGTGGAACACACAGTTTCTCATGAGGCAAAATAAAAATTCAGTGTACTAAATATTCAGTTGTATTAAAGTTACACTTAATATAAAGTTAAGTAACAATAATTAAGAGCAGGTCTCTTAAGAAAGAGCTTAAACTATTCATGCTAATAATTGTACTAACATTATCCATTCCCCACCCTCACTAGCTATTTTTCCTTATGTTACTATTCTCCCTGTCACCCAAACCCTAAAACTTGACCTTGGGCCCTTTTTAGTTTTTTTTTACTCGATCTTATCTCTTCTGATGGATTCAGTTATCATCCCTATGCTGATTATTCTTGAATCTGCTTATCCAATCCTAACCTCCCTGCTGACTTCCAGTTTCACATCTCCACCTAATGCAGACCTCTCTAAATGCAGGTCCTGTAGACATAGTAAACTCAGCATGTCCAAAAGTAAACGCATTAATTTGTTTTCTAAAACTCTTCCTCCTTCTAAACTTTCCTTTCTTTGTCAAGGACATTTACCATCTTTCCATTCTCCCAGGCTCGCAACCTAGGTGTCATCCTTGACTCCTCACTTGGATTCCCCCATGTCCGACTGTCAATTTCACCTTTATTCTATGTCTTGAATATGTTCCCTTCTCTCCTCTGATACTGCCACCATCTTCGTGAAGGACTTTATCATGTCATGCCTGGATTATTTCAGTAGTCTTTGGTTGGTCTTTCTCCACTTCAGTCTATCCTCCATACTGCTATCGGAGTGATTTTCTGTCAACTGTCACCCTCTGACATCTGACAAGTCACCCTCTCCTACTTAATAAGCTTCAGTGGCCCTGTTCTACAGAATCAAATATAAAATCCTCTGTTTGACTTTCAAAATCCTTTATAACATACCTCCCCTCATTAATAGCCCCCAACATTCCGGGCTTCTTATACCTTACACAGTTCTTCTCCTTCCCCTTCCTCCTATATAGCATACTCTTTCATCCAATGACACTCCTCTTCATGCTCTTCCTTGAATAAAATATTTCATCTCTAGACTTGGGGTATTTTCCCAGGCTGTCCCCCTTGCCTGGAATACTCTGTCTCTCTCTCTCTCTTTCTCTCTCTTTATCTTTGCCTCCTACCTTCCCTGTCTTCTTTCAGGTCTCAGCTAAAATCTCACCTTCTACAGGAAGGCTGTCCTGATACCTCTTAATTCTAGTGCCTAAGTCTGTTGATTGTTTCCGACTTATCTTGTATATATAGCTTGTTTGTACATAGATATTTGCATGTTGTCTCTCATGTTACACTTTGAGCTCCTCAAAAGCAAGGATTGTCTTTTCCCTTTTCTCTTCTCTTCTCTTCTCTTCTCTTCTCTTCTCTTCTCTTCTCTTCTCTTCTCTTCTCTTCTCTTCTCTTCTCTTCTCTTCTCTTCTCTTCTTCTCTTCTCCTTCCTTCTTTTCTTCCTTCCTGCCTTCCTGCCTTCCTTCCCCAGAGCTTATCACAATGCCTGGCATATAGTAGGCACTTAATTAAATGTTTGACTGACTGACTAAAATCATCTTTGATTTGTAGCCAGTTTTATTTATTCAGCTTTCTTCCTGCCTTTCTTGTTTTTTCCCTTGTTTCCATTTCATTGCAATTAGTTAAATAATGCCTTTATTATTTGCTTAAACTATTGTAATAGCCTCTTAACTAGCTTCCCTCCCTTTGGTCTCCTTAAGTGCTTGAATTAATCTTCCTTATCATAGGTTTGTAGTTAGTCTGGCAGGTTTTAGAAGTTATTGTGCACAGCACCCTCTTTGGGTGCTTGTTTTGCTAGCTAACAGCTATGTAGTACTTTTTGGGGGGACTCCATACCTCAGTAGTCTTATCAATGACAAAAAGGCAAGCAATTCTCTTCCAGTTTATGGGGCACAGTTGTTGGATGGGTGCTGAGACTCAGGGACAGACTAATAATGTCTAACATTCAAGTCCTGAGGCTCCTCAGTCCAAGAGGCAAAAGCTGAGAGAAATGAGCAGAGTCCAGGAAATGAAAGGAGTAGTGTTTGAGCTGAAAAACACTAGGACTTTGAAGCAGTGGTTCTAACCAAAATATTTGTAGATCCCTCTCACCTCAATTCTGGGCCCATTCTGTGTGTAGGTTGTGTTCTAGATCTTAGTCTAGTCCTTGACTCTTTCCTTAACTGAGGTTTTGTTTTTTAACTTCAGGAAAAGGAAAAGAACTTTACAGTTGTCAGATCAGGTATAAGGACTTTCAGATATGGTCCTGTTCTGTTTTTTGATAGTGTTTGTATAGAAACTCTCCAGAAGAGAGAGGGACTGATGGGTAATGGAAACTCAGGTCATGTGCCTCTTATCTGGATGGTCAAGTAGTCAGCATAGACTTCTATCAACATACCTTTTATCCATCCTATATCACTGCACCAGGAGTGAGACATATCATAATGTACTAGGTAGAAAGAAACAGGTGAAGTAGCAGAGAATCAGAGCAAGAAAAAATAGGCTTACTGAAAGGAAAGATGTGGCTGAAACTAACTTCTGAGGAGTCTTGAATTCTATAGTCAGAATTTTATATCCAAAGGACTTGAAGTTTGTTTAGCAAAAAAATGACCTTGGTCACATAATTTTCCTATAAGCTAAGTTTCAAGAAATAATGTATTGAATTCAACATAATTTAATCCAAACTCTCTCCTATCATATTCTCTCTACCCCCCTGCCCCTCTCTCTGTCTCCCTCTCCTTTTCTCCCTCTCTTCCTCTCCTTTTGCTTCTCTCTCCCTCTCTCTCTCCCTTTCTCCTTCCCCCCTTCCCTCTTCACCTCTCTCTATGTCTTTTCTTTCTCCCTCTCCCTCTATCTTTTTGCCTCAACCCTCCCTCTCTTTATTTCTTGCTCTTTTTTTTTTTCCCCAGTTCTAGGTTCTTAGAAATGTGTGATTTAGGACATCTAGTGTTCAGCCACTGAAGCAAAATAGTTTATTTTAGGGAGAAAAAACCAACCTGGTGATTTCTTGGGAGAAAGGTTAGTTTGGAAAACAAACTGGTAGTGATTTGTCTTTCAGTAATAGTAGTAAAATTTATATTATATTTTAGATCTCCCATGTGTTTTTTTATTTTTTAATTTTTTTAAGGTTAATCTGACTTCTTGAATACAGAATGACAAAAGATCATGTTTTTTATTGTATGGTCTCGTAACATATTTTTTACTCCACTATTGGTACTCATTTTCCCACCAAAAAATTGGGGGGGAACTACCAACTTCCAACAAAAGAAGTGAGGTTGTTGGAAGGACCATTGAAGTGCTTTCACTTATTTTCCAAAGTGACACTATAGTTTTGTGTTATATATTATGGTCAAGAGGTAGTGGGAAAGTTATGTTTTTCACAGAACAACTAATATTACTTAGAATACATCAGAAAATCTGTGATCTTGTCAGTGTGGTCACTCACATTGCAGCACACTAAATACTGTTTTGTCCCTTTTGATACATTTCTATTCCTGGTCATAAATCTTTTAAAAAACAAATTGTATTGATATCTTTTTTTTCAAAACACCTAACTTTCTACTAGGAAGCCATCTGTTATTACAAAGAAGAAAAAAGAGGAGGGAAAAAAAGATGAGTTCAGCAAAGCTAGCTAGCATATTAAAAAAAATCTCACATTACATGCAGCGTTCCACATCTGGGGCAGCTAGGTGGCACAGTGGATAGACCACTGGACCTAGAGTCAGAAAGTCCTAAATTCAAATATTGCCTCAGATGCTAGCTGTGTGACCCTGGGCAAGTCATCTAACTCTGATTGCTTCAGGTTCCTCATCTGTAAAATGAGCTGGAGAAGGAAATGGCAAACCCCTCCAGTATCTTTGCCAAGAAAACCCTATTTGAGGTCACGAAGAGTGGGATACAACTGAAATGATTCAACAAAAACAACTCCAAACCCATTAATTTCCCATCTCTGCAAAGAAGTGGGAGTAGATCCCTTATCGTATCTCTTGGAGCCAAGCTTGATCCTTATTATTTCTTAGGATTCTATTTTAATTGTTTGTTTTTTTACATTCATTTCACTTGTAGTCATTGTTTATATTTTTTTCCTGGTTGTGTTTACTCATGCCGAGTAAAGTCAATAAATATTTATTAACCACTTACTGTGTGTCAAGCAGCATGCTAATAGGTACTGGGAATATGAATGGAAACAGAAAGAAAAATGATCCTTGGCCTTTAAGGGACTTAGATCCTAATAATGGAAGATAACACATAAAAGGAAGCTGAAAAGGATGGGAAGGGAGAAGGGATGAAGGTACCCAGCATGGCAGCATTATAGAGAAAGTCTAGGAGAATTAGCAGTACAGCCTGGAGAGAATGTAAAGCCTGGCTGGCCTGGTTGGCCTCCTTAAAGTGAAGGTTCTGGGAGGAACCAGCCAGTCAGAGGGAGAAGCCATAGAAGCAGAGTGTACTTATGATGTGTAAAATCCCAAGGGGAGATTATGCTTCCACAGTTGAGAAGTTTCTGTAGTTTTGTAGAGTTCGATCTGGACAAGACTGTTTCTCTGTAGTCATGATATTAATTATTTCTTATGGAATAATTTTCTATTTCCGTCATGTGCCTCAGTTTGTTTAGTCATTACCTAATCAGTGTTGCACATAAATCCTTAATTGAGCATCTAAACTAGAAGCTTTCTTTTAGATCTTTTAACTTGGCGGGAATGCCAATCCAGATCAGCATTCAGGTTCTCCATTAACTTTTGCTCTTAATGTATGACTGTCTTTGCTACATTTTCTGGATTATGTTTTTTTCACAGCCCATTATTATCATTGGTAACGTGCTGCAACTCATTTGTACACACCATGTGTGTATTGTCTGTTGGGTAACCTGTAATTTAAATTGTTTCAAGATTGTAATATTCTATAATTCACAGCTATATAACAACATCATTGTAAAAATAGTGTTAAAAAGATGTCATTTTTGTGACAGAAGAGTTTGAGATTATTGAAAGAATTGCATACTTTACCAAATACATTGAGCCTGTCTTCTTCCTCCCTATTCAGTCTTAGCCAGACTTTTTGTGAGTCTATGTTGCATGTCTATAGACACATACTAAGGGACTTAACTCAGTGCTCCGCCTATCCTGCTTTGTCATAGACTAGGCAGGAGTCATTCATCCTTCATTCGGCTTTTTTATAGATAGATTTTCATCCTTTTGAGTGGCACTGAATTTCATTGAGATCATCACTGCCTTATGTTAATAATGAGAACATTGGAAAGACTTCAAGTTCTACAAGGAATTACAGAATCTAAGGGTTGGGAAGGACCTCAAGGACTCTAGAACTCAGTGTCTCTTCTGTAATACTCCTGCCAAAGAATTAGCCTTCATCTGAAGAACACTAGTGAGGTAGAACCCACTACCTCCGAGAAAGTCTGTTCTTCTTTTGTACAATCCCATTTTAGGGGAGATTTTTTCTAATAACAAACTTAAATTTCCCATTCTTCAGCTTCTACCTGTTGCTTATAGGGGCTTGTTCTTCTTCTACAAGGCAGCCTTTGAATACTTAAACAACTGTTGGCATGTTCTTCCCTTTCTCTCATGGAACCCCAATCTTCTCTTTTCTTCTCTTGACTTACATTCCTAACTCCTTCAATTCATCCATGAATTTGAGGCTCTTCACAGTGCTGGTTACCCTCCTCTGGATATTCTGTACCTTATAAATGCCCTTCAAATTGAAGCATTCAGAAATGAACACACTACTCTAGATGTGGTCTGACTGGAACCAAATGCAATAGAACAATCTCTTGCCTATTCTTTCAAATTATGTCTTTTTTTTTTAATGTAGCCTAAAATCACATTAGCATTTTTTGGCTGCTTATATAACTATTTTACTTTATGTTGAACTTATTTTTAGAGGAACTCCTATCAAGCCATGCCGTTAAGCCATGCTTTTTTACTTTTGTATTTGTGAAGCTGATTTTTTTTTCAAACCAACATATAAGGCTTTACATTTAGTATGGATAAATGAATGTCATTATATTTGGCCTAGTTTTCTAGTCTGTCAAAATATTTCTTTGGATCCAAGCGTTAGTTTTCCACTCCAGCTTCATTTCGTAGGCAAATCTGATGTATATATATAATCTCTGCCTTCATACAAGTCATTGGTAAAAATATCAGACTTCACAGTACCAAACATATTTCTAGGGTACTCCTCTAGAGACCTTCTTGCAAGGTGATAATCAGCCACTAATGACCACTCTTTGAATCTAGCCAGTGAGTCACTTCTGAATCCAGATAATTTACAGGGTCACAGATTTAGAGCTCAAGGGATCTTGGAGGCCACTGAGTCTAACACCTTTATTTTCCAGATGAGGTACCTGAGGCATGGAGAGGTAAAGTGATTTGTCCAGGGCCACATAGCTAGTATGTGTCTGAGGAAGAATTTGAACTCAGCTCTTCCTGACTATAAGTTTTGTACACTATCTACTGTAGCACCTTTTCTGGCCCAGAACTCTAGTTTTTTTCCATAAGAGTAGCCTTGCTAAATGCTTTGCTAAAATCCGGGTAAATTGTGTGTGTTTTTGTGCCTATAGTTTAGCAAAAAAAGAAATGGAATTATTCTGTCCCTATTCTTGATGACACTTTGCTAGCTTTTTGTGAATGCCAATTCCTTTTTGAACCATTTGTTCATAATTCTTTGTAAAACTTTGCCAAGAATTAAAGCCAAGTTTATGGACTTGTAATTCATAGAGTTCTCTTTCCCTTCTTCCTCACCTCTTTGTGGGGTGTGGGAGTGGGATTCCATTTCTTAGTCCTTCACACTTTCTCAGTATCTTTCAGAGGTCATAAACTCACTCAGCAATTATATCTGCTGATTCTCTCAGTAACCTTCCATGTAGTTCGTCTGGGCTTGCTGACTCGAATTTGTTCCAGGTACCTTGGGTGCTTGCTTGCTATTTCTGTACTTAAATTGTTTCAACTCCGAAATAGCCATTTTTATTCTGTCCTTTGCAGTCCAAAGATTCTTCTTCATTGCAAAGAAAAAAAAGAAGCAACATTAAATTTGAGTACATCTGCCTCTCCTAACATTAATTAATGAAATTTGCCTTCTCTTTGTAGTCTGGAGAACATTCTCTATGAGGAAGGCAGGCCCCTTAAACTAATATGTAACATCTTGTTTTATGCCTTGATATTAATAGAATTTTTATCTCTGTGGTTAAATCTAAATCTATATCTTGAATGCTTTAAACATGTCTGAGAGAAACCTTGTTGGAGAAGAGCCTTCAGTGTTCTTTTTGTAACCAACAAACATTAAAAACAATGGAAATCTTATATTTTCTAAACTTTTCAGTCAATTCTGTGTCACCTTATGTTTTCATCATGGATATCTTCATTGTATGAAGATTGTTCCAATATACATTTTAGAGGAATGAGGAAGGAGTTTTATGGCTCACCCTTTGAAGAATACAAATAGCAGTGGCGATTTTTTTTCCTGTTTAGTGTCTTGTTCTCTTTCAATTATCTTAAAAATAGATCCATCTATGTTTTCAACATTATACCTCTTTTAGCATGGATTTTTTTCCGTTTGTGCTTTTTCTGAGCTATCTGCTTTTCTTTATTTTGTCACCTTAAGTGCAATTTCTTTGTGTAGCACTTTGGAGATTGAGGTATTAAAACAGAGGTATCAAAACTCACATATGTTACAGGCAAAACTTCTTTTGGGGCCCAAACGAGATTAAGGTGTAATTGAGAAATGTTTAATAAAATAAATAAAAGTACAGTGCAGGATAGATAATGTTTATTTGTAGTTTTCTAAGTCAGCATGCAGCTGGCTGGGATCTGTTTCTATTTGAGTTTGATATCACTGTGTTAAAAGAATTGAAATCCACTGTTATCTGATTTTAAAAAAAGTACCTCTCTTTGCCTCTTCTCTCCTTCCTTTCAATGACTTTTAGACAAAAAAAGGTGAAGTTTTTTGAATGCTTATATCCTCCCACCCCTACTCACCCCAGTGGCTTGCACATAGTAAGCCTTTAAATCAATACGTGTTGTATGAAACATTATTTTATAAACACTTCATATCCATAAATGAGCTTTGGGAGGTGGGTTGTTTAAGCTTATACTTTTAGCACTTTTTCACTAGTAGTCATCACTACAAACATTTTTCTTCCTAAATACAAACACAAGCTTTGGTGTAGTCACCTGATCTTGAGTTGGGTTATATAGGCAGCATAGTTCCATATTTTTTGGCCTTTTTTGGGGGGTGATGGGACTCATTTTTTATTGGATGCTTTTGGGATGATCTGGTTTAGGTAAGACTTTTTCCAAGGAGGTGTGACTAGAATTTGATGAATGAATGAATGGACTCAGAATGAAAGGAAGACATGGGGCAGAGAGAGAATTGATTTCATTTGGGGATATGTTTAATTTGAGGTATTCACTTCAGTTCACCAGTTCTCCTTTATGCCAGGGACTATGGATGTAAGGTAATTTGAAGAAGGAGAAAACACTACAAGTAGAGGGTTCAAGAAAGGCTGTTTGCAGGAGGTGGTGCCTGAAGTTAATTATTTTTTTCTTTTTCTTTGGAAGCAGGTACGGTTAAGTGACTTGACCAGGGTCACACAGCTAGTGGGTCTTCATTCGAACTCAGGTCCTCCTGACTCCAGAGTCAGTGTTTTATCCTCTGTGCCACCTAGCTGCCCCTGAAGTGAATCTTGAAGGAAACTAAGGATTCCAAGAGATGGCATTCAGGAAGGAGTACATTTCAGTAATGAGAAACAGACTCATGGAGGCAGGACATGTAATACTGAGTTTGTGGAACAGCAAGTAGGTCAGTTATATTAGAGCATGAAGGCAAGCAATAAGAACTGTCTGGAAGAGTAGGCTGCAACCAGATTGTGAAGGATTTTATGTGTCAGACTGCAAAGTTGTTAAAAATCTAAGTGGAAGCGATCCACATGCATTTTGGAAATAGTAACTGGAGCTTAGTTCAGGAAACACCATTGGAGCATTATTATCATGGAGTGGGTAATTGACTAGAAACTTAGAGGGTCTTTCTGGGGAAGACAATAAGGGATGAATAAACACAGGAAGCAAATATTTATTAAAGTCTACTCCTTAGAGGGAACCATGCTAATATAAACTGCATATGTTAACATTTCAAGCCTGACAATTGACCTAAAGGACCTGACTTTTTCTCCCTCTAATTCTGGGGTTCTTAACCTTTTTCCTGTCATAGACCAATTTGGCAGTCTGGGGAAACTTATAGACACCTCCAAATGATGCTTTCAAATACAAAATAAAATATAGAGGCTTATAGAGGAAATTAAAATGTATTTTTTTTCTCCTTCAAGTTCAGAGTCCTTGAAATCTAGCCACAGATTAGGGGTCCATTGATCCCGGTATAACAAGCCCTGCTATTTTAAAAAATAAAAAAACTGATACAACTTGAAATAAAACTGAATTCTAATCCCATTTTGTCTTTGTGTTGTTCTAGACACACAATAAAGCTAAAGTTAGGAGATTTAATATTATTATTATATTTTTTCATAATTTTAAATTTTCTCTATTTTCTTTCTTGTATATCTTTCCCTTTTGCTGTCTATCCTCTTCCTTTGTCTGCTTCCCCGTTTACATTTGTAAAATTTAATATAAAGTTGTGAAGTTCTGTGTACAGTAGTACCTTGAGCCCTTTGCTGACAAAGCACTATATATCTTACTGATAAATCTGCAAATCTGGGAAGTTATACTTTTTTAGTTACTGAGTTAGATATGTTGGCCTGCTGAAGGATTTACTTAAAATGAGTATAGAAAAATATATTTCTATTAAAACTTGACTTTCTATGAAATGAGGGAATTTTTGTTCTGATTATTTATGAAGTATTATTTTGTTTTCTTCCCCAGCTTAGAAATGCATTTTGGAAATGAAGGTACATGCATTGAGTATCAGTTGGCAGTATTTATTGACCCCTTGTATAACTAACATAACTTAATATAGTCTGAAGTCAGGGAGACTATCTAGGGAATTATTCAAATAATGCTATAGGAAGTAACAAAGGTTTAATCTAGCAAATGTAAATGTGCATATTAAATGATGAAGAGAGATCCTTAAAAATTGTCAGGAATTTATGTTGGATTTACTGTGAATGGATTGGAAAGCTAGAGTAATAGAGGATTATGGCATGGTTATTGGTAAAGGAAAAATAGGACTGGTTGGCTGGGATCACAGTTTAGTTTTTTTCTATTTCAGATGTTTAGATACCAGCCATCTTTTTGCATTTTGATAATCAAAGGACTGGTAAAAGGGAACTGAAGTCAGGACAAGAATTATTATTTGAGAAATAATCTTGGAAGTAATGTTGAGGTAATAATGAATAGATAGCTTGCTGAAGAAGTAAGAAGATTACAGAGTATAATCCTGAGCTAAGGGAGATGAAGATCAATCAAAGGGATTCAGGGTGTGTTGCCCAAAGATAGAAGACTCCTTGGGGCTGTGATAGATGCATGGAAGATGGATGAGATTTGTTCTTCTTGAGCCTAGAGGGCAAACTAAGGGTGTTGATTGGAAGTTACATAGTAGGGGATTTAAACTTAATAAGAAGGAAAATCTGACAATTAAAACTGTCCATAAGTAGGACTTATTGCTTTGTTGGGTCTGAAAGCAAAGGTTTGAAACCACTTATTGGGTACATTGCAGAGAAAATTTGTTTTCAGGTATGAGTTAAACTAGATGGTCTTCAAGGACCCTTCCAACTCAGAGATTAGGTGCTTTGTAAGATAGGTCAGTGAAGAATTTTGGGTCCAAAAGATACTAAATGCTAGTACTCTGGTAGCTGGTGCTCTTTCTGACATCTGCATTTTTTTCTTCAAAGGTCATTGAGTAGCTGTTCACAAATGATGTTCGTATAGGTCTCGTGTACTCCCACAGTGATCTTGCTGAGTTTTTTGTTTTACTGCCTGTCAAAAGATGAATCAAAATGAAAATAAACTAAGTTGTAAGACATTTAGTAATATTTAATGATACTTTTATGCTTTCAAATGGTGATGTGTATTTATGTTTATGCTATCTCTTTTAAAGTAGTTATTTGAATGCCTAGTCTTGCATTTAGATACAAGATCTAAGCATATTTACATTAAACCAGTTGTCTATAAACAAATGCAATCATTGGGCAGGGGGTAGGGGTAGAAAATCAATCAGTCAGTCTAGAATACAGTATGCAGGTTGTCTTTGAGTTTCAGTGATTGGTTATGGGAATGGTTGTTGCTAGCCATACCAATTTTTGTTTTTGTTTCTGTTTGTTTTGTTTTGTTTTTAGGCTTTGACAAAATTTCTAAAATGTGTCAACTGGGATCTTCCTCAAGAGGCCAAACAAGCATTGGAACTACTAGGAAAATGGAAGCCAATGGATGTGGAAGATTCTTTGGAGTTGTTATCTTCACATTTTACTAATCCAACAGTGAGGCGCTATGCTGTTGCTCGATTGCAGCAGGCTGATGATGAGGTATAGTTTACTTCTACTTTCTTGGTGTTCTTCCCAAGAAACTGATTATGATGAGGTTGGTGGAGGGGGGGAACAGGGAGACAAAGAAAGAAGAGTGTGATACAGAGAGGAAAAGAGAAAGAGAGGGAGAGAGAGGAAACGAGAGTGAAAAGAGAGACAGAGAGGAAAGAGAGAGAGACAGTGGAATAGGAAGAGAGAGGGAAAGAAGAGATTAAGAGAGACAGAGAGATTCAGCAGGGTGTATATAGAGCGGGGGGGTGCTATCAGAAGTAAATTAAAATATTCCTCCAAGGACTCTTCAGTGAAATGAAAATTTACTCCCTGAACTGTTACCTGACATGACAATTCCTCCCAGGACATTTACCTGGCAGCACAACTTGTACTGTACTGTCTGGAAAAAGGAATTCTAATGAAAAATGGTTTAATGTAGCACCAGCTAGGGAATAATTCAGGTTTCCTCCATCAGTCAGAATACAACAAGCCACATTTAATTGTAGCCTTGAAAAGCCTCCAGGGTCCTTAAAGCACAGAGCCGTGTGGCCATGCTGCTTACAACCCCCTCCTTCAACCCCCTGCCTCTTTAAACTTACAGTAGCTCACCATTATGTATATGTGTGGGTTTCCTAAAAGTAGTTCTAAATCCTTCTGGAAAGCAAAGACATCAAACTTTATGATTGCTGTTTATGTAGATTACAAGGCCACTGGGGAAGCTCTGTTTCCTCTTCTATTGACACAGGTCATTGCTAGCTTTCAAATTTTAGGAGTTCCCAATAATATTGACTTACTCAGCAATTCTTTCTTCTCTTTTAATTTTTCCAACGTGACTGTGTTACCAAAACCTTGCTAGTCTATTGGGGTTTCTTGGATAGAGCAAAATGCTTTGCTTGTTTAATGTCCTTCAGATATATTTTTTAAGGAAAATAGCTTTTAGGAGGTTATGCTGTCTTAGCCCACTGGGGAAACAAATGCCTTTTCTATAGACAATGATAACTGTTAATTAATTGAATGGGCAGCTAGGTGGCACAGTGGATATAGTGCCAGGTCTGGACTCAGGATCAAATATGGCCCAGACACTTACTATCTGAGTGACCCTGGGCAAGTCACTTCACTCTGTTTGCTTCAGTTTTCTTATCTGTAAAATGAACTGGAGAAGGAAATGACAAACCACTCCAATATCTTTTGCTCAAATGGGGTTACAAAGCCTCAGAAATAACTGAAACAGTTGAACAACAGCAAAAACTATTAATTGAATAG
Organism: Phalanger gymnotis; assembly: GCA_028646595.1. Lineage (NCBI taxonomy): Eukaryota > Metazoa > Chordata > Mammalia > Diprotodontia > Phalangeridae > Phalanger > Phalanger gymnotis. The sequence continues at coordinate 302,457,760 of CM053622.1, forward strand.
CTTAGTTTAGTTTAAGAGAGGGGAGGCATAATAATTCTTAAAGAATTTGAAGACTATCATATAAAAGAGGAATTAGCCTTCTTAATGCTTACTCCAGAAGACAGAAGTAGGACTAGTGTGTGAAAAGTACAAAGAGGCAGAGGTAAGTTCAGTATAAGGAAACATTTCCCAATAAGGAAAGCTCTCAGAAGAAAAGATATACTGATTCAGGAGGTAGGAGTGTCTTCTCTCCATCCAAACTATAGATCTTTAAGCAAAATCTTGTTGGCTGCTTTTTAGATGTTTTATAGAGAAGAATATTTCTTAGATACAAATTGGACCACGTAGCCTCTTAGGTACCAGAGAACTCTAAAATGCTACCATTCTGTTTTCATCTACTGTTAGCTTACAGAGGGGGTGCAAGAGTAAGGCAAGATGAGAAAGCCTCCTGTCTCTCTACTGTTGCCACTAGTGCTTTCTGCTGATAGTTCCATTTTGCCTTCAAGGCTTTGATAGGGATTTCTCTTGTAATCACCATTGTTCACTGAAGATAGATTTTTTTCCCCCAAAAGATTTTAGTAGTAATTTAAATAAAGTTAAAAAAAAACAGAGACAAAACCCTCCAAATGTAGATTGTATAGAACTGACGTGACATAGATCACTGCAATTGTACCCTAAAACTCACGTAGAGTAAAACAACATTTTAAAATTGTGAGGAGACTCAGTGACTATATAGCCCAATCTTTATCCAGAAAAGAAATCTCTACTCTAATGTATTGTACAAGGGGTCATCTAGCCTCTGTTTGAAGACCTCCATTGAGGGAGGCCTCACTGCTTCCTGAGACAACCTATTCAATTATTGGTTTGCTAGGCAGTTTGTTTCCTGACATTGTCAGATTTCTTTTTGCGACTTCTACCTTTTCCTCCTCGTTCTGCCTTAGAGAGCCAAACAAATATCTGATCCCTCTTCTACCTGAAACCTCTTCAGATATTTGGGAACAACTTTCTTGATTTGCCTGAGTCTTCTCTTTTCCACAGATCGTCATATGGCAGGGACCCAAAGCCACTCAGAATTCTATTTCTGTCCTCTTTTAGTGTTCTTAAGGTGTGGAATACAGAACTAAATTAATAGCCCAGTGTGCTCTGAGCCAGGTGAGATTATCACCTCTTATTTTTGGAAGCCGTAATTCTCTTAGTGCAGTCCAAGGATGCAACAGCTTTTAAGGCTGCTGCGTTGCAATGGTGGTCCCAATCATGCTTACCGTGTTCCAAAATCCCCAACTCTCGTTCAGGAAAAGGTGATAAATGACTTTGCCTTAAGCCTTATTTCTGTTTAATAGGTCTATAGATTTGACCCTGGGGAGCATCTAGGTGGTGCAGTGGATAGAGCATCAGCTCTGGGGTCAGGGAAGACCCGAGTTCAACTCCAGACACTTACCAGCTCTGTGATCGTGGGCAAGTCACTTAACCTCTATTTGTCTCAGTTCCTTATCTGTGAAATGGAGACATTGGAAAAGGAAATGGCCAACCACTCCAGTATCTTTGCCAAAAAAAAAACCCCATGACCCTAATAGGGTCATGTAGAATCATATACCACTGTACAACAGCAGCAGGAACAACAAAACAGATTTGACCCTGACCTGTGATTATCTGATCTTCATTTTGGGATAGACTCTAATCCCTTTTTTTCTCTGAAGCCAGCATTCCTTTTGACTCTTCTCATTCATTTCTGGAATTATTCTTTCCAGGCATTATTAATCTTTTTTCACATGTAAAGTTCTACTTCTCTGAGTTCAAGGGATGAAATGTAGCTTACATTCCCCCACTGAAGTGTTCAGGGAAAGCTCTTTATAAATTTATGAGACCACAGGCACAGTACACATATACATACAATGTAATAACCTCATACAAGTTTCATTAACAGTCAGGAAAGACTCATGATATTAAACCTAGATAGTTGATATTTATAGCGTACTTTAGAATTTATAAGTTACTTTTCTCATAAAAATCCTGTAAGGTAGTGAATACAAGTATTTTTGTCCTTATTCTGTAAAAGGAAAAGTTAAGAGATTTGTTTGTAATCATGTAGCAAAATACAAGTCTAGCTGTGACTGAAATCCTGGTCTTTTGCCTCTAGGACTGGTGCTTTTTCTGTTGTGGCACATTTCCCAATATTCTAGACTTTTGTGGTCATTTTGAAATATCTTTTATCATCTCTTATATTGACTATCTGTTCCCAGTTCATCTACAAATTTGTAATGAATGCTGTTGTTTTATCTAAGATATATCTACTTATACTGCTGATTTAAGACAGTTTTGATGCACCTGATTCATTCCTGTGGAATTTTTATGATTACTACATATAGATAATTATAAAGCCATTAAGGGGAATTTCTACTTAAATTACTTGAGATTGAAATCTGATATTTCAGTGACCAAGCTTCATGCTTAAAGAAACAAAATTTTTCCAAATTGGGCTATGTAATGGGAAAGTCAGAACCAACTATTGTTGTAGTTAATGTATTTTTGTACAAGTGAAGGAGACTGTACTGTGGATATAGGTTGACTATCAAATGAAATCTACAATAAAAGACTTAAATTGAGAAAGGTTGCTCTAGTGAATTATCCCTTTCCTAAAGAACTTAATAATGTAGGTGTTTTGAATAATCTTTATGTTTAGTCAGGATACCAGATACCAGATCATGTATTTAGTAGCAAAGTATATAGTGCGTTCAAAAGTAATATAGGCTAGCAGTAAAGATGACATAGGAAGAGTAATAGTTGTCATTAAATGTATTGATTAGTTTAGTATTGTAAGATGAAGTTTTTGTCTAGTAGTGTGAATCATACACATTTATTGAGAATTGTAAACATTACAGATAATAAAAGATACGAAGTTATTTTCAAGTGTTCAAGCTGTTTTTGTCTTCTATTACGATTTAAAACAGTACTAAAAATGTCACATTAATGTGTTTTAATATTTAAGCATGTGAGTTAGAATTTGATATATTCCTGTGCCTTCAAGAGACAGTATGGTACAGTGGATACAAAGCTAGTCTGGGAGTAGAGAAGGCCTAGGATCATGTAGTAAGCAAGGAGTAACAGATTCATAGCTCGATTGGTGCCTATGAAATGTGCAGAATACCTAGGCTCAAGGCCTAGATTCTTTGAACTCCACAAAATTCTTGTATCTAATCATAAACTTTTATCATTCTGCCTTTCTGTATGCCTCATGATTTGTTCTCCAGTTCTTTATCCTCACCATAACCTCTATTTCATATCTGCTCACTTCTTTGCTATGCCATTGCCCCTACTCTGGCTTTACTTTCTTTTCCCATGTAGACTCGTCGTTGAACTAGTACACTTCTACACTGTCCTCTAATTTTAAATCTCTGTTCTCTTATCAATTATATTTTACCAAACTTCAACCCTGTATTACTCCCACAATCTGCTTTATCTCCTTATCACTGATTGGTTCCGTGCTGATGAATCTACTACAAATTTATGTTACATAATTTCAACTGGGCCTATGTGCAGCAAGGCAGTCCTTTTATACTTCCCTAATTCATTCGTTATTCCACTCTGTGTAGTAGCTATTCAGAACTTTTTTATCCCTCCTCAGTCTTCTCACAGCACTTTGTATACCTACCCTCTCAGCCGAGGACCTTGCCTCAGACTTCATTGAAAAAATTGAGACGATTTACTAAGAGATGATTTTTCTACCTCCTCTTCATCTCATCTCATTGAAACATCTTTCCCCGTTATTCCTGCAGTGATCTCTGATGAGGAGGTTACTTTGCTATGGTCAGTTCCACTATGCATCTTTGACTCCATTGCCTTCTGTCTTCTGTAGATTGTTTCCTCTATCATCCCCACTTTCTCTGATATCCATCTCTTCCCATATATTGGACCCTTCTCTGTTGCCTAGTATTTGTTGTTCTTATTCTCAAAAAGGACCAAAATGATATCACTATGTTGGGGTCAAGGCACAGTGTGTCCTGCTGTCCAATCAGACCAATGTGAGCCCGGAAAGCTCAACCATAGGTCAGGCACAAATAGTCTGTATGAACATTTGGAGTAGAGATGTCTCTAAGTTTATTCGTCTTACATTTCTTTTGAGCTACTGCAGTTCTGCTTTGCTCATAGAGTACAGCACCTTCTTTGATGCAAGTATGCCATGCTGGATGGTCCAATGCCAGTGTCTCCCATGTCTTACAGTTGATTCCAAAGTTCAGGGAGACCTTGAGAACGTCTTTGTATTGCTTCTTCTGGCCTCCATGTGAGTGCTTGCCACATGTGAGTTCTTCATAAAATAGTCTTGTAGGCAAACATGCTTTTGGCATTCGAACAATGTGACTAGGCCATCAGATACACACTCTCTGTAGTAGAGTTTGAATGCTTGGCTTTTCAGCTTGAGAAAAGACTTTGGTGTCTGGCACTTTTATCTTGCCAAGAGATGTTCAGAATCTTCCTAAGACAATTCAGATGGAAGCAAATTAGTTTCCTGGCGTGTTGCTGGTAGACTATGAACAGTGGAGTCAACACAGCAGTCTGGTAGGCCTTCAGTTTAGTAGTCAGTTTCTCCCATACTTTCTTTTGGGGCCTTCCAAACACTGAGTGGCTCTGGCAATGCATGCGTCATCCTCATTATCAATATGTACATCCCTGGAAAGTACACTACCAACAATGAAGTCCACACAGTGGCTCTGTAGACCTTCAGTTTGTTAGGCAGTGCAATACCTCTTTTCTCCCACGCTGTCCTTTAGGTCTTCCCAAACACTAAGCTAGCTCTGGCAATGTTTGTGTCAACCTCATCATCTGCGAGTACATTCCTGGAAAGTGTACTACCAAGGTAAGTGAATTTATCCACAGTATTCAGAACTAATGCATCTGCTACAACCAACAGGTCCATGTATAGATGTTGTGGTGCTGGCTGGTGGAGAATCTGTGTTTTCTTGGCAGTTAATTGTTAGGCCAAAATTAGCACAACCGGCAGAGAATTCATTCATACTTTGTTGCACCTCAGCCTCAGACGTGGCATTGAATGCATAGCTGCCTAAATACACAACTATGTCTCCCCCTTCTTTTTTTTTTTTTTGGAGAGGGTAAGGCAGGGCAATTGGGGTTAAGTGACTTGCCCAAGGTCACACAGCTAGTAAGTGTGTCAAGTGTCTGGGGCTGGATTTGAACTCAGATCCTCCCAACTCCAGGGCCAATGCTCTGCTTGCCATGCCACCTAGCTGCTCTTCACTTTTTCTTTAAAGAAAAAAAAAACTTTTTTGATATAATATTTGTTAAGTTTCATTCTCTTTTCTCCCTGCCCCCAATATGCTACTTGAGAAAGCTCCATTTCTTCTCTCACTTTCTTGCAGCATGTGGCTTTTAACTTCATCATTCAATGCAACTACTTTCTCCAAAGTTATCATAGTTGGAGATATGGAAATAACACTGAAACATTTGTTACTAACTTTCATTCACCATCTTATGCTGGATATGCTTTCCTCTGTAGGTTTTCATGACACTTTTCTCTCTTAATTCTCCTCTTATCTGTCTGACTTTTCTCAGTTTCCTTTCTTAGCTAATTATTTAGGTCAAGCTCACTAAACTTGGCTATCTCTCAAGCCTCCATCCTGGTTCTCTTCTCTGTATATTATTTTAGTGGATGATATCAGTTCCCATCAGTAAAGTTATTTTTATGAAAAGTATTTCCACATTTACGTAGCCAATCCAGTCTCTCTTGAGCTCTAGTCCCTCATTTCCAACTAGTTTTTAGACATCTTGAGCCAGTTGTCCTCATAGGTGTCTCAAGCTCAAAATTTCACAATTCATTTATTGGTTTTCGTCCAGTCATTTCTGATTCTACTTGACTCTATTTGGGGTTTTCTTGGCAGAGATATTGGTTTGCCATTCCCTTAATCTCATTTTACAGATGAAGAAACTGAGGCAAACAGGGTCATCCAGCTAGTAAGTGTCTGAGGACATATTTGAACTCATGTCTTCCTGACTCCAGGCCTGTCACTCTATCCACTGAGCCACCTACCTGCCCTAGAATTCATTGTTGTTCCCCAAATTCCTTCTTTTCTTTTCCAGCTTTCCTATTACTTACCACAACCACCAACATCTTCTCTGTATTCGAGGCTTGCAAGCTTGGTATCATCCTTGTCTTCTCATTCTCACATATTCAGTCTGTTCTTTAGTCATGTCACTTTTATTTTCTTTATAACATCTCTCCCCTTCTCTCCACATGTCACCTTTCTCCTAGATTAGTCCCATAAACTTCTTATAGTCTTTTTGCCTTGAGTCTCCCTTCATTCTAATCCATTCATTATTCAACTGCCACAGTGATTTTTCTAAAGCTCAGGTTTTGCCTTGTCATCCCTACTCCCTTACCACACAGTAACTGCCAGTGGCTTCCTTTTACCTTGGGTACCAAATATAAAGTGCCACCAGCAGCTGTGGCACTGAATGGCTGGAGATGGCCGAATGCCGTGGAGAGTGAAAAGAGTACTTAGGCCAGGCAGGATATTACAGCACAGCTCCATTTATTAAGTTGAAGAAAAGGGCTTATATATCTTTTTAGGCAAACAGATCAACAAGTTCACCTTCGAGACATTTGTTACATTGCACGACTTCCTCGTGCTTTGTTCCCTTTTTGCCATAACAATATTGTGTTAATCAGCTCACAGGTGGTGTTTAGCATGTGTGTGCCGTGGGGGTTTTGGAGAGCCCACATGATGAGTTATCAGCCCAAGGGCAAGAACAGGCTTCAGGGAAAACTTGGCCTATATCTTATCCCAGAATGGACTTTCTCAGGGCTGGCCCTCTACAATAAAGCTCTTTGTTTTATTTTTAAAGGCTTTCACAACCTGGTCCTTTTCTACCTTTCCAGTCACTTACACTTCCTTCCACGTACTCTATGATTTGGCTTCATTGGCCTCTTTGATATCACTCATATGTGACATTCTCTCTTCTAACTCTGCTTTTGCACATTGGCTACCCCTATGCCTGGACTGCTCTGCCCGCTTACCTCTACCTTTTAGCTTCTCTGGCCCCCATCAAGACCTAATTCAAATCCTCTGTATTGTAAAGAAACCATCCTGCCCTCTATTCCCATGAAGCCTTCCATTTGCAGTTTCTGTATCTTGTATGGACATAATTATTTATACATTGTCCCACTTTCTCCCCCCACCCCCATTAAGATGTGAGTTTCTTGAGTTCCCAGTCCATTTGTTTCCTTGTCTTTATATCCTCCGCACTTAACACAGGGGTCCCTGTTACTTAGGAAGCACTTAATAAATGCTTGTTGACCAACTAATAAATTTCACCATTTGTAGTTGAAGAAACAGGCTCTAAGAGGTTAATGATCTGCTTATGGTTATGAAGCTAGAAAGTATAAGTGGGTAGTATTCAAACCTAGGATTCCAAGCCCAGAACTCTTTCCAGTATGCCATATTACAGTTTACATGAATATATGGGTAGAAATGAGACTGAATTATATTGAGTGACTCGTCCAGGTTCATATTTCTGTGTGGTATGTAATCTTTCCACAATGCCAGAGCTGCGAATCAGCCCCAGAGACTAGATGTTAGATTTTTAGAGGTTCTTAAAAACCAAAATTCAGTAGGAATTGGGGTAACTGAAATTTTTTTACGAAAAGGAATAGGTGATAACCGTTTTCAAGGTAAGATGTTTAGATAGGCAGTGGATTTCAGAATTGGTAAAATGATGAGAGACTTAATTTAAGAGAACCTAGCTGGGATGGTGATAAAGTAACCAGTATGTAAGATGAATATCTGGACTGTAGTCCCTGTAGAGGGAATGGAGAAATAATGAGAGATATAAGATAACCACTTATTACCTGAATATTAGAAGTTTCTTTAATCTGAAAGGGTTTTTCAAAGTAAAATTGTCAGGGCCCCCTAAATGATACATAAAACTGAGATACACAAAACAACTATTTTAATGTTGTAAAATACAGGAAACAAACACGTCTTAAACATTAAATTTACCAGCATCTTGTTGCAGTAATGGTGTGTTCGTAATACCTTCTTTATTGACAGTTTTTCTGTCCTAATTTGCCTGTTAGTCATCATTGGGGTAATTTTTTTCTTTTTATGTTCTTTTTGGCTGCTTAGCACTATTTCATCCAGACATTCTTGGAAGCTGACAGGAAAAAAATTCATTGCATTGGCTATGAATATTAAAATGTCCATTGTTCCCTGAGTTCTTGTGGTCACCATTCTGTCTCATTTGTCTTTTGAGAACTTAGGGTTTTGTCTCCAAAAAGAAAAAGAAGTGAGAGATACAAAATGCTCTGAGTATTTAAGGCTACTGTTGCATTTTGTGTTTATAAAGTATTATGAAAAGACAGAACATTATCTAACTTAGTCCTGAAACTAATATCCATCCCGATTTCTTAATATAGTTCTCTCTCTCTCTCTCTCTCTCTCTCTCTCTCTCTCTCTCTCTCTCTCAAAAAGCTATTATATCCTTAAAAGTTAAATCATTGTGTTTTTTGTGAAAAATGCTAAAGTTTCTTATTTTTTTTTTCCCTCTTTATTTCATAGGATTTGTTGATGTACTTGTTGCAGCTGGTTCAGGCCCTCAAGTATGAAAACTTTGATGACATAAAGAATGGATTAGAACCTACTAAGAAAGACAGTCAAGGATCTGTGTCTGAGAGTGTATCAAGTTCTAGTACAAATGCTACAGAAATAGATAGGTATATATTATCAGTAACAAAATTACATTTTAAAACTGATCACATTTTATTGTTATACTTTTATTTGTGTTTTTTCTGTCTTTTCTCTCAGATCTGCCTAATCTGTGTTTTGGGTTTTAAATGTCATCAGTTCATATTGTGAATATACTAGCAGAAGACTAATTACAGAGTCTGTTTAGGCATTGCTCTTATAGAAGAACAAATGAAAATGTACATGATGCTTGTGCAGTTTCATTAAGATTTTGTGTTTACTATTGGCAGCTAGGCAAATGAATTCCATTTCTTCTTTGAGGTTTCTACCCCACAGGAGGTCATATTTTGGGGTACTTTTGAATTTGTAGAATCATTGAATTTTAAAACTGAAAGGGACTTAGAGCTGAACTAAAGCATCACCTTCATTTTATCCATTAAAAAAAACAACAACCACCATAAAACCCTTTGGCCACAGGAAGTGAAATGGCATCTTGCCCAACATTACATACGTGGATAGTGGCAGAGAGGGGAATAGAATTCAGGTCTCCTGACTTCTAATTCCAGTGTTCTTTTTTTCTGTACTACCAACATTTGATTAGATTGTTATCAGTAGAATGTGAGCTCCTTGAGGGTAAAGGATTGTTTTGCTTTTGGCTTTGAATCTCTAGTGCTGGCGTTTAGTAGGAGTCAACAAATAACTTGTTTAATTATGTGTTTTACATTTTTCTTCCTAGTTGTAGTGTCTTCTGCATTTGAATTAAAAGATAACTGGGGAGACCTGAAGAATGTTCATTTTTTTTTACATTTTTGAGCTAATGAAAGGGAGGGAGCTGTAAATGCCTCAGAGATTTATTTTCCCTTTATGCCTTATTTTTTTTTCTCGCTTTTTTCAAGATCTTCACCTCTCTAGATGTATTCTGCTTCTTAATATTATATTAGCATTATATGTAATGTTCTGAGGGAGGATAGAATCTCTAAACAGATAGGATTGATTTTAATTCTAATGAAAATGAATTCCTTTTGTAGACAGTTTGTTATAGGCTAAATAACTCAGCAGAACTCTTAATTCATATATTAAGTTTATACTTTTTCTTATTTTTTTTAGTTCCCAAATCATAACTAGTCCCCTTCCTCCAGTGTCTTCTCCTCCTGCTGCATCAAAAACAAAAGAATCTGCAGATGGTGAAAATCTGGAGGTGAGCTACGAGATTTTATAGCTTCTTGTGTGAGGATGTTGTGTTAAGAGGTTCTTAACAGATGTACATTTTAATGTTGGTCCTTACAACACTGGTTTTGATTAATAAACTAAATATTACGAGTTCATTAAATAACTTGTTTTATGATGTATGTTTATGACTTTGCCCATCAGCATAAATTGCCAGATAGACCTCAATGTAAGGCATTTTACTGGAGCTTTGGGCATGTAAATGGATTCATAAGCAATGTACAAATGAACTGGATATAAATATTTTATTAAGAAAATCCAGAATATTTAAGATAAGGTATTCATGAACATTACTTTACTGTAATTGTTGTCAGTACCCTGTGATTACATTATAGAGAGCTGTGACTTTGGAATTATAGTAACTACAGTAAATGGCAGCTATGCATAACTCACACAGACTATTGGACTAGGTCCTGTTAAATAGCTAAGTTCACTTTTGTAGACTGCTTAGTTCGTTAAATGTGCATTAAGTACCTACTGTGTTCATAGTACCATGTTGGGGACGCAAAGATAATAAACAAGACAATAAACTGTTTTTTCATTGTATCCTAATTTTCTCAGCAGTTGTCATTGTCAGTAGTAATTGTTGGGCATATACGTTTGGAAGCTCCTTTACACACTGTAGAATCTCTTCCAAAGTAACCTGAGAACTACTGACTGGTGTGTATCTATCTCCTTACTGATTTTAAGCTGAGATGAATCTAGAACACATGGGTGTTGAAATAATAGTACAACTAATAGTGACTATAAATACAGCTATAGATATGAAAAACTCTCCCATTGCTCTGATGTCTCTAGCCCCATGCCCAGTGCTGAGACTGATGTATTAAGCAAGGAAGGAGTACTTTTTACTGCATTTCTAGGCTTGTATCAAAGATGGGTTCTTTTCCTTCTTAGTTGGAATTCAGGCTGTCTCTAAAACTTGTCTATAAATGGTGGTTAGGTTCTATTGGATGTTATTATTACTACATTTAAGTGTAGTATTATTTCTGAAATGGATCTTTGGGGATTACCCTGAAAATCAGTTAAAGTCAAATATTTCTTAAGCTTCAAATCTTGTATAAGGAATATCATTCTGAGTTTTGCCGTTTTTAGGACAAAAGATGTTAAGTTTCTAGGTGAAAGTGACATGTATATTCTTCGTCCTTTGCTTCCATAATACTCTCTCCTGGTTTTCCTTCTACCCCTCATTCTTCCTTTGCTGTGTCATTCTCCTTTACTGAAACATCATTTGTCTTCCACTCCTTTATTTTATGTATTTATTTATTTATTTAGCGAGGTATTTGGAGTTAAGTGACTTGCCAAGCATTACAGTTAGTTAAGTGTCAAGTGTCTGAGGTCAGATTTGAACTCAGGTCCTCCTGACTCCAGGGACAGTGTTCTATCCATTGTGCCAATTAGCTGTCCCTCTCCCTCCTTTTATAACAGTTTTTCTTCAGAGCTCTGTCCTGATTCCCTCCTTTCTCTACATTTTTGTCTCTTAGTGATATTCATCAGCTATACCTAGCTAGTGCAGGTCTCTCTCAACTCTAGTCCTACATCATCAGCTGTCTTATGGAATCCTCCTTCTAGATGTGCCATCAACATATTAAACTCATGTACAAACCAGAACTCAGTATTTTAAAAAAATTATTTGTATTCATTTCTTTAAATATTTCCCAATTACATGTAAAAAAAATTCAACCATCATTTTTTAAAGTTTGAGTTCCAAATCTTCTCCCTTCCTCCTTCTTGAGAAGGCAAGCAGTTTGATACCTATTATAAATGTGAAGTCATGTAAAAAATTTCCATATTAGCCTTGTTAAAAAGAAAACACAAAATAAAACAATAAAACTAAAGAAATTTTTTAAAAGTACACTTCAGTCTACATTCAAAGTTCCTCAGTTCTTTCTGGAAGTGGATAGCATTTTTCACCATGGCTTCTTTGGAATTGTTTTAGATTACTGTCTTGATCAGGATAGCTAAGTCTTTCACAGTTGATCATTCTTACAATATTGCTGTTTCTGTATACAATACAGAAATCAGTATTTTTCACATTATACCTGTTCCTATTTCTTTTAAAGTTACCAGGGACGATAAAAACAGAGAAAAAGCCATAGGATTTAGAAGTTAAGAACTGAAATTCTGTGGGAAAATGTGTTCCAAGTTCCAACTAAATGAGTTACAAGAAACTTCTATAATATAACCTGTTTGGCATCTTGGGATGGCTTTTACTGTGTGCCCACTGGAGAAATGCTTCTTATATTTTCTTTATCTACAAGTATATCAAAAAACCTCTGGCCTTTTAAAGCTTTCATGCCCTGGCCCCTTTCTTCCTTCCCTGTCTTACACTTTTGCACTCAATTATCCAAGGACACAGGTCTTATTGATGGTTCTTGCATATGAAATATTTTCTCTTGACTCTGGGCCTTTTAACTGGTTGACCCCTATGTCTGGAATGCTGTTCTTCCTTAACTTCAACTCCTGGCTTTCTTCAAGACTCACCTTGTCACATGTCTTACCTCTTGCAGGAGGCCTTTCCCTGTTCTGCCCGCTGCTGTCATCTTTCTTCTGAAATTATCTTCTGTGTGTGTGTGTGTGTGTGTGTGTGTGTGTGTGTGTGTGTGTGTGTGTATTTATGTATGTATATATATGTGTATATGTGTGTATATATGTGTCTATATATGGATATGTATATATCTTGTGATAATTTCGTTGTTTATGTGCCTCTCCCATTTGACATGAGTTTCTTGAGTCCAGAAGCAGTGTCCTTTTTTTGTATTCCTAATGTTTATTATAATATGTGGCACATATTAAATGATTAATAAAGGCTTGCTGACTGATTGACAGTATTAACCAATTTGGTCATGTAAAACTACTTTATATAACTTTTCCAAAGAACTGTAATTATAGAGTATACCACCATTATTATATTTTTTTCCTTCAGTTGATTACAATTTTTAGCAAAGAAGAAACCATGTTTTAACTGGTCTATGACAGCTCTTTGTTGAAGGGACATGAGAAAGAGTGTGTGCGTGTGTGTGTGTGTGTGTTTGTGAGAGAGACAGACAGTGTGTGTGTATCTGTGCACTTAGAGCAGATAGGAGTTGGTTGGAGAAGCAGTTTTGCCAGAAAATGACACCTATACAAGGTTGTTAAAGCAAATTCTATTCCTTTAGTACAGAATACTCTTGGAAATTTCATTTGTTTGCTAGGTTTTTTTTTCTCTATTGTGACGTACTAAGAAAATTATGCAATCGTATTCAGTAATATTGCACAAGTATGTTTTATGTTTATATAAATTGTATGTAAATATGTGTTTGTAGATGTACATTATAAATAGGCAATATATGATAATTTTCTTGTTTAAAATTCTTTCATTATGAATAGATAAGCTCCTGTGTTTACAAAAATATGGATCAGAATAGTAAAATATCATGTGAGCAACATGCACCTTTAATAAAATTCACATGGATCTATTAAATTCTATGTAAACTCAGGATTATCCCAATGTCTATGCTATATTGTTATTCTTTCCAGGTGCAAATTTATGCCTAACTTTAAATTGTCCTTTGAAAAAGTATAAATTAATCATTAGATTATATTTCTGCATTTGATCATGTATAAATTAATCATTAGATTATATTTCTGCATTTGATCATCAGAATGTGCTTGTTTTGCCTGGACGTTTAAAATATGATCCTCTTGAAAAGTTGGATCTGTTTTTTATTAAGGGTAAAATTTTTGTAATGTACTGTCAGATCTGTAGAGGAGAACTGTCCAGTAAACATGAAGTATCTCTTTTTATTCCCCAATTAGTAGCAATAAGTAAATGACAAGACGAAATCATATTTTTCTTTTTTGTTTCTTTCAGCAAGATCTCTGCACTTTCTTGATATCAAGAGCCTGCAAAAACTCTACATTGGCTAACTATTTATATTGGTATGTGAAAATAAGTTCAATGTTTTTCATATTGTGACTTCTCAGGGTCACTTTTTCCCATTGCTTCATATAAAATATGCCCAGAATACATGTACTTACAGTGAATTATACGATGTAAAAAGGAAAAAAGGTATGCAGTCATTAAAAATCCATATGCCACCTGTGCACATAAGGATACGTCCAGTTTTACCTTTTATCCCTCACTTTTCAGAATTCATAGCTGTTTCCTTTCTGCAGTTAGGTTTTCCTCTTTTAAAAAGTGTGACACCAGTTGTTTATGCCATATTATACCATATTATCACCTGCCAAAATATGCTTTATTCTCTTGAACTATAGCTCACTGAATTTCCAGGGTGGGAGAAGTCTCTACAATCCATTTCTTAATTTTCCGTGGCACATGGAGGTTAAATGATTTGCCCGTAATTACATAGCTACTTAAGGTCAGATACCTGACTTCACATTTTAAATATTGTGCATTTGATAAATAGCAAATATATTTAGAGACTATTAGAGATGAAATCTTCTTTAGAAATCATCTAGTCTAGTTCATTCTTTAAAAGATTAAAAAAACAAAACTGAAGTCTTGGAGGTAAAACGATTTGCCCATGGTCACATGGTAAATTAGTGGCAGATGTAGATTTAGATCTCAGATTACTTAATTTCTAGTTCTGTCTCTAATTTAAAAGCTATGGCAAATTGTTTTAACACAGATTAAGCTATCACTTAAGAATTCTTCTCTTGGCTTGGGGGAAATGTGGCACTTAAGGTAACATGATATGAAATTAGTATGATTAATCAGTTATACTTCAGTTAAGATTATATACAACTGAATATAAATTGTTGTATTTTAAATTTTTTTACTATATGGTTTTCTTTTTCTTTTCCCTTCTTCGTTCAGTCTCTCTTTCCCTTAACACTTCGGTAGAGGGCTTTTAGGGTTTTTTGGAACTGTTTCTCTGTTTTTCTCAAGGCAAATATTAGATTTCTCTCAATGGGCTTGCTGTCTGGAGTACAGGACTAAATGTCAATTTTAGCTAAGCCTTTCCTAAGGCTGCATCATTTGTCATCCAGAAAATCTGACCTCTGTTTTGTCTGTTTTTTCTTAACTCTAACAAAAGCACCAATATGTGTTTTGCAGGTGGATTCTAAGTTTCATGATCAGATGCCTGAGTTTGTAGATTTTAGGAATGCTTAATAGACATTCTCCTTAAACTCTCCAAACTTCCTATTCATTCTGCTTGTTTGTAGTAAAATTCCTTTCAGAAGTAGCATTCCATAGTTTGAGAACTTTAGCTTCAAAACCACTTTGAAAAGGAATGTAGTAGCTTAAATTTACAACAAATTGGGTATGACTAATTTTTTTAGGAGCAAGTTTTGATGTGCAGAGGGAGAGAGAGAATAAAGAAAGACAGGATGGAAGAGAGATTGGTATAGTACAGAGAATCATTTAATATTTATTTATTTGCTACAATCTGCCAAATATCCATTTTCCTGCTTCTGTCCTATTTACTTCATAGTGTCTTTTCCATGCTTATGCTTTCTCTATTTTCTATGCCTCTCTAAAGTAATTTGTCCATATCTACCCTTCTAGCTCCTTCGTCCATATATCTTCTGTTCTTATTCCCTGTCCTTTTCTCCATCTTTATTTCTATTCCATATGTTCAGGCAAGCCATAATATTGTATTTAAGTACATATCAAGTTATTTGCTGCATTTAGTGAATAGTTTTGTTCTCTTGTTTCTAAATAACATTTGTGTTCAGCTTTTCACATCTCTTACAAAAGATGCACAAATTAAATTAACTTGCATTTCATTCCTTTGTAGTCATTAAGTAATTTTATTTTCATACTTCCTGGCATAGCAAAAAAATTTCTCATTTTTGTTTTACCAGAGTCACAATTTAGTAACCAAACTTTACTTCTTTCTCATGAGATCTGTACTTTCCTGTGTTTGTTGGAAGTACTAAAGTATTAAAGTGGGTGTGATGCGGAATTTTAATTGTCTGGAACTTTTTTGGATCCTGATCCTGATTCAGTCTTCTATTGTATTAGCTGTCCCTTCTGAGTTAATATCACCTTTAAATTTTATAAACATTTAACCTCCATTCAGGCCTTGTAGCACTTTAGTTTTACAAGTTTTTCCTTAAACAGGTTACATGATGTTTTTGAAATTAAGTATCTTTTCATTGAATGTCAGGCAGAAATTAGCAGAAGCATCCTCTACAATAATCTTTAAGGTCTGTGACTCTTCCATTTCTTATCTCAAGCATGGAGAGCTTTCCATTCAATCTGAAAGCAACTAAAAACAGTAAGAAAACTCATAGATTGTATAGTCTCCACAAAATTGCTGGAGACTTCTTGTTTCAAGATTTTTTTTTCCTACATTGATTAAAACAGACAATGCCACACTTAAAAGTTTTATATACACTCCATCAAATTGGTTTTAAATTTTTCTGTATGTCTCTGATTTATTCTAGCACAAGGATTCTTAACCTGGGGTCTATGAACTTTCTGACTATTTTGTTAACTGTATTTCAATATAATCGATTTTTTTGGTAATCTCATATATTTTATTTTATGCAGTTAAATATGTTATTATTCCAAAAATAATAATGGTTATAATTCCAAGAATAAGTTCAAGGTTCCATAGACCCTACCAGACCCCAGATAGGTGTGTCAAAGACTCTATCAGAGAGGTCTCTTGATACACAAAAAAAGGTTACAAATCCCTCTTCTAGCAATAGAGAACAACATGAATCAAGATCAGCTGTTTGCTAAAGAAGGATTTGGGGGGGGGGGGGCTCTGTTTAAATTCAGTATAGTATGTATTCCTAAGTAATAGCAAATAATTCTTCATTCTCTTGATATTAGGTTATTGCCTTTGATATACACTAGACCATTGTTACATATAATAATTTGGCAAATAATTTTAATTTGGTTTAAAATTGCTGTGTTTTTTTACAGTAGATTATAGATAGTTGACAAAGATAATGTTATATTAAGCATAGCATAGTTCATTATTTAAAATAAATATTTTAGACTGTTGTATTATTTCCCCTAGATTATTTTGTGTTTTCTTTTTCATATATTGCTTCTTCCATATAATTTAATTAGAGTTTCTGTCGTAGCTGAAATCTTTAAGGTTAGATAGCTAACCAGACAATCCTTTTCAAATAAATAGTATCAACCATGTAAGCCACATGGGAGAGTTATAGCCCTTGGTCTGTAAAGTGTTAGGTATCAAGGGTTATAAATGATTTCGCTTTTTATAGTCCTTTCACTTTGTTGAAATTCCAAGTAAACTTTAGACATTTTGACACTTTTCTGTAATTTCTAAGTCCTTTCAAGGTAATGCAGGGTGTTTGCCTCCTAAAACCAGATTGCCAGGGAACTGATGGCCTGCTGATGTGATCATACTGAAGACACCGCCATCAGTTTCGTCTGCGTTGCTCTTTTCAACTGACAATCAACACAAGGTTACCTTAGAGTAATTTTCGGTGTGTATCTTATTAGAGTGCACTGAGAATTTTGAATTATGAACATTTCAATTTTGACTCTTTTAAGTCTAAAATTTGGGGCAGCTAAGTGGTAGAGTGGATAGAGTACTATGCCTACAGTCAACTAGACTCATCTGGACCTGTCTTATCTAAGAACAGGATTATTTTCATTGGCATATACTGTGGACTCTCTAGTCAGAAAGAGTAAATAGATGAGAGTTTGAGAACAGATCACAAGCCTGGCAGTGAAGTTTGATCTAGCATTAATGGCAGACTTCAAATATCCAGGTGCCTTTTAGAATTCTCTTTTCTGGAAGCAGCTAATAATAACTTCTTGACTTGCCTTAGAGATAATTTAGTTCTTCTGAAGGTAAAGGGACCAAGAAGGGCTTCTAGATCTGATTCTTAATAAAAAGGGAGGAACTGTTTGCTGGGCCGGAAATTACGAGAACCTTGAGGAGAAGTGATCACTCCATCCTGGAGTTTGTTAATAGAAGAAAAAAAATCTGGGCATATTCTGAAATCTGTTTTTAGAAAAGCCATTTCAAAGAGTGCACAGGAAAGATAGGATCCCATGGAATGGAGGGAAGGATGAGAAGTACTCAAGAAGGAAATTCTGAGGGAAAAAATTAAGATAATTTTAATGAGGCAGAACAATAAGATTTGCCTGAAGATACACAGAGAATTCACCAACTAACTCATAGTTTAAAAAGAAACGTACAGAAAAATGGAAGCAAGTCCTGCTAAGAGAATGGGTATGTGTAGCATGTTCCTTTAAAAATAGTTTCAACTATACTAAAGCTCAGAATGGGCTGGGATTGCCAAGGGAGGCTAAGGACAACAAAAAGGTTCCCCATCCCCCAGGCCCATATTAGTCAAAAAAGAAGAATCAAAGAAAGAATAAGACAAACATAACTGACCATAGGGAAGGCAGAATTGCTCAATTAATATTTTGCTTTTTTTCTCTGCAAAGGAAGATGACCTTTCTGCTGAAAATGACAAAATAAAAATGACTAATGTGAGTTGATACTCAAGATAAGCACAGAAATAGTAAGAGAGCATCATGCTGCCCTTGATGAATTCCAGTCACCAAGCCCAGATGAACTACATCCTTGAGTCCTAAAAGAACTGGCAGGAGTGATGGCTGAGCAGCTGTCAGTGATATTGAGGGTGTGCACATGTGCAAGTGTGTACGTACATGTGTTTTATCAATGATAGTTGAAAAAAAAGTGAGTGATGGACTGCTAGACTGCAGGAAAAACATGGCTTCATTACTTAAAGAAGGAAAGAAAAAAAAGTGCGAATTACAGGCCTTTGAGCTTGTCTTCTATTTCTGGGAAAATTCTGGAATTGATTATTAAAGAAATGGTTGGAAAACTTCTAGAAAGGGAAATGGTAATTAGAAAGTGCCAACAAGGCTCCATCAAGAACAGGTTGTGACAGACTTACCTTTTTCAGGATTACTAAATAGTAAATGAGAATTCTTGGGTTGGAGTTTACTCAGATTTTAGGAAAACTTTTAATAAAATATCTCAGTGTTCTTATAGAAAAGATGGAAGTTTATGAATTAGATAGTAATAGAATCAGGTGTGTTTAGAACAGGTTAGATGACAGGATTCAGAGTAGTTACCAGTGGTTCAATGTCACCATGGCAAGATGTCTCCAGTAGAATATTCCAGAGATTTGACCTTGGCTTTATGCAGTTTAACACTTTATCAATGATAATAGACAGTCATGATCTATAAAAGGTCTTGACTGGCAAGAGTATTGGGTTTAAACTAATAAGAAAATCAGTTGAGATAAATATAAAATAAACTTTACAAATATAAGGTGGGAGTCATTTGAAAAAATAGTGGTTCTGAAAAAGGTCTTGGGGTAATAGAGCATTTATTAAGTGCTTACTGTGTACCAGACAATGGAATACAAATACAAGTAAAAAAACTAAAAGCATTTCCTTCCTTTAAGGAGCTTACATTGTGAAAGAGCTGGAAGGTGGATGAAGGGAGTGGGCTGTAGATGTTAGGGAGAGGGGGTACTAGAAGATGTCCAAAGATTCTAGTTGAACAGAGAGTAAGGAGGGAGCAGGAATAACCTGGACATTTCATGAAATGGTGGTTCCAGGCAGGTACTTACCAGTCAGAGGAGCAGGATGCAGAAGTGGAAGTATAGTCAGGGTAGGGAAGCTGCTGTTGAGGAAGTTGTAAAGTTCAGAATTAGCAGTGGACCCAGGAGAGAAGCCAGGGTTTTAGTTATCTAAGCTTAACATGAATCAGGAGTATGAACTGACAGCCAAAAAAAATTAATGTCATCTTGGTCTTCATTAAGAGGCATATAGTTTCTAGGAATAGGCAAGTGATAGTCCCAGTATCCTTTGCCCTCACCAAACCTCATCTGTAGTTTTTGCTTTGTCCAACACTTTCTGATCCTATTTTGGGTTTTCTTGGCAAAGAATTGGATTGGTTTGTCATTTCCTTCTCCAGCTCATTTTACATATGAGGAAACTGAGGCAAATAGGGTTATGTGACTTGGCCAGGGTCACACAGCTAGTAAAGTATCTGAGGCTGGATTTGAACTCAGGTCTTCATGACTCCGGGCCTGGCGCTCTGTCCATTGTACTGTAGTACTGTTTTCAGTTCTGGGCGTCATAGTTCCCAAATAGTGATAAGTTGGAAAGTGTCTAGAGGATGGCAGCATGAATGGCAAGGGGGCTTATTGTATGAAGAGATTGTTTGAAATGATTAAGCATGTTTCACCTGGAGAAGAGAAGACACAAGGGGAAATGATAGCTGTCTTGAAGTATTCGAAGGGCTCTTGTGTGGAAGAAGAATTCGATTTTTCCTCTGAGGTTTCAGAGGTTGAACCAAGAGTAATGTGCCAAAAGGTCACTTTAGATGTGTTATCAAGAGAAACATCCTCAATTGCAGGCATCCAAAAATGGAACTGGTTGCCTTGAGAAGTGATAGGTCCTTCACACATATATACACTCTTAAAGCTAAAATGTCACTTGTTGGATATGTTATAGTGGGGATTCTTTTCATGGATAGATTGGTTTAGATTGCTTCTGAGATAACCTACCAATTCTCACTTCTGTAGCTCAGCATTATTTTCCTTATATACAGTTGGTCTGACTCCCATTAACTGCAGCCTGTTGATCCTGTTCTTTCTCTATAGACTGATCTTTCTTCTATATGATAGCCTGTGAGATATTAGAGAATAATTTGAAAGGTGTTCAAAAAGAATTCAAAATTTGAAAGGGATTTAGTAATTTAGAGATGTTCAAAAGTAAGATGGACTGTATCAGGAAGGAGTATTTTGAGAATCAGCTTTTTAGTGAGGGTTGAAGATTTGAGAATGTGAAGGGAAGAATGTCTAGTGAGACAAAGCAAGGACTATGATTAACTAGGCTAGAAGGGAAAAATTAACTTTTGTAGATAATAGAATGGGGAGGTTATATTATGTGATCAATTGAAGATTGTTCTAGGCAACTTAGGTAGAAGTATGCTTTTGGCTAGGTTATTTATCCTTCTGGGGTCTTACCTTCCTCTGTAAAATGTCATTGATAATAATTCTTGCCCTACTAGTCTTATAGAGATATTGTGGAGACCACATTAAAAAATGTCTGTGAAGCGCTTTATAAATCATAAGGACTGTATGCAAGTGATCACTAATCTTCTACCTAGAATCCTCTTCTGAAGTTTTAGAAATGACTCTGGGTTCTCCAGTACTTTGCTAGAAAAATGTAGCCTCAAGCAGGTCTTAGTTAGAAAAGAAAAGACTAAAAGCCAAAATGTATTGGGGTATATTGGGCCTAGATAATAGAAGATGGAAGGAAAACTTTAAGAAATGATGGGGATGGGGGATGGTGGGAAAAATAGGGGGCTTCATTTCCTCTCCTCTCACTCTTGCTTCTAAACTCACTGAAGTCTAGGTACTGGCCTTAGATGGTAGGTGAAAGATGAAATGCCTGAAGAAACAAGATTCAAGCTTCTGACCATATTGATTTATTAAGCAATGTATGCCTAACAAATCGAGACCAGCACCCTCAGCTTTGACACTGGACCCTGAATACGGGGGAAACAGAGTTTTATGCATTAAAACTAATCAAATGAGAACAAATAATTAAAAGAAAACAACTAAATAGGATGTAAAATTAGATAATCTGATTTCTAATTGGAGGAAAGATTAGGGACTTTCCAAGTTAAGATTAGAGTGAATCTGTGTCTTTCTCTGAAATCAGAATCTTCAATCAAAAAAACATGGAAACAACAACTTATTAACCAGTACAGAGCCTGTTTTCAGATAAGATATATGAGTTGCTTGAGATGTATAATTGTGAGAAAACTCTTTGCATCAGTCTTTGGATTTGACTGTGTATTTGTTCAGCATAACCCAAGTCCTTAGTTAAGGATCTCTAAGCAGCAGGTAGAAGTGGTCCAGTTTCCCAGCCACAGAGGCTAGGTTCAAATAGTGCAATAAAATTTTCTCACAATTCCCACAACTGCATAAAATTTTCTCACAGGGCAAAAATTGGACTCAAACCATAATTGAATAGAAAGGGAACTGAACTAGCTCCAGAATTGCATCACAAGGTGAAGTCTGTAGTTAATTTAGTTCCCACTACCACTCGAGGTTTTAATTCCCTCAGTTATCATGCAGTTGAAAATGCTCTCCAAAGTTATCAGTGATTTGTTAATTGCCAAATTTAATGGCTTTTCCCCAGCCCTCATCTTTTCAACCTCTGCAAATACAGTGGTTCCCCTCTTCATACTAATGATCACTCATTTTTCCTGTATGCTCTTTCCTCTCTAGATTTCTCTGACACTGTTCTCTTCTGGTTCTCCTGTCTCTCCAGCTATTATTGCTCAGTCTCCTTTGTGAGAATTTCATTCAGGTCACACTCCTTAAGTGTCATTGTCCCCAAGTGTCTTCCTTACCCCTTTTCTCTTTACCTTCTATCCTATCTGTTGGTGAACTTTTCAGTTCTCACAGGTTTTATTTACCATCTCTACACAAGTGATTCCCAGATGTGTGTGTGTGTAGCATTAATCTCTCTTACAAGCTTGATTCTCTCACTTCCAGTTGCCTTTTGGACTTCTTGAACTGAATGTCCTGGAAGTATCTCAGAGTCAACATGTCAAAAATAACTCATTAGCTTTCCTCTTAAACCTTCCCAACTTGCTCACTTTTCTGTTATTATCAGGGGCACCACTATTCTTCCAATCACCCAGGTATACAATTTTGGGATCATCCTCATGCCCTCTTTCCCAGTAACCTCACATATGCAGTTTGTCATCAGATCTTCTTTTCTATATTCATGACATCTGATATGTATCCTCTTCTTTCCATTCACACAGATGCTGCCCTGGTTCAGGCCTTCATCGCTTCTGTCCTAGATGATTACAGTAGCCTTTTAACAATCTCCCTGCCTCAAGTCTCTCAATTTCATTTTTCACTAAACTACCAAAATGATTTTCCCTACATGCAAGTTTGACCATGTCACCTTGTACCTCCAGGATCAAATATATTAAAAACAAAACAAAATCCTATTTCAATCCTTCACAACGTGACCCCATTATAATTTTCCACTCTTCTTATACTTTATTCCCCTCCATGGGCTCTGCAGTCCAGTGATGCTGATCTCCTGGCTGTTCCTCACATAGGACACTACAGTCTTCTGACTCCGTGTATTTGTACTGGCTATTCTACCCTCCGATCAAATCCCCCCTTCTTGTGGGGGTCCTCTCTAGTTTGTCCATCTGCTAGGATTTACTCTATGAGATTGTCTTACGTTTACAGTGTATTTAATTTGTGTGTATGTAATTAATTTACATGTCATCTCTCCATCTGAAAGTGAGCTCTTTTAGTTCAGGAACAGTGATTTGTCTTGGTATCCCCAGCACAGTTCTTGTCACAGAGTAATGAATGTTTGTTGACTGCTAACTTGGAAAATTAATAAGTAAATATTTTAATTGTTTATAGAATTATAGTTCATTAATATAGAGGGAGCAGAAATAAGGTATCCAACATTCAATATTTATTAAATTATATAAAAGTGCCTGTTCTTCTATTGCTGTCATGGAGAATTGGATAGAAAGCCGTGTCTCGGAATCAAGATGGATCTGCTTTCAACTCCTGCTTCTCATACACTTGAGCGCGCGCGCACACACACACACACACTCACTCCCTCCACTTCCCCCACCTCTTCTGGACAAGTCACTTTACTGTTCCATGCCCTAGCAACTTTCCAAGACAGTAAGTTGTAGATTAGATGATAGGCTGCATTGTTAGAGACAATTTTTTTTTCACTAGGGAGCTGCCTGTATGGATCAAATCACATCCAGACCCAAAAAACTTACCCCGAAATCTAGAACTTCACTGAAGCCCAGAAAAACTTGGGAATTAACTGTGTATTAGAATGATGAAACTGGTTGAGTGAAGAGAATGTAATTACAAAGTGCAAAATCTTTTATTTCTCATATAGACCCTGTGATATTTTTTTTCTGGCAAAATTCTAAAATATGTTATTAGACGGATGGTTTATGAGCATTTAGAAAGGAGACAGTTATTGTTAAGAGCTAAGATATGATCATCAAAAAGAGGTCACATAAGGCTAATTTCATTTCTCTTTTTGCCAGGGTTGCTAGGCTGGTAGATCAGGGAATGCTATACTTAAAGTAGACTTGCATGTCAGCAAGGCATTTGACTAGAGTTCATCATGACAAATTTGTGGGCAAGATGGAGAGATGAGGACTGGATAATGATACATTTAAGTGAGTGTACAATTGATCGGATGATCAGATCTAAAGAATAGTGATTAGTGGATTGATGTCATTTGGGAGGGGGGGAGGCTTTTAATGAAATGCTCCAGGCATTTGGCCCTGGTTTTGTTTTATTCATCATTTTTAATCTCCAGCTTGGTTACCAAGCTATCAGATTTGAGTATTGTATACAGCTGAAGTTCTAGCCAAGATGTTTGATTTCAAAATTTGGATCCCAGAAGACTTTGACAGGTTAGCATATGGACCAAATTCAAAAAGTTGAAATTTAATAAAGATTAACATAAAACCATGTACTTGAATTTAAAAATTGAACTTTGTAAGTATAGAGGGGAGGAAATGCTAAATAATAGTGTGAAAAAGAACTAGAGGTTGTTGAAATATTTGGAGTAGTCTCCAAGTGCAATATGATAAGCATCAAATGGTAGACACAAAGGTTAAGTTGTTTTAGGCAGCATTAATAAAGGCATAATATCTAGAATGAGAGTTCCTAGTGACTGCATACATACATTTTGTTGTAGTTAGATCACCTCTGGCACATTTGGTTTATTTCTGGTGCCATATGAAAAATCAGTTGAATGAACTGGGGGATGTTTAGCTTGGAGAAGAGACTCTATAGGAGACATTATGGCATGTTTTATCAATCTAAAATTGTCATATGGGAGAGAGACTTCTAGATCTCAGAGGATAAAACTAAGAATAGTAGCTGGATATTGTAGAGTGGGAGATTTTGACTGATTATAGGGAAAAATTTTTCATATATCATCTAAAACAACAAAATTCAATGTTATCTTTTCATTAAAAAACAATACAAAATAGTTATATTGGTAAGAGTTTTGAATTAGAAGATTATGGATTCCAGTCCTAGCTCTGCTGTCAATACCTTTGTTACTTTGTGCAAGTTGCTAACCTTTTATTTTCACTTTGTTCTGTAAGTTGGGAAGGATAATCCTTGTCTTCCTACTTGCCGAACTGTTAGGAGTTTCAGATGAAGTGATTTTAGATGAAGTGATGCCATGATTTTATAAAGCATGGTATACAAATCTAAGGTATCTCTATCAAAGTACTTCTTAGCAAAAGTGATATGTCACTGAATTAATTTTTTATCAATAAAAACTATTCTTAGTTTTTTTTTTTTAGTTTGCTTATTTGTTCAAATCTGATTTCATTGTTTTACAGCATTCTGATTTCATTGTTACGAGGTACTGAGAGAGAGAGAGAGAGAGAGAGAGAGAGAGAGAGAGAGAGAGAGTGTGTGTGTGTGGCACTAGAGGAAGACTCTTATTTATGCAGCTGGACGACTGCTCTCCAACTCTTAAAAAAATTACTTGGGGCACTGAAGGATTTGAGACCAGATCTTCCTGATTTGAGGATTTCACTTTCTCTTTGTTATACCACGTTGCCTTTCATAGATGTATTGTGAATTTTAGTCATTGTATGTTTGAGGAAAAAAGACATATAAAATTATGATGATAATGGCAGTAAAAATAGCTGACAATTATATCACTCCCTAAGGTTTGCCAAGTGCCTGTGCTCTTACTTGTGCTATATGAGTTAAATCAGCTTCATCTTGATTTCAGACAATAAAAACTGTATCTGCTTTTTAAAGGTATGTTATAGTGGAATGTGAAGATCAAGATACCCAACAGAGAGACCCAAAAACACATGAAATGTACCTGAATGTAATGAGAAGATTCAGTCAGGCATTACTGAAGGTAACAATTTTAATAAAGTGAACCTTTGCTTGAAAGTAAGAAAACAAAGAAATATCTTTTTCTATGTGCCTTCTCTGATCCCTAATTTTCTGGTTTATACTAAGTTCATTTACAGATGTGTAAGTGTGATCCTCCCAATTCAAAGTCTTTTCCTTCAATATTAACTTCTTTCAGCACTTTTCAAAAATACTTGATTTCCTTTTCTAGTTGACATTGATTCTAAAAATCATATCACTGGTCAGCCAGTAGAGGGTGTGAGAGTAATAAGAAAGCATTGTCTTTTTCTACTTAAATCTTTAGCTTTGCTTGAAGATTCTCATAAAGTTGTCTAGCACTTCATATTTTAAATACATTTAATTTTAACTTAAATCTGAAGGTATTTAAGACTATACATTTCTGTTGTGGTATGACACTTCCTGGTGGTAAAGGGCCTGGCTAATTGTTAATTCTCCCATTGACTGATTGACTTCACACTCCTCTAGCATTGCCACCTATTTAAGTAAAAGTCTCGGCTTCAGTACCTACTCAGTCATCATGCCTTTGTTCTTAGCCCAAGTAGAAGTTATCTCCTTTGTCTAACACCTCCCACAATCTTCCTTTTATTGTACAAAATGTACAAGCTGTCTCAGAAGTCTTACACTTAGACTTTTAGAATACCCTCTATAACAGCCATTTTTCCTACCATTTCTTTAGCTCCTTGAGGGCAGATACTTTTTTTGTCTTATGTATTTGCATTTCATAGAGTCCAACCAATTCCTTGTTCATAGTAGCCCCGTAATACATTTGTTGAATGAATGTTAAATGAATTATATCTTGTTACCTGAATGTCTACTATAAGAAGTGGCATTTTTGACAGAAACTAATCTTTATTGAAGAGTCAGACAATTTGCAACTTTAGCAGTGATGATGGAACTTGAACTGGAGCCAGTGTTTCTCATTATCTTTGAATCAGGATAATTAATTTTTTTCAATTCAGCTTTGTCTTGAAGTTTATGGCTATTAGAAGAATAAATAAAGATCACCCAAGCTTCTAAAGAAACCCTCATTACTATTGTATAGAAAAGTAATTTTCCCTTTCTTTTAATCCCCTCAGGGTGATAAGTCTGTTAGAGTTATGCGTTCTTTGCTGGCTGCACAACAGACATTTGTAGATCGACTGGTTTGTCTAATGAAGGCTGTGCAACGTGAAAGTGGAAATCGTAAGAAAAAGGTAAGTTTGATTAGTTTTTCTGCTTCTAATTGAGAACCCATTGTGGGAGAGAACTAAGTTTTATCTGTTATTTCCTTAGGCTTATTTATGTTGTGAAACTAAAATATTGTACTTTAGAATGATAAAATTTCATAAGTAGACATCATCTTAGGATATCCAGTGTCAAATCACCTTGTTTTGTAGATGAGGAAATTGAGGCTTAGACAGATCAAGTGACTTACTGGAGGTCACATAAGTTAGTAGCAAAATTGAGACTAAAAAGTGAGTTTTTTTTACTCATGATCCAGTTTCACTGTCTATCACATTTTTTCTACTCAGGGCATTGTTACCAATGGGAATTTTTTTCTGTTTCACCTCCAAAAATTACATTTTGCAAACATTATTTGACTTTAATTGCTAAGGAAATTTTTCATACTGTGTTATTGAGCTACTTTTTCTTAGTTTGATTTATGTGTGGTGATATTACTTCTGTCTTTGAAAATAATTATTCTCAAGCGTATTCATTATGTGACTTTCCATGTTACCTAGCAATCAAAAGAAATGAGTATTATTTTTGAGTTCTTTTTTTTATTTAGTATATTTAGTTTTCAGCGTTGATTTTCACAGGAGTTTGAATTACAAATTTTCTGCCCATTTCTACCCTCCCCCCCCACTCCAAGATGGCCTATATTCTGGTCGTCCTGTTCCCCAGTCAGCCCTCCCTTCTGTCACCCC
>CM053622.1:302485989-302507378 GCA_028646595.1 Phalanger gymnotis
GCATTTTCGCTGCCTGGCCATGTTCCCAGCCAACTCACTTGACCCTTGTGTTTTTTTCGGTGGGGTATGACTGCTCTTAGGCTAAAGAGTTCTATGTTCCCAGTTTGGGGGGATGCGCCAGCTCTGCCACACCAGCACTCCTCCTTCCCCAAGAACCCCCAACCAGGACTGGACTTAGATCTTCAGTAGGCTCTTCACTCCTACTCTCATCCTCCACTTAATTCTTCCCACCAGGTGGGCCTGGGGCCAGAAGCAACTGCAGCTGTAGTTCTGTAGCTGGCCCACCACTGCTTCCCCCTGGGGTGGTGGCCGAACCGCAAACTCTTTCCCAGTCCCCAGCAGCTTGTCCCACTAACCTACTCTGTTGTGTTTGGTGTTTGTGGGTTGAGAAGTCTGGTAACTGCTGCAGCTCACTGATTGAGGGCGCTGGGGCACGCTCTGCCTGGCTCCCGGTCTAGTTGGTCTGCGCCGCCCACACTGGGCTCTGCTCTGCTCAGCTCCACTCCCCTCTGCTTCTAGCTCCATGCGGGATAGACCTTACCCAGAGACCATCCAGGCTGTCCTGGGCTAGACCCCTGCTTCCCTATGTTATTTTGTGGGTTCTGCAGTTTTAGAATTGGCTCAGAGGTATTTTTTATAGGCTTTTGGAGGGACTTGGTGGGGACCTCATGTTAGTCCCTGCTTTCCAGCCACCTTCTTGGCTCTGCCCCCAAAAGGACTATTTCATGGAGAACTCACATAGGGCAAGAGTTCACATGGTGGTCAGAAGAAGTGATACAAGGACACTCTCACGGTCTCTCTTAAGAAGTTTGGAATTCATTGTGACATCGGAGACACTGGCACAGGACTGCTCAGCATTGGCATGCCCACATCAGAGAAGGTTCTATGCTCTGAGCAAAACAGAATTCAAATAGCAAAAAAAAAAAAAAGCAAGATGTGCAAATTTACAGAATCCCCCCAAACGTTCACACAGACTATTTGTGCCTGACCTGTGGTAGAGCATTCTGAGCTCATATTGGTCTGATCAGCCACAGATGGACACACTGAAACTTGACTCTAGTGTAGTGATGTCATTTTAGTCCTCTTCGACAGTGAAGGACAACAACCAACCAGAAGTTCTGGGACACTACAGATAAAGATGCCCCTAACTTGAGGGAAATGGTTTAGTTAGATTTGGGGTTTGAGGGTGGTGAGTGGAGATCCCACTAACAAGTTCCAACATGAATCCAAAAATCTGTGACAGGGCTTAATTGTAAGAGGAGTAGCTTTTTCTGTTTTGGATTTGAAGTATTCTTTATAGAAAACAAAATAGCTGTATTGGTGGGATCTATTTAGAGCATTGTTCATTCTAATGGTATTTACAGTTTTAAGCAAACACCTTTGAAGACAGAGGACAATTTCAGTTTTGCAACAAAGAAAGGAAACACGTTGAAAGGCAAATTGACAAAGTTGTCAGTACACTTTGAACTGTAAAGGAAGAATATTTATTCTTAATACAATACCCCTGGAAACATTTAGCTAAAGAACTAGAGCTTCTTAATCTACCCAGGTCATTACAATATAAATGGTTCCATGACATTTTGTCAGAAATGCATTTGGCAGAATCACAGACTAATATAGCAAATCTCTATCACTTTCATCTAGTTTTTGACATGTGACATCATATTTCCACTTGGGGAAATGTATTTTTATGATACTTGTAATTTGTCTTCTGGCTCTACTTTATTATTGGGCATCCCTAAAACCTAGAAGATTCTGAAGAGTTGATCGGTTTCAAATCTATAGAAAAGTGACTTCTTTGTTGCTAATTCAGCATTTATTGTGCTTATACTCCAAATATCTTAGTAGATTAGAATATACAGTAGATCCTAACAAAACCTCCAGAGACCCAAAGCACTTTTATGCATCGTGTGTTAATACCGATATTTCAAAGGCCCATGTAAGTCCAGAGTCAGCTAGTTTAACTACTCCTTTATTATCAATGATCAGATTTTAGGTTTCAGATCTTTGTGAAGAACTTTTCTTGAGTGACAAAAGACAGTGCTTTTAAAGATTTGGTAGAAATAACTTGTAATGAGTGAAGAATCTATATGCTGGCTGTGAGGTATAGAATCCAAGTTTTTCTTGAAATCCATGGAAAAGAATTAAAAAATGAAGTATACTCTAGCATTTTGCATGGCTGTATCTCGAAGACTGCCCCTATTTAAAAAAGGAAGACCCTTTATCATCCCCTTAGTATTAAATTGATCTTGTTAGGTATTGCTTCAAAATTATGGATGCTTTCTTTCTAACCACTTGTAGTATTTTATCCATTTCTTTCATCTATACGACTTCTAACTCTTCTCAAAGAAGAAAATTATATCAATCTGGCTTTATTTGCTCCTTAAAAAGCCATGTTGGTGCCTAATTGATTATGTAATGATGAGTTCTGGTACCTTCTTGGGATTCAGGAATAATCTGATCCACATATATTTGCAGTTAGCATCCTTTAAAAAAAAAAAGGAAACATTTTGCTTTTGTGAATTGTCATGAACTTCTGGAAGGTCCTCTCCTATTTCTCAACAGCAGTGCTCATCAGTACAGTCTTCCAGTGTTTAAGCACCATTTATCAATCTCCAGGTTTTTTCAGTATTTTAAAATCAATTATTTCTACTTATTTTTGCACTATTTCTTTGTTTTTATTAAAGTCATTGATTGAGAACTAAATTTGAAAAAAATAATTCTTTTTTTCAGAGTGCTCTTATGCCTGCCCAGTTGTTCTTTAAAACAGAAGATGGAGGTAAATATCCTGTTATATTTAAGCATGGAGATGATCTACGCCAAGACCAACTTATTCTCCAAATCATCTCACTCATGGATAAGGTAACTATAACCATTTTGGAAGATGGAGATTCATCTTTAAAAAAACCAAAACCAAAACCTAAGATTTAGAACACAGGTTGGATTTGCAAATAAAATAAGTTGCCTTAGCCATCTTTACTTAAATGCTAAGTAGAAACAGTGCTATTATTTTTGTTCATATCAGAATGATTCCTGTATGGTCAATATAAAATGAAGTTGCACATGTTCACAATGAAGAACTATTAAAGTTATCTTCTGAATTCTTCCTCTTGATGATTCCTTTATCTATTATCTATTTATCTATTATTCTTTTATCTTATCTAGATTTCCCAGACCTTATTTTCAGTTTTATCTTTTTTGCATGGGCCATGCCTAGGTTTCCCCTTCCGTCTTCCCCCTGCTCCAATCATGTAAAGCTCCTTCTCCACACCTTATTCCTAACATTCCTGTGTTCCCTAAGAAGAATACTTACCTTGCTTTTCCCTTTCCTTTAAGTTATATAATAACCAAATTGAACCCTTCATAACCTCTCATGGATCCCTGTGGCTTACCTGAAACTCATGCTGAAATCAAATGATAAAAAAGTGTTTGATTTAGGTAGAGGTCAGAATATTTAAGACAGTTTTATATGGAAGATTAGTTTCATTTTCATAACTAATGATTGAGGGTTGCCTGAAGATGGCACATATATGAAGCTTTTCTATTGCCCATCAAATAAATATAGTTCATAAAATAATTCCTCCAGACTTGACTAATATGTTTGTCTTTTACCTTGCAGTTGTTACGGAAAGAGAATCTAGATTTGAAGTTGACACCTTATAAGGTGTTAGCTACTAGTACAAAACATGGTAAGTTTATTTCACATTATGCTTATGATAGGGCTTAACATTCTAATATTCACTGAGTACATCTTCTTCCTTTAAAAGTAAAACATTTAAAATATTGTTGTATTATATATATATTCATTATCTTACAAATGAAGTCTAGGTTTTTCTGTATTCACTGGAAATAAGTTCCATTCAACAAACATTTATTAAGCATTTACTGTTATTATGTACTGTGTTATACTGGAAGAAACAGATAAAAATAAAATGCTTCCTGGCTTTAAGGAACTTTTCTTTCTGCTTGGGGACTACTATATGTCTACACAAATAATCAAATTCAAAGCAAATTTGAGGAGGAAGGGAGAGAGTACTAATTAGGAATCAAGAAGGCTTCCCATTGGAGAGTGACACCATATCTCAGCCTTGAAAGAACCTGAAGATCCTGAGAAAACATAATTAAGCAAGGAGTATATTACAGGAGTTTGAGAAGGACACTCTGTACAGAGGCACTGAGGTGGCCAATGGAATGATGAATTCAGGAAACAACAGGTAGGCCAGTTTGCTTGGAATGTTGACTATGTGAAGGATAAGAATTTAGGATCAATATTGAAAGGTAGATGATAGCCAGATGCAGAGGTTTTAAACCCTAGTCTTTCAGAAACGGAAAACATGCATATAATTATAAGGAGACTTCTGACAACCTTTCTTTTCTCTCATCACCTAGGAACCTTCAAATTTTTTATACTAAAAAGAAAAGTAGCTATTTTTTACTTATCCATGAAGATTAGATTATCTGTATTTCAATATTTATGCAGAACTTCATCATTGTTAGTGATATAGCAAGAATCATTTGAGGGAACAAAAGTAAAGACAAATATGTTAATCCTTACTACAAATGAAATGAAGACAAATTTCTAAGATGGGGATATTCATTTTAAATAGGAAGATGGAAGCTTTTCTCTCTTTGCTTCTACAAAAGGAAGAGTAACAAAGGATGTAGAGGGTTTGAGAAGAGACAGTTTGGTGTAGGGGATTTAATAGAGAGTTAATGAGGAAATAATAAAAAAGTTTAAACATTGGAGGACCTTAGATAACTTGGCACGGTTACCTGACTTTCTCTAGTAGCACAGATGAGGAACAGACAAGTAAATGGTAGGAGTTTGGCAAGGGGAGAGTGGCTAAGTGTCAGTAAGACAAAAGTGCAAGGGATTCAAAGGTAGAGGATCTTCTTCATTTGAACTGGTCAGTCATAAGGGTCAAAGAGGAAAGTGAAGCCAAAGTCAGTAAAGGGAACAAGGAGTTGAAGGAGAATGGGTCTTGGTGACAGTGGCAATTATGTTTAGGTATGTAGCTGATGAAGAAATGAAAGGATAGGAGGTAATGATAAGGAATAGAAATTTCAAAGTTTGAAATCATGCAGATAGTACAGTATTGTTGAAGTATGAGATCTAACACCTTTTCTGTGGGTGGCTGAGGTGGAGGGAAGATTTATCTCATAGGAATTGAAGAAGATTGTTGAATCTGGGAGACCAGCATATTTGAGTGGAAATTAGATGAATGGAATAAACCTCAAAGAACTAAGGGAGAGAACTAAAACTTAGAATTATTCAATAAGCCTAGTCTATGATATACTAGGCACTTTGACAAGTGCTTTGATAAAGCACTATGTTAAGGTACATAGACTATGTGTGATATAATTCTTTCTTGCAAAGGCTTACATTATTTTTTAAAATTCTGAACATAACACATGCCAAGTAAAAAGGCATTTTTCATGAGCAGAAAGAACAGAAAAAGAAGATTGTACATGAAACTGCAGATCAGTGTTTGTAAAGCTAGCTTTTCTTTTTAAGTATGTAAAAAAAAAAATCAACCAAGAAATTTTTTTTCCTGGTCTTCTATTCTCTTATCTGTGTTAAAAAATGCCTCAGTGAGTCTCCTCCTCTCCTTCCTCTTTCATGGGAATAGGGGAAAAGAAAGAAAACCAAGGCCTTTGTAACAAACGTGCATGGTCAGGCAAAGCAGATTCCCACATTGACGGGGTCACACAGTGTGTCTTATTCTATGTCACATCCAGGTATTCTGCTCTGGTTATTATTCTTTTGATTGTGCCATAAAAATTCACCCTAAGAGTTTACCTTTTAGACTGCATATTGCAGCCATAACTAGATGTATTTTCTTGTCCAAATCTTCATTTCTGTTATTCAGTAGATGCTCATGTTTAATGTAATTCATATATTTACAGGCTTCATGCAGTTTATTCAGTCAGTTCCTGTTGCTGAAGTTCTTGATACTGAAGGAAGCATTCAGGTAGTTTGTATTTCATTCCCTACCATTTCTTTGTAAAGCATCTGATTAATGTAATAAAAGATAAAGACATGTCTAATTTTTGCAACCAGTGAGCATGTGGATTGGCAATTCTTGTTCCTTTTAGGCCATTTCAGCCGGGTAGAACCTGCTAGAACTTGCTTTTACTTTTTTGGCAGATCCTTCAAAAGCTTATCACTCTTGGTTGGAGAGGAGTGTCTAAGGTTGGGCTTGAGGACAGAGCTCAGAAAATAACAGTAAGGAGGACCTGAGGCCTGGGGTATCGTTCTTCACACCTTGGGACTGAAATCTGATTATACTAATAAGCTGCAAAAAATAAAATAAAGGAGAAAGAACCCAACCATAGGTAGCTACTGTGGGGGTAGAGAAGATCTGGGTTCATATTCAGGGGAAAGTAGTGGAACTAAGAAAGGCACTCCTTTTTTGGTGAAAAATGTTAAATGGTCACAAGCCCAAAAAGAATTCTTAGAAGAACTTAAAAAGAATTTTAAAAATCAGGTAAGAGAGGTCGAGGAAAAATTAAGGAAAAAAAATAAGAACAATCCAACAAAATCAAGTTAACTATGAAAAGAAAGTCAACCAACTGGAAAGAGAGAATTAAAAACTTAACGAAGGAAATAATTAACTCAAAAACTAGAATTGGGCAAGGGGAAGCTAAAAACATCATAAGACACCAAGAAATAATAAAGCAAAACCAAAAGAATGAAAAAATAAAAGAGAATGCGAAACATCTCATCAGAAAAACAATTGATAGAACAGATTGAGGGGAGACAGTATAGGAACAGTTAGACTCCCTGAAAGTTGTGATCAAAAAAAGAATCTTGATACAAGAGATTATTAAAGAGCATTGCCTTGAAGTTCTAGAACAAGATGGTAAAGCAGAAAGAAACAAAAAAAAAAAATCTACTGATTACCACTTGAAAGTTCCCAGGAGGAAAATTTACAAGAATATCATAGCCAAGTTTCAAAGCTCCCCTATAAAGGAGAAAATATTACAAGCTACAAGAAAGAAAAACCAATTTAAATATCGTGGAGGGACAATCAGGATTCCACAAGACCTAGCAGCTTCTGTGTTGAAAGGCTATAGGTCTTGCAGTTCTATATCTTATAGAGCAAAAGAGCTGGGGTTTTGACCAAGGGTAATGAGGTCAGAGAACCATAAGTTAAGGTTAAGGGAACCATATGATAAGATTAGGGGTGCTTGAGACCCCAAAATACTGATGCTTCAGGTCCTGCTTCAATGAATTCGACCCAAGCCTTCTCAGCCAAAGAAAAACAAGGTTTATTGAAGATTCGCCAAAAAAAAAAATAAAGATTCACCATATTGGGTAGAATCTTAAGAAATCTCACCATTTGTGTTGCTTGTCTGTGGGCCAGATTCAATCTACTGGAGCTAGATTGAATCTGAGCACCTTCTTGGAGGCAAGATGGAGCTTATATACAGAAAGATTGTGGGAGGGATCTAGGGGTGGTTCTGGGGTGATGGGAGGAGGGGTTTAGAGACAATCTTGAGGAGGAGTCTGAGGATGGGACTAGGGTGACTGGAGTGAGGTCAGACTCCAGGAATGGGATTAAGGGTGGGAAGTTGCCTGAGGCAGTTGAGAGGTAACAGACTATGTAGGGCTAGGCTAGTTTAAGATTTGATCATAGATATTTTGATAGGATCCCGGGTAGGAAGTAGCTGGACAAGAGAGGGCTAGGCTAGGTAGAGATTTGGGCCTTGTGATAATGAAAGGCTTAGGGCCTCTGGCAAAGGCCAGATCTAGTCACAAGATTCAAGGAGAGTTCACCCAGAGCCTGTACTCCATCAAGGGTACCTTACCTAGCAAAGTTAAGTATAGTCCTGAATGAAAAAAAATTGGACATTTAGCAAATTGAAAGACTTTCAGGTATTTGTGACTAAAAGAACAGAACTTAATGGAAAATTCAATGTATAAGATACAGAAGTATAAGGTAAACATTAAAGATCAATTACAAGGGACTCAATAAGGTCAAACTGTTTGCCCCTTACATTTGAAAATGTTATCAATATTCTCATTATTGTCATCATTATTTGGATAGTTTGAAAGGAAGGCTTGGGCAGAGCTGCATATGATGAGGTAATTCTAAAAAAAACTGTAGGGAGAGATAAAAAGGAGTAATTGTCTCATACAAATGAGGCATGAAAAGAAGAATTGATACAGAAGAAACAAGTCAGAGTGGAGGGCTGGTAGTGCTGGAACCTTACCCTCATCAGAAATAGGTTAAAGAGAGAACTACATGTTCATCTAGAAAGGAGATATAAGTCTTCTAATATTAGAAAGAAATGAGGACCAGGAGATAGGATAAGGGGTGGGCTTTTAGAAGGGTGTGTAGATAAAGAACTAGGGTGAGAGGATTAGAGAAACTCTTAGAAAGACTGTCAGATTAAGGTGGAAGGTGGAGGGGAGAGGTTAAGGGAGGGACTCGTACAGGAATGAGTAAATTAAGGAATAGGGGGGCAAGAGGTAGGAGTAACTTAGATGAGTGAGCAGGGTTAGAGTTCTGTTGTGTTTGTCCTTCATTTTTGAAGAGGACCATGACATCAGGAAAATGATGCCATGACTTGCAGTTGACTTTGATTTGAGTGAGGGAGGGCTATGCAAGGTCACCAGCGTCACTAGCTTCCTCCCTTCCCCATTTCATCCCCTCCTCCTCTTCCTTCCTCCCCTTCCTTACCTTCCTTCCTTCCCTCCTTTATTTCCTCCCTTCCTTTCCTCCCTCCTACTCTACCCTCCTTCCTCCCTCCCTTTCTTCCTCCCTTCCTTCTTTCCTTCCTTCCCTTATTCCCTCCCTTCCTTCCCTTCCTTCCTTTCCTCCCTTTCCTCCCTGTCTCTTTGTGAATGTCAGTGGTAATTGTTTCTCTTTTTACTAGCAATCCTGAGCATCTTTCCCTCCCAGTTTGTTTTTTTCCTAACTAAAGGGGCCACTCCTTTACTCATTTTTTAAAGAGGCCTAGTCACTGAATGGGCATTACCTCACTCAAAGTGAGAACCTGAAAAGGCCTTATCCTGAAAGGGCCAGGGTTTCTCATTGCATCCTGTGCCATCTCCAGTAGTCCCGATGAATATTAGGCCCCTGGACCCAGATGTCTCTGGAGGAGAAAGTGAGGCTGGTGACCTTGCACAGCCCTCCCTCACTCAAATCAAAGTCAACTGCAAGTCATGTCATTATTTTCCTGATGTCATGGTCTTCTTGGAAAACAAAGGACGAACACAAAGAGATAGGGTAAATAGAGTGAGGACAGTGAGGAAAAAATAGGATGGAGGGAAATACACAACAAGTAATTGTAACTTTGAATGTGAATGGGATGAATTTACCCATAAAATAGAAATAGAAGAACTAATTAAAAATCTGAAATTCAACAATATGGTATTTTCAGGAAATAATAAAAATGAAAGTTGCACAAAAAGTTAAAATAAAGGACAGGAGTAGAATTTATTATGTAAAAAAAGCAGGGATAGTAATTATGGCCTCAGGCAAAGTTAAAGCTAAATAGATTTCATTAAAAGAGAAAAAATAGTGAAACTACACAAGGTGTTATCAATATAATTCCATATTGTTTAGGTCTCATTTCTCAAATATATAAAGAACTTTGTCAAGTTTATAAGAGTCTTACCACAATTGATAAATGGTCAAGGGATATGAACAGGCAGTTTTTCGATGAAGAAATCAAAACTATGTAATCGTATGAAAAAATGATCATTATTGATTGGAGAACTTTGATATCGCCTTATACCTATCAGATTGGCTAAAATGATAGATGCCTTTCATTTGAGAATGCATAAGCAAGCTCTTTTTATATGATTGTGATGGAATACTACTATAATATAAGACATGATAATCTGGTTGATTTAGAAAAACAGAGATAGACTTGGTCCTATAAAGGAAGATGCTATCCACCTCCAAAGAAAGAAGTGACGAATAGAAATATGCATAGTATGGTCTTACATATATTCATATGTGTGTATATGTATGTTTGTTTATATATATGTATGAGTACGTAGATTTATGCATTTAATTTTAGGCTTCTCTAGGGCAGGAGAGAAGGTGGCAGGAAATAAAAGGTGCACAGCAGAGAACAAAAAACCTAAAAGGAAACACAGAAGAGCTGATTAGCTTTGAAAACAATGTGTAGCATTTATTACATAGGTTTTCTTGAAATGGAAATTTATTGGTTTATTTTGAATCCTTTCATGTTCTGCTGTGTACATGGGATAGCTTTTTTTTCTTCTTTTGTACTGAAGTTTAAAATAAATAAAAAAATTTGAAGATTATTATGAGGGAGTCATCTTTGTAGTTCCAGAAACCTAGAATTTGAAAGTTATAGTGATTGCTGACCTTAGATATCATCTGTTCCAATACTCTAATTTTGTAGGTGAGGAAACTCAGGTCTAGGGTATGACTTGCCTAAACAGAACCCAGGTTAACTGGATCCTAGTCCATTTTTTTCTTTCCACCACAGTAAATTGAAAAGGAGGCAGGCTAAAGCAGGAAATCTTTTATTTGATTATGTGACTGGAGGCATCATGTCATAGTGGTTAAGAAAACTGGATTTGAAAATCAGGAAGGCTTGAGTTAAAGTGTATTGAGTTGCAATGTCCATTAGTGGGGACAGTTTCCTATGCCCAGAATATCAGCTGTTTCTTTCACATGGTGTGAACTATAGAACTTGAATTTGCAGAGGAACTGTGCTAAGCAATTTGTCATAAAAAAAAGGTATGGATTATGGTATTTAGAACAAATCGGCAAGGTTTAAGATCTCATATGTGAATGATGATGGACATCAAAGATAGTGTAAGAATTCTACATTTTGGGAAACATGAACAGGTCAGAAATATGTCTGGTGATTTTTTGGAAGTCTGAAGTCTTATTGCTCATGTGATTACTTTTTTTTTAACTGCTAAAATTTAGCATTTTTACTTTTATGCTTAACTTTCATTTAATTGATTTTTTTAAAAGCAGAAACACTTCAATGTATTTTTATTTAAAAAGTAATTTTAAAATTCACTGTGCATATTGTGGAGAATAACAAAACAGAGATAAAATAGGATGAGAAGCATAGCACTGAAACATAATTTACTTTGCTTTGCAGTGTTTATTTTTTTCTCATAGTATGGTTGTACCAGTGTATATTCTTATGTTCAGTCTTGACAGTCCTCTAAATAGGAAGACCAGATCCTGAGGGATGTCCATTCTTTTGTCTCATTATGGTAATAGATTAACTAAGGTTATAAACCAAATACTCTTTGCTCATTTAAAAAAAAATTCTTTACATTTCTGATGTATCCTTCATTTGTTTCAGGATTGTGTTGAATAATTAGTAAATAATATCCTTTCAGAACTTTTTTAGAAGATATGCACCAAGTGAGAATGGACCTAATGGAATAAGTGCTGAAGTGATGGATACTTATGTTAAAAGCTGTGGTAAGTCTTTAAATTATTACTTTATGCTGATGTTCTTAGATATAGGCAAGAAAGCTGTCCCTTCGCTCTTAGGAAATAATGACATTCATACGCATCATAGGTGTAAATAACTATTTTTGAGGTGATGTTGCTATATCCATGCCATTTTAAAGCATGTTAAGTTTTAAATGCTACGTAAGATTATAGGAGCAAAAGCAAAATGCTAAAGGATACTTTATGATGCTTGTGAACAATGGTGAAGAGAACTATTGTACTTTGCCAAGACAATAATAACACACCACTAATTTAATTTTTTCTGAATGTTTATTTGTATGTAGACTTCGCCTCTTTTTTTTTAATTTGGTTTGACTCCTTAAATTTTTTAAAGAAAATGTTCAAGAATCTATCCTCTACCCTCATTATTATGTAGAAGCATAATTCCTGTGATTGTTCAGTAGATTAAATCTTCTAGGAAAGAGGACTCTGAGATCTGATGTTCCATTTTGCAGTCTATCACTTCATCCCAGTTACATCAGCCACAAATCTAATTAACAAGTTTGTCCCTAAGAAAAAGAAAACAAGCCTTCCTGGTGGGGAATTTTTAAGTAAAAGGGACCCATAAACCTTTTAGATAAGTGGAATCATTTTCATATTCAGCAAATATCCCTTGGGACTGAATATATTTGTTACTTCTTTAGGATTCAGTTTGAATTCTGCGAGACTCCTAAATATCAAAGACTTGTTTTCCAGATGGCCTCCAAATATATTTTAGAATAAATATTCAATAATTAGATTGCTTTCTAGGAATCTGCATCTCAGAATTCTAGATGTGTTATTGCAGGCTACTTTCTTGTGTGATAAACAGAATTCACTAGTTGTTTTGAAAAGAAGTTAATAGCTCTAGGCTTCACTAAGAAGAAACCCAGAATTGTAAATCATTAGCCTAATCCTAAATGCAAATTATCTTTTAAGGTAGAGGAGAAAATCATTTTGATAGATTGTATTTCCTTTTTTCAAATGCATAGGATTTAGAGACATAGCCTTATAGTCAGGAAGACCTGGGTCCAAGTTCCACTTCTGACACTTTTTTGTTATGTGACTCAGATTTAACTTCTCTGTGATGCAGTTAACTCTTAAATACTCCTATATACAGAACAATTGCTGATCTGCATTGGTTGAAAGAGTCTCCTCACTGAGAGTTTCCTACACCTTTGAAA
Source organism: Phalanger gymnotis (assembly GCA_028646595.1). Classification (NCBI taxonomy): domain Eukaryota; kingdom Metazoa; phylum Chordata; class Mammalia; order Diprotodontia; family Phalangeridae; genus Phalanger; species Phalanger gymnotis. The sequence goes on from CM053622.1 coordinate 302,498,621, forward strand.
TCATAGGTCTGGTTAAAAAAAAGAAAAGAAAAATCTTCAAAATACCATAGCGCATGTTCTAGTATATGCCGTCATAAAAGCAATAATTTTGTCATCCTAAATTTAAAAATAATTATTAATATCCTCATAATTTAAACATATTTAATAACTGAATATGACTTTTCTTTCTTAATGTGGCATTCCCCATAAATATTGACTGGATATTGAAATTACATCTTCTTCAATAAAATAATTTGAATAGAATGCCACTCATACACTCTGGACATTTACTATTATGTTTTTATATAATGTCCCATTCTCCCCAGAGATATATGGAATAAAACTGTATGCCTTTTATTTTGAAGATGTAATACTTCAAACTATTAAAACTAGTGGGCAGTTGCATTCAAATTAGATCTTAGTCCTCTTTTCTTTGAAATTAAATATTTTCTTATCACTGAATAACAAATAATGGTGATTGGCCTTTTTTTTCTTTTTATTTTATTCTGCCTATTATTTTTGTTATATCTTGCAGTAGTGTGAAGTACCACACAGAGTTTGGTGGCATTTGGAGTACTAATGCAATATTAAATCTATTAAATGGTTTATTAGTTTATTCAAAGACAAGAGTTCACTGCATCATAGAAGTAATCTAACCCCTTGGTGTTATAAATGAGAAAAACAAGTATTTATAATTTGTAATGGGCAAGAATTTGGTACAGGCAATTTAAAATCTAGCTGTGTATCTACCTGCTTAAGGGAATATGACGTCATTTTAGAGTGGGCAACTGTGTCTTTCTCTTGACTTTTTCATTTATAAAAGAAATGAACTTTTAATGTTTTACATTTGGTGTCCTTAAAAGTGTGATACAAAAAAGGAAATCAAGTAATCTTGAAAACATGTAATTCCTGATTACTTAAGAACCCCTACTTTTCAAAATTGTTTGACAAGGTGTTCCTAAAGTCTGGATACATAGTAAATGTGTAGTTATTGCATAGAATTCACATGAATCTTGCAAAGCACATCAACCTTTGCATCACAAATGATGGAAATTATATTGAAGATGTTATTTGTTAATTTTCCAATTAAATAAAATGTTGTTGAAAATTTTATTAATTTAATTTCTTGAAAATATGCATTTTTGCCTATGTGTCCAGACTTTAGGAACACCTTGTATATCAAAAATTTTCTTCTGCCTTAGTCTTTTTAAAATAATCATTAATAATTGCATATGTAATCATAGAATCCAGGAATTAGAAGAAACCTAAGAAATAAAACTTCTGTGTTAGAAGTTCTTAATCTTTTTTTCATGTTATGAACCCCTTTGGCAGTCTAATAAAACTTGTCAGCATAATACTTTTAAAAAAGTAAAATGCCTATGATTGAAAAGGAAACCCATTATTCTGAAATAAAAATGTAACTTTTTTCCTGTTCACATTCATAGATTCTTCCCCCCTCCAAAAAAAATGAATCTTTCCACCTTTGCAAAGACCTTTTGTGGGTTGGTAAACCCTGTATTAGAAACATTTGTTTATCTGAACACTGAATTTTTTCCATAATATTCCATTGTTTATCCAGCCTACCCCTGAAAATCTCCAGTGTCAAGGAACCTCTGGAAGGGCCTTTTCCATTTTTGCTCAACTCTGGATTTTTTTTTCTCAAATAGAACAGAAATCTCTCTTCCTGTAGCTCTATATCATTAAGGCAGAATTCATGACTTCAAAGATAACCATGAATATGCCTGAATGGTCCAGAATCGCAGGATATAAGGAATTCTCTAAGTAGAAGGCAGAGGAGTTAAAGCATTTATCGAAACTCAAAAGTAGCAGACCCACTGACCAGTGTCCCCAATTCGACATCCTGGCAAGAACCTTCCCAAACCAGTATGCCCATCTCACAATATTGACAAGGAGGCCACAGAAAAACATTATGGCAGAAAGCCAAGCCATACTGGTGCTGCCCCCCACCGCCCAATGCCAGGGCCCTCCAGCAGGAAGACCACCCACTGGCCTCAAGCCCCTGCTCAGCACTCTCTGGTCTCTACAAGAGTCAGTCCTACTTTTTTGTAGCTCCTGCCGGGGTTGCCGCCGCTTGCGCCGCAATCTCCAAACTGTGTTCTGGCTAGCTGACTGCTTCCTCTCTCCTTCAGCTCTTAACTGCTCTCTCCAACTGCCTCTTAGCTCTGCTTCAGCCATTCAGCAGGCTCCTCCCACCACACGCTTCATGTCATCACCTGGACCAGAACTCAGGCTCCTACCGTTGGCTCCAGTCCTATCCACTCCCCCCAGGACCCTGAGAGCCCCGCCCCCAAAGCCCACTCAAATGGGTGGGGAAGATCTTCCCATTCACCCGTTGCCTTTATAAGCTCATACCTATTGGTCCTAATTCATTCCTCTTGGGCCAAGCAGAGCAATTCCAGAGAAATTTGAATTCCTTTAGATATATGAAAATCATATTCTTTTCCCTAGACTAAACATCCCCATTACCAATCGTCATCATTGGACTTTTCTCACCATTATGGTATTCTTTCTCTAGCCTTGTTTTAGCTTATTTATGCTCTCTATTCTTGTGGCATTCAGTGTTAAACACAGTACACAGAATGTGGTCTAAACAGGACCACACAATGAGAGTGATTCCTGCCTTCTATATACCATACTTCTCTTATGAGGAACTAATTTCACATTAGCTTTTTTGACCTCACTATTATTTATTGATACTAAGCTCCCAGTTCTTTTGAACCTAAACTGCTCTCCAGCCATATTTCTCCCATTCTAATTTTTTTTTTTCAGTTTATTTTTTTGCATCTCAGTCTTAGATGTTACTCTAATCTCTATTAACTTCGGTCTTGTTAACAGGAACCTCAAAAGTTAAATTAGCCTTTTGAAGACTTTATGAAACTTGATTTTGTCATCTGTGTTAGCTGTTACATCCAGTCATGTATCATCTAAAAACTGGATAAGGCCTTCATCCCTATCACTGATGAATATGTGTAGCAGAAAAGAGCCCTGTCACATTACGCTTGACATCTTCTAACTTGACATCAACTCATTAATCACCATTCTTTATTACCAGTCATTCAAGTACTTAATCTACCTAACTGTGCTCTTACCAGCCTTAATCAGGATAGTTAGAATACTAATTTTAAAACAATAACAACAATACTCTGTAAACTTTATTTGATTCACAAGTCATTTACAAAAACAATAATCCCTCTGAACAAAAGTCATATTGGTGGTAGGTGAATAGAATTTCTAGGACTAGCTTGATCTTTTGCATTCCTTGCTTCCTGACATGTATCCTTTTAAAATCATTTAACTCTTTCCTTGACTCTGCCACCTACATCTGCTCTGTTCTTGGAATGTTCTTAGATACTCCCTCTTCTATTACAAAGCTTTTCCTGGTAAATCAAGATGTTGTTCTTTCCTAAGCTTAAAATTTCAAACCTCTTTACTGTCCCATTAGATATACTCATCTTTTAACTTATACCTAACTTAAATATGGCATTTATTCAGCGTATGAACTGTGACCAAGCTAACGTTATTGACTTTTTTTTAAACAAAATACCCAAATTTACACAATTTAAGGGGTGCTTTTTCATTTGAACTAGTTGGTTCGGGAGGGCAGTAATGATTGCTCAAAACTTTTCTGAAAATCTTTACTTGCAATTGCTTTTAAAACCTGACATATATCCTTTTGTGCAACATCAGTAGTAACAAATGTTTAGAGGGTTGATTTGACCTTTTTAAAAAGAACTAAAAGTCTTTCTGAACTAAGGTTTTTTTAATTAAAGGCAGTTGAGCAAATTCAGTTCAAAGTGTAACTGTTAAGAAGTAGGGCTTATTTTCTTGTGTAATTCATAAACTGTCTGTGGAAGCAACAGAAGAAGAGTTGCAAAAATGTTTTGAGCTTTGGCAGCATTGTTGGATTAAAACTTATCTTCTGTAGTGACTGTCTTGAAGGCCAAGAGCCCATTTGGTATGTATGTTTTAAAAACAAAACAAAATCCCCATTCTTACTTCATTATTGTCACACATATATCTTAAGCTTTATATCTCTCTATCTCTAGATATGCAGATCTCTTTAGAGATAAAGATAGAATACCTTTCTATATATAGAGATATTCTATATATAGAGATAAAGATAGAATACCTTTCTATATATATAGAGATATTCTATATGTAGAGATATCTATATGTCTGTTGTTTTTCAGTTGTGATCCCTTTTGAGATTTTCTTGGCAGAGATAACTGGAGTGGTTTGCTGTTTTCTTCTCCATCTCATTTTATAGATGAGGAAACCAAGACCAGCAGGGTTAAGTGACTTGCCCAAGATCACAAAGCAAGTAAGTGTCTGAGGTCAGATTTGAACTCAGGAAGATGAGTCTTTCAGACTCCAGGCCTAGCACTTTGTCCACTGTACCACCTAGCTATAGAGACAGAGATAGAGATAGCTATAGCTATATATAGATAAAGATATCTTTTCTTAGATATCTCTGTCTCTATATATCTATCTATACTTATATCTACACACACATATATTTATTCGGGTATATATATGTCTGCATATACACACATATGTACATACAGACACACACACATACACCACTAGTCGACATTGATCTGCCGAGATGCCAAAGTGTTTTTTAATTTTCAAACAATGACACTTCTCTTTCTATGGGCAAATCCTCCCACATACAACAAACTTTTCAGCACAGTTAGTAGTGGTACAGTGGAAAAAACAGTGGCCTGAGGCTTAGAATCTTTGTGACTTTGGGTAAGTCTTTTCTCCTTATTTGGTCCAGTTTCCTCTTGTAAAAAGTGGATAACAGTCATTGCCCTGTCTACCTTGGGCATAATTGTAAGGTGTGTAAAATCATTAATCGAAAAGTTCTTTGGGAACTGCAAAATTTCATATAAAAGGGGAGATACTATTATTTTCGTACCAAATTTTAGATAAACAGTGACTATACAAAGCACTGTTTGCGTGCAGATTAGTTTGACCTGATTCCTTTTCTAAGTTTTCAATGCCCAATATCTAATAAATCATTATTTAATGACTTTCACATGAGAGGAAGGGCATATTATTATACTTTATCATAACTTGAATTTTCTAGTAGACTCTTTGTTAAAGCATATTGATGCATCAGTTCATTTTCAGTGTTTCTTGCATTTGGACAGAGCTGATTTGGCCATTTTCATGAATGTTGTTAAAGGAGTTTGATTATAGTTTGCAAATTATTGTTATTATAGTAATGGGGAAAACTGATATAGATGATAAAACCGTTACAAAAGATGAGTTGCATCTTTAATTCACTGTCAGTCTCAAATTCCAGGTTTTCAAGTTCTTTCTTAGCAGTGGAAGAAACCCAAAAGCAGAAAAGAAAGACAGAAAAACCATAGAAAACTATATCCAAAGACTTTTTTCGCCCTAACCCTTATCATGTCACTTTTCTTAATGGGTTAGAAGGAGTTCATAGCAATGGTGCTTAAAAGCCATTACCACTAAAATAAGTGCGTCTATTTTCCCACCTACTGTCAGTTCAGAAGATTCATGATTTAAAGAAAAAGCTCTTCAGCCATTTCTGTAATCTTGGCAGATAACACAGTTCCCTTTGATCTTATCAGGATGGTTACTTTATCTTTTGTATTAATGCGGATACTTTTTGCTTTTCAGGATGAGCTTTAAATTGGTATTCATATTGAAATACAACACAAGCATACTTTATAATTAAATTTCATGATATGTGATTTAACTTTTGAGCAGTTCTATAATTTTTCAAAATCATATCTTTCTTGCAAATATAGAAGATTTTGCTTATTTCTAAATGGTGTATTTATTAGTGTTATTAAAAATTACAACAGTAATAATAATAACCACTGGCATTTATGTAGTACTTTTAGGTTTTCAAATACTTCATATACATTATATAATTTTGTCCACAGAACAACCTGACAAGGTAGGTACTCCACATATTATTATTACTGTATTTACAACTGGGTAAACTGAGCTTAAAAAATAGTTAAACGACTTGCCTATGGTTTCATAGTAAGTGTTGGAGGCAGGATAGTGGTAACTATGTGGTCATCATAATAGCACAAATTGCATTTACAAATTCTGACTTTGTTTTTATTAATTTTCCTTTGTGAATTGTCATTGCAGCTGGCTATTGTGTGATTACATATATCCTTGGAGTTGGAGACAGGCATTTGGATAACCTTTTACTGACAAAAACAGGTAATGAATCATGGCTATTGATAGATTTGTGATTTAACTTAGGAAAAAGCAAATTTGTACAAAGTGTATAGAGGGGGTTCTCCTATACAGAATCATTGGTTAATTTTGGTTATTTGGTTTTATTTAAAGCACAAAGCATAATAACTGTTAATTTAATGGCTTTCTAGTTCAGTCTCTCATCTAACAGAGAAATCTCTATTATATTTGGTTATCTTTCAACTTCACTATGTCATAGAGCAGCTTACTTGGTTGTTATGTATGGCATCAGTTGTTAAAGAATTTGTTCTTATATAACATTGAGTCTGCTTCTCTTTCATCCATTTTCCCTCTTTCTTCTCTCTAGCATAAAAGAACAAAACATCTTCCTTTTAAAACACATTTATGCCTCATCGGAGTCTCTTTTACTAGTAGCTAAACAAATCTAATCTCCTTAACTCTTCTTCATATCATGTAATTTCCAAAATGTATAGCATTATACATTTATAAATTCAGGTCTGAAAAGGATCATGCAATCCTGCTACTCTTGCTCTGGACTCATTTTTTTTCATGGTCTCTCTTAAATTATGATACCTAGACACACTGACACAATACTTTTAAGTGTAGTTCAATCGGCATAAGTATGGAAAGCTGTTGATTTGCATGAACTATACTTCTAAATCAGTGTCTGACATTGAAAATCATATTATCAGTAAAAAATCACTTTTATTCTACTTATGAGCTTGTGTGCCATACTCATGTTAGTGCTATCCTTAAAAAAAAGACCAAACAACCCCTTTGAAACTTAGATACCAAGTGTTACAGTGTTGTAGACTCTGGTCTCGTTCATATGGCAATGGCTAATTTTGAAAGTTACCAGAGTATGTAGAAGGTGGAACCAAAGCGGCAGAGTGATAGGAAGCAGTGTTTTGAGTTCTTGTGTATAGTTCCTCCAAACACATCTGAAAAAATACCAGATTCAATCCTGATGGAGAAATTCAGGGGGAAAAAAAATCACAGAGAGTCATTTGTCTACCCCAGCTTAGCATAGGGAGGCAAACAGGAAGGTCTGGGGATACTAGGATCTGGTTTGGGGTAGGAGCATACTGTGTACAGAGCCCTCCAGTGTACAGATTGAGGCTGTGCACCAGGACAAGAGGAGGTTCCACACCCATAACAGGGTTTCATTGGACCCTTCCCAGGCCACTGATAAAGGAACAAGTGTGAACTGGTATCTTTGTCACCAACTACCCAGTTCAAGGTCAGAGATCCAGGGCAGACTGAGAAAGAGACCTGCTCAGTGGATTGGTGTTTATATTCTCATATTGAGAGGCCCTGGGCAGTGTAGAAAGGAAGTTCAAGAGCTAATAGCAGCAGTGTGGCTTAGATCCCAGCTTAAAGCAAGGTCTTACTTCTAGCATCTAGCCCAGCCTACAGAGGAATAACCAGGGCAGGAATCCTAGACCAAAGAGAAGCCTGCAGTTCTGCCACTTTGAATCAACAGAACTCCCTAGCTGACTGATAGGGACAGAGTCTATCAGCAGTCTAATCTAGCTCAGACCCAAACCCAAGTTACAAACTTGGAGAGCTCAGAGTGGGGAGTAGTACTCACTCTTTGTCCTACATGAGACCACTTTGCAGTGCTGCAAGCTTGCAGGTGTGAAGTCTGTCTCTGAGATCTGAAATAACAAAATCCATTACCCCAAGAGAGCAGCAACAGGAGCAGCCCAGACTTTCTTTCCAGAAATATGACAGCTTGGCCCTAATATAAAGTCCAAAGTCAAGAAGTAGCCAGAAGAGTAAGCAAACAAAAAAAATGAACCTCACCATAATGAGCTATTATTGGGGCATAATGATGCTTAAGACACAAATGTAAAAGAAGAGAATGACTTCAAAACATCTAGAGGCAAAGCCTCAAAGTAAAACATAACTTGGGCAGAACATCAACTAGAATTCCTGGAAGAGATGAAGCAAGAGTTTAAAATAAGAGTTAAAAATTATAATTATTATTTTTTCGGGAATGAAATGAGAATACTTGAGGGAAAAATGGAAAACAAATGAGAGCTTTAGAAGAAAGACTTGGCAAAGGAATTAACAACTTGGTATAAGAAGTACAAAACTTTGCCTAAGCAACAAAGAAGCTGACATCATGAAGCTATAAGAACTATTGTAACAAAGTCAAAAGGCCAAACACAGAGAAGAAAATGTAAGGTATCTCATAGCAAATCAAACAGTCCTGAAAAATAGATCTTGGAGAAAAAAAATTAAGAATCATTGAACTATCTAAATGCTGTGACCAAAAGGAAAAAGAACCTAGAAGTTATATTTCAAAAACATCTTAAAAATGCACAAATCTCTTAGAACCAGAGGGCAAAGTAGATATAGAAAGAGACCATTGATTACCTCCCAAAAGAAACCTGAAAATGAAAATTCCCAGGAATATCATAACCAGAATCCAGAGTTTCTAGGTCAAAGTAAAAATATAGCAAACAGCAAGAGAGAAGGAATTCAAATCCCAGAGAGCCAGTAAAGATCCCACACTATTTAGCAGTCACAGTTATAAAGAAGA